>OZ018317.1:205183023-205783023 GCA_963969495.1 Ceratothoa steindachneri | reverse complement strand
TTCCAAGGAATCCTGCCGATGGGTATCTATATCCACATAACTCTGACGCGGAACAGGTCTTTTTGCCACGGGGCAACGAAGGATCCACCTAAACCGCTGTTTGGTGTCAATACATAATACATCCTGGTACCTCTTCTCACCAGCGATTGTCATACTGACCTTTATATCTATTTCATTATCTGGTCGGAATCCGCCTGGATAGAGACAGGCTAGTGAACTACTACTATTACCAAAACCACCACCAAAGCTATGTTTCGGACCAGATACTTTCTATCTGCGGGCATAGAAAGCTCAAGGAGACAGGTCTATATCGAGGTGGTGACTTGGAAAGCGGAAAATGTGCAAAAACCCCTCCTTTACCCCCCACACATAAGCCATGCCTTTCAGCATGCTGAAAGACGATGTTGAAAACTCGATGGAGACACTACTCCAAAGTGGGCATCAGCACAGTGCCATCTGAGATTGGAGGTCGCCCAAGTTCACAGTGACGAGGAATCTTTTGGTAGCGCCGTTGATATGGCAAAGGGCGAACCGCTGAGGACACTTCCCTGCGGGGCACCCTCTTCTTGGCAAGTAGCCCCGAAGAGGGGGCAAGCCTCCACTCGTAGGTAGAAACAACGATCTCAATGGAATTTGAGCAAAAACTGGGGGAAATTCCCTCGAGCGCCACGGTGTGGAGGGTATTCATGATACTGTGTTGCCCCTCTGCATCACAAGTGCCTTCCACGAAGGAAGATCTCCTAGACACCTTTACCCTACCTGATGAGAGCATCTGACGTGGAGCGAAACTTGCAGAAATTGCATTGTGCGATAAGCCGGTCACACTTTTCATATTGACTACCGGTAGGGTCGATGTACTAGTCTTTGCTCCCTCCATCTTTTTTAATACTTTAATGGGAGCCAAATTTGGTAAGGGCCTCTTTCTCCCAATTCTGGGAGGATGAGCCATTGTTGGATGCTGGGGTCTCCACTAAGTCTTCCGGATTACATGAACCCCACATTCCAAGAAATGTTTATAGTGGAAGATATTCAATAACCTAAACTTAGCTGGTATGTTTAATTGTCTAATCTTAGGGGCTGGGGGGATGCGTCAACTAGACAGTTGGAATTAAAAAGCACAGGGTAAAACTGGGCCAGAATAGAAACGATAAAATAGAAGGTAAAACTATTAAGTTATCAATAAATTAATGTATTTTTATTAAAAGAAAGTAAGTATAAAAAAATCATTATTAATATATTAAAATAAATGATTCATCAAAGCAGGTTCTATTATTATTGGCATTGGTCTCTTATCGTTTAACTAAGTAGTGGATACTATTCTTGAAGAATTCGAATAGAAAATAAATCATTTTAAATTCTTTTCTATCTCCTTCCTATCAGAGTTAACTTTGCCATTCAAGGTGATGCTGTAATAACTTAATAAATGGTAATCATATGATAAAAGGTCCGGTAAATATGAGGAAGAAGAGGAATTTCCAAACATAAATCACTAGTTTTTTTTTCTTGAGTCAAACTTGCCACGTGTGAAAGTACATTGCCATAAAGAAGGAAAACACGCTTTCAATTAAGCAGTGAAGGTCGTTTTTTTAGTTCAAGTGCTTAAAAAAACATTGCAATTGTTGAACATATAAGCAGGTCTTCAGTAGCTACTTGCATATTATTGAGGAACTCATAATGAATAACTCCTTCAACAAATCAGCAATGACAAAATACAACCTCCTGCTCTTGAAAACCAAGTCTAGGAGAAGGAATAGGGGTTTATTTGCGATCATACCATTTTTTTGCAATTAACATTGCAGTAATGGACTCAATTTTGAGCTCTCATTAAAATTATGTCTAGGAATGTGTAAATAGAGAACAAGCAATATTTCAACGCTTAATCGTTGTCCTTCAGACAGGAATTGTTATAGTTACATTTGCACAGGTAGCAGAAAATTAAAAACATTTTAAACAACTTTATTTAGCATTTTTTGTCTTCTCCAAAGACAGTAATTTCCTGACAACCTAATTGATCTTGAGGTCTTAGTCCCCTCAGGCACCATCGGTTCGATTAGGCACCTAAACCCAACAACTGTACCCGAAGTAAGAGGTCACCAACAGCACCACTAGCTCAAAACAAGGTACCACAGGTGCCTCACAGTTTAAATGAACATGATGTTGAATGTTTATTGAAACTGGAACCTTATCAGATCTCTCCCCAATTCGCTACACCATCGCGATCACACAAAAGAGAAAAGACAAAGAATGAAAACTGAATGGAAACGGAATCGGAATATAAGAAAACGTAATATAAATATCACGAATGAAATGATAAATATAAACGATAATAATTACCTTTGCTCACACGGTGGGTAAAAAGGGCATAACATTCCTGCCTGCGACCTCAAAATATTGAAGGTACGGGCAAATTTGGCGGGATTTGCTCGGATACAGCTAATTAAAAATACTAAGTCTTGTTACCTAGGTTGGCTTTCCACTGCAAATGGTAATTTAATTAAGGAGAGGAAACACTTAGGAATCTTTGAAAGTTTACGATAACTTTGTTACTCCGTTGAAATAAACAATTTCGCCAAAATCAAATAATAACTTCTTAGTGTTTCAATACCTAAATACAAACTTAAATTATAAGCATACCCGACTCTGCAACAACTGCCAATAGAGTTAAGTAATCAGAACTTTAAATGAAATATTAGAGTATAAAATCTAAGGACCGCAATGTTCGCTATGCCAACTACCACAATTAGCCTAAACTATAATGCAAAATAGTGCAAAATGCCCTCAATACCAAACAAACGATATCCTTTTACCAACAGGGATATCAGTAGCAAACAAATGATCCGTTAATACGAACAGGCCAGACAAATGATCCGTTAGTACGAACATAACTGAAAAATGATCCGTTGGTGCGAGCTAGACACGCAAAATTTCGGTTAGAACGAATATAGCCGTCCAAGAAAAATACTAATAATCCGAACTAGCGATCCAATAGTACGAGCAGATACGATAATTGATCCGTAAGTGCGAAGATAGCTGACAAATGATATGTTAGTACGAACATAGCCGGCCAAGAAAAATGCTCATAATACCGAACTGGCGATCCGTTAGTAAGAACATGCCCAACACATGATCTGTTAGTACGAACAGAAATGAAAAATGATTCGTTGGTGGGAGCTATACCGACAAACAATCCATTAGTACGAACCTAGCCGTCCAATAAAAATACATATAATACCGAACTAGCAATCCTCAGTACGAACAAGCCCGACAAATTATCCCTTAGTACAAACAGAGCCGACAAATGATCCGTTAGTGCGAGCTTGACCGACAAACGATCTGTTAGTACGAACATAGAAGTCTAAGAAAAATTATCATAATAACGGAGTAGCGATCCGTCAGTACGAACAGACCTGACGAATGATCTGTTGATACAAACAGAGCTGAAAAATGATCCGTTGGTGCGACCTTGAGAGGCAAACGATCCGTTAATACGAACATAGTAATCCAACAAAAAGACTCATAATACTAAACTAGAGATCCGTTAGTACGAACAAACACGAAAAATGATCCGTTAGTACGAACGGAGCTAAAAAATGATCCGTTGGTGCGAGCTGGACCGACAAACTACCCGTTAGTACGAACAGAGCTTCCCAAGAAAAATGCCTATAATACCGATCTAGCAATCCATTAGTACAAACAAAGTGTCCAAGAAAAATACTCATAATACCGAACTAGCGATCCATTAGTAGAAACAGAGCTGTCCAAGAATAAAAGGTTCCATATTTCTATGAGCGAAGGTGAATTATTCGCGCGAAGAAGGATCTTGCCAAGTTCTACCACACTGAATAGAATCGTCTGAGTTGAAAGCTATGACCCCGCTCGCCCTTCCAGCCACTAACTCCCCATCCTTTTCTACCACAACATTCATCTTGTCCATCAGCAAGTATGTTCACGTGGTTACAGCCAAGAAGGGTAGAATTAAATATAATAATAAATTACCCGTTGTCCACGGGGAGATACCCCCCCGGCGGTAATCGACGCGGAAGTGGGTAATGGGACATCCCCCAGACTCCCACTGGGTGAGGTAGAGAGTCGCCTGGGAACTGTTGGTGGTGATGAACTGGAAAGAGGGCGGGGCTTCGGGGACCCGCCCCTTCGTGGTTGCATGCACCTCCCTAGAGGCGTCGCTGGTTCCTGTGGGGGGAGATTTTCAATTTTAGGACGCACGGGGAGGGGGGGGGGTATTTATCTTTTAGACAAAAAAAAACACCAACATGGGAATCTTCACCACTGGATTTTATTTATGTTTTAAAGTTGTTAAGTTAGGCTAAGTGAATATGTGTGGAAGTCTCTTAATCTAAATGAGAAACTGGTTGGTGCTGGTTAAGTGTGTGTTCCACCATCTTGCTTCTGGTTAAGTGTGGGTTAGGTTAAAGTTAGGTTAGGTTAAGTTTGGTTAGGTTAGATTTAGGTTTTAGGTAGGTTAAGTGTGAATTAGGTTGGGTTAAATATGGCTTAGTTTAAGTTAAGTTAGATTCAGGTTCAGGTTAGGTCAAGTGTGACTTAGGTTAGGTTAAGTTTTATTAGGTAAAAAACAAACAAATATACTAAACTTCTTTACCTAAAACAATCTAAACCTAACCTAACGCAATCCACACTTACCCAGAAACTAAATGGTAAAACGCAACCAACCCTAAACGTGAAGGTAGACCAAAACCTAACCCAGCACCGACTGTTTATTGTTTATAAAACCAATATTTTACCAAATATTCACCAGGTGCTCAAGTTAGGGTGGGTGAAAATCGCTGAAAAGATTCCTAGCCCCTGGATACAAAAAGGGGAGACTAGTTAATATTTACATAATGAAAACCAATTTGTCATCTCCGCGCAAAAAACACTATAATGTAAAATAGTGATATTAAACTAGGTGAAAATTTGTGTAAGAGACAAATCCCAATTAAGCAAAAGAAGAGACTACTAAAAGTGATGGAACCGGGAAAAATTTAATTTAAGCAACCAAAGGTGCCATCTCTTCAAGAGAGATCCAGAAATATTAATACAGTGTTGAGATGGGGGAAGTGAACTTCTGTACATAAAAAAACTTAACCTAAAAAGACAAGGAAACATAAGATTATGGTCTAACCTTTAAGAATATTCCCCCTATGGTGTTCTCTAAGAAGGGGTTGGTCGATGAAAGATAGTAGTGTATAGTTGCAACCTAAACTGAACTAAAGGGCAATTCTTTTACGCGAACCTCCCCAAGTTGTAAGGTCTAAAAGGTTAAAAGAATTAAGCATGTTTAGGGATAAATAGGGGCTGACGCGCACTACCATAAGGGCAACCAGCCAGGAGCTAGGAGTGAACTTACCAATTCTGTTTGTGGTTGTTAGGAAGAAGCGATACTCGGT
The DNA here is from genome assembly GCA_963969495.1 of Ceratothoa steindachneri. Taxonomy (NCBI): domain Eukaryota; kingdom Metazoa; phylum Arthropoda; class Malacostraca; order Isopoda; family Cymothoidae; genus Ceratothoa; species Ceratothoa steindachneri. The sequence continues at coordinate 205,777,618 of OZ018317.1, read as the reverse complement.
ACCACATTCTAGGCCAGTAACGGTGTTCGAGAACTGATTTCCATCAACCACCAACTCCTTGGTGTCTCCTTCAGACTTTCTGTAAAAAACGGAGTTCCATAATTTAGGTTTTGTTCGCAACTGGGTTGACACTTAATGAGTCCACGGTACAGACATATGTACGTTATGTTTTTAGTGGAGTATAATTTGCTTTTAAATGCATCCGAATAAACTTTGATGCCATTTTGCATCAAAGTCTAAAATTAATTTCTGTAGGTTTTGCCACTGACCCACATTTTTCAGGTGTGGTTTTGCCACCGACCCGCAATCTTTAGGTGCGGTTTTGGCACCGACCAGCAATCTTTAGGTGGATTTTTGCCACCGATCCGCACTCTTTAGGTGGGGCTTTGCTACGGAAAGGCACTACTTAGGCGTGAGTTTGCCACCTAGCGCACACTTTAGCTGGGGATTTGCCATAAACATGCACTATTTAGATGAGTTTACCACCAATCCGAACTCTTTAGGTGGAAGGTTTGCCATCAACACGCATTATTTAGGTGGTGTTTCAACACAGACTCGTTACCTGGGATTTTAAGACTGACCAGCACACTTTAGGTTGTATTTTGACACTAAAACGCACTATATAGATGGGTTTTACAAATGGATCGCACTCTTTATGTAGGATTTTTCTACTTACACGCACTATTTGGGTGTTTTTTTTCCACCGACTCCACCTCTTCAGGTGAGAATTTGCACTCTTTACGTGGGGGATTGCCGCTAATACGCATTATTTATGTGAAATTTTGCCACCGAACAGCACTATCCTAGTATTCTGCTACCGACCGCACTCTTTAGCTGTTTTTGCCCCATATTGGCCCTCTACAGGGGGGTTTTTGTCACTGACACCCACTATTTATGTGAGGTTTTGCCACCGAACTGAGCTCTCCCGGTGGAAATTTGCCACTAACACGCACTAATAAGGTGCGATTTCCCACCAATTCTCTCTTTACTGTTTCCTTTCACTAACATGCACAAGTTGGGTGTTTTTTTCCACCGATTTGAAGTCTATACAAGGTGGTTTGCCACCAACACACACTGTTTAAGTGAAGTTTTTGCCACCAATCTGCGCTCTTTAGTTGGGGTTTTATTTTTAACTGGGTTATTTTTAGCTTATGTAAGTCGTCGTAAAGTCGAATGGAATGGTATTTCATCCGGCGACTGACCGCCTTCTCGAGGTCACTCTACTTCCATATAATCGGAAGCGTCATTTCCAATCAGATTTTAAGATGAGAAGCAGCGGTACGGGTCAATGGGCTTAGGAAGCTTCAACGTTAGCCCGATGCAGGTCTAATGTTAGCGTTTCTGATCTATTCTCCAGACTGGCCATAACTAGGTATCAGTAAGGAGGCATCACCATTAAATGAAGCCTCAACCAATCAGTATCACGCCCCATCTAGTCATTGCACGTTCTGCTAAACTAGCTTTGTCTCTGATGTTTTGTATTGTGTCTGATGTTTTGTTGTGCCTCTAATGTTTGGTTGTGTCTCTGATGTTTCGTTGTGTCTGATGTTTTGTTGTCTCTGATGTTTTGTTGTGTTTATGATGTTTTATTTTGTCTGATGTTTTGTTTTCTTTGATGTTTCGTTGTGCCTCTGATGTTTTGTTGTGTCTATAATGTTTGGCTGTGTCTCTGATGTTTCGTTGTGTCTGATGTTTTGTTGTCTCTGATGTTTTGTTGTGTTTATTATGTTTGATTTTGTCTGATATTTCGTTGTCTTTGATGTTTCGTTGTGCCTGTGATGTTTTGTTGTGTCTCTAATGTTTGGCTGTGTCTCTGATGTTTCGTTGTGTCTGATGTTTTGTTGTCTCTGATGTTTTGGTGTATCAGATATTTTGTTTTTTATATTTTTTGTGTCTCTGATGTTGTTTTCTGCCTCTGATGTTTTGTTGCATCTGCTGTTTTCTGTTTTTGATGTTTTTTCTCACTGATGTTTTTTGTCTCTGATGCTTTAATGTGTTTCTGATGTTTTGTTGTGTCTGAAGTTTTGTTTTGACGAGAGTTGCCTCTCTGTCTCTTTCCTCGAGTCAAGCCGTTGTCCAAAAGTGTTAAGCTCACCTTGAGTAAAAATGCATTCACGGCATCCTGGTACTGATCATAGGAGCAGTTTTATAGTGCTTACCAAACACCTTTATACATCCTGAAGACTTTCCTACACTTCCAAACATCCCTTTGAACTTTATAGCAATCTGGTATTTTTTTTCGGACGCTCTAATCCTATGAGTGCCTTTTGCATAGTTTATAACATTATGCTACAAACATAAATAGCTGTATGATATATTTAGAGAAAGTTGTTGTGAATAAAAGACAATGATATGAAAATTTCTGCCCCACTTCCACACCTATCCTTAGTTTCGGTGAAAACGTATGTGCAACACACTTTGATCCTACCACCAGTATAATAACCATCGGTTTCAGCTAGATTTAATTTATATTTTCAAGATATCGGAATGCCATTAACATTTATCTTTTGACAGTCAAGAAGGTCAACAGACCTAAGTCGCGTGCTCTCAATTATTTTGACATATGACTATAAGACCTCACCCCTTCAAAATTTTCATTAATTCCCGGGCTAACCTTAGGAGAATCTTAGCAGATATATCATTTGGAAGAGAATGTAAAACAACTAAAGAGTTTCAAATTACGTTAGAATTGGCCAAATAGTTCGATGTTATTGCGAAAAAATCATTGAAAACTATAACGCTTACCATCCGACCTACCAACCTACGAACCGACATGGTAACTTGCAACTAAAAATCAAGGGACAATATTTCTCAATAACACCATATTCGTGTCAACGAATGGTCTCGCAAAAGCGACAGTAGGAGAGGAAGGGCTGATAACCCTGATTTTAAATGTCCCTTGGAGCGACAAAACGACTTTGTAATAAAAATGGGCGGTTTACAAAGATTTTTAGGAGGACGAACATAGCGCGTAATTCCCTTTGAGTTCACGCCATTAAATTTTTAACGAGAGCCGGTCGTTTTACTCCGTACGCAAGCGGAGTTATCGCCCCCTTGTCTCTTTCAGTATAGAATCCAATGGAAAAGGACGGGGAGATTGCTGGTTAAGCCCCTTCATCCTTCATTGAGGAGTGCCAGGAAAAGTTGGGAATGAATTTCCACCTTGGCTTATGCCCAGCTGCTCCAGGAAACGGAGAAGGTGATTACTGACGTAACCGAGCGTCGCTTGGTAAAGGAAATAGCGAAAAAGTTATGATTTTAGAAGTTATTTGCACAGAAATGTTAGGAATTTATTAGAAAAATAACGCAAATGAGCGAATTTGTACGATCAATTTTTAAGCTGTTCGTGTATAAAATGGAAAAGTTGACAGAAGTGAATACTTGAAGGAGAGAAGTGACTTTGGGAAAGGTAGGAGGACAACTCGCTTAATCAGGACCCTGGGCACATCCCCTTGCAAACACAGACGAAAATTTGGAGTTGGGGGATTAGGAAAATTGTCCCACCCCCCAAATATTGGTGAGAATAAAAAATTCCAACAGCTGGCACAAAATTGCACCGACGTCGATTCTGTTGCCGGCCGACCATCCATGATGACCACCTAAGATGACTGACCAGAATAACCAGCCAGAGTGACCAACAAGGGTTAAAACTAGGATGAACAAGAATGATAAAAAATGGATGACAGACTGATATGGTAAAGCACAGCAGCAAAAAAGTATAACAATACACCGGATAATCAATTAAAGTAACACGAGCAACAAGGCTGATCAACACGGATGACAAAGGATCAACAACTAGGTTGACGAACAAGGATGACAGACTCAGCTGGCCATAGATCATAAACTAAATTTGAGTTAATCGAGAAATCAGACCCATCTTTCCAAATTAAGGACCAGGGGTGCTAAATAATCAAAGAAAATATATGGATGAAGTATGAGGCAGGTAACCTACATAATAATCACACACATCAAAATATCTGACGGATAAATAACTAAAAACGAAAAACAACATGGAGAATATATGAAACAGAGGACAAGCAAACAAACACATACACTCCCCCCCAAATCTGGTGAAGTTAGATGACCAAAAGAACTATAAGAGGATAGAAAGAAGCAGATAACAAACATAACGTACACACACACATGCACACAAACCAAGAGCTCTGGTGAAGTTAAATGACCAAATAATCTACATGTGGAAGGTACAAGGGAGAGAACACACACACCGGGAAAAATTTGGCGAAGTTATTACGTCAATAACAGAAAATCCGGTGAAACTTCAGAATCAGGGTTGCTAAAGTTTGAAAGCATAGTTTCTTTTCATATCAAGGCGAGGTGGGCTTATTTTAATTTCATTTCGAACCAATCAAGGCGGAGTATCTTAAAAATATGTACTTTCCGCACCAGACCGAAGCCGTAGGTGACTACAATGCCTAAAAACACCATGAGTACTGTTTTTAATACTAAAAACACGCCGTAGGTATTCTAAAGTTTTACCAAAAATCTCACTCCTGTAAATAATTACGTTAATGGAGGGGCCAGTAGGTGGAACGTGAATGATACAAATACCCTTCTCCGACGCGTGTCGTAAAAGACAACTAAACCCGGATAGTGGGTCCGCTGGATTGAAAGAAAAACCTCCCATCGGGATGATTTTTTCTGCGAGTGCGATATGCAATAGGTCCAATGGGCTGGGCTCCTTCGGACCCTATCCTGTCATGTGGTTAGTTGCGTTGATGTGTACCAATTACACTTTGTGGAAAAGGGGGTTTAAGAAGATGATTCTCTTCCTACAAAGTTTTTTCACCCTAAAGACAAAGAGCAAAATGAGTACTGAGAACAAAATGTATGTCACGCGTCCGTCAAGAAAACCTGAGTTTTCCTGATGTGCAGCGAGGTTTATTGGGAGTGAAATGGAGGCCTTAAATTTCCAGTGAGACAGTGGAACGTGGGTATGAAATCCCGCAGATATAATATAAAATTTACGATCCACGTGGTCGGTTTCTAAATGGGTGGAAGATTTCATTTATTTAGGCAAGAAACGGTATTTTATGATTAAGAGAAGGAACGCAGATGCGAGAGGTTGTACGGAAGGGAAAATAAAGATAAACAAAGATAAAATACACCTCCCCCCTGAAAGAAAATGTCCCCATAATCTGATGGGAGAGGAAATATGTATTTTTTATATCTTCAGTAAAAACATGAACATAAATAGGATAAAGTATCTACCTTGAAAAAGTGTGAGTTAGGGTTGGCACCACATATTTCATTGCATAAGTGATAGGTGGGTAATAACGTCGGGAGATTTTGAAAGAATAAATGTTAAGCAACAAGGAAAAGATAAATGGAAGGGTTGATAACTGAGATGAAATTCAAAAGCTTGTACTAAAGATTTCGAGACTTCAATACTTCCATCGCGATGGGGTGCTCTTGAAGGTGCGCGTGATTATACAAAGTGCAATAGTAATATTCCCGATAATACAAGTGTTGGTGAGGTTCATGATTGCTTCAGGCGTGAACAGTAAATCGATGGGGTATACGAGTTGAAATGACGGTAAAAATAAGAATTGCGTTGGACCTTGCATGAAATGTCGCGTAATTGAGCAATGAGTAATGCTAGAATTAAAGGTTTTTGTATGTTCACATTAAGTGGATGGTCACATTTGGCATGTGTGGCAGATTGTAGGTGGCGCATTGAAGAAATAGAGTGGACATTTAATCAAAAGATGAAAAAAGTGTGATATATTCTTGAATGTCCGAGAATGAAAGATACTTGTGTAAGGTAATGTTTTCGCGGGGGCTAACGCTGAACATCATGTCTTTTGCTGATTTGAATTTATGATGCAGAGCGTAGTTAGACAGAGTGAACTTTCTTTTATAGTATAACAGGTCCGTGGTATTTCAATGGAGGAATTATGATAGTTTGTTTAGTAGAAACTTGTGTTTGTCTAGATGCATTCGTTTTATTAGCCGCATTCCTCTAGCAATAACTTGCGATCAGGTTTACATGAGGGCCACATGTTCGCATGTATGTACATATGTATGTATACAGTACGCATGTATCTATGTAAGGGCTTATCACAGATTCTCATTTTCTGTTGTCTATCTCAGTGGCAACTTACAGCTTAGCCTCTAATCCAAGCTATGGATCATTACATGACTTAACCCTTTCACAAGTACAGCTACTCTTACCTCAGGAATAGGTTTGATCTCCTGATGGAGGCCCCGCCATCGTCATCGACGCTCCACTGAAGCCGGATGGAGGACGATGTTGTCTCAGTCACGTGGAGGGAGGGCCGAGAGGGGGGCACTGGAGAAGAAAAGGTTGTGAGTGACACTTGGTAGAGGGGGCACAAACCCATAGAACCGAAAAGATGGGGTCAAGAATGTTGGGACTTTTCTCCAAATGTCGAGAGATAAATTCTTCTAAAAAGAACAAAAACGCCCTCAAGAGGAAAGAAAATGAAAGAACATGGAATGAAAGGCATTCAAAACGTCTAAAAATATTTTTATTTATTTAAGAATTATTTTGCCTTTATTTAATATAATTATTAATTGTTTTTTTTAATTTATATAGAGAACGAAGTACGATCAAATGGTGTGAGCTGTGTTTCAGAATAACGAGTGGTATGTTGCAATGGTTAGGTATGAACATGTGAACTCGAGTATTATGTGGATACAAGAAGGCCAAAATACAAATATATGAGTAATAAAACAAAGTAAGAAAGCAGAAAGTAAACAATTTGGAATGGAAGAGGAATAATGATCCAGATGGGAACAGGAAGTTATTTTGGAAGGAAAAGTAAGAAGATGAGAAAACAAGGTAAGAATAGTTGTAGGAAAAACAAGAGTAAACATAGCAAGGTACTTGTGAGAAATGAGGAGTTTAAGAATAGATAGCAAGTGTATTTTTCTGAATTGTATAATTTGAAACTGATGGTGAGGCAAATGCTATAGAGGGTATAGAAGCGATAAGAATGCAAGACGTTGATAATGCTGTGAGAACTCTGAAATAAATTAAATTTAGCTGGAATAAATGAAATCATCGCTAAGATTCTAAAAAATGGTGCTTATTGTGCTATAGAATGTGTCTGGTGGCTATGTTGCATGGAATTTGAAAGTATAAGGGTGTCAGACGAACAGAAGAATGTTGCGATAGTACTGCTGTATAAAAGTGAATAGTAGAATGTCTGTTGATTTATGTAGGTAAGCTGTATAAAAAATTTATGCTTAGGTGTATACGAGGGATGTATGGATCGTGCATTCGCAATCATACAGTTAGTCGAAAAACAAGAAAATTGGAGAAAGCTTATAATCATTTAAAATGAAAGACGGTTGACAGGTTCTAAGAGTGTATGGTGGTGAGTGCTAAGCTGTTAAATTGTAAGAAAACTATTAATGTTAAAATCAAGGTGTGGGTGAAATATGGCCGGAGTGGGTGGTATTTGATAATTAGGGTGTAGATAGCTGGGGTGTCTGCATCGCCCAATCACCGTTGGCGAGCGGTGTATCGACTGCGCCATTCTAAGTTTTATAAAGACTAATTCAAGTGAAGCTTTTAAATCGCTCGATTGCACTTCGCGGCACACTACAAGGCAAATGGTTTGTTATATCGCCATGGCTGTTTAATATTTTTATGGATCGAGTATTTAGAGAAATACAAATGGAAATGAGGGAAAGGAGTGGGAGAATGAGGAGTAATTGTGAGGGATTGGTTATATCTACATGTTATTTTGATGCTGTTGAAAAATTGTTAGTGGCTGAGAGTGATTTAAAAATGTTCATCGTACAGTGTGTGTGTAATGTAAGGAAGAAGTTAAAAATAAGTGCCTAAAAGATTAATGTAACATGAATCGGAGATAGGGTGGGGTATGATATCTGAGTCCGCAGTGCCACCCTTGAACCAGTTTTAATTATATATGATAGATTTTAAGCGATAGTGGTACATATGAAGCAAGTTGCAACCATAAGGGTGTAAATGGCATCAAGGAATGAAGCCAAACAGGAACATGTACAACAGACATGCCAGGAATAGATAAAACATACCTGACAGGAGCAATTAAAAATAACTAACAGGAATGTGTACAAATTACCTGCTAGGAACAGGTAAAATAGACCTGACATGAACAAGTAAAAACACTTAACAGGAACATGTACAAATTACTTGTCAGGAACAGGTGAAACAGACCTGACACGAACAAGTACAAACACTTAACAGGAATCTGTACAAAAAACCCACCAGGAATAGGTAAAACATACTTGACAGGAAAGAGTACAGACACATAACAGGAATGTGTACAAATTACCTGAGAGGAACATGTAAACACAGGCCTGAGAGTAACGAGTACAAACAACTAACATAAACATGTATAAACCCCCTGTTAGAAACAGGTACAAAAAAAATTGACAATAAGTACATTTAACAAATGTAAGAGACTCAAAGGTACTACCAGTAAAGCGGAAGTAATCAGAGTTGCTTATTACTCCTACCAAACACCACTATATACAAACCAAGTATTTTCAGGTTGTACATAACCACGTCGGTGCCATGTTTGTTTTGGGCAGTGCACTTATAAGCGCCAGAGTCCTTTTTCTGAGTGTCGGCGATGCGCAGAGTGCCATCGGGTAGGATAGTAAACCTGCCAATGGAAAGGGGACAATTAACTCAATGGGATCGGGTTTATTTAGGAGCCCATCTAAAGACTGCTTATTAGGGCAAAAAAATACAAAAAGCAAAAAAAAAAGCAAAGAAACAGACAAAAAATAAAATAAGCAAAAATGCAAAAAGAAGGCAACACGCTCTGGCGTCGAGAAAAGGCTCGCCTCTCCCGGGCGCAGGAGCATGCAATCTACAACAGAATCAAATAAAATAGAGGAGGCCAGCCTCCTCCAAAAAGTCAGATAATCCGCTCTCAGTGGGGACAAAGGAACAGAGGGGAAGTAAAGCTTATTTAACACGCTTCTTCCTGGATAAAAGAACTTTAACAGGTTTCTTCTGAAACAAAGAATATTCCATCCGTTTTGCACATTTCTTTACTAATAACATTCATCGTTTTAACAGAGTTCTTAGTGAAAAGCAGCATTTGGAAAAATCTTTACATACTCGTAGGATACACCATTATGGTATTTTTCAAAAGGTAAATACCCTTGTTTACAGGTAAAAAAGAAATCCTAAGATTCTAAGTCACAGAAAGTATCACAATAACGTCCATCCTTGTATTCCCCAGTCACAACATTCAGCATAGACTTATCCAGTCTTTCAGCCTTTAGTAGATATTAAAGGACTAAACCCGAAAGAAAAGCCAAATATTTCAGTATACTTAGCTTTAAAGGATATATATGTAGGTTCAGTTTGTCTGGTAATTACCTCAACTTAAGACAGGTTTGACGAAAACCTTTCCATTTGATCACTAGAACACTATTCTTTAGCTAGAAATTATCCCCCAAACAATGTATTCATTGCCTTTGAAGATAAATCTTCCATTTTTGCAGTGTTGGGTGAAATCTAGACACTGCGCCAACGCAAGTTTTGATTAAATAAGCTGGTAATTCTTTGGTCATTTAAAACTTTTATAACACAGTTACACACTGTTAATGGCACACGAAAAAGAGAAAGAGAGAGATAGTGTGTATATCAAACAGGTAGTTACATATGACAGCAATCAACAATCCTCTTTGCAGACAGGGAACAAGGTTGGGTAGAAAAGAGAAAGGGATCCGTGAGCCATCTGTCTTTAGGACTGCGACCAGCTTGGGGCAGCGGCTGATCGGCTCTAGAAGTTCCAAATTGAATTCAGTCGCAAATTCAGCCACAGGTGGTTATAAAACACGACTGGATAGAACCTTGAGGTATAGTTCTATATAATGAGGCTTTCGAATCAACATTTAATATAAATTCAATACAGGTCGCAGGATAATGATTTATTAAAAAAAATCATTATTCTTGCGACTCTTTGTCTTATTCTGATGACAAATGTGAGGCGCAAGTCATATCACAGTCTCAAACCTACGAACTGAGAAACCCAGTCTCCTAACATTACTCCACCTTGAATTCCTGCCATATCCTTACCCTATTACCTAATTAGAAACCCCGTTCTCCTTCAAACTTACCTTCTTTGCTTATTCCTCACCACCCTTCCCCTGTGGGACCAGGTGACAGTTGGCAGAGGTTTGCCTACAACCTGACAGGGAAATCTTACATCATCCTTCCAACCGATCGTCAAATTACCCCCGACAGACCACACACCAGCACTCACTGACAAGAGAAAATAGGAAATAGAGTAATTAGTCGCCTTTTCAGCTAATTAATTGGTATTTTCTCTTCAGAAAGACGATAATAACTCATACCTTCCGCTGATGGAGTGACTTTCACCTCGGTCTTCTTGCTGGCAGGCCCTTTGCCCACGCTCGTGTGCGCCGCCACCCAAACCTGTCGCAAAATAGGATCATAATTCTCGCCGATATTTTGATTCTGATGACCTAGATAATTGATGACACACACACACACACACACATTTCCGAGCAGCTGTTATTGACAGTGTGTGCAAATCACCTTCTTTTCCCCACTCGACCGATCTCCCCTTTGGTCACCCCACTCCCGAGGACGTACCTCGTAGGTGTTGGGTGCAAGGTCGCGGAGGACGAGGTATGTCCGGGGGGCCTCGATGTAGCGAGAGACCGCATCTTGGGGGCCAGTGCGCCCCCGAGGTCTCCAGAAGAGGGTGTAACCGGCGAGGGCGCCGTTGGGGCGGTCTGGCATCGCCCACGAAGCCGTCGCCTCCAGGGCGCCCGAGGGGACGGCCCGGAGGTGCTGAGGGGCGCCAGGAACTGCAAACACAAACAAGTTACGCCTCCAGAAGAAAGAGGGAAAGGAGTAGAAAAAGAAGAAGGGGAAGGAGGTAAAGACAGAGAGAAAAAGAAGGAAGAAAAGAAAAAGAAGAAGGAGAGGAGATGAATAAGAAGAAAAGGAGGAGAAAAATAAATGAGAATAATAATAATAATAATTATCAAAGAGATTAGGAAAATAGCAAATGGGATTAGAAGAATATGAAAAAAGAAAGAGAAGAAGAAAGCGAAATAAAATGAAATAATCTTATGAAAAGAAAGAAGAAAGAGGAAATATAAAAGGGAAAAGCAGAGCATAATAAATAGAAATAAAAGAGAATAAAAGTAAAAGGGAGGAGGAAAGTAAAATTGAGTTAGAAGTAAAATAAAAAAAGAAAAGGGAAAAAGGAAAAATGTGAGAATGAAAAATGAGAAAAAGTAAAAGATGAGAATGCGAAACGAGAAAAGGAGGAGGAACCAAAGGAGAAAAAAAAGAAAAAAGTAATTGAGGAAAAAGGAAAGAAAGAAAGGTAACAGTGAAAAAGGAAGCGTAAAAAATGAACACAAAGGAAACTCGCAAACGGGAAAATAAAATAAAGACGAATAAAATGGGAGAGGAGTAGCTGGAATAGGAGAAATAAAGTTAATAATAAAGGAAAATGTAGCAAATCATAAGAACGGAGAGAAACCCCAGGAAAAGGAAGAAAAGAAAGGAAAATCAGAGGAAAGTAAAAAATGAAACGAGGAAAACAGGGTAGAGGATCTAATAATAAAGGATAAAAAGGATTATGGAGGAGATGGGAAATGAAAATAGAGAAAAGAGAAAAAACAAAGGAAAGAAGAAAAAACAAGAAAATAAACCCCACTCGAATGCTGCAAAAGACCCCAATGAAACCCAAACCCCATATGAAAAAAACCCTTATGGGAGTGGGTATGCGCCCTTCTCCACAGGGGGCGAGGCGAATGACTGACCATCTTCAAGGGTGGTGCAGAGGACGGCGGGGCTGGGTTCCCCCTCTCCGGCGCGGGTGGACGCCCTCAGGGTGACGCTGTAATTAGTCCACGGCTCGAGGTTGGGAAGCTGCGCCTCGGTGCCCTCACACACCACGAATCCGGCACCATCGCCCTCCTCTGCAGGGGGTGGGGGGTGGGGGTGAGAAGGGTCAAGGGAGGAGACTAGGAGGCGACCAATTCTCCTCAATTGCTGCTATGGCAATAACTATACTCGGTTATTATTATTACTAATAATGTTAATATTATTATTTAAATAATATTATCAATATTAGTAGTAGTAGCATTAGTACTACTGTTAATATTGTTATTATTATTATTATTACAAGTAGTACTATTATTATTAGCATTGGTATTATTATTATTATTATTAATATTATTATTATAATTAGTAGTAGTAGCATTAGTACTACTGTTAATATTGTTATTATTATTACTAGTAGTACTATTATTATTATTAGCATTGGTATTATTATTATTAATATCATTATTATAATTAGTAGTAGTAGCATTAGTACTACTGTTAATATTGTTATTATTATCAATAGTAGTAGTACAATTATTATTATTATCAGTATTAGTAGTAGTACTATTTGTATTGGTATTTTTATTTTTATTTCTGAATTCAAGTAGGAATGGTCTAACCCAACGGCCATATTCATATCCTTCCCCGTCGAAAACCAACGAGGGCATCGCCCAATTTGAGCGCCCTTTCATGCGAGACATTCAAGGTGGTCGTTTTTTCGCTTGATTAAAATGGACCGATTTACCGTAAAATACACACCCAGGACTCCCCTACACCCCCTATTTTATAAGGACATTGCAAAAATGGTAACCATTATTGATGGAATGGGCGGTTTATTTGGAGGGGGGGGGGAATGAATGACTATCAAAAAAAGGAAGGGCCTGGAATTGCGGGTGGAGAGCAGATACCGTTAGACAAGCATTGAGAGCCCAACCACGACACGGCAATTCGAATATTTAGTGGGTAATTTGAATATTATTGAGGAAATATGAATATATTGGGGGAATTTGAATATATTGGGAGATTCTGAATATATTTGGTGCTCTAAATATATTTCGGGAAGTTGGAAAAGCTACAAAAATCTCCCAACAAATTATCTGCATCCGAAAATCGAGAAGCAGTCGGTGAATCAAAGTTGAGTCGTTGGATCGTTTTAAAAATGACTCGCATAGAAAGGACTCGCTTATTGCCGATAGTCACTAGATTCGATTTAGTTTATAGATAGCAAATCATATCGGATGACAAAAGCCACCAAGGTGTATCGGATGTCGTCCAAGTCAATTTACCAGCCAATCGGGCTCCGACCCCCTCCCCCTACACCCTATAAACTGGATCCGCAGGACTGCGTTAGAATACAGTCTCGAAGTCGTCGCCAATCAAAGTTTATTGAAAAGTTAATGGTGGAATGACTCGCGTTTGCTACCTGTCGTAATTGCCCACTCTAGGAGGATATTTGCCCTAAGTAATCTCCTCTTTATAAATCTCGAGCTATTTTCCTTCCACACACTTTCACCTCCATTATATTTTGTAACTTCCTTTAAGAACAAGCGAAAACCAACGATGGCATCTCTCGCAGAATTTATTTTAAAGAGATCTGTAGAGAAATTGGTGAAGTTGGACGAAGCGAAAATATTTGAAAGATATATAATAGTATTAGATTCGCCAGCGGAAGTTAGGTCATGGAAGGCGCGCAATCCGACAGATGACATCTACAGCATGGTCGCCCTTGCTAAACCCCTCACCTTTTGGTGTGTATAATAATAATAATAATGATGCCTTTTAGCCATATGGGGTTTGGATGTAGTTCATTATCTCCAATCTTGTGGTGGTACAATGGTATGGAGTTCGAATCCCGATAGGAGGCATATTTTCGGTTGATTTGTTTATGTACCCTCCATCACTTTAATTTAGAACCAAGTAGTGGCGGTCAAACTGCGCTGTGCATTCCATGATATACATGAAAACGCCCCCGTCCCCCGGAAGGAGAGGGTTTATTTCATAAATCTAAAGGTCTGAGGTTCGAATCCCGCAGAATATAGTAAGTCTTCACTAAGAGATTCATCACAGATTGGGAATTGGTGGTAAACTCCGGTTTGAATAGGTGATATTAATAGGTAATATGGAATCCTGATTATTGGGTGAGTGTAATCCATCGGGTAATCCGGAGCCCAGATTATATGGTGTGTGTAATCCGTAAGATATCTGGAGCTCTGATTTTTAGAATGATATTAATTTGTCGGGTAACCCAAATCTCTGATTAATGGAAGAAAATAATTCAGGGGGGTAATTTGAACCCCTTATTAATGGTGAGATTAATCAGTCAGTTAATCTTGAGCCCCGATATTGGGTGAGATTGATCAGGCAAGTAGTCTGGAGCCGTGATTATTTGGGCAAAGTTAATCAGTTGGTTAATCTGAAGTCGCGAATATTGGTAGGTTAATCAGACGGGTAAAATCGAACCTTAATTATTGGGTGAAAGTAATCAATCGGGTAATCTAGAGGTTTTATTATTGAGTTCAGTTAATCATGCAGGTAATCGTTTGGTCTAATTATTATTGGGCGAGGTTAATCGTTCAGATAACTTGGAGCTAAAGATTATTGAGTGAGTTTAATTAGTCGTGCAATGTAGACTGCTGATTAATGAATGAGATTAGTCAGTCGGGTAATTTAGAACCCTTATTACCATGGTAACAGCTCGCGTCCGGTGAAGATTACCACGGGGTTCCAGTCCATATTTTCCGGTTAATGTTCGTAGTTTTGAAATTAAGTCCGTACTTACGAGTTTAAACTCATAATTAAGAATTTAAGTTGGTACTTAAGAGGACGAGTTCTAAATTTCGAGTTTAAGTTCGTACTTGCGAACTTTTGAACTCGACTTCGTAATTATGAATATATTCACCATACGAACTTTTCGAGGGTCTCGAGTACTCCCTCGCGGCGACCCCAGTGCTCGCGGTTAGTGATTTCTTTGTCCTTTAATTTCCCTTCTCTCTTGTCCTCTTGTTCTCTTTCCCCACTTTCTACGCCCGAAAATTCCCTCTTTAATGTCTCATTTCTTTTCAAAATATGTTGGGATCGTGAATGAGAAGACCCGCTTGAACCCCAATTTATCTCCCTCGGAATGGGGTGAGGCTCAATTGATAAGGAAGGGAGATACAAAATCTTTTCCGCCCTGAGTCCCGGCGTCACTAGAGAGAACAGTCAGGTTCTCGTGGGGAAGGGGGAATAAGATCCCTCGGAACCTACGAGAAGTGGAGAGGAAGTAAATGACCCACGGGAAATGGAAAAGCGAGAAGGATCCGTCATTTTAATTAAAACCTGAACGGAAATCCAGATTATCCGGGCTTCAATTAATTAATCTAGGCAGTCAATTCAGAAATGAATCCGTGGTCAGGAAAAAAGGACCGTGAACAGTGGTGTCGGGGTTAAAACGCCAGATTTAATTCCATCAAATACCCAGAAATCACCAAACATAAAACCCACTAAATGCCAACAAATAAAATGCCAAATTTAAAACCCGCTAAGTACCGAAGAATAAACTCTATACTTATCATTTAAGGTAGCGATGGAATTTTTTTTTAAATCCATCGATTATCGACGAAAAAATGCCAAATTTAAAATCCGCCAAGTACCAAGGAATAAAACGCTAAATTTAAAACCGGCCAAGTACCAACGAATAAACACACTAAGTAGTGATGAAAAGAAGAACATTTTTAAATCCATCAAGTATCGACGAATAAAACACCAAATTTAAAATCCGCCATGTACCGACGAATAAACTACACACTTAAACCAGCTAAGTAGTGATGAAAAAAACAAAAAAAATTAAATCCATCAAGTATCAACGAAGAAAACGGCAACTCTATAACTCGTAATTATTAGCAACACTATTATTAGTATTTACATAAGCAATGAGAAGCACAAACCAACGAGATCAACTGCGCAAAGTTATAATCTAGTGGTTTATGGAGAAAGTGGTAAAGTTGGGGGAAGAGGGTGTATGTGTGTATAGGAGGGGGGAGGGGGTTACATAAATCGAGTAGTTAAAGACGAGAGTAGTTAGGGGGGCTAGGGAAGGGGTAGGGGGTATATAACTCTCTTAAACTTTGAAATTCAAAAGGAGGGAGCCCACATTAATCGCCCGTCCTATTAAACCCAGTTAAACCCTATCTGCACTACGAATCCCTTCCCTCCTCAGCGAAGTTAATCTCAATTATAAATCCCTTCAAATTGAACCCATTTCGAACTCCCTGAATCCTAATTAGAACTCCCTGAATCCTAATCCCACCACAACCCCCTTGTACATCAAACCCACTTTAAAAATCCGATAGAACCTCCTTTTAACCCCATCGGACGCCGAACCTACACTTCCCACCCCAGAAGCTGAACCCACTTTAAACCTGTCGATTAATCTTTTATCCTGAAACCCCCATTCCTACCCCCTACCCCCCTTCCTCAAACTTTTAAAATCCTTCGCAAGGATTTTCCTTTTATTTAATCCCATCGCTCGCAAATTACTCCCAACAAATAATCCTTCCCATCAGTTGGCACTTCAAAAGCATCAAGTGCCAAATTTATGCCGGCTCTCGGGCACTGCGCGAATGGTTGTACTTGAGTAATGAGTACTCTTACCACCGAATAAATGTTCTCCCCTTCACTGAGTTATTGACGTTTGCTGGAACTTGAGGGCGAGGGGAGTAAAGGAACGAAAGAAAATCACAGCAAAAACCAAAAATCCAATATACGGCGTAGAAAATATGTTTAGTAGTTGATCCTTCATTTAAAGGAGTATCCGTTAATATTTTCTCTATGATTCCTCTAATGAAAAGGTTCCCAAGTGATCCGAGGTTTGGTTCTGAAGTCCGATAAATCTCCGTCTCCAATGTTTCGAAGTCCAGATTTCGGTCTCGCATAAAATTATGTTTTTGTTAGTTATCTTTGTCCATGAAAGTTTGGTAGTAACCTTTGTCAAATTCAGTTCGGCAGTAACCTTTGTACAGTTCATTTAGTTCGTAGCTACTGTCCAATACGGTTCGCTTGTAATATTTGTCTCTGAAAGTTCACGCTTTACCTTTGTCGTAGTTTACGCGTAACTTTTGTTCAATCCACTTCACTTGTAAACTTTGTATACTGCACTGTACTGATCTAGATAACAAACCAAGAAGAAGACTGCGAAAGGCAGCTCCTTTTCCTATTATCAAGTTCAGTTCCACCTACTTCCTCATCCATAAATCCATCTAGTCTATTCTTAAGACTCTCCAGTGGGAACGATTCTATGACATGAAAACTGAGCCTATTCCATTCACTTATCACTCGATTTTTAAAACTAATATCTACGAATCTCTTTCCTAAACCTAATCTTGTCCAGCTTAAACCCATTGCTACGTGTCCTGTCCTGTTCAATAAAATTAAGAACCTTATCTATATCTTCCATATTATAGCCTTTTTCCCATTTGAAGAACTCAATCAAGTTTCCCCGAACTCTTTTCCTTTCTTACGTATATAGATTTAGTCTCCTAAGCCTTTCACTATGATGTAAGCTCCTCTATCCACGAATCATCTTAGCATTTGGTCTGCACACTTTGCTCAGGGCTTGTGGGATATCATCCATTGTTTGGTTTGGGAACTTCATTTTCCATGGGTCTCCGGTTGAATTTACTTGTCAGCGTAACTTGGAAACTTCATCAAAGTCGATTGGAAGGTGGAAACTTAGCTGGTTTGCCAGAGAGAAGTTCGGTACCTTGAGGGTTGTACTATTTGATATTAGAAGAATGCCTTTGGTAAGCAGCTATCGAATATTCATAGTGAAATACCTTTATTATATTTTTCAGTAACCAAAAATGATTTCTAACCTCTTGTGATCTCCCGATGTTGCTTTTGGACATCTGAATAAGTTTTTGGAGATAAAAGAAGAAAAGATTAGATTCTTAGACGCGTGTTACAGATCTGTTAGAATTCATGATCTTATTTTTCGTCTTCTGTTCAGTTACTAGCAACTAGGATTTTGTGACTTGGATTCCAGGTTACCACCCACGGGCAACTTACTGTTTTTATTACTCGAGGGTACATAAAGCTACTCTTAGAATGTAAGAGGTCATTGGTTCCTGTAAGGTATAGAAACCTGACTGCTATTATGGTTTTATCCTTAAGTCAGTCCTCTCTTTTCCATTGCTCAAAACTCTTTAAAGAGCGAATTCCTTTTCAACAAACATTTCAACCTGATTGAAAGCTATTTATGCCATTCTTTGACGGGGGAATGGGGAGGTACTGTAGCAATGCTTAGATTTCTTAATCTGAATTAAGCATACCTGAAGGTGGCAAGGTTCAGAGCAATAAAAGCCACATTTTATATGAGACTTTCTCAAGGTTTTCAATATCCAAATATAGTCCTTAGCTTTATTGGGGGGGGGAGGGCAAACTAAACGGTTGTTCTTGGGATTTCGTTGAGACATTTCCTCGTTAATCTCATCAATCAGATTCTAGAACTAAGGATTTTTAACATTTATGTATGGTGCTTCTCTTTAGATTTATTTAGGATAGTACTTAGTAATTCTGGATTAGAGAATTTTCAACAGATATAATACTGACTAAATGGGAGATATCATACTTAGCCTGAAAGATAAGGGCCACAGAGCAGATTTAAAGGTATCCTGGAAAACGAACTTACAAGCAATACATGGATCGAGACAGAATGGTTAGCTTAAACATAAAACCACCAAAGTAAATCCACCCTCCATCTATATCCATCTCACAAAACAAGGACCTCTCCCTCAAGATTCAATTATAAAGAGAGGGACACCACTCCCCAAAGCTACGCATAATAATAATAAACGGCCTCTCCCAGAGAATTTCGGTGCAACAATCTTGTAACTTACCTTTCGGATTCGCCTGGCGGTACGTCAATTTGTAACTGATTATGATACCGTTGACGTGGCGGGGTAAGGGAGGAGACCAGGAGACCACTACTTTGGAGGATGACGTAGGGAAGCAAGTTATGTGAGTAGGCGGACCACTAGGCTCTGTACGGGAGAAGACCGATGTGAAAACAACTTCGCCCTTGAATCGTTAATGGGTTGCAATTAATGAGCTGAGTTTTGTCTTATTCTCTCATTTAGAATATGTATACTGAGAAAACGACTTTCAGCTTTCCCCGTGAGCGTTTTCACAGTTCGACCTGGACCAAAATTGGGGAAATTCGTCCATCGGGGACTCGTTCCTGTACTCTAAGGAACAAGAAAGAATTTTTGGCCAAGTCTGGGAACCAAATGTGCCCAGTAAGGGACACTAAATTTGTAGGTTCCCTTAGCGCGGTTGAGGAACTAGACTGTATACCAGTAGGCCATAGTTGCATTTGGTTTTCATTAATTTCGTTATTAAATTTTGAGGACGTTTAATGTTACGCTGTTTTACCTTGGAAGGTTGTAAGGAAAAAGATGGGATTTTGTGCTTTATTAGAGCAAATAATTTACCGATATTAATTAAATATGAGGAATATTTTATTAACATATTTAAGATGGAATTCACTTCAGTAAGAATTGCTACTAAGGAATAAATTGCTTTTAACGCGAGGGATTTATTAGCTTCACTTTAAGACCGTTAAATTTATAATTCTACTTTTCACCGTATTTTAAAGTTTTTAAACGCGCTGAGTAAATTAAATTGTCTTTAAGTTCGGTGAAGTTAATGGAAACGCGAGTGCAAAACTTGCCAGGGAAATGGAGCTGTAGGCTTCGATGCGGAGAGAATATGTCACTTGAAGATGACTTAATTAGTGAGGTAGTTAAATGCGACCTTTTACCTTGAATGCAGACGACCGTTACCATATATACCAGCAGGAGAGGGAAGTGTTTCGTTTTCAAGGCGTTTACTCAATGTGTGAAGAAAGTAAATGGCTTGACTCGTCTGAACTAAATGAACTTCTTTATTCATAAGCTGTTTTTTATCCCCTAAATTGCGGAATTCTGGCATTTTCCCTTTTGGAGAAGGTTCTCTTTCCTTTGCAAGTTTACTTCAGGTGGAGGAAGAAAGGAAATATATCCCTCTGATATGGCGAAACGGGGATGTTTCTCCCTCTCCCTCTCGTCCCAAGCGGAAGTCGGAAACTCAGCTGAAAATTCCCTTTCGTCGCTCGGGAAGGCTCGTGCACGTGGATACAGGTCGTGTGGAAAACACCAAAGGGTGGCGTCGTCCACAAAATCGACAAAATTTTGAAAATTAAATAATTGCCCAAACTTTGCTACAATAAATGCCCTCATCTTGAACTCCAAATTGAAAATTAAAAAAAGAACGAGCAATGGCTTCGCCACTCTCCCCTACGGGGGGGAGCTTGCGCTTCGCTACTAAGATTAAAATTTGAAATCTAAAAAAAAGCAGCCATGGTTAAATTTTTATAAATTTTCTGAACTTCGCCAATTATAATAATTTTAAAAAGAAACTCTGAACTAAATTTCCCCCCTTTCAAAATATCACGTTGCTAAAATATAGAGTTATAGAAGATATATAAAAATAAATGTTCTGAACTTCACCATTTGTAATTCTTTGGGTTTTAAAAATAACTTTGATGAAAAAACATAAGTCATAACCAAACTAAGATGAAATTATTATTCAAATACTCAAAAAAATCCCCTTATTAAATTATAGAGTTAGTGATGATGATGATGATGATGTTGATGATGATGATTCTTGCTGCACAGGAAATATTATTACAAAATATTTAAATTAAAATGAAGTTTTTTTTTTACCTCCACTTTGTATGGACCTTCAGTGATGGGTATACTAACCCTCTACTCAACTATTTTAAAATGTACCTCTTTTATTAAACAAAGTTTGAAAATTAAGTAATTGCCCAAAAAAGTGATTCTACGAAATATTTCAGGGAAGTGGTAAAAAAAATGAGAATGGATTAAAAAAAATAGACGATAAATCGAATATACTGAAATTAATAAGATAGTGGCATCAATAAGCCACCATTTATGCTCCGCTACCCAACACAAGAAAACATAGGCCCTGCACTCATTTTCTAAACATGACTGAAACTAACAAGGCATTACCGAGACGAGATTTTAAAAAGTTTGCAAAAATGATGAAGATGGAAGAAGTGAAAAAATATGTGGAAGGCAGACGGGTGATAAAGAATGTAAACAAACAGAGAAAGAGCTTCTAAGCAGAACCATAAAAGAAGAGAACAAAGAACAAAGAACAAAGGACACTGGGCGAAGGCCAGAAGATAAATATTTAATGCGTTTAATTTCCTTAATTAAATTACCTAATTTTCATCCTTAAAATTTAATTACTTTATATGAATTTAATCATATAAAATTAAATATTTGAACATGGAAATTCTACCATTTTTCACTAATTAACATTTCAAATGTCACCCGGAGAGGGGTCGAGCGCCCAATTGCGTCACGGCCCGTCAACTTTGAGTGACGTCACACTGCCTCATTCCAGCCCGAACAGACACAATAACAAGGGTTGACCACTTTTTTTGCTACGTGTCAATAAAAAAATAAAATAGCCTTTAACTGTCCCTTATTGGCTAACTTTAAGTGCTAAAAACCAGGTTCGATCCGAGTGAGGTCAGATGCGAAAGGTTTGTAGGGTGCTAGTCGCACATTTACGGCGCGCCGATTCTGACGCGTGGGCTCTGGAAGCTTCATCGACATACGAGAACACGCACATATCCATTCACAAGATCACCCCCCCCCCTCTCTCTCTCTCTTACGCTTTCCTTCTTTCGCACAATTAGCACATCACTCTTGCATCCAGGAACATGTCAAAAGTATCTTCATATTCACACTCCTGACGCGAAGCGGACAGCACTTCCTTGGGCCAGGAACGAATTTCTGTTCGCTGTATAGTGGCAAAACTCAACACTACCGTGCTTCTTACACCTTTCCTGGATCATTCCGATCTTTATGAGAATTTCATTATCCGGTTGACGGACCTTTGTCGACTCTGGAAACGATGGCGCAATCGACTAAGTGACATTTAGTTGCCTTTTACTAGTCTTAAATGATGATCTCTAACTATCACTTGATCAATAACCGTTCTAATTATTGACTTCGAATTGTCCAACATTCGCAAGTCTCTAGTTTAAAATGATTGACACTTATTGTGGAGATGGATGTATCAAAGAAGTGTGTAAAACCTTCCCAACATAACCACAACTTTTACGTTTGCCCCGTTATGAATGATAGACAAAATCCGCCCTACACGCGTTTTTTGTTAGGCTCGTGGCGCTTGTTCGCTTCAATCACAAAATTAAGAAAGTGTGGGAGAGAGAAAGGTTTTTCATTTCACAACCCATTCAAAATTGGTGTGCAAGAAAAAAAATTGATTTCGCAACAATTTAAAAAAAAATGAACAGACGGACACGCACAGAGACAGACAGACAGAGACACACAAACATACGATAGGATCATTATAATAAGTTTCGTGAAAGTTTTAATATAATAGGCAGTTGCTTAGTTAGTTTTTTTGTCTCTATTATATATTAGGGTAACGTATCTTCATTATAACTTGGTTTTCTAAAATGTGATTAAATTTTAGTGATTATTTTATGAGATTAGTTTCATCAACGTTTGTTGTGTCGAATTATTTTTTCTAAAATAAATGATTGGTTAAACGCGTTATATGTCTTTCCTTATTTCGGATCACTTTAACTTATGGCTTTTGAGGTCACAAGCAATATTTTAAATTGATTTCAAGTGGAAAGGTTAAATTGTGGGTTTAAATTGATCCATTAACGAAAAATATTGTTGTTAGTCTAAAAATAACATAATTTTGGTTATGTTAGGTAACTCGTTATATGTTGCATTGGTGTAAAATGGGAAGCAATATGTTCAATTGTTGTTTAAGGTAGCAATTTGTTCCCCTGTTATTTCAAGAAGCATAAGTTAAATTGTTGTTTAAGGAATCAATACGTTCACTAGTTTTTAAGAAACCAATATGTTCCTTTGTTGTTTAAGGAAGCGATTTGTTTAATTGTTGTTTAACACGCAATATGTTCTTTTGTTGCTTAAGGAAGCAATATGTTGAAGTAATACGTTCAATTGTTGTTTAAGGAATCAATATGTTGAATTTTTGTTTGAGGAAGCAACACGTTCAATTGCTGTTTAAGGAAGCAACAAGTTCAATTGTTGTTTAATGAAACATACGTTCAATTGTTGTTTAAGGAAGCAATATGTTCCCCTGTTGTTTTAAGAAGCATAAGTTAAATTGTTGTTTACTAGTTTTTTAGAAAGCAATATGTTCCTTAGTTGTTTAAGTAACTAATGTGTTCAATTTTTGTTTAAGGAATCAATATGTTCCTTTGTTGTTTAAAGAAGCAATAAGTTAAATTAATCCCTCTTTTTTATTCTAACACTCTGTCTACACACACCACTTCCATCATGGCAGCGCTGTGGGTGGATGGCAAAAGTTTCAAGTGCTCTTTGATTCCCATCTGCGCCCTTCCCAAACACTCTCAATTGGAATCCAAAGTACAAAATTGGCATTAAAGAAAATTCACATTTTTCTTCTAATTGACGAAAATTTGCTTTGGGCAAAATCGAAATTTGCCAATATCCGGCCCTCCAAAATCCCGAAATTAGAAATTTGGGGGAAACCGAAAACAGCTTCACTATGCAAAGCTCATTTTAATTTCTTGTGTGTTTGTCTGTAGTTTAATGTTTGACTGTTTAGTGTATGTGTTGAAGTGGTAAGTTCATGTGTGAGAGGAAGGTTATATAAACCCCCGATTCGAGCGGAGAAGAAGCACACAATATATTAGGGAAGATATTTGTTTAATCCAGTGGAATAATGGGTGTAAGCGAAGTGATGAAAGTGGATTTATAGGTGTAATCCAACCGAACATGAACCTTGTCAGTGGTGCTTCTTCATCGATGGGCAGCGTAGAGGCGGTGTTGGTGGACAATGGGAGCAAGAAGCTCTCTGTACCTTCAAGCGCCCATTTAGTCTTATGAGTGAGAACATCCAGGTACTTCTAAATACCATAAACTACTAGAAATACAATTGGAACTTATGTGGGGACTTGAAAGTCAATAGTATGTTGAGAGGAATTATGTCAGGTTTCATACAACACTGCTGTTTCTTATATCACTGGAACAGACGAGCGACTACTCCACATTATGTGTAGTCGAACTGACATGTGCGACAAACATACGATCCAGGAGTTCCATACATCCATATAAAAGTGTAGTCACTTCATAAAGGCTTCTACTCCTTCAGCTTCATCTAAAACTAGGTTTAGTTAAGCGCTTCGTGAAAAAGCTGAAGATCAGAAACTCGAGAACATTTGAGTACGTCGTAACTAAATTTCTGAATTTTATTCAGCTAAAGTTGAAGAAAGGCGTCTTTATCGGACCATATATTAGGGAACTCGTCGAGGATCAAAACCTCAACACACGTCTAGAAGATCTGAGGCTGGGTGCCTGGAACTCATTTAGGTGGCTTAGTGAGAATTCATTTGAAAAAAAAGAGGTTCCCGGATTTTGAAAATTGCATTTAAAGACTAACATCGTAAGCTGCCATGGGATGTAGGATGTCTCTCATTCCCTTCATTCACTTTTGAATGTATTTTAGCGCAGCCTGTGAACAGTGTCTGATGAACAAGTAGAGTGCTTTCATCAAGATACCAGCGTTTCGGAACATCGATACCAATGTTTCTGGAACGAAGGAATTCTTGCAATTACTAGTGTATGTTATACAGAAACGAACCTGAAATGAAACATGTAAAGAAGTCCAAAGTTTAACAGTTTTAAATTAACTGTGTTTTATTTATGTTCCAAATGTTTTAAGCTGCGCCAATTTATATTTTTATGTGACCTGTGCAACATAACACTGGCACGTCAAAAACTCACCTTGTCTTTTTTTAATATTGTAATTATTAATTGACATTGAAAGTAAAAACCAAGAAAATTTAAGATTTTCAAAGAGGAAGAATTGTTGGTCAATCTGAGAGTGGAGTGTTCCAAAGATAAATTGTTAGGAATCTTGGAATATTCCTTCGTTCCAAAGAGATGCGAAGATCTATGTAGAATAGGAGTGATGTTCCGATGTGAGGGATGGGGTCAGAGGAAGGAATAAATGTGTAAGAGAGTACATATGGTGAGGAAAATGTGAATAAGGTTGTGATGTAATATGGCTATGTAAGAAGATGGATAGGCATCGACTTGTTAGATAATTACGCTACCAATCCCTTTTCAATCGTCGACGAGGTCCTAAGACCGGATAATGCAAGTCCCATAAAGATATATATGACACTTGTTGGTGAGCCTTTAAAGACCAGGGATCGGTCTTCCTCGTTGGCGAGGAAGATCCAGAAGGAGCAGTGGTAGTGTGGTTTGCCACCAAATAGGGAGCCAAAATATTTATGGCCCAAGGGAGAGCCATCCGTTTCTGCGGGAGGAAAGTGTGGATATTTTACAGTATTACGAACCGGAAAAGACCCTAAAAGCTACCCGAACCCAGTTAAAAAATAGAGAAGAAAGGATTGAAGTCAGAGGCGAATGATAAGTATAAAGGAATACATTATATGAATAAAGGATTAATTCATCCAGCCTTGTTTCCATAAGGTCATATTTTAAAGTAATATTTATGGATTCTTTTCTTAACCATATTTACTCTAATGCTTTGTATCAATATTCACATGCAAGTTATTCCACGTTTGTGTTATTTTATAATCAATTTATTGCATCATAAGTTTAGATCTGTTGTTTAGTAGTTTGAAACTTTTATTTCAAGTGACTTATTTGTTGTGTAGCTAAAATAATAATAATCCTAATTACATAATATTAAAGAAACAGATATAACATTTTCAATAGTTTAATGACTTGGTTGCGCAGATGCTGATCTTTTAGTGAAGTTAAATTTAGATGCGTCTGTCTTTCGTCGTATGGTCTCTCGTCACGTCCAAAACTAGGGAACAAAATACTCAAATCCACATTTTGGGGGGAAAATACCCGTTTATTTCCATTGAAATTCACAGATATTCTTTGTAAATTGCCTCTGATTAGTGTTCAATTTTCATTTATTATAATAGTAGCTAAATAAAAGTTGTGAGAAAAGAAATGTGTATTTGAAGAAAGGAAACCCGTACTAGTATGTGTGAAACAAGTACGGACGCAGAGTTCTTATCTGGATAAGACGAATCAAAACATTTCTCGTAAGTAGAATTAAATGATATGGTCCGAGATCTGGTACTCTCCAAGAATAAAGCTGAAGT
Organism: Ceratothoa steindachneri; assembly: GCA_963969495.1. NCBI lineage: Eukaryota > Metazoa > Arthropoda > Malacostraca > Isopoda > Cymothoidae > Ceratothoa > Ceratothoa steindachneri. Next base: position 205,751,531 of record OZ018317.1, on the reverse strand, counting down.
GTTGCATCATATATGAAAAAAATGTCTGCTCTAGAAGGATGTTTGGGTAACATATGAGTTAATTACAAATGTTTTTTTCTGGTTATGGCTGCCTTTATACTTATCGTTTTCTAGTAATGGACGCATATGTTCCACAAATACACATCATTTTACTCAAAACTTTTTTCCGCTTTTATAAAACGAAACTCGGCCAAATTTGAATAAAGAATATTCAGGGCAATTTTCTTGGACTTTGAACGAGCATTTTCAAGAAAGTTTAGATTGGGGTATTTTTCTCTCTAGTTTGGACGGTACTCTAATTCCGAGTTCATGACTTGATGTCATCGATCGGGGCTGGACGCGTTCCATGTATGGGCACCAGAAATACACCTCATTCTCCAAATAAGGAGTATGAGCGCTTTACAGTGTGGTCAGTAATTTGTCCCCTAACTTCAACATAAAAAAATAACACACTGTTCATTTATAGTGACATATTTACCGAGATTTCACGTTAAAAACTTGAAAGATTAAAATATTCATTCTATTCAATGAAATCGGCGTCGGAACCTGCTGCAGGCCTTCTCGACGGACCTCCTGTTTAACTGGGTGAAAACTGTAGTGAACCTGGACCTATTCTCAACCTTGTTGGTGGGCGGGGACTTGTTGGTCACTCTCTTAACCACTCCCCACACATAATAGTCCAGTGGATTGCAGTTCGGGGATTTGGTAGGACAAATGTTCGGAGTGATATGGTCAAATGACAGCCCAAACTGGGTCTTCCTCCTTGTGCGGTATGGTGCAGAGTACTAGTGATATAAGTATGGACTTCCAGCAGCCACCGCCTAGATCCAGGGCAACACTAACTGATCCAGGCATTTGATGTATCCCTCTGTATTAGGTGTGAGTCCTTCCGGGAAGATAAACAGAGGCATAACGTTTCCCTCGAAGGCTTCCGATGCCCCGTACCCTCGCAATCCACAGTCTGATTCATCCAACTCTTTCCTGATCCTCTGCGCCGTCCTCAGATTGTCACTCAAGCACTCGGACATCTTCACATTGGACCTCCCGGCGTGAACACAACTTGGGCCTTTTCCAAATTTCTTGCTGGTTGAATTCAGTGGTGGTATTTCTTCCTCCACAGACTATATATAACTGACTCTACTATGATAGGAAGAAGAGAGAACCAACCCCAGACAACACGCTTGCTCGGAATTCAGAGTTACCAACGGCGACAAATTACTCACCGCCCCCTTTTTATTATAAAGGAAGATAATGACTTTATATTTAAAAGAACAAGGTCAACATACACAATTTGCATGCTCTCAATCATTCTGACTTATGACCTTATGTCCATATGGCCTTACGACCTTCAGAACTTTGAAAACTCATTGAAAAGTAAAATGGTTACCATCTGACCGTTTGACCTACGGACCGACATATCAACTTATGGTGCGGCGTACACGCGACTAAAAATGTCTAGCTATGTCTCCCCGAAAACTATTTGCCTTCTGCGATGCCCCAATGTGCATGTTCGATAATTCTACATAGATCATTCTAGATTGAGACACCTTGTCGTGGTACAACCATTCTATACCATACACTACTCCTATATTAAGAGGGAGGGGGGGGGAGCTCAATCACCTACTGCAACGCGAACCGTTGAATGACTGTTCGCAGGGATTAACGACCGACTAGGAGGTCACACTTGAGGCGTTGGCTTTCAAATCCTTAATAATCAAACAGAGTGCATAAATGGTTGGCGAGATTTACTTGAATAGACCGAGAGTATCGTTCAAGGTTAGTTAAAGATCAAACAACAAAAATAATAATAATAATAATAGGCAAAGGAGAATTATTTAAATTGAAAGAGTCTCTTGATAATTATTATGAGGAGGAATTCTCAAATGGAATTAATTGATTAATGTTATTAGGCTCAGATTAAAAAGGGGGAACTTGACAATACTAATAATGGTGTGGTTCCAGTTTTACGGGTCATTGACATCGAGGAAGGTCCTTCTTGCGATGAGGCGAGTGGGGAACGATCCGATGAGGCTATTGGGGCACGATCCGAATGAGGCAAGTAGGGCACGATCCGAATGAGGCAGGTGGGGCACGATCCGAACTAACCTTCCGATGAAGATAGCCAAACTTCAAAGATGACGTTCGACGGGGAATGTGGGAATTCTCGTAATTCCACGGAAAGAAGAATATTCTTTTCCTCACAGGTATTCGATGGAGATTTTCTTCGGTTGCGCAAATTCAAAGGCTAGCCGTTCACAGAAGCTACCAATTGACCTGTGTAGAATCACGGCTGAAGATGTCTCTTGTCTGACGAACGCTCACGGGACGAGACGATAAGGACGGCCTTAAGGTGCGGGCTGGGCTCGTCGAATTACAGAATAACCCGAGTATTTATATGCCCAATTCTGAGGGGGAAGGGGGAGTTGGGAGAAAGGAGTCACAAGCTCCAGACATCTTAATCCGGAGGCGGAGTCGATTCATCATTTAACAACAAGGGTGAGACATAGCGGCTCTTTCACACCTCGTCACCGGGCAGGGGTGAGGCTTGGGGCGAGTTCGCAGGATTGGGAAATATTTTCCCTACGAGCGCAGGAGTAAAAAATTCGAGAATTTTTGAATAGGAAATGACGTCGTCCATGGCGCGATACCATAGCACGTGGTCTCCAATAAATACGGATGGGGGGTCAGAGATTGTTCTTTTACACACCTAAATCCTTTTCCATGATGATTGTGATTCAAATTTGTCCTTGTTAAATTAATTGCTATGTTTAAGTTATTAAATTATACACCTCCAGATTTTCCACGATCCTATCTCTAACAATAGACTCCAACAGTTTTACAAACCCCCGATAAGAAGATGGACCAAAAGTGTCCATGCTCACGCAATATGCCTATTTGGAAAATGGGTGTTACATTTGATTATATAAACCCCTTACGACCTATTCACTCGCTAATAGAATTTTTGACAATTGTACAACTGAGAAAGAATTTTGATTTATATATTTCTAACCATTGCGCACCCCTTGTAGCTCTCGATAGATCCATCGAAGATAGACAACAAAGAAAAGGCCACTACCGATAAGACAGGTTCGTTAGGGGGAAAAGAGAGAAAAAATCGCTTCTGGAGGTAAAAATTATATGGCGAATTTCTGTTACAAAAACTAAAGTTTTTTTAATGGAAAATAAAATAAGTTAATCGATTTTTTTTAACAAAGGTGACGGCTTTCCAGAAATATAAAAGGATGATTAATCCTTTGTTAAAACCCTTTCACCTAAAGAATGAGCTCTAGTGCAGGTAAAGAATCCACTTTCTGCAACATGAACAAGTTAAGTGGGATTAACTTTGAATTAAATTAATCTGATTTGATAAAGCTATTTTGCACTGGAAATTGGGACTATCTACAGTCAAGGCCAAAATTTTGAGACCACTATATTTTTTTCCATATAGAAAATTAATACACCTAATCAAACGTTGCATTTTATGTTAGTATGTTTGCATCATAATTTGAAGGTTAAATATACAAAAAATTAGAGCTTAAATCTAATTTATTAATAATCGATTAATGCGCGCAGTCAATAAGTACAATGATGCCAATTCTTCTTCAAGACTGCTTCAATTCGTTTTGTGATGCTGACGACCGCATTTGCGTTGTTATCTTGACTGATAATAAATACTCCATTTTTGTTCGATAAACACCCGCAACTGCTCAAAATTAAATGGTTTCTGTTTAATAATCGTTAGTTTGATTGTCGCCAACAAATTCTCCATTGTTTTCAATTATGGCGAATTCCCGGGCCAAGGTCCCAAACGTTCGATGTTATTTTCAACCAAGAACTTTGTTATTGATTTTGCTTTGTGACAAGGTGCGCTATCATGCTGAACAATACAGTCATCATCCCCTAATTGGTTTCCGAGATATATCCTTATTACCAAGAATCAATCATAGGTTTTATATCGGGTTTAAATCAGGTTCTGTGCAAGTCAGTTCATCACGTCGAGAACTGTTTGACCGTCTTTCCTGTGTGGCACGGAACATTACCCTGCATCAAAACAGGCTCAAATATTCCAAATGTTAGAAGAGAGAGAATCACATCTTTCCAAAGTAGATTCTTGTATACCGCAGCGTTTAATTTGCCGCATAAACGAAAAGACTTCAGCGCCTAAAACGTGTCCCTTAAAAACATGAGTTAAAAAAATAACCATCATTTTGGTGTATGTGAGATTCAAGCTTTATCTTGTATAACGTCTTACATGTTGCTTCCCATCCGATGTAAACAAATTAAAGTTTCTTTCTTCTTTGAAAACACTCTCTCTTTTCAGCATTCTAGTTTACATGCTCAGTAGCGAAGGGCAATCGAGCCGCTTTATTTTTGCTGCTTATGAGTGTTGTTGTTTTTTTTTTACCATGAGAGCGTGGTACGAATCCCACATCTCCCATGCGATGGAAGATGTTTGGCAATACACAGTTAGGTTTATGTTCTCGTTAACTTGACGGGAATTACCGGTTGCTGTCTCAAATCTGCCTTTTATGGACATCCGTTGAATCGTGCGATTTGTCCTGTGAGTTGTATTTCGTTGGCGACCAGTTTTCATCCTCAACTCGCAGGACTCGGTATCCACATGGAGCTTTATTAAGTGTGAACTCACAAATTTAAACCCGATTACAATGCCTTGAAATTTCAGACAGTGTGATTCCTTCACTCAATTCTTCCAATGGATGACCCGCTTTCTAAAGAATTTAGCTACATTACTTCGTCTTACCATTCTGATAAATAAAAAATATCACTAATAGCTGTTAACATTGCACTTGGGATAGCGTTGCCATACACGTTACGAATTTTTACGTGTAAATTGGAAGTTATCGTTATCACAACATTCTTCATCACAACCTCTTACACATTTATTCCTTCCTCTGACCCCATCTCTCACACCACAACATCACTCCAATTCTAGATCTTTCTTTCTCTTTACATACCATATGACACTCCACTACACTCTCCTCTAAGGTTTCGCCATTCTCTCATGCAATTTTATCGCTCATATCCCACTCAAACCCCAACACACCACGGACTCTAATATCACACTCCACTCAAACATCACTACCAAACATCATCACCTAACTCTTTCTTCATTTACTTTTAGCTCCCTCTCCCACATACCTTGCCACACGCTTCGGTTCACACATCCAAGATCTCCTCACTCTCATCCACTCACACCAGATCATCAGCATGCAGTACCATATCGGCCATTCCTCAATATCCCTCATCTTTCTCATACATTTTCATCATTACATCTCGAATTTCATTCATCATTCACTCTGTAACAATATTAAACAGTCATGGCGACCTTACACATCCTTGCTTCACACCCTGTATACATATATAAAGCCACTCAACTGATCGCCCCCTTACGCCTTCCTTTCTCAACTAATCGCCCCCTTACGCCTTTCTTCCTCTACTACGTACCCCCTTACGCCTTTCTTCGTCAACTGAGTGTCAGCTTACGCCTTTCTCCCTCAACTGATCGCCCTTTTACGACCTCCTTCCTCAACTGACCACCCCATTACGCCTTCCTTTCTCAACTGATCACCCCTTACGCCTTTCTTCCTCAACTGATCGCCACGTTACGCCTTCCTTCATCAACTGATCGACACCCTTACGCTTTCCCTACTCAACTGTTCGCCCCCTTACACCTTCCTTCTTCAACTGATCACCGCCTAACGCCTTCCCTTTTCAACTGATCGCCCCCATAAACCTTCCCTCCTTAACTGATCGCCCTCTTACACCTTCTTTCATCAACTGATCGCACCCTTACGCCTTCCCTACTCAATGGATCGCCCTCTTACGCCTTCCTTTCTCAGGTGACCACCATTTTTCTTAATTCTAACAACTGCTCGCCCAAAGTCACTCCAGATCTTCTCTTCGAAGATCCACTTCCATCATTTTAGGTTGAATACACCACAACCACGCATATTTCTCTTCTTGGAAATTCTTCACTTCGAATACACATTGCTTGAGCTCACACATTCATACTCAATAATTGCATCGTTACTCCTCTTACAATAACAAAGGCAGTCCCTTATCGCACACCATGAGTCACGCGCTTCATTCTATACGCACTCTTCCTTTATCTTCTTGTTCAGTTCACATAACGCCAATATCTTATTATTTTTTTCTTTCATGGGGGATGTAATTGATTTGATCATTTCATCTTTAATTTTATAGGGGATGTGAATAATTTAATAATTAGATTTTATGATTTTCTAGAGGATGTGATTTATTTAATAACTAGATTTTGAGATTTTCTAGAGGATGTGATTTATTTAATAACTAGATTTTGAGATTTTCTAGAGGATGTGATTTATTTAATAATTAGATTTTGTGATTTTCTAGGGGGTGTGATTTATTTAATAATTAGATTTTATGATTTTCTAGAGGGTGGGATTTATTTAATAATTAGATTTGGTGATTTTCTAAGAGATGCGATTTGTTTAATGATTATTTTTTGTGATTTTCTTGGGGATGTCATTAATTTAAAGTTAAAATTTGCAACTTTCTAAGAGTTATGATTGTTTGCATTTTAAATTTGTGATTACTTGTGGGTGTACAATTATGTAGACAATTTGTGATTTTTTTGGAATGTGAATAATTTAACATTTTAATATTATGATTTCGTGGCTTTAAAAAAAATTAAAGGTGGTCTCAGTTGGCGAGTGTTTGATATCATATGGCATGAAATTGATTCGCTTTAAACATCTTGTTTTGCTAAGCTGAATGATTTTGATTGATTTGCCATTTTGCTTTTGTGATTTTATATATATACGATTTTATTTACTGTTTTAATATTTGATTAACCGGTTGATTTAATGGATTCAGCATTTTAATATTGTGTTTTCCTGGTGGATAAAATAGATTTATTATTTTATTTTTGTGATTTAACCGAGGTATGGAATTGATTTAGGATTTTAATTTTTTTATTTCATTGGGGATCTGATGAATCTTTTAATATTTTTATAGTGAGTTCCTAAAGGATATATGGTAAATTTAATATTATAATTACTTGAGGTAGGTTAATGATTTAATATTTTGGTTTCTGTGGGATCACTAACTCTATATTTAAGGACGGGATTTTATTTTTAGTATTTGAATAATAATTTGATCTTAGTTTGGTTATGACTTAAGTATATTTTAAATTTTTATCAAGGTAATTTTTTAAGAATTTGTTTAGAGTTTGAAAGAACAAAATAGTTTAGTTCAGAATAAATTAATATGATTATCCAATTCTTTATAATGTTTTAAAAGAAAATGAATTACAATTAGTGAAGTTCAGAAAATTTATTAAAATTTGAGTAAGGCTGCTTCTTATTTTATCTATAACTATATTTTAGCAACGTGATTTTTTGAAAGAGGGGAAATTTAGTTTCGAGTTCCTTTTTAAAATTATTATAATTGGCCAAGTTCAGAAAATTTATAACAATTTCACCATTGTTGTTTTTTTTTAGATTCTAAATTTTAATCTTAGTAGCGAAGCGCAAGCTCCCCCCCCCGGGGGGGGGAGCCATTGCCTGGTCTTGTTTATATTTTAATATTATCATCTGTGGATGTGATTTGGTTAATATTTTAATGGGGGTGATTTCGTTATGGATGAGTCTGGTTTAATATTGTTTACTGAGAAAGTTGATTGCCTGAATATTTCCGTATCGTGATTGCCAGGCAAAATGATTAATTTGTATTTTAATATTGTGATTTCGTAGAGGTGTGATTGGTTTAATATTATAATATTATGAATTTCTTTTGTATATTATTTCGGATATCAATATGGTGATTTACATGAGTTATGGAGTTATGAACTTTTTAATTTTTTCATATTGTAATTTCTTGGATCAGTATTTTAATATTGTGATTCCCGGTGGGGGTTTTATTAATTTATTGAACATACTAAAATTAATAATTATTAATCTTTTGACTTTATTGGAAGGTAGCTTGATCTGAGTGTTGGAGTGATAAATTATCTATGAATCCGTATGTAATCATGAAATTATTATAGTAATCATTTACCAAGTTAATCAATACACAACTTAAGATTTCATAACTTTGTGACAAAATTAATTTTTAATTACTCGCTTTGATCTACAAATAAATGTTTAAAGTAATTAATTGTTCAATGAAGTTAATTTAAAAAAAATTTAAACCCCCTTTATTAATCAATAAAATAAAACACATTTACACACACCACTAATTAAGGAATATTCCATTAAGTTCACTAAATCCTAAGTATGGTTTCCAAATGATGTAAATCAACATGTTTAAACGAGCTCAAAACATGACACCGAATTGAGTTGCCAACATCTAATTTTTTATACCAATGAGAATTCACTGGAAAGTTGCCAACGTTCTATTTTTTAAATATTTTTTCGTCCTTTGTTAAAAATGCCTATCATATCAAGTTATCGTATATAATATAATTTATAGAACTTTTCCCTTTTATTACTAATTCTCTCAAGTTAAAAAAAGAGGCTGCAGTGTGTGAAAGAGGAATTACCCTAGTAACAATTTATATGAAAATTTAGGATAATTAATTGGTTAAAATGTATAATGTTGGGGCACTCAAATATGTCTACAAATTTATGTACAATACCAAAACTTGGGATTATTTTATGCGAGAAAAAAAGAAGTGTGAACGGGCACGCAACTCTCTTATTATTATTATTATTATTAAAAAAGGAATCGGGGAGAGAGGAGCAAAACAATTGAGGGCAGTTAAAGATGGGCTATTGTTCGAACAAACCCTAACACCCTTAAGTCTCAGAGGAGGTGGAGTGTATTAGGAAGCACCTGCCAATTCTTTCATACACCTGCGCCTTGTCTCAGATCTACGAACTGTTAAACAAGGTCAACAGACCTAAGTCGCGTGCTCTCAATTATTCTGACTTATGACCTTCAAAAATTTCAACAAGTGGGGCAATCCGACCCATAGTTAGTTTTTTTTTAATAATTCCCGGTCTAACCTTGGGAGGACCTTGGCAATTATATAATCTGAAATAGAATGTAAAACAACATAAGGGTTTCAAATGTTAGAATCGGCCGAATAGTTACGATGTTATTGCCAAAAAACTCATTGAAAAGTAAAATGGTTAACCATCCAACCGACTGACCTACGGACCGACATAGTAACCTATAGAGTCGCACGCGACTAAAAATGGTTAACCAAAAAGGCAATTTGAAATGTTTATGAAAAGGTTCGTAAAAAGGAGGGGCAGGTAATTAACCCAAATGACCCTAGTTGGGGGAGGGGGGCACGCCCCAATCCAAAGAGGAGAGGTTCTCTGGAGACCGGCGTCTCCACCCCCCACATAAATGTCTTTATACTCACTGTCTTCGAGGGTGGCTGACACGGTGGGGGCAGAGGAGGGGCCGGCCCCCCGCGAGTTGAAGGCTTGAAGGACGACGGAGTAGTTGGTGAAGGGCCGGAGGGCGGTGAGGGTGGCCGACGTGACCCCGAGGCCCTCCACGCCCACAGTGGTGAAGTTGTATGCCCCCGATCCACCCACGCCCTCTGGAGAGCTGCCCCCGCTGATGGAAACAAAATTTGACCAGCATTATTCTTATTATCATTATTAATTTTATTATTATTACTTTTCTTATCATTTTCTTAGTTATTAATTTATTATTATTATTTTATATTATCATTAATATTATTTTTATTATTATTATTATTGTTGTTATTATTATTATTATTTGATATTATTATTATTGTTATTATTATTATTTTATTCCATTATTATTATTATTTTATATTATTATTGTTATTATTATTATTTTATTTCATTATTATCATTATTATTTTATATTATTATTATTATTTTATTTCATTATTATTTTTTTTTATTTCATTATTATTTTTTTTTTTATTTCATTATTATCATTATTATTTTATATTATTATTATTATTTTATTTCATTATTATTATTATTTTATTTCATTATTATTATTATTTTATTTCATTATTATTATTGTTATTCAAAACTACGAAGTAAAAACCAAAGAAGACATCTTCCGCCGTAGGGCGAGGAGAAATTTACAAAGAAGCGGTGAAGTTGGGAGAAGTAAGAATGTGTGGAAGGTGTATAACTCGAGGGGCACAAAGAGAAGAGCTTTTGGGGGTGAGGGGCAAGGAGGGTCGAAACTCTCCAGTAGGTCTACAATTAGAAAAAAAACAACGAGGGAAAGGGAATTTTGTCTCGGAGGCGGAACAGATATAACCACAAGGTTCTAATGGATCTAAATTAGGCCCTCTGATAACCCTCGGGGGGGGGAGGGTAATATGTTAATAATCCCAAGAGTCAAGAGAATACAGGGCTTCCTGGGAGCTCGTTTCAAACGAATCAGAGACCTGACGGAAGGGGTTCAAGTTCGAAATTTTGAGTTGGCTCTTTTATACGAACTGATTCTTTTGTTTTTATTCTTTTTCCGTTTATGTTCTTTGCATTATCACCACTACTCACTGTGGAGGCGTTAATGGGCGGGAAAGGAAAGTACAGGAGTAATAACAATGTCTTCTGTTAGTGAGGATCAAGGGTCGTCGAGGGATCTTGAGGAAGTCGATGATTAGTCGCTCTCTCTCTCTCTCTCTCTCTCTCTCTCACTCTCTTACCCCTTCCTTTTCTCTCCTCCTACTCAATCTATCTCTCTCTCTTATTATATATATATATATATATATATGGAGAAGTGGACACGGGACGCACACAAGGCCTTCTTGCCAAAATATGAATTTGATTCAGTTTACCTCCTTTGCCATAGAAAACGGGTTTGGTTTGACGTTATTCCTCTCTTCTTCCCGCGGAACCACGACTCCATTTTTGTTTGCTATGTAAGTTTTTTTTTTATATTTTACATGTTTAATGTAATTTTTACGAGGTACATTATAGTCCACAGTGTTTATGAATATTGTGTGATTCCACTCGTTATGGTTTGCATGGTGAATATGATAATTCTGAAGTAAAATGAGTGTGATTTCATAAGGGTCACTAGCGTGGAGATTTCTGTGTTTACAGTTTACATACAATGGCGCGTAGTACACGGTTCGTACAAAATTTGGAAATTCGTTTAAATTATATTAATGAAGATTTCGTTTTGAAACTAGTGTATGTTGATCACGTAACATTGCTTTGTGTTTTAAATGTGAAAAGGCGACCAATAATGATAAAAATACAAGATATCAAAGTGCAAAGTTGACCGTTTTTAACAGTGTTAAATGATGTTATTTGTTTATTTGTGTTGTTACCTAACATTATTTTATGTTAGATGCAAGATTTAACTCTATACAGTGCTGTGCTGAGTGTATTAAGTAATAGAATAAGTGTTTCAATTTTCCAGTTGCATTATTGCAGTAAGTTGGAGATTTTACATTGCCTAATGAGGTTATTAATATATTTATGCAATGATAAACAATGAGGGCTGTGCATTACTTGCTCAAAAATGCTCTATAAAATTAAGAAATTTATTACTTTTAATATTATTTTTGAATTCTATGTAAAAATGTCTTTTCATAAAACTTGTGTATCATTTAGTAGTAGTAGATCCTTTAATTATTTTGCAAAATAACAATTCTAACAATATTTTTGTATTATATGTCTTTTCATAACATTTGTGTATCATTTAGTAGAAGTAGATCTTTTAATTTCATTTGTGGCATATCAAAAAATTACAAAAATTTGTACCAAGGGCGTCCAGAGCGTGTCCTACATGGCGACGATCCGTACAAAAACACTTTCTTTCAAAAATGACATCATAAATCTGAACTGGTGAACATATTTCAAAGTTCTTTATGTGGAAAATAAAGGTATTTATGTGGCTACCTTTTGTGCACTTAGGATTTCTGCTAACTTTAAAACTTTAGTTTTGATGACCAAAAAGCACCACTAACATTATGATCCGTGTTCCCCCGAGGACGCATTGGGATCGAGCCCCGACCTGCGAACACCTGTACATACATACCTTTGGACTTTGTAGCCCAAGTAATACCCCAAGATGAGTCCGTGGGTTTCGTTGTCGAGCGGGGGATCCCACATCACCTGGAGGGCCGTCGAGCTGATCGCCTTCACCTGCGGTCGGAGGTAACCATTATCAAGTGAAGGGGCTTGAGGGGGGATGGCGTGATGGGCACCCACCAACCATGGACGAAAGGGTAGAAAGAAGGGGGAAAGGATATTTTTATGTCGAAAACCAACAAGGGAATTTGATAGTTGAAATGGAGTGGGGGAGGGCATAAAAATGGGTGTTAATTTTTGCATTTTGAAAACCTAAACTAACGAGGGCATTTGAAGCATGTCATTCTAGATGAAATGCATGAACACCACCCATATGAACCGAATTGGCATGATAGAAGAAGACGAAACGGATGCTAAAGAGTGGACTGGAAACCGAAAGTCCCCGTTAAATTAGTAAATCTTCCCGCAGAGGGTCTTAATAGCAGCTCAAACTCTAGTTTTAAGAGCAGCTTTCACGACCATTTCAAGACAGTGAAAATGAATTGAATGTCGCTGGCCACGAGTGATTCGATGTGTTTATTCTAAGTCCTAACTTCCTCCTCTTAACCTGGAACTCCTGAAACCGTCGCTCTTCCGTCGAGAGCAAGACCCATTGGAGAGTTGGGGTCACCACAAAACCAAAAGTACCAAGTACCAGGTGGTTGCATTTCAGAATACCTTGATATAAGTTCATATGTGAGAGCATCTGGGAAACTCAAAGACACGAACAAAATATTGGTGAACATGAACAGTAAGTTAGGCCACGTTTGTTTGACCGAAAGTGTCTTGAATGTGGGGCAGATTATTAAAGCTGCGTATGGTGACGATTTGTTAAAATGAGTGGAAAATATAGTTTTGATGTAAAGGAGGAATATTTGCTAAGTTTGTAAAATTAAACAAGAAAATAATTATTTGTGTGATGCATGTATTTTTTTGGTGAGAGGAGGAATTGGTGAGAGATCATCTTATCGGGCTGTTTTCCTCCTTTACCTGTAAAGTTTATTTTTTCGCGCTATTTCGATCCTTCGTCCCTTTGCCTCCTTTACATATAAAATTTATATTCCACCTCCCCTTGATATGTAAGGCAATTCTTCAGATTACTATTATATTTTGTTTAATCACTTTTATTATTGTATATTTCGTGTTTTTATGGTAGTTTACACAGAAGCGAGTAGAAAAAAGATGAATAAGGAAAAATGATAATAAATCAATTTTAAAAAAAATTCATTTATTAATAAAGAAGAAAAACGAACGTAGGTATCTTCACCATATATTTTATGGTGAATTGAAAACATATGGTGTATGTACATATTCCGAGTAAATGACCCGTAGTCAGGACAAGGCGTAGCAACTGCTCCAAACCTGACTATTCTCCCCTCCCTTCCTTGTACAATATTTAAATGCCCTTTAGAGGGGGGGGGGAGGAGGAATTCTCCCGATTCTCGTTAACTGATGTTAATTGAGGAAGATGTTAATACCTCATACACGAGAAAACATCAACCCGAACTTCATGGTGGGGAGGAAACATTTACATCAATTGTGTGTATTTGCATTGTGGTATATATATATATATATATATATATATGCACATTGGGTAAGCTCATTCTATGTGTATCATGAGTGTGCATTGTGTATGCGTTTTGTGTGTGTATCCTTTGTGTACATAATCTGTTTGTGCATTATTTGTCGGTAGGGTATATCATTTGCGTATGCCCTTTGTCTGCATATCGTGTTAACATTTTATATCTACACATTATGTATGTCGATTGTATGTATACATTTTATGGTGTTCATTGTGTGTGTATGTGTATGTGTGTGTGTGTGTGAGAGAGAGTTGGTGCCTGTGAGGGATCCAAATTGAATTCAATGAAGCGAACGAATCGAGCGCAATGAAGAAAATGAAACACTTCTCATCGGGGCATAACAATGGACGCCCGTATCGATTACACACACACACGCGCACACAAAGAAGTGTGGGACTTGAGAAGCGACAACCGTTACGGTTCCTTTGTGGGTTTTGTGCTCTTGTACTCCTCCGTTCCATCGGGACCACCCTGTCTCCTGCTCTCGTCGGCGTCTCTCTTGGCCACTCTCCAATTCACCTATCTTCTATTCTCTCATCCCCTCCTCTTCATGAAAATTACTTCTACCCTTATTCATGGGCACACAATCCTCTACTTGTAAGTTTCGGGTCCTTAAGGAGGGTGGTAAGCATGTAGGATGGGGAAGGCGGACAGATGAAAGTTTAGGGTGAATGGGAAAATCGGAAAAATATCATAAAGCGTCCGGGGTATCCAAAGATTCGACCGCCCCGAACCGGGGAGATATGAAACCTCATCTCCTTATTGCCACATGCCAACAAGAGGGTCACCCCTTTGGCCTGGTCAAGGGAGGGAAAAATCCTCAGGCGACTTAACCTTGAACGGCTCAACAGAACTTCCCCTCTCATTTCCTCGACAACAGATAAACATCGGATGCGCATCTGAAGATCAAGGAAAAGAGTCGAGCAAATGCGCAAAAAAACCCCAAGATAAAAAAAGAGCTAAAGAGAAAGTGACGGGGGTCTTTACAAGTCCTAAAAAGACTATATTCACCAGTTTCAAAGAGCTATCACGAATGTAAATAGAAACTTGCCGGGAAACTCAGTGGGAACCCTTGAAAAATACCTGCGCGAATTAGAAACCTCGAAAGTCATCTTAGTCTACAAACGAAAACCATGGGAGAGAGAAAGGTAGACGCTGGTAGTTTTGCATGGAGACTAGTATAGTAGAGAGTGAAAGCAAGCTTAAGAGAAGCTGGGGGAGTTTTGTACAATTTTCTTTCCCAAGCGCTTGATTCTTGAACGTGGCTTAAGTATGTACGAAAAATATGGCGTTAGTAACTTAAGTTCACCTCAAGAATTTAATTTCGTTTTTTAAAAAAGTAAAATAATTTTTGGTACAAAAAAGTACATTTATTCTGTAAAGTACATTCCAACGTCATCAATGCTCTCCCATCGTTTACCTAAGCAGTGGATACCTTTCTTAAAGAATTCATTCAGTTTTGTCGAATCATATGATTTCATATTCTTGTTCACCTCCATATCAGAAGAAAGTTTGTAATTTAGGTGATGTTGGAGGAAGAAGAAGAATTTTCCCAACCTAACGTCTAAATCTTTTCTTTGGTCCATGTCACGTGTGGAGGTTCATTGTCATGGAGGAAGATGACAACCCTTTCCATTAGCCAGTGAATGACGTATTTGCTCAAACGGTTCATTTAAATGGTGAAATTGTTGGACATAGAGTATATGTTGATCTGCAGTAACTGCTTGTTTATTATTGAGGGGCTCATTATAAATAACTCCTTTCACATCACAACAAATGAAAAACATAACCTTCTGCAGTTGAACACCAGGTATATGAGCAGGAATGGGGGTTTGTTTGCAATCAAACCATTGTTTTTTGCGATTAACATTGCGCTAAATAACTCACTTTTCACTTCCACAAAATTTCTGTCCAGAAATGGTTCACGAGCATATCGGCCAATAGAGATAAATTAATATTCACAAGTTGTGAACATTGTGCTTCAGAGATCATGTGGGACTCAAACATCATTTTGTAGGTTAAAAAAAAGGTTGAGGCATCACTATTTTAAGAAGTCACTACGCATTACCATAATCTCAAGTGTACCACTGAAATTTCTAACCCTTTTCTTCATCTTATATTAGCAAAGCAGGAGTACCTATATATCTAATGTATTTAGTACTTTTTTCCACTCTTTTTCAGCGATGTTCTTCTTTCGAACAGCCTCGTCTAAACTAAACATCCCTTAGGACATTTATGAAGTAATATGTGGTCAACTAACATCATTTGGCAAAAGTGACGGAACTAATCAGTTCATCTGAAGAATTAGCAGTGTCATCTAAAGATATTTTCTTAGCAAGGTTCATTTTAAAAGCGCGAGCAGTAACAGTAACATCGACCCCAATTCCAAGCTCTCAAATAACCCCCTCTGGATGCCAAATAAGAGGTGAAAAACAACTCACCCGAATATTTTGAGGATACCCTTTGGGAACCTCCTCCAATGTTGAATGTCTAATGGCAACCGAAGGTGACGACCTTCCTACTCTGTTCTCAGCCTCTATACTAAAGGAGTAGGACGTAGCTGGTTGGAGTCCCTCAAGTTTAGCCTTTACCTTATCTCCTTTCACAGTCACCTGTCGAGGTGGTCCTACAGGAAAAGGTGAGACATAAGTTAAGGTGTACAAACACAAAAGGCAGAGATGTTTACCTTCTTTAATAGTGGAAATTTAAGACGTGTTCACTGAGAGAAAGAACAGACATAAGAATGAATTAAAAGTAAACTTAGAAAGATAAACAGTGATAATAAATTTGACAGAAAATACCACAGGGAAGTAATTCTCAGCATTTTAACATAAATTTTGATTCACGTTGGGCTCATGTTTTGCAACTCCAGATTAAACGTCTAAATGTTTACATCCCCACATCGTCCAATTCACACTAATCAATGATTACCAGTTTGGTAGCAAGAGGAAGGGGCTAATCATCTCTGAACCAGTTCGTATCTAGAATTTTCTATGAAGGGATTACGCGATATTTGCCTCATGAAGTGGGGCGTGGGTATTTGGCGGCATGGCCGATCAACCATACCCTGAAAGTGCTGGACACAAAAATGGGGGGGGGAGGTGAATCTCAACATAAAATGGGGTACAAATCCTGGTTTTAATTTGAGATCTGCCACCGAACGAGGATGAACGGAAATAAGAAAAGCAAAGACTTAAAAATGCCTTTTGGCGTTAGGGCGTGGAACGTGGCCTCACAGCTCCTCACACAGATTCTTACATACGAACTAACCCTAAAATACGAACGAGGGTACTTTAAAAATTCCGTTAATATAGAATAAATGCAGAAAATGAAATAATAACATAAAGAAAAATGCTTAGATTTAATTAGAAAAAAAACAACAAAAACGGGAGTATTTGCTTCAAAGAGGGGTTTGAGATGAAGTTAGGGGAAATGAAAAGTATATAGATCACAAAGAGGAGACTACTAGGAGTGAAGGGTGCCAAGCGGGTAAGAAACTCTCCTAAATCCTGTCAGCATCGTCTCTCCCCTATTCCGCCACAGTGGGGGAAAAGAGGAAAAAAATCTCAACAAGTCTTGGAGAATTGCGCGTCCCCAGCTCAGCGATCCCCAAGCTGTGCGCTTTCCTCACAGTTTCACTTTCCTTCATATCGCCACTTCCTTGAAAATAATAATACTAATAATAGTGATAATGATGATGATAATAATAATAGTGATATAATAATAATAAGAATTGTTTTTATTATCACCATTATCATCACTATTATACTACTACTAATTATAACAATACTACTACTATTACTACTACTACTACTACTACTACTACTAAGTATCATGTGTGTATTTCGCTACCGGTTTGTTGATGGCTACTACTGTTACTACTATTACTACTTGTACTAATGATAGCCTGGTTCCCTGTTAGGCTTGTTAAAGGGTCCCTTGTAACGTCCTCCCAAAATCCCCTGTCACCGCAATGTGGCCGCGTCCCCCCCCCCCCCGCGCTCTCCGTCTTCTAATTATGGCCTCAATCAGCGAACTCAAAGAAGCCATAATTGAACTGATCGGGAGCGATGGACTCTTCGATATGGCATCGCCCCCCCCCCTTTATATATAGCACAGGGCTGGGGGTAAGAACTGGGTGTGCAGGCAAAATGCCATATAGACCCCCCATGTGGCCAGGTAGTCCTAAGAACAGGGGTGACAGTCCACGCGTTAGGAGGAAGGGGGGTGAAGAACGAAGAGGCGACCAGAGAAGGTGCCAAATGAAGACACACAGGCAGACGGAAAGACAGAGGAGTGAGAGAAAGGAACGACTGGTGGGAGTTAATTTTCTCTGGTCTCGATCTGATCATGAAGGGGGCGGGGATTCACCCCAGCGTGAGACGGGGAGATAGAGAGAAAGAGAAATAAAAGAGGGTTAAAGAGAAAGCAGAGGAGAAGACGCTGAAAGAGGGTGAAAAGGGGGAATAACGGGAAAGGGGAGAGGAAAAATAGGGGGAACAGAAGTGAAACAAAGGGGGAAGGAAGGGAAAAATGAGGGTAAAGTGGAGAAAGGAAGGTGCGGGAAACAAGAGAATGCAGAAAAGGGAAAAGAGGGGCAGAAAATAATAGGAAAAGAAAAGAAAAAAGGAAAAAGAGAACAGAGGTAGATAAAAGAAGTAAAAATAGAAAAAAGTAAGATAGCAAAAACAAGTAAAAGAAGTAAACAGAAGAGAAGAAAAAAAGAAAATAATTCGTAAGAGAAAAAGTAAAAGTTCCAAAAGAGAAAGATATAAAAAAGGAAGAATAAGTAAAAAAAATAAGTATAAAAATAATTAGACGTAGAATTAGTAGAAGTAGTTGAAAAAGTAAATTAGGCATAGAAGAGAAATAAGAGAAAGAAAAAAGATAAAGAATAAGAAGAGGAAGAGAAGAAAAGGAATTGGAAAAGGGTAAATAAAATAAGAAAAAAAGGAAGATGAAACGAAGAAAAGTAAAAGAGAAATAAATAAGAATAGAAATGAAATGAAAATAAATGGAAAAGGAAATAAAAATTAATTATTCTATTTGTGTAACTTTGAGAGATTCTTGATGCAAACAGGACGGGGCCAGAATCGAAAATAGGAGAGAGGGGGGGAGGGGGGAAGAGAGTGATAGGAAGAGGGGATATATATATATATATATATATATATATATATATATATATATATATATATATATATATATATATATATATATATATGTATATATATATATATATATATATATATATATATATATATATATATATATATATATATATATATATATATATATATATATATATATATATAGAGAGAGAGAGAGAGAGAGAGAGAGAGAGAGAGAGACGGGCAGGTGAGACTCCTTTTTTTAAAATCTCGTCCCAATTAGTCAGCGTCGAGAACTTTAGCTCTCGTAATCAAGTTTGGAGCAAGTTTTAATGAATACAAAAGACATCCGCCAATCCCTTAACTCCCGAATCCTCTTTTTAATAAACTCTTCTTCTATCCGAAGCTGAATTCAAACTCGAATGAAGTCAAAACTTACGTAAAATTCCTAATAAACTTGATCGGTAGATGGCGCAAGAATTGCCTTCACAACCATCGAACGGCTGCGTTTAAATTTCCTCCGTGCGAGGCTAGCTAAACGCGACTCTTGAACTAATTTAATTTCCTCATCTATTTTTCAAATTTTTATAATTATCTATCAATAAAATGGATAAATAATGATAATTAATATTATTGAATTTCTTTTGAAACATAAAAATTAATGGACCCATTTTTGAAACCGAGCTTACGACAAAATTTCTGTTACTCGGCTCTTATTGTAGTAAAAATTATTTCTGATGTAAATACGAAAAGAACTTGTGTGAATTTTTAGAAAAGTATATAAAAATTGGGAATATAGTTAATTTAAATGTTTTAAAAGAGAGGAGGGTATAAGGAAACCAGGCAATGGCTTCGCCACCCCCCCTTACGGGGAGCTTGCGCTTCGCTACTAAGATTAAAATTTAAAATCTCAAAAAAGCAGCCATGGTTAAATTTTTATAAATTTTCTGAACTTCGCTAATTATAATAATTTAAAAAAGGAACTCTAAACTAAATTTCCCCCCTTTCAAAATATCACTAAAATATAGAGTTATAGAATAGAAGATATATAAAAATAAATTTTCTGAACTTCACCCTTTGTAATTTTTTTGGGTTTTAAAAAATTCACAAAATTTCGATACTTATATTTATTTCTGAACTTCACCATTTTGTTTTTGGATATTCTAAAAGAATTATTAGAAATAACTTTGATAAAAAAACATAAGTCATAACCAAACTAAGATGAAATTATTATTCAAATAATCAAAAAAATCCCATTCTTTAATTGTAGAGTAGTGATGATGATGATAAAACCAGACGGCGCTAAATCAAGCAGAAAGTCCCGGAAAAGCCTTTATAGAACTTTATAACCCCCCGGAAACATTTGTGCAAGGTACAAGTACTCAAGAGTACAATTTTAGATTCTTTTTACGTAGGAGGGTTAAGGACTTTTACAACCCTGGTCACTTCTAATCGCTAGCAGCGTGAGACACTCCAATCGCTTTTCAGCGGATAACGAAAAGGCAAAGTCATGACACCAATGGCGATGGGCGATTAAAAGGTTCAATAATCTCAACTCAAGGCCCCAGGGAAGGAGGACACAATAAAAGAGGACTAAATAATAAAAAAAAACACTAACAAACCTACTAATGACAACTTAAATGAGCTAGCATTAAAATAATAACTGAAGTTACCTTTAATTTTTGAATCCTGAGTGACGTAATACATGATGTAGGCTGTGATTGGCGCGTTTGAATCGGAGGGCGGAGTCCACGAGAGACTCAAATGACGAGATCCTTCCTCGATGACAGTTAAGCCCGTTGGAGACTCAGGCACGTCTACACAAAATAAACAAGACAACTTTAAGTTTGGTAGTTAATTCAAGTCCGCCAACAACTTTGGAAAGTTCAAGTGAGTTTATTTGTTCTTTAAAATGGAAAGGGGAGAGTAAATATCTTTGTAGGGGGTATATGTTTATAACTGAAATTGGGAGGCCTTAGTTTCACAAACCATTTTAACTTAAGACACATAACCGCAAATCCTCCTGCAGCAGGGTTTAGGGGCTGGGAGGGCAAGCTAAGGGTATTGAGACAAGTAGGGTCCACAAGCCCACAGATGTCAGCGAGTGCGGAAAAAAAGAGATAAGGAGAAGAAAGAGGAGTAACAACAAGGAGTAAGAACAAGGAAAGAAGGTACCCTAGGAGACCTTACGGTTCATTCAAAGAGGGTACCTTTGGACTAGCAATCGAGCGGGCATATTACTGCTCAATTGTTATGCGTCCCTAAACGGCCACTTTTCAAGACCTTGTCTAGTCTTGACTTGAACTGGTCAACAGATTCACTGTTGACAACTTCCACTGGAAGTGCGTTCCAACTACCGCAGATACTGTAGGTGAAAAAATTTCCACCCAGATTGCGGTTGTAACGCTTCAGTTCAAGTTTGAAGCCGTGCTTGCGCGTTCTGTTCTCACTCAGTGTGAAAATATCCCGGTAGTCAACATTGTCGAACCCTCGAAGTATTTTGAAAACTTCGATGAGCTGACCACGCAGTCTACGGGTTTCCAGCGAGAACAGATCTAATTCCCTTAGTCTATCCTCATAACTTTTATGTCGGATAGAGGGAATCAGCTTGGTTGCCCTGGCTTGTACGCGTTCCAATCTCGCGATGTCCTTTCGAAACGAAGGACTCCAAAATTGTACGGCATACTCCAGGTGCGGTCGGACAAGTGAGTTGTACAGGCACAGTACAATCTCCTGGTTCCGATAGAAAGAGCAATAAAAAGAGAAAAGGGTGGGAAGAATACAGGCATGTTCAAACTATAGGTCTTAATTATCGTTAATCAGTTAAGAATGTAACGTTAAAATGTAACTTTATTATTTCATTATTATAGAAAAATACAGACAACCTTTTTGCTCTTAAACCACCGCAAAACTGCGGTGGTTTTAGAGCTAAAATTATAAAATCTAAAATATATAAAGGATTA
Organism: Ceratothoa steindachneri; assembly: GCA_963969495.1. NCBI lineage: Eukaryota > Metazoa > Arthropoda > Malacostraca > Isopoda > Cymothoidae > Ceratothoa > Ceratothoa steindachneri. The sequence goes on along the minus strand of OZ018317.1, from coordinate 205,729,848 downwards.
ACTGTGAACCACCTCTGGTTAAAACCCACCTAATAGGAAGTGGTGACCCACCACTTGCTACCACCAACACCAACCTTGGATGGAGCTAATTCATCACAAGTTGACTCATCGCCAGGTACATTCTAGGTTATAGAAAAGCTCCTTAAAGTATAAAGAATCAAAAGGAAAATAAACGCTCCCAAATTGTATTTATTTATTTACAAAAAAAGCAAACAATTTATACATGAAAAATTAAAAAGGTTATTTGGGGCCGGTGAAATAAGAGTGTGAAGAGAAATATGGATCAACAAAGAAGATAAACTAACCAGCGACGTTATTTTGGGTCGAAGAAAATAGGGATGGATGACCAAAGAAGCTGAACTAACTCATGGAACTTGTGAACAGCCAAGTTCAGTTTTAAATGAAGTTTTAACGCACTCGTTTTTGCTGCGCAAGCAACAGCCCCAAACAGCGGCAGCAGGAGCTATGAAGAAAATAATATGCTGGAAAACGGAAAGAGGTAACAGCCCCCCCCCCGTCCCCTAACCACATGAATTTTAGAAATGTGAACCTCATGTTGGCGTCGAAGAAAATTTCTTGCTATCCGACAGTGGTTTTGAATCATTTCGAATTTTAATTTTTGGGAGAAAAAGCTGGTTTCAACATCTAGGCGATTTTAAACGTATGGTACGTTGATAGTACATTTAAGATATCTCCGAGTTATTTTCGCAAGTGTATATGGTGATGTTCAAAATCTATGGTAGAGTGTATCCATTTTTTATGCTCTTTTACCCAACAAAACGTCATTTATTTGCGAATGTTTTTATTTGTAAATGAAATTGAACTTAATCTGAACCCCAAATCAATTGGATGTGGCTTTGGACAAGCAGAATTTAATGCTACGAGGGAGTGTTTCCCGGACGTGAAAATCAAACATGGTTTCTTCCATTTAGCACAAAATATGCAAAAGCATTTAGGTGCAGTTGGAGCCTCTCATTTATATAACTGATGCAGCATTGGCAGTGAGGCAAAAATGGTCCTTGCCTTGTCTTCTATACAAATATCTCACATTGAGCAATATGCTTTAGTAACTGAAATTAACCTGGAATTAGAATTGAAACAATACTCAATTGACTTGAAGACAATTACATAGGTCTCATAATTCAACGACGAGGAAATGATAGACATCCTCCAACATTGCCCCAAGAAACGTGGAACTTGTATTCCCGCACTTTAAATGGAGAAGAAAAGGAATAACAATCATGCAGAGGCCGCAAACAGACGACTCCAAACAGAAATTGGAATGGATCATTCTGGTATTTGGAATTCTATAGATAGATTAAGAAAAGTTCAAGATGGGGAATATTGCTTTAGTCGTGGCAATAGATCACTATTGGAATATTTATGTGTCATAGCACATAATTTCAAATAATAAAGTAATTTAGTGCTCTTCCAATACATTATTACACTGGTCGACAAATTTTAACTTTATTTTTGCTGACTTAAGTTTGAGACCTGTTCTTGGGAAATTCGGGGTCATTGAGTTTAAAAATGGCAATAGTTTTCTTCTATCACATCAAGTCTTTTATTTATGGACTGGTCCATATTGGTCCCGCTCATAGTAGTAGGCTATCTTATGACCAAGTGAACGGAAGTGGAGGCGTTTGGTATTCTTCTTTTTTTTATTTTATCTATGTATTTAGTCTTCCCTATCTGCACATTTAGATATATAAATCAATTGTGTGGGATGTAATATTGTGTTTTTTCAGATTTGTTTTAAGAAATAACATTCAGTACATAGTATGATCTAATTACGAAGGAAATGTTTGAATTCCCCTCACTCGTTTTGCTGGTTGTTTTACTGCACTAACTCAAAAAATGAACATTAGTATCTTCGTGAAAAGAGCATACTTGGCTTACTTTAAGATTAAATTAGGTGATCAAGATTAACCGTGGGCCCCGCACAATGTTTAAACCATGTTTCGAAATTCTACGCCAATGAACAAAGGGCACGAGGAAACAACTAGGACTTGGCATTCCTATGGTGTGGCGGGAGCCAAAAAAAACAACATGTAAACGATTGCTACCTTGGTGTCACAAAGACTTATGGTTATAGCAAGAAAACGCGACATAAAATAAGTTACCTAAATCTTGATTCAGCAATTCGTCCAGTGCTTCATTCAGATGAAATTCCAGTATTTGTATTCAAGGAACTTCCTTCACTGGACGTTGTCAGTGATACAGGTGAATCTGATGTAAGCAATGAACTTGACAGTGATCCACACTTTGTAAATACATCGACCCCAAAACGTGAAAACCTCATCCAATTAGAACTGAATGATTTAGTTAGAGACCTAGGCCTGTCAAAAGAGTTAGCAGAAGTGTTAGCCTGTAGACTTAAAGAGAAGAATTTGTTGATGGAAAAACAAATGTAACTTTTTATCGGAACAGGGAGAGAGATCTCTCGACATTCTTTAAAACTGAAGAAGATTTTCTTTACTGTGGTGACGTGGCAAGACTGTTAAACGCGATTGGTGTTTCAGAATATGATCCAAGTGAATGGAGACTTTTTATAGAGTTTAAGAAGAGTCTAAAATGTGTGTTACTCCAACATGGAAAATTGTTCGGTGTGATTCCTATTAGTCACTCTGTGCATTTAGAATTAAAGCATGAACACATAAGATCTGTATTAGATTTACTCAAATAAGATGAACACAAATGGATCATATGTGTGGATCTGAAAATGGTAAATTGTTTACTTGGCCAACAAGAAGGATATACAAACTATCTGTGTTCTCTGTGTTTATGGGACAGCCGAGCCAAGGACAAACATTTAGAACAGAAACTCTCGCAAGTTAGAGAAAGTTTGATTGTTGGGGAGAAGAATATTATACACCAACCACTTGTTGAGCGAGAGAAAATCATCTTCCCACCCCCTCATATTAAGCTAGGGCTGATGAAACAATTTGAGAAAGCTCTTAATGTGGAGGGGGACTGTTTCAAATTCATATGTACAATATTTCCTGGCTTAAGTTATGATAAAATAAAGGCTGGAGTATTTGAATGGTCGCAAATCAGAAAGTTAATGGTAAACCAAAGCTTCTCGAGTTCGATGACTGACAGAAAAATGAGCATGGGATTCATTTGTGGCTGTTGTGAAAGGATTTCTTGGAAACAAAGACTGCTAACTACAAGGATTTGGTAGAGACATCACTCGATAGCTTTCATCGTTTAGGCTGCAACATGAGCATAAAGGTTCATTTCCCCAAGAGCCATCTTGATGAATTTCCTGCTAATCTTGGCAACGTGAGTGATGAACACGGAGAGCGTTTTCATCAAGATATCAAGATTATGGAGCAGAGATATCAAAGCCGATGGAACACAAACATGATGACGGACTAATGTTGGAGTATTCAATGAGGCTGTGTAGACACCAAACATTCGAGACAATCTCGCAAGCGAAACTTTCTTCCATGAATGTACAGGAATGTGCACGATTGCTTGTGTTTTCTCCATTATATTAGAAAAATAACCTGTATGTATTTAGTAATAGGAGATGTTAAATTACAATGCATTTATCCTTTCAAATTCTGTTAACATTTTAAGTTATGGTTTGAAGCTATAACACTTAGGAAACTATCTTTACCGAGTAAATACATGAGTACGTCGTAATTGAAAACCTGATGTGTTACAAAAAAAATGGATGCCATATTTAAAATCAGCACGTCAAAATTAGTTAACAACAACCACAAAACATAAGTCAGCAAAAAGTGTGTTGACCTGTGAATTATCTACCAACTTTTTTCAACTACACTTTTATCGTAAGGTTACATTAAAATAATAATGATTTGTAAGTTTATTAGCAAAAAATGCAGGTAAAAACTAAAAAAATAAGAAAATTAAACATTTTTAATATTTAGTGGAAAACAAATTTAACATTCATAAAATCATAGTGCCTTATCTAGGTTAGGTTAAGTTAGGTTAGGTAATTTGACTTTATGACTGATGTTAAAATTGATTTCCGCTAAATATTAAAAATGATGTTCTATTGTGTTCTACCTTTTTAGTTTTAACATTAATTGTTTGCTAATAAACTTGTAAATCATTATTATATCAATGTTAGCTCCTTACGATAAAAGTGAAGTTCAAAAATATTGATAGACCACATATTGGAAGAGCACCAGTAATTTTATATCAGCTTACAATTTTATTGCTTTTTAGATTTAATCTCAAGATGTACCTATTATTATTATTATTAAAGTTCCAAGCCACAACCCCAACTGGAAGAGCAAATAGCTATAAGCCCAAGGGCCCCAGCGGGGAAAGAAACCTGGTATGGAAAAAACGAAACAAAGATTAAGAAAAACAATAAATAAATAGAAAATTTAAAAAAAAAAAAAAAAAAAAAAAAATTAAATGCTATAATGTTAAAAATATTATAATATTATATATGTGTGGATAATGAATAAAATATTAAAGTTATAAGTTTCTGTTAATTAAAAATGTATTAGCACCCACTTTAAATTTCTGAAGTTCCAAGGACTCAACAACAACACTAGGAAGTTCATTCCACAGTTTAGTTGTGTTAGGAATGAAACTTCTTGAAAACTGTGTTGTGTTGAATCTCATAGGCGTAAAGGCCCTACTATTGGCATTTAGTACACCTCTGGTAACTCGTTGAGGGGCATATAAATTGGGCAGATCGTGATGCAGTGGATGATCTGCATTGTTAAAAATTTTATATAAGATGCATAAGGAGCTTATTGCTCGCCTGTGCCACAGATCAACTTTGAGGTCAGGAATTAAAAATTTTATTGCTCTCAAATTTTTATCTAATAAATTAAGATAAGAGTTGGCTGCCGAACTCCAAACAGGGGCGCAATATTCAAAACACGGAAGAATAAAAGCATTAAAACAATTTTTAAGAACAGTCTGCTCTCCAAATACTTTGTAAGATTTCCTCAAAATGCCAATTTTTTGAGCAATAGAGGAGGAAATAGATCGAATGTGATTCTCAAAAGTAAACCTAGAGTCAAGCATAACTCCAAGCAACTTAAAAGAATCACATATGGAGATGGGAATGTAATTTATTAAAAGATCTGGATGGGGAGGATCTAGTGTTCTGGATCTGCTAACAATCATACTCTGGGTTTTCTTTGCATTTAACTTCATGCCCCATGAAGTGCACCAAACATTTATCTTAGCCAGATCTCTATTTAAAGACTCAGCAACCGATGCTCTCAACTCAGGAGATGGGACTGGGGCTATTAGAGTAGCATCATCAGCATAGGCTATAAGTCTATTTTCCAGTCCAAACCACATATCATGGGTATATAATATAAACAGTAGAGGACCAAGAACACTGCCTTGTGGTACACCAGATAGCACCTCTCTCTCATCACTAAAATTATTGTCAACATAAACCTTTTGATGTCGATTTGTTAAAAATTGTTCAATAATATTTAAAAATACACCACCTACTCCCAACTGCTTCAACTTAAATATCAGGGCCTTATGATTGACACGGTCAAATGCGGCACTGAAATCCAGGCCAACTAAGCGAACTTCTTGACCAGAGTCTAATGATTTTTGGACAATGGTGGAGACTGTGAGAAGTGCATCACAAGTGCTCAGACCCTTACGAAATCCAAACTGTAAAAAGGGAAACAGACGATTAAGCTCGGCAAATGTACTTAAACGTTTAGCTAGTAAACGTTCAAAAATCTTAGATAGAACAGGAGTTATAGAAATGGGCCTATATTCAGTAGGGTTAAAACTACCACTTGCACTTTTACATAGTGGAGTGATGTTACCAATTCTCCAACATTCGCAAAAACAACCACTCCTCGCCAGCTTCCGAAGAATAACGGAAAGCTTGGGAGCCAAATACTCTGCAGTTTTCTTAAAGAATAAAGGGAATATACCATTTGGGTCAGTACCACCATAAGCATCCAGATCAAGAAGTAACTGTTTTACTTCACTTGAACGGAAAGCAATCTTGTTTAACCTTGGTTCAGGGAAACAAGTGTCAGGTAGAGTTAGATTCTCATTACTTTGTTTATTATCAAAAACATCAGCCAACAGTGTTGCCTTTTCTTCAGGACTATGGGTAATGGAACCATCAGGTTTAAGAAGGGGTGGCATAGATGAATCATTCCCAAAAAGAGCAGACTTGAGAGTGGTCCAGAATTTGTGGGAATTTGCTGTGCGCTGAAGAGTTCCCTTTGTGGTAGTATTGAATTCAACTTCAGCATTATTATATACCCTCTGAGCTGCTGTTCTGTAGTGCACATAATTATCCCATAGAAAGGCAGATCTACTCCCCTTCCACAGGTTGTAGGCTTCTTGTTTCTGCATATGAGCCCTCTTACAGTCATCATTAAACCAGGCTTTGTCCTTAGTGCGATATCTGATCATACGGAATGGAACATGTCTATCAATAATTGAAACAATTTTATCATTCAAAATACGAACTGCTTCAACCTCCTTATATATTAGTGGCCAGTTGATCCGGGAGATATCATTTAATATATTGCACCAGTCTACTTGAGATTTGATGAATACTTTGCTTGTATGAGCTATATTAGGAATAGATTGCTCAATACAGATAGTTATAGAAATTGCACAGTGGTCAGAAGTTCCCACAGGAGGATCAACAGCACTTGTAACGACTCCAGGGGAATCAGTGAAAACCAAGTCAAGGCAGTTCCCAGATGAATGGGTAGGCTCCCTATGAGATGAGTTTGCTGGCTATCAGTTAGCCGGCGATGAGTTAGCTGGGTTCGAGTTAGCTGGCGATGAGTTAACTGGCGATGAGTTAGCTGGCTTCGAGTTAGTCGGCGATGAGTTAACTGACGATGAGTTAGCTGGCGATGAGTTAACTGGCGATGAGTTAACTGGCGGTGAGATAGCTGGCGATGAGTTAGCCTGCGATGAGTTTACTGACGATGAGTTAGCCGGTGATGTGTTAGCTGGCAATGAGTTAACTGGCAATGAGTTAGCCTGCGATGAGTTTACTGACGATGAGTTAGCCGGTGATGTGTTAGCTGGCAATGAGTTAACTGGCGATGAGTTAGCTGGCGATAAGTTAACTGGCAGTGAGTTAGCTGGCGATGAGTTAACTGGCGATGGGTTAGTCAGCAATGATTTAGCCGGTGATGAGTTAGCTGGCTTCGAGTTAGTCGGCGATGAGTTAACTGACGATGAGTTAGCTGGCGATGAGTTAACTAGCGGTGAGATAGCTGGTGATGAGTTAGTCGGCGATGAGTTAACTAGCGATAAGTTAGCCTGCGATGAGTTCCCTAACGATGAGTTAGCCGGCAATGAGTTAGCCCATGATTGGTTAGCTAGCAATGAGTTAATTGGCAAAGAGTTAGCTGGCAATGAGTTAACTGGTGGTGAGTTAGCTAGCAATGAGTTAGCCGGTGATGAGTTAGCTGGCTTCGAGTTAATCGGCGATGAGTTAGCTGGTGATGAGTTAACTGGCGATGAGTTAGCTGGCGATAAGTTAGCCGGCAATGAGTTAGCCGGTGATAAGTTAGCCCGCCATGAGTGATGGAGTGAGGTGTATGGCGCAAAGAAGAGTGTGTATGAGTTTGTGAGTGAGAGTGTTATGAGGTGGAATGGGCCGGTGAGAAGAATGGATGGAAGAAAGTATGAGTGTGTCAGGGCGGGAGAAGGGTTGGATGACCACGTAAAAGGTAGGCTGATTTTGTGAATAAGTGTGTGAGAGAGAAAGTGCTGGCCGAGGAGAATAGGTGTGCATGGAGGGGGCTTGTGAGGGGTGCGAGCTAGGGACTTACTTTCAAAGAGTTTAACCCTGGACGAGATGCTTCCAGCGCATCTCACCCCATCACTATGATTGGGTGAGTTGCGTTGATGCGCACTGACTATAACTTGTAAGAAGCGATTGAGGATTATGACGCCTCCTGTAGACGCTCCAGGCTTAATCTGGAGTGCCAAGCCTAACCTGGAGTGTCAGTCTTAACCGGGAGTGCCTGGCTTAATCGGGAGTAGCAGACTTAACCTAGAGTGCCAGGCTTAATCAGAAGTACCAGGCAGAAAGGAAGTACCAGACTTAACTGGGAGTACCAGGCTTAACCTGAAGTGCCAGGCTTAACAAGGAGTGCCATGCTTAACCTGGAGTGACAGGCTTAATCGGAAGTACCAGACGTAACGGGAGTACCAGGCTTCTACCTGGAGTGCCAGAGTTAACCGGGAGTACTAGGCTTAATCTGGAGTACCAGGATTAACTGGGAGTATCAGGCTTAACCTGGAGTACCAGGTTTAATCGGAAGTACCAATAATAGTAATATTTTGAAAGGGGAATTATTAGAGGCTATCTGCTCTTCCCTTGGGGAACCTCTCTCGGTACATCCGCCGGAACCAAGGTATCGAATGGGGAAAGAGGACAATATTATGAGGGTCTTACACCCTAAAGGGGGTGGATAACACCCCTATATATGCATATACTTCAGTCCTAAGCAGGCGGTTCACTGGTATGTTGCCTGGTCAATTTTTAGTACTAGTAGAGGAGAACCACTTTCATCTCACCTTGGACGACCAGGTTGAAGTCCGACGACAGGCTCCCGTGCGGGTTCGATGCCTTGCACACGAACGTACCCGAGTCTTGGACTTGAGCCCGACGGACCACGAGTTCGGAGGTTGTACCTCCAGTAGATTCCTGCTCACTCACCTCGTACCTGACAGCGAAGTTGGTTAGTATAGAAAACCAAACAAAAATTAACGATGAACCCCCTCCCCCACTCTAGAAGTGAAAATGATTCGGGGGAAAATTATGGCATGGGTGAAAAGGACGCAGTAGGTGATAGAAGCAAGTAGAGTGCGCAACTCTCACGATCATATCTTCGGGACCCACTCTGGGTATCGAAAATTCTTACCTTGGGTACGGTGGTAAGGGGGCCCCGTCCCTGGTCCACACCAGGTTTAGGGGGAGGTCCCCCTTCGCTTGGCACGTGAGTTTTGCCACAGCATCCACCTGCACTTGAATCCGCTGGCTCCGAACAGCAAACCAAGGTGGCTCTGCGCGGAAGAATATCGCATTACAAACTAGATCCTCTACTCGGGGCTAAGAGAGTTGCCACTTTGGAATGCTCTTAATGAGAACATTTCCCATAAATCCCATATGGGACCCTTGTTACAGGGAATATTGCCCAGGTAGGATAATTATCAATGGGAGAATCGCTATTCGGTTCTAACCTAATGTAAGTGGAAATTGTCCGATCGAACAGTTTCCTACTTGAGCAGTATTTCGTTGGTAATTATCCCAGATTGAATACAAGTACTCGATTGGTAATTTTCAAAGTGGCAATTTTCCAGGTGGAGATTACTGGATGGGGAAATTTCTCAGTGGCAATCATTCGCGAACGACACCACACATAACTATTCGTTGACGGTGATAAATAAGAAACATTCTACATCTACACATTTTATTTAAATAATAAACGACATCCTAACGTGTAATTTAACCCACTTCTCCTTCCTACCAACCATACGCAATCTGCACACTCCATCTAATTCATATTCTCCGAATTCTTTCATGTCTAAGCTATCTACAAACTCTTGAACAATATTACCCACTTTCACGCGATTTTATTTTAACGGGAAGAAATATAATCATATGTAGAATGGAATATATTATAAATTGTATCATTAATGATGTATGTTTAGGGAGCGAAAATTGTTCTTTGAAAATACGTTTAAAAGGATCTTTCATTGTGTACACTGCAATGTGTATACGTTGAAGGAGTATAACTCGTGCACACATGGCTGCTTAAGAGAAAGAGCTTTGGATAGCGGTTGGTATTCAAATGAGATCAAAGAGCCATCGTAGAGTGGAATACTTATTGTCTGATAGAAATGGAATGACAGATAAAAGAGTTCTGATGGTTGAGATGAAGAGGATGAAACAAAGGTGTAATTATGGTTACAATTTGGCTTGAAATATTACTTAAGGAACAAGAAAACATATCAGAGGAGACAAAACAACAGGTCCATTTGATGTTGCGCTTCTTGTCGGAATTAACTCTTACTATTTTCATGCAAATACTTATTTTCAAGACAGAAGAAAAGGCAAATAGGCTTTCAAAGGAAAGGCACTTGGAAATATGGTAAGCTACCCGGTCTAAGTCTTGGGTAAAAGACTTTAGAGCTTCTACATTCTAGAAAAGTGGTGCCCACATTTGGCCAAACTTAGGCAAATTACCAGATGGGTGGGCAGTATTTTGACACTGACCATGACACAACCTCCAGCCTCTCACAAATAAATTCAAAAATACTAGAGAGAATGGATACCCCATTTGGATTACGTACCATGGAGGGCACTCTCTTAGTCATGTTCAAACGGTCCCTTCTTAAACCAAACATACGAAACTACCCCGCATCGAACTCCTCATACCCCTATCTAAGGGATAAAATTACCTGGTGTGATTTACAGTCGACTTACCGTTGACCTGAAGAGCGATGACCTTTGACACACCACCTCCAACGCCATTGTTCGCTTCACACAAGTACCTGCCTTCGTGTCGCCTCTCCGCTAGGGAGATACTCAGCGTCCCGTTCGTGGAAGGGCGAATTCCCATGGACAGATCTGCCTCGATGTTCACAAATTCCCTGGACACTTGGCAGAAATGGATAGGATTAGGCATCTTAAATTCACCCACATTCTGCACGTGTACACATCGCATACATCATCCACACAAAGTCTCCTTAAATTGTGGTTGCATGAAAGAAAACCTCTGGGGTGGCAGGAATAGATAAGATAGAGGAGATAATTATAATTAAAGATATGTAGTGTGGGTAAGGGTGGCGAGTAATGGTGGCTTTGTTATATGGTCCACCGAGAGGAGTTAGTTCGAGCCATACTGGTGGAGGGGTATAATGTTGAGGTGCGGAGACTTTTGTAAAACCAACCCATCCAATTCACTTCATTACTGAGGCTAATATATTCATTAAAAAAAGAAAAACCAAACTGGAACAACTCTGCCATTAAAGCTTTTGCCAAGAGGGTGGCAAGGTAAAGCTAAAGAATGAACATTTGTAAGAGAGGACTGGTAGAAAACTTAGGTTACTAGGGTGTAGTAGGATTCACAACTCTTTTACACCTTCCCCATAACTCTCTTACACCTTCCCTATTCTATCTTAAAGAGCCCTCAAAGCGGCACTGACAATAGAGTGAAATAGAACAATTTCAAATAATGGCACCTCTGTTAACAAGTCCATTAGCCATAATTAACTGAATTCTCTTTTGAAAAATCGCTTTAAAATAGCATCCAATTACTCACATGAGCTAATGGGATTGCGGCAACATGCCCTTGCAGAAGATCCAACGGCATACCGTCGCTCTCCCGTCTTTATGGTTATAAGAAAATAAATAAAAATATAACACTTATCTTTATTAATTTGATTGCGTCTATATGAGACTTCACATGTCGCTCTAAATTACAATGAAGCTAATTAATCTTCCATTTTTTTTTATTTAACGTTGAAGAGAGCAGAATATATGTATTAGGGGTAATCACACACACATTATCTACCTATCTATATGCGAGTAGTAACGTCTACCACAGCGCTTTCGCCATATTTAATTTTTGTTTTCCCTAAAACTTTTAAAGGCAGAAAGAAAGATGCAGAAATTTTGTATTGCAGATCATATACCCATATCATAGAAGAGAGAGATAAAGAGAGAGAGAACTACAGAACTACTACAGAAACAAGGACCAGCAAAGACCCTAAGATCAATTCAAGGCCAGTCCGCTTACTCCGACGGTGTTAAACTACCACTATTTAATGTTAGTATATAATGCTTTTTTAAAACTATTTCAATTGTTCAGTAAACACTAATCTACACATACAGAGAGAGAGAGAGAGAGAGAGAGAGAGAGAGAGAGAGAGAAAAAAAAGAAATTGGTCTTGAATAAGCACATGAGACAAAAAGCTGGAGTTTGTAAAGGGAAGAGAAATAGATAGTGAACATCCCTTGGAAATAATTTCTATCCTGGGAAGATATTTGATAGGGTAGCGCTTTGGGTGGGTTTAAATTGCTGTGCTTTTAGTAGATTAGTTGTAAAGCGACTGACCTGCAATCGGGAGACCGGGGGTCAGACTCTACACATACAGGATAGTTCAATTTTTCCCAATCCCGTTATTCCTGACTTCCCAGTATGGATTGACTTCATTGAACTGTGCTTTGCTCTCTTTGTTCTTTACCTTCTACTGCGCATTTCCTTTGCTTTTAAAAGACTCCAGTTTCTTTGCCCATGTGCTCATTCACATCCAATTTATTTCTTGCGTGTAAAAAAACACACATGCATATTATCCTCTGCATGTGACATCGTTACGGCAAAACCTACGGCGACACGCTTCTACGGATCCTTGTCTTTTTTGTTATATAAGACTATAGCGACCTGATTTTACAGGTCACGGTCATCTAATTTCATGATTGATAATTATATTTTATACGATTTCTCAAAATTTAATCACTAAATCTTTACTATAACTATGCATTTATCGAGTCTTAACTTAAAGTATCGCATTAAAGTATTTTTACCCTTCTCGTGGAATTAATCTGAACTCTTCTCTTAAAATTTCCTTCAAGTTCGTTATGCTTATATGATTGTTAACAACAACACGGTCTTTTGGAAAAACCTTAAAATATAAATGTTGTAAATTGGGAATGTTAGGGGCCCATTCGAATTTAGGTTTACCACTGATGAACCGTTTACCAAAATGTTTGGTCAAAATCTACGTCATAATCCAGAAAGAAATAATCGCAATAGGACCAACTTCAGATGGTCAGAATGAGGACAGGACTAAATCTCGAAAATCAAAATCCTGAAAAATGCAAAATCCCTAATCACCGAAAAAGTCAACCAACCAACACAGTATTAAACTTCAAAACAAGTAGAGATTGGTTTTACTTTAAAATAACAGTCTGCTACACCCTTTGGGGTATGAAAGAGATAAAAAAGGGTGTGATAAATTGAACGGACGTAGCTATTTAATTGGAAAAGCTAAATTTAAGCAAAGCGACAAAAGGATTAAAGCTGTTTCTTAACATGGATTGTTCAAGAGATTGAATGAGCTGTTTTGTGCTGAGTTTAAAACTGGACATCGACCAGATATGGAATATCTGCTCATAACGTCGTCTTCTAATCACCTTTGGCAATCTTTGATTCTCTTTAGGCCACGAAACTTTCAAAATTTGAAATAATGCAACTTTTTTACAATTTTAACATTTTAGATACTAGATTTTGCAAAGGTTGGTAAAGTTACAACATTAGAAATATACTAAAAATATACTGTAACTTAAACTAATCTACAGTACACCAAATATGTAATTAGCTTTATAAAACAACAGGAAGAGCAAATCAATGCATTTATGTAAAGAAAAGCTTAATAATTCCCACCTTTCGGGATTCTGATTTTCTGGATTTGGGTTTTATGACTGGTTTGGAAAGCTATTTTCTAGCCCTAGCTATATGTGGAGGTGGATCATCATCATAGTGGAACGAAAAATATAGCCAAAATAGATGGATAAATCTATTTTAACTCCTTCCGAAATGTATAAATGACCTCAACATACCACTCAAGTGATGGTCGCATTGTTCCACTTTTATTCAAAGATTGGGTGCGATTAAACCTTTTTCTAAGTATAAACTTCCCTTGCAACTTCTTCTAGGGCTTTTGTGTCTCCAGAAGACGCTATTTTTAGAATTGATTTTACCATAAGGATAAAAATGAGCCTTGTCTAACAAACAAAGCAAATAAGGAAATTTTGTTTGTTTACAATCTTTCGAACAAAGATTTTCTTTTAAGTTTGTCAATGCGAAGAAGGTTCTGTTTTGTTTTTAGACCAAATAAATACATCTTGGAGTCATTAAGAAGACGCCCTCCTATGTGTTTCTCTTGTGATTCAAAGTGATAGACATCTTTTCCTAAGGGAAATTTTGTGACTTGATTCTACAGATTTCCCTATCCATTTCAATTATTTCATCTATTCACTTTCAGTGTATTCCAGAGTAGTTTGGACGATAGTCAAGTTTACTTTGAGAGTTAAAACAGCCCCGTATTTTCTTAAATTCGGCTTTTAAAAGAAGTTTAAATTTAAAAATCCGTCCAAAAATAGCTCAGTCGTCAGCGATCGATGTTGAATTTATTTGTCTACCCACAAAATACTTCGAATTTCCAGTTTGGCGTCGATTTATTTCCATGGTCTGTTTTTTATTTATTCTAAGATTTCGCAATTATAACGCTAGTTCTCATAGTTATGCCTATTATATATATATATATATATATATATATATATATATATATATATACATATATATAACAAAAACTCACAAAGTATCACGTGAGGGTAGCAAATGAATGCAATGTCCCGCAGGAACATATATATATATATATATATATATATATATATATATATATATATATATATATATATATATATATATATATATATATATAAATGTATATATATATATATATATATATATATATATATATATATATATTATATATATATATATATATATATATATATATATATATATATATATATATATATATATATATATATATATATATATATATATATACTGAACGTGAGAGAATGATGAAATGGAGTTTATTCTTTTATATTTTTTCTTTATTTTGACGTCTTTGTGGTTCTATATAACGTCATTTATAACGCTTACGTTATGTATCCTATTACGAAGTTGCTAATGTCACGAAAAGAGAATATCCAAATGTTAACCCAAAGTTCATTTTCGACTCAGAAATACGCTATTCAGATGCGAATCATTCTTTACATTTCCCAATATCTCTAATATTTTTATATAAGCCTACATTTTATATATTAATTCCTTTATCCAATCTATTTCTAAAAAATCCTCCAAATTTAAACTTTGGTATAAAATAAATCTCAATTCGAAAGAGGAAAGGAAAGATGATTGGTTGGTTCTCTCTCTCCTATAGGTTGAAAAATGTCAGAAATTAGCATAGATTTAATCCAATATGTCCTCTATATTCAATCACTGCGAGATTTAATATTTAATATTCAATTTTGCATAGCTGCACACAATTTCCCCTAAAAAAAGGAAACCGAACAAGAAATCTCTCTTTCAGGCGTTTCCAAAATAACGAGTGAAGGCGCTTGGGGTGATGAAAACATTTTGTGTGTGGAGAAGTTGTAGAACACTAATAAATATCCATACAACACACTAAAAGTCTTACAGGCTTTGTAGACCCAGGTTAGATGGAAATTTTGTATATTTTTCCAATATTTTAAAGATGGACACAGGCTGAATTCAGTTAGATATTACTTGTTATTATACATAAATAATAGCATGCAGTATCAACCATTTTTTATCCTGAATTAACACAAAATCTATCCTTTTACTAGACACACTTTTATAATTTATGAGAAAAAATTGATTAAACATTAGGGAAATAACTAAAAACATTATAATGGAGATATACTGTAAAAGACAACAGAGGTAAGAAACGGAGACATTTTTCATCGGGGCAATTTTGAGAGAAATATTTGGTAAAGGTGGTAAGGATTAAGTTAAGTAAAATGATAGAAGATATCTAAGCTGTTAGTTATTTGATGTTAAATGGATGACAACTGGGTTTTAAGGTGAATTTTAATCTGATACTGAAAATCATGATCTCAAAATCACCCTGGGAAAACAGAAATGGAACCAACAGACTGAACACACCAGTAAAAATTAACCTTCCCACATCGATCAAAGAGCTAACTGGCTCGAGAAACTCGCGATAGGAATTATCATCACATCCACACAGGACCACACACATTAATGAAACCATGGAGTGAGCCATCCTGAATCAACATTACACGATATCGGTAACTCCGCAACGATCGACGCGATGTCTTTACCGTCATAATTTGTGACGGGTTCTTGGGATGGCACATCACAGGAGCGACTTATAATGGAGATCTAATCCTATTCCTGCCGCAGCGAGACCACCCAGGATATAATAAGCCTTTGAAGGATTCCACCCATACAGATTGAGGAGTAATCCCATTCCTGCTCTTCAAAGAAGACATGAAAATTGGGGAAACCATGCAGAAAATATTATATATATATATATATATATATATATATATATATATATATATATATATATATATGAGAAACTCACAAAGTAGCGCGTGAGTAGAGCAATAAATGATAAAAATCCTACAGGAAAATGAAAGACGGATTCCAAGTACTTTCGAACTTGTTCAGCTCATTCTCAAAGAATGAAGAAAAGATTTTACAAAGTTGGTATATATATATATATATATGAGAAACAACAGAGTAATGCCCCGCCCATGTACAACGAAAGGGCACAAAATAGAGAAATGTTATCAAAAAGGGATATGAAGTATAAAACCAAATAAATAAGGTCTACTTCCGGAAATTCCAACTGTGAGCACAGAATGTAGACATTTAGGTCACTAAGATAAATACATACACACCTAATTGTGAATACATAAAAATAAACGAGAGAAATATAACTAAATTAATAAATGAAAGGGCTAAGATTTAAAATGGACAATTTCGTTATAAATAAGCCTTTTCATAACAGAGTCCAGTTTAAAGAGATCAGGAATTAATGAATGAGCATTCAACAATATTTCTTTGAACAAAGTCATCCGATTTGTAAATAGATTTAGCCGAATTCCAATTGATGGGGGACTGTTTTCAGATCAATGGACAAAGAAAGCACTACTGTTTTGCCCCCTCCTAATATTGTATTTATGTTGCATCAAGCGTACACTAAAAAATTGACCGGCTTGCCCAAAGTATTGCTTAGGGCAAACTGAACAATCGACAGAATACACCACCCCTATACTATTGTTATTATTATGAATCAGCATTTTGCACATGGTAGACTGATACTTGAATATGACAGAAATGTTTAACTTATTCAAGAGGCAGGAAACAAGGAAAAGGACTCAGAAAACAGTAAAACAAGGACGTTCTAAAAATTGTATTTGAGGGGAATTTCAATTCTGTGAAAGGATTTTTTTGCCAAATTTAGGCATTATGCAAGAAATTTTTGAGGATAGCAAAGATTGTTACCTATTTCAAAGATCTTAGAAATCTCACGATCCGAGAATTCCTGGCTAATGACCAGCAACCCCCGAAGAAACATTGAAATAAATACAGACCGTTTGACTTTATCATTATGACCTGAGTAAAAATGAATATAAGAACAGGCGTTGGTAGGCTTACGGTAGACGGGAAATTTAAATCCAGATGCAGTCCTATGAATAAGTAGATCTAAGAACGGGAGGACACCATTTTGTTCGAGTTCAAGGGTAAATTTAATAGAGGGAACCAGAGAATTAAGTTCAGTAAGAAAACCATTTACATCCTTAGAAGAAGGCCACAAACAAATAATATTGTTTATATATAGGAACCAAGCAAGGGGGAAATCGATAATGGTGGGGAATAAGGTAGTTTCAAAAAATTCCAAATATATTTTAGAAATAACAGGGGATAAGCAATTTCCCATAGCTAAACAAGACTTTTGAAGGTAAAATTTACCATTAAAAGAAAACTTACATGAATTTGATTATATGAATTTGTATATGGGGTCAAATATGAATTTGATTATCTGGTCAGATGTCCTCATACCCCATTAAAAGGGAGGAGTGGCGCAATAAATCAATCCCTTCGTTAAAACACTACTCAATTAACCAATCATTTCAATCAAACACCCGACTCAATTAACCAATCCTTTAAACCAATTACCTGACTCAATTAACGAATCCTTTCAATCAAAAACCCGACTCAACTAACTCCTCAGCTCTCTCAAACGTCTGAATAAATTAAACACAACCTTTATACAAACATCTGACTCAATCAACCAATCCATTCTCATAAACAACAAAAAAATAACCAAACCCTTCGATCAGATATCCATTTAAAATAATCAATCCCTTTTCACAAAACCCTGACTCAATAAACTAATCTCATTTCACAAACATCTGAGCCAATTAAACAATTCCTTCTCTCAAACACCTGAATCATCTAGGCCAGGCCTGGGCAACCCTTGGCACGCGTGCCAAACGTGGCACGCCAACGACTTCTTACCGGCACGTGAAGCCATTGCTTACCGTAAGAAAACTAAATAAATGTACCTCTAACTTCTTTTATATGGCAAGCGCATGGTGTACCCCCTGTTATAAATTATCTGTTATCAGTGATGCAGCAGTAAGAGTCTCATTGATGGTAATTAAATAAAAGGTACACAATTTTTCTTTCTCCAGTTTGGATTTGTTCTTTTCTGATTAAAATGGTAAAGATTCAATTCTTTTGAATAAAATATATATTTTGGCAGGTAAAATAAATATCTTTTCCTTGTAATTTATGTCATCATAAGAACATAAGAAAAGAAGGAGACTGCAAAAGACCATTCATGGCCTAACTCTATAATTTAAGAAGGGGATTTTTTGGAGTATTTGAATGATAATTTCATCTTAGTTTCATTATGACTTAAATATATTTTAAATATTTTTGAAGGTAATTTCTAAGAATTTCTTTAGAGTTTGAAAAAACAAAATAGTTTAGTTCAGAACAAAATAAATATGATTATCCAATGCTTTATAATGTTTTAAAAGAAAATGAATTACAATTGGTAAAGTTCAGAAAATATATTAAAATTTAAGTAAGGCTGCTTTTTTTATTTTATCTATAACTATATTTTACCAACGTTATTTTTTGAAAGGGGGGAAATTTAGTTTAGAGTTTCTTTGTAAAATTATTATAATTGGCCAAGTTCAGAAAATTTATAAAAATTTAAACATAGCTGCTTTTTTTTAGATTTTAGATTTTAACCTTAGTAGCGAAGCATTGCCTGGTACATCATAAGGGACAGAGAATGAATAAAAGAACATCTTTAATTTTATATCCTTTTATTGTGTTTTAGTCAAGTCAAGTATTGGCATGTAAGAAAATTTTGTACCAAGAATTTGGCTAATTTTGGCTCACCCGGTTAAAAAGGTTGCTCACCCCTGATCTAGGCACTCCCTTCTCCAAAACATCTGACTATATCATTAATCTCTTCTCTCGATCATCTGACTCATTTAACTAATCCATCATCTCAAATATTTGTTTAAATTAATAAATCCCTTTTCTCAAATATATTAGCCAATAGACGAATCCCTTCTCTCAAACATCTGACTCAATTAACCAATCCCTTCTCTCAAACATCTGACTCAATTAACCAATCCCTTATCTCAAAGATTGAAATCAATATACCAATCCCCTCTATTAAACACATGACTAACTTAACGAATCCCTACTTTCAAACATCTGACTCAAATAACCAATCCCTTATCTCAAACATTTAGCTCAAATAATCAATCACTTATATCAAGCACCAGTTGTAACTAGGCAAAACATTCCCTCAAACATAGGACTCAATTAATCAATCACTTCTCTTAAACATCACAGTCAATAACCAATCCCAACTCTCAAACACTGACTTAATTAACAATCTCTTCTCTCAAACAACTAACCTAATTAACCAATTCCTTCCTTCAAACATATGACCTCATTTAATCCATCCTTTCTTTCAAAGATCGCACTCGATATACCAATTTCTTCTCTTAAACATATAAATCAATTTATCCTATCAATTTATCTGACTCAAATCAATAATCCCTTTCATTAAAGATACGATTCAATTAAATCATTCTTTCTCTCAAAGATCGGTCTCAATATACCAATCCCTTCGCTTAAACCTGTGACTCAACTAATGAATCCCGTCTCTTATCTATATGACTAAATTAACCAATCCCTTTTCTCAAATATTTGATTCAATTAACCAATGCATTTATCAGAACATATGGATCAATTAATAAATCCCTTCTATTAAATATCTTAAACAATTAACCAGTCTCTTCTCCAAAATACCTGACTCAACTAATCAATCCCTTTTCTCAAACATCAGACTTAATATACTAAGCCCTTCTCTCAAACATCTGAGTCAATCAGGCAAATCTTTTTTTCAAACTTCATACTCAATAAAACAATCTCTTTATCAATTAATCCACCCTTCTCTAAAATATCTGACTCAATTAACCAATCCCTATACTCAAACATCTGAATCAATTAATCAATCCTTCTCTGAAATATCTGACTCAATTAACCAATCCCTATACTCAAACATCTGAATCAATTAATCAATCCTTCTCTGAAATATCTGACTCAATTAACCAATCCACCCTCTAAAACTTCAGACTCATTAATCAATCCCTTCTCTCATAATCTGGCAAAATTAACCAATCTGTTATATCAAACATCTAACTCATTTAACCAATCTCTTCTTCAAAACATCTGACTCAATTAATAAATCCCTTTGCTCAAACATCTGACTCAATTAACTTATCCCTTCCCTAAAACAACTAGCTTAATTAATCAATCCCTTCCCACAAACATCGGATTCAATATACCAATCAATCCCTTCTCCCAAACTTCGGCTGAATTCAATACTCCTATTAATTTTTCAAATACCATCGAAATTTTTTGCCTTATTATTCGACCTCAAAAAAAAAGAAGAGAATCTCCGATTATTAATTAAAAACCATGCAATTAAAATGTTCGATTTTAGAAAACTGCGAATAAAAATAATTAATTAAAGCTTAATTCTTTTAATGACGCCGAGCACAATAGTGCTTTAATGAGCAAAAAAGAAACTGCCATGGAAGCTGAAAAAGGGAGGGGAGGTTAATGTGATAAGAAAGTGATAATAAGATTAGGAGAATGAGCAATAGTGCTGTTACAAACCCTACAAGGGGTGAGAAATTTATTTTCACAAATCCTGGGTCCACACGTCCCTACAACATTGCTACAGGGTGCGATAATCGCTCGTAACTAATAACCTCGCGTTCGTACGAGAAAGCACTGGCAATCAGCGTTTCCTATCTGTGTCTTTTTAATTAATTTATTCACTCGCCATTCCTTATAGGGGTTAAATGCAGACAGAGGAACACTTTGGGCATGGTAAAGCGGTCCATCAATCTGCCCTAATACATTGTGTCTTGAATCTGGGTCATGGCCCCAAGGGGATGGGGGCATAAGAATTTTATGCGGACACAATTGTACCTGCTCGTACCACCATCTACTAGTGAGTAAGTTAGTATCAAACCTTTAAATTCCAAATTAGCCTTTACCTTGCCATGCCCGGGCTACCCTCTGATACCCAAAATATTTGTATCCAATCTGTTAAGCTCCAAACGGGTTATCCATGCCATCATGTACCTGTGCTACCATTTATTAGTAACCAAATTAGTATCGAACTAGACCTGGGGGCATAATTCGAACCTGTTATGCCCAAAGGGAGATAATTCCTACTAATACCCCTGCTCCCTCCTATCGTGAATGGAGTTGCAAACATCTACGCCCCCTTTCCACCTGTGTGCCACTAAATTTTGTCGATTTGCCCCACCTCGGAGCCAAGACCTCTTCCACACATCCATCCTCCTTCACACAAGGACCAATCTTTCAAATGCACAGGGTATAGCCCACATTTTCGTGGAGAATGGTTAAAAAGGGGGCGTGTAGGGGGTACGATCGCCCAACCTCTCCCAAAGGTTAATTTCCCTTACCTGTTTCTCTCCTCCAGGAGATCGTGGGTTTTGGAAACCCCTTGGCCAGGCACTGGAGGCTCACCGCTCCCCCGAGGGAGACGCTAGCCCCGGTTGGCTCAGCCACCCACTCGGGGGGGACTGAGGAAAAATAAGAAAAATGTTAGAACGAGATCAAACCCCCTCTCTGAAGATTAAATAAAGGATCAAATCCACTCCCTAGCATTCGAATAAGAACCCTCTCTAAAAATTATTACAAGGATCGAAACCTCTATCTCAAAAGTTGAACAGAAATCAAACCCTTTATTCCAAAATTTATAAAAGGATCGAACCCTCTATCCCACTACTAGAAGGATGAACCCTGTACCTCAATATTTGAACACGAATCAAACCTTTTATTTCACATTCGATAGAGGATCGAACAATCTATCTAAATATTTGAACAAGGCTCGAACCCTTTATCTTAAAATTCGATCAGGGATCGAACTATTTTTCAAAGTTTGAGGTGATCAGGTCTTCCCCAAAATTAGATATAGAATCAAATTCTATTCAAAAATAGGGCTAACATCAATTAATGTTTTAACTATTAGTTTATTAGTCATTTGACTACATGATAGGAATAAAATACTTAAAATCTCGTTGTACCATATAAGGGAAACCGTAATAAATGTCTTAACCATATAAAAGCATTCCTTTGTCAAGGACTCAAGGGTATGTCACTCAGAGCCAAGTTGTGTGACGTCACTACAGTAAAAACTCTGGCAAAGTTGAAATGCGAACGCGCTATGCACGTTTGTAAAGTTCGCGGACATTACCAAGTTAGGCGGCCGGATTACCTCGCGCGAAGGAGTAGAACGCTTGAGAAACAGCTTTCACAGCTTAGGTACTCACCTATGCTGTGAAAGATGTGGCTGATACCATTCAACTTTGACAAGTGCCAGGTGATGCACATCTGTCACACCAACCCTCAGGAAGACTACTACTTGTTAGGTAGACCTTTGGAGGCAACCGAACTGGAGAAAGACTTAGGTGTGCAAATCAGCAGCGACTTGAAGTTTTCTAGGTAGTGCGCCGAGGTAGAGAAAAGGGCCCAGAGACGGTTGGATACATTAAGAGATAATTTAATTTCCTAAACAAGGAGATTATGCCCACCCTGTACAACTCTCTAGTCCGGCCGCAGCTTGAGTACGCTCTACAATTGTGGTTACCAACAATCCGTAAAGACAGGGACACCAAACTAACCCTATGCTTTAAGTGCAAAGTTTATCAACGCTGGCTACGAGAATTGGGTATGTTATCTGTTCTCTGTAGAGATGCGCCGCATATGTGGCTAGCTCATCACAACATAAAAAATATAGGAAAAGCGTTTGCGGGAACCTTTTCTCGTACAATATCTGTGATAGATGGAACCATCTTCCAGCGGAGGTGATATTACCCCCCAGCGAGAAGAGCGCCGCCATTTTTTTCTTCAGGGATTGCGACCGAGTCGAGAGGAAATACCGCCCTCGAGTTAATGGAAGTTAAGCTAAATTGGGTAAGATTAGTCGCTCGAAGGAGCTTCGATTTGCATTGACTTCACCAAGGATTCCATCTAATTGAGATGACCCGTGGTTTGCCTCACGCTAAAATAGGGTCTTACAGGTTAAAGTCTCTAAAGACTATTTCAAATCGGAGGAGAAGACCAGACACATAATCTAACACTAAGGACGTCATCCTATAATACCCTCGAAGATTGATGGTGTCCTACTATCCTTCAGAGAGAAGGATTCTGTCCTAGCATCCTTCCTCGGAAGGTTCTTATATTCCCAATGATTAAACTATATTTCTACAACACATCCCAGAATTAAGAACGAGCAAAGACCCTAAGATCCACTTGAGGCTAAGTCACAAGTGCCAAAAGAAGAGAAGATATAAATAAAGAATTAGGGTCACAATCTTTATTTCTGCAAAGTCATATTTTAAAGTAATATTCATCGATTCTATTCTTAAACATATTTACTGTAATACTTTACAGCGATATTCTTAGGCAAGGTATTCCAGGTTTGTGTTATTTTATATAAAAAACAAGCGTTATCGTTGTGTGAAATTTGTTTTTTTACTAGTATGAAATCGGTATTTCTAGCGGCCTCTAGGTAATCTAGCTCAAGTCTTGAGTCGTAATTTATCTTATTAAAACCGTTTAGTATTCTAAAGACCATTAATAATCTTACTGGAAGATTCCGATTTTCAAGTGAAAGTAAATTGAAGTATATTTAGCCTTTCTTCATACAATCTATTTCTCAGTTCATTAGTTAATTTCGTCGCATTATAATATTATAGAGTTATTTTGAATGTACGGAGACCAGAATTGCACCGCATGTTCCAAGTGAGGTCGTAGAAGTGCTTTATATAAAGAGGGAATAATATTTTTTCTATTTAAAAGCAAAATGTGTAGATACAAGTATGTATCTTAGAACCCTATTTGCCTTTTGCGACGCTACAGTGCATCGTTTCGAAATTTTAGATCACGTGATTAAGAAACCTAAATATTTTTCTATGTTGGCTGTGCTTAAAATTTTTAACCACTCATGTTGTAAGCTCTACGGAGATTATCTTAACCTATGTGTATTACCTTTACATTTGTCTACGTTGACTCACATCTATCATATTTCCGAACGTTGACTAATCATCTTTTTTGCAAGTTTTCAGTGTCACTACGACATTTTTCCCCTTTACCTAGATTTTGGGAGTGGAAATTTTGAAAATTTCTATAATTTGTGTTATATATATATATATATATATATATATATATATATATATATATATATATATATATATATATATATATATATAATCACCTAAAAAACCACCTCAAGAACGTGATTTTTAAAAATATATATATATATTTTAAGTGGACAAGAAAAACTGGTATGAATTTCCAGTGCATTCTTTACCCCCTCCTTCTACCCCCTCCCCCTCCCCCTTCTCTGTCCTTCTCCCTCCTACCCCTGCCTCCTCTCTCTCCCCCACCGCCCTCTTTCCCCTCCCTCTTCCTTACTCTACCTATCTCTCCCTGCTTTCCCCCTTCCATTTCCCTCTCCCCCAAATCTCTATCCAACCGCCCTGTCTCCCCCTCTTCCTCTCCCACCTTTTCCTTCTCTATTTCCACCCCTCTCCCTTCCTCCTCTACCTCTCCTTCCTCCTCTCCCCCCCTCTTTCCACCTATATCTCCCCCTCCATCTTTATCTAACTATCTCCTCTACCTCTAACCCTATTCTCTCCTATGGGTAGAGTGATAGAGATGAGGGAGAAGTAGGATGGGGAGAATGGGGAAGAGTGAGGGAGAGAGAGGGGAGCGGGCGAGGGGTGGAAATAGTGTAGCAAGGGGAGATAGGGGAGGGGGCAATATAGGGAATAGTGGGGAGGGGGGGGGGGCAAAGTGTATATTTTTAGAACGTGATTTTTTGAATAATTTTTAATTTTATTATAGCTTAGTTTAGGAATTAGCTCTTCCCTCACCCTGTCCCCCCTATTGAGAAGAAGGAGAGAGGGGGAGGGGTAAAGGGTTTAGGGAAGATAGGGAGGAAGATGGTGAGAAGTAATGGGGATAGGTGAAGGAATGGGGTAGGGAGAGGAGTAGGTGATGTGATAGGGGTGGAGGGAGAGGGAGATGAGAAGGGAGCGGAACATGGAAGTGAGAGGGTAGAAATGATCACAATCGATTTGAAAGATCAAATAGGCCGAAGGCCAACAGCCTAAAGGGCTGGTAGCGAGCGAAGCGCAAGCTTTCCCCGTCGTGGGGAGTGGCGAAGCCATGGCTTGTATATGTATGTATATATTATATATATATATATATATATATATATATATATATATATATATATATATATATATATATATATATATATATATATAAACCTGAGAAAAGGTCCCTGATTAACCCTGCTTAATAGTAACCGATTCCGATGATGAACTATTTCCATTGACAACAACTCTCTGCCTACGGTTGCCACCCTGTACCAACGATTTTCTCATTGGTTTGGTATTCAACGATATACATTCTTCCTGAAAAGCCCTGAATCATGGAAGAATCCAGAATCTAGAGAATTTACGTTATTCCTATCAGACGGAGTTTGACGGACACCGGTTAGAAAAAAGGAAAACAACTCGCTGTTGCTGCTGGATCGAGAGACATTATATGCCTTGATGGGAACATTATAGAGTCTCGCGTCTTGGCTCATAGCATATTCAACTTTTGAGTCACTTTGGGCACCAGAAAATCCGTCTTCAAGATCAAGAGTGTCAACTCCATAAGCTTGAATCCTCTGTACACTGCCACCACAAACTCTTACCAAAAGTGCTAACCATGGCGTTACCTGAAGACTTCACCATGGCAGAAGCTCTGTCGTCCTCTTCTCCTAGAACATCACCAACTTCTTCATGGATACTTACACTTTCTACTTGAGAGTTCGATGGCAACGTTATTGCGGTTCAAGTGCTAACTCATTGTGGGACAATTGCTAACTCATTGTGGGACAATTGCTTTCATTCCTAATCTTCTCTTGTTCATTAAAAAAAAGTCTATTCGGTTCCTCGTCCACGCGAGTTTTGTCCGTCTTTCTTGCCATTGTACCAATTACCTCACTCTAAATATTTATTATATTCGTTATTTAATATTACTCTTTTTTCACTAATGAAGCAAAACTTAAGCATATATATTTTTTATTAAATAGTGATTAATACACGAGTGTTTCATCTTTCACCTTGTAGAGACAAAGATTAAAGGTTTTTCACCAACACTGTCTGATCAGTTCCCTTTTCCAACCTGGTGCCTAGGATTATATTTTGTTGCCTATAACAAATAAAAATAAAATGAAGCCTTCGTGTATAATCCCTCCGTAAATGATTATCTTCCGATGACCCTCATAATTGGATTTTATTATAATCACAAAAGAAGATTAGGAAGTCCTAAGAAGGCAAGTTAATCCGGGAAGAAGCTCCAGTGGATTATGTAGGGGTTCGGAACTCGGTAGGCGCGTGGAATACATCTACAAGTTAGGTCAAAGGTTTCTATAAAATCAAAATATAGATCAGTAGAAATCTACGCCGTACTGAAAATTCCCCCTAAATTGTTTATGTCTAAGAATAAGTGAAAATGTTCTAAGTTCAGCAGGTAACACATTTTTTTTTTAATCAAAGAGGAAAAAATATTTGCTTGGTTTTCTAATAAGCAAAATATTTCTTAACTAAAGAAATAAGCTGCGATTTTCTAAGTCTTACGATGAGCAAAACTACTCTTGCGTTGACGTTTCTCTCTCGAAATGAAACAACGACGAGGGGACAAAAAAAATCCATCTCCGCTTGACTGAGGGAATTTTCGCTCATCCCTCCACGTTGCAAATTTTATGGGTTTCGATTTCTTACTTTCGTCAAGCTTGAAGGAGGGGGGCAAGGGAAACTTCTCCCCCTTGTGCGATGCCTTCGTTGGTTTTTGCTTCTTAGTTAAAATAATATAATAATGAGATTCACTTTATTAACTTTTGCAAAATGGACTTCCAAGAGAAATTAAGTTGCATTTTAAGAAGTAAACGTCTAAAATTGAATTAATCCTTACTTTTTAGTTTTACAAATCAGTAATAATAATGATAAAGATACTACTACTACTAAAATTAGTACTAGTAATACCACCATCACTACCACTAGTATTTTTTACTTAAATATTGCCGTCATTTTTGACGGCACGGATGCACTATAAATTGTTCCTGCACTTCAATTTAATTTTCAAAGGGGAGCTATTTTGACAACGGCCCCCCCCCCTCCATCAAAACAAATATCGATCTATCTCACCAATTCCGTCCAGAAGCAGCGCTTTGAAATATGCCCCAAGCGAACTAATACTAAGAATCAAGATAATAATAATTAATTATTAAATATTCGGAAGGCGATATTGGGCTCGACTGCTGAATCTATCTTCGAAGGATTCACCACAAATTTAAAGGGATTAAGTTAGAAGTGAAAATGTATGGAAGATAACACAAAGAAGAGACTACTAGGATAACGACAGCAAGCCTAGTTAATTTTACACACTTGTGCGGAAAATCTTTACTAGTGTGTACTCGTCTCCATCGAGTGAAGACCAGTCTAGAACTATCAATACCTTGGCGACCGCCTAACCAGAGTAGAAGCGACACTTCCCGTATTCAGAAATACTAAGCAACGCTGGATCTGGTCAGTAGTTGGATGGGAACCTGATTGGAGATGACTCTGCAGTAGGTTCGAAGCCTATAGATAAGCTCTAGACAGAGCGAATATGATAAAAACTGCAGCCCAACACACACATACACGTGTCGGAAGCGTGGGTCCGCTCAAGCCCGTGTATATATTTATTAGGTGTACGCGTGTGCACATTTGTACGTTTAACGTTTATGTACCTTCCTCTCGTTAATTTTAAAAGACAATAATGTAACTTTGTTTGACATCGAAATTATCTGTTCAACTTTTTCGTTCAACTTTACAATTGCACAACGAGTCAATTCTTTCTATGTTTACATTCCACCCGAATTCACACATTTCATCTTTCTTCCATTACACGCCTTATTCTTATATGCAAGCTTATCTCTACCCTTTCAATATTCTCTTTTTCATACATCCGAACGATCGCCTAACAACAAGCCATCACTGCCGTTTCACGTCCACACATTTCACCACTTCAATTATTTCTCCTGACTGCAAGCGAAAGCATAACTCGATTTGCCGTCACAAATGCATCAACCAAAAAGATTTATTTTATTTTGAAAAAATTTAAAATAGTTATCCACATAATAATAATAATAATAATAATAATAATAATAATAATAATAATAATAATAGCGCCGTGTATGTCTGTTTGTGCATTAAAAAAATGTCAAATGATTATTTTTTCTTGCACACCAATTTTGAATGTGTTACAAAATAAAATAAAATTCTCTCGCATACTTTCGTAATTTTCTGAGCAAAAAGCAAAAAGGGCCCGCAGGGCAATACTTTTTACAAGTAATAATAATAATAATAAATTTCTTTCTTTCTTAGCAGGAAAATAGTATACCTAACTCGAAGTTGGTCCTGAAAATAGGATGAAAAATCCAATTAAATTGAGTCAAACACAACTTGTCTTGCAATAACCAAGTTTCAGAAGTGAAATGAGGAAATTCATCTTTTGAAGATTTCATTTAAAGTTTATTCCATCCAAACTAAGTTGCCTTTTACGACCAGGCAGAATATACTAACTCAACTAATTTGTTTTTTGAATTACCTTTAACTTATTTTCTCTTGGGTGGGGCGGATATCCACCAGCCCCATAGTTTATGTGGGTATCTTACATCTGCTTCACATTCGTCGCAGAGGTGCCATTTTTTAAAGACAACCCAAATGTCACTGCATTGTTGCTTGGTTCAGTAAATAGAGAAGAGAGATCAACTTTGGTCTTACTAACTCCTTGTATCTATAGCTATCGCAAGCAGGAGTAATACCCCTGCTACAGCTGAAATCTGGACTAGCGACGGGGCCTCCTGACCCGTTACCCCAAGACAAACTGCTGCTCGGGTATCCCTTTGCATCTATTTCATATCTCTCACTCTCTTATTCATTGATCCTACGTCTTCTCCTCTCTCCTGTAAGGGGCTAGATGGTCATGCAGAGGTGATGCCTAGCTACAACTGAAGCTTGAATAACGGCACGTCTAAAGGCCTAGGGCCTGCATTTGTACATCCTCCCGGCCACAGTGCATGCAGAGGGACCTGAATATATATATATAATATATATATATATATATATATATATATATATATATATATATATATATATATATATATATATATATATATATATATATATATATTCACTTCACCTAACTACACCACTTTATTTACAAATCTCTTCTTAATTTCCGCGTGAATACGCCCTAATTGGCTTAACCTTTTAAATTGTGAGAAAAAGCCGTTGCGTTTTTAACATTGAGACTGAGTTCAATCGAAGACGACTAAGAAAAATAAACAACTCCTTAGGATTAACGTAGTATAAGGAAAGGAGGATTAAAATTGGGTCCGCAAAAGTCACTGTGGAACTCTTGACTAAAAGCTAGCACTCAGAAATGAGGAAAAATCGAAGCAATGCATCGATACCTCGTCAAAATTAGCCGGATGTAGCATGAAAGAACCACTCGGATAAGATAAGATAGCAGACACAGATTCGTTCTCATGTGCTAATGGGCAGAACAAAGAGATATATGAAAGAAGTCATTAATAGGATACCTTATACATAAATAAGGAGAGAAAAACACACTACACAATGACAGGAGTTACATAGCAAATTCAAGCGCCGGAGCTAGTTCAATGAAAACTTCTTGGAGGCTTAACATATACAGGAGGTTTCAGGTAAATCGCTACAAAATTGCGGTGCACCAAATGAAGCAATATATTTTCATGAGAAGGTACACACAAATAAAACGATATATATATAGTTGCGAAATCATTCGAAATATCCAATATCTGCCTTTACGACCTTCTCCAGTCGAGACCTGAACTGGAAACATACCCTGTTTAAGGAGTCATTGCCATTGTATAACATTACTTTCACATTATCGTCCCTCAGAGATCCTAAAGTGTTGTGAGCAACCTTGTTGACATCCTTCTAAATTCTGCTTCCCAAGAAATAATCTCGGGAGTTGCAGTTGGGGGAGCTGGGTGGCTAGAAGGCTGGAGACAGTAGTGCGAAAAGTTGTTGAGCAACCACACCTGTCTTCTTTAATTCCTCTCGCTTCATATGACGAGTGGCACTATCTGACACTCACCTTTCCGGTACCACTATGCCTACGCTATCACCGGGACTTCTCGTTTCAGGAGAAAACATCTGGGACAGATCTCCCCTGGAAAACATGCCTAATGCAAGACCATAAACATTTCCTTTGAGATGCCTCCAAAAGGAACAACACTAGGAAGTTCTTGAGCTACCTTTAGACACACAGTGACAAACATTCGTCGAAAGTTTTCACACACACAGACATCATCTCCTATCCTGACTTCGCTAAGCCCCCTACAATTACAAAGTAGTGACTCTGGAGTGACAATCGAGTTCCCTCACGTGAGAAAAATCTTTGCAACGATAACTCAACGGAATTACATCGCAGCAACAATGGACCACCACAAGACGCCTATCGCGGTAAGCACAACCAGTGCCATTTCCTTGCCCGAGTTTCATTCTACCTCGCATAATTCGTGGCTCACCCAATTCGAACTACTCTTCTCTTAAAAGATAGTAACAAGTGTTACTCGAAAGCTCAAGTTACTGGGGCGTGCACTACCACTTGCAGTAATTGATGTGACTTCGTCCCTCCTAGGAAACCACACAAACTTGTTCTAACAAACCCTCCGAGACGCCATTTTGGAAAAATTCAATCCACTCACGACTCAAAAAAATGGAACTTTTTTTACTTGCTCCACTCAACTATATTATCTTTCCCTTGAAGATCTAAGTAAATTGAGGAGCACCTTAAGGGATAATGTGAGCCCCAACTTTCTCCCGGAATCTTTCGTTCGGCACTTTTCCTCTCACATTCAAGAAGCACTTGAAATCTTAGTCCCAGAGATCCCACTTGAGAACTCACTACGGTTGTCTCACGAGCTTCAATCTCAGCTCTCAGACAAGGATGATTCCACCGCAAAAGATCCCCTATAACACTTCCGCGAGCAAATGGATGAAGCATGCCCCCCCCCCCACCTTCCCCATCAAGGAATAGTTCGCAATTCTCTTGCGAAGGCTGGCCATTCTCGTGAAGTCGAGACACTATGTACTTCACGGTACGTCAGCATACCATATGCGCAACTCTTCCGCTGGCTCGTGCATATCTCTTGTTGGATCACGCAACTCTCTCACTCCACAAGATGGCATTTTCTAGGACCACCCTCATTATGGTAACCAGACACACCGCTGTAAACCTGTTTGCAAGGAGAATGGTATCTCAGGAAATTTCTGTTTCCCCACTCTTGTGCTTGCACATTATCGACTGCACCACCTGAAGAAAGGTTCTAGTCAACACAGGAACACTGATCTCAATTCCTCCGGCTACAGACAACCATCTTCTACAACAAGAAAGTAAGATACCCCTTCAGACCTTGCAGGATTCCCAATAAGTACATTTGTTGAACCTCCCCTTAATTTATCTCTGGGTTTAAGACGTAATCTTACGTGAAACATTTTAGTGAGAGATGTTAAAAATTGCGATATTTGGGGCTGATTTTTAAGTAAATTATATTATTTTGTCCTACCTTACACTTGGTGGACAGTACCACCAATCTATCAGTAAGCGCTATAAGTGAACGTGTAATTCCTCCATCGCTCTCCTTTTCAATTTCAACTAGCCCTGCAGTAGACCAACTTCTTAAATAAATTAAGCCTTACAAACCCCAGTATTCTTTTTTTCTATTTTCATCATCTCGTAACGCAAGGAACACCCGTTGCCGAGCGACCTCGGCGTTTATCCCTAAATATTCTAGGCGCGGTTAATGATATCATTCAAACATTATTAAAAGCGAAAAGGATTAGGTCAAGTAGATCTCCCTATGCTTCACCCATTCATCTTATATAAAGAAATCCGATAATAATTTCCGTGTGACCTGTACCTACCGCATTTTCAACTCTATCACGATTAGGGATAAATACCATCTCCCTTCCCTCAACAATTTTACAGAATTATTCGGTGTTCTCCAAAATTGATTTTAAGAATGCGTTTGTCCAAATAAAACTGGAGCCATCATCCATTAAAAAAAAAGTGGGTCTCTATGAATTCTTCATTCTTCCTCAAGGTATGTCCAACTCTTCAGAAACATTTAAATGCCACATTAATCATTTATTACGTGACCTAACCTTTAATTTCTATGTTGATTACCTGGTCATTGCAAAAAAAAAGGCGAAGGTCAATATTTGCAACATTTTTGCAACTCTGCAGTATATGAATTGCATGTTTTGCAGATCAATAGTGCAAAATGTATTTTTACGGGGTGCTCGCTATATTTTTTAAGAATATAAAGCTAACTTCTATTGTATAGCCCCCGCGGAGAATAAAATCATAGAGCATCAACATTGCAAGAGCTACATAGATTCCTGGATTAAGGAAATTTTCTTTGTAGATTTTTTAAAAACGCTGTTACCACTATCATTCCTGTCACAAAGTTGTTATGGAACTAAAACAAGCGTCACCCAAAATCAATATTGCAATGAAATGACAAACTTGCTTTTAACACTATAAAAAACGGTATAGTAAAAGCCACTCTTTTACTTCACTCAAAAAGAAATAGTCTAATCCATTTAGTTACAGACACGTTCCGCTCACATATGAAGCATAAAGCTAGCAAACATGGAAAACAAGACGCATAAAATTCAATATACGAATTCCTCATACACAACCGACAAAGAGACATCAATTGATCTTAAGAATAAACAAAACAATACATCGGAATAATCACATTGAAATATAAATCATAATTAATTTGCCAATCTTTGCTAACTGTTTTGCTTATTTTTTATATTAAATTCCATTGCTTTGTCACACAGAAAATATACGTATATATGTTCAAGAAACTTGGGCGTATTTTGAGGAGTAAATTTATATGTACTGTATGTATCGCCATTATTATTACCATATTTCGCATGCAATAATTATTATTGTTCTATGCCCTCGCTGGTTATAATTTTTATATACCTTGATTGTTTATTATTCTTTCATGCCATCAATTGCATTATATAGTAATCATTTAATAATTTTTTTCATACCAGTGATTTATTTTCAATTATTCTATTTATAAACATAGCGACTTTGATGTACATTTAGGTTATAGCACAAATACAGGGTGGGGCAGAAATGAAGGACGTTTTTGAAATGTCTATTACTCAGCTCCAGGGGGACTGACAACACTAGCGGCACATTATTTAATTTTAATATTTCAATTTTGTCTAATGAGTCTTTGACTAGATACTACATACTAGTAGGTAGTTATTTAATTTGTTAAATGGTCCACTACCTTGTTAGTTGATTTTGTGAATTTTTCAAAAACGCCCGTCCTCTCTGCCCCACCCTGAGGAACAATGAAGTATATTATTTGGCATCTTCTGCACATAGCATATTAATTTTATGTTTCAATCACTATTGAGAGATGGTTTTAAATGTAAATTAAGTTTCAAGGCAATTAATTGTGCAATTAGAAAAGACTCATGCTTTCATTCATTACACACATCAAAGCTACTATTATAATCTCTTCACACTCTTATTCATATGCCTTTCCCTTCATCAAAATGAGGAGTGTTTGTGGTATTTTTGAGTTACCCTGGCGTCATAGGACGCGTGGCACTATCTGATAGTCACCTCTCCAGCATCACTATGCCTACGCCATCACCGGAACTTCTCGCTCCGGAGAAAACATCTGGGATAGATCCCTCCTGCAAAGCACGCCTAATGCAAGACCATAAACATTTCCTTTGAGATTCCTCCAAAAGGAACAATAACAGGAAGTTCTTGATCCACCTTTAAACACACAACGAAAAACATTCGTCGAAAGTGCTCACACCCACACTAAACTTTCTCCAACTCTCTCTCTCTCTCTCTCCATATATATATATATATATATATATATATATATATATATATATATATATATATATATATATATATATATATATATATATATATATATATATATATATATATATATATATATATATTGCTGTATTACTCACTTTCCATTAAGCAAGTGATTAAAGTTTGTATAAAATGTGTTGGTAGAAAAAAGGACGAGCGATATTGAATGGATCCCCGATCAATTGATTCTCCGAATTCTGCCAGACGGGCCTAATCTTCTCCACAGATATATCAACATGAGCCGAGTGGGTGGGGGTGCATTCTCCTCTTCGCTCCTCCCTAAGAAAGGAATGGAGAGGAATGATACGCAAGCGACAGGGAAAAGGGGGAAAAATAAGAAACGGAGATTAGAGGTGCTGAAAGGAGATAGCCGGGGAAGGGCCTCGATGTGTGTGTAAGAAAAGGCTGTCTGGATTCGTGTTTCCAGATAGATGCACCACCTATAGGATTTAAAATAGGTAGTGGTAATTTTTCGTGGTTTGAGGTTATCTGGTTTTTATTCGTACTTTGAGGAGCTTGGTCAATGTTCGTACTTCGGGTCTTCTAGGAGGGATTTGATGGGCTGGGACAAGAGGGAATTGAATCTCTGGAGAAGAGTAGAACCAGTGTTACATATTTGGAAAGTGTGTTGGTACTCAGGAGAATGAGCAATGGGCACCAGCGAGCAAGTTGGTGATGAATCATCTGGCCAAAGTGAAGGAAGTTTTTCGCAGACAGGAAGGTACCTCTGTCCGTTGGCGAATATACGTTGCATTCCGCAGGCAAAATTGCTAGTTTGGAATAGTGAGAACCCCTTGAAGCCAATCAAAAACCTTGTTCTAGGGTGATCTGGAGTTCTACACCACGCATGCAAAGTTGAGTTTGGACTGGACTAAGGCACTGAAGACTCGAAGTAATTTGCGGAGATCCGTGTCCCAGCGCAAACTTCTTCACTATACTAAGGAGACCACCAGATTATCGTGCTATGATGGACAGTTAGAATATTGGGGAATAATTAAGAAAACATATATGAAAAACTGTGTAAATAATCTCTGCCATGCCCACAGAGATAATGGTCAAATGGACTATCTGGCAATCCCATCTCTGTCGCGCTACAGTTGGCTCAGTGTGGAGAGCAAGAGATGTCCAGAAGCGCTTAATAAGAGAGGAGGGATATATGAAGAAAGGAAAAGTAGCGGTAGGAGGGTGACGATAGATGGGCGAGCCGACATTCTTACACGCCCAGGACAGCTTCTCTATAAGGGGTCAAAGAGTAGGACCTAGGAAAGTTGCACAGTAGTTGTACCAGATGCGGATTCCATACTGTTAAAATCTCATAATAGAAGAAACGGCCAGAGTAGCTTGACGATTAAGTTACGATTAGTGTCTGCTGAAGGACGGTCATTAGCTAGAGTGTGGATTGAACATACAATGCACTGTCGTTCCAAATAAAGGTAGATAGTCAGCACATGAAGTTCGGTGCTGAGAGAGAGAAAGAAGGTCACATGAGACTGATGCCCGGGCAAAGATAGCTGCCTTGACGTGGAGGATCTGCCCCGAACGGAGGAAAGGA
This sequence comes from Ceratothoa steindachneri, assembly GCA_963969495.1. NCBI lineage: Eukaryota > Metazoa > Arthropoda > Malacostraca > Isopoda > Cymothoidae > Ceratothoa > Ceratothoa steindachneri. The sequence goes on along the minus strand of OZ018317.1, from coordinate 205,694,043 downwards.
AAGTAACTGATATCCTACATATGGTCTCGGTCCTGGAGACAGAGACGTCTAGGCTCCTTAGAAGTTTTACTAGATCTAATGCTCCCGTAGTTAACCAGTAAACCACGAAAATTCCACTGCACTATTGTGAGCTACGAAGGGCAGCGTAAGAGAAACGAAATTTAAGATTTAACTGATGAACATGACGACAGGGATAGCTGCCCGGGAGGATCGGATGAACTAGAGTTTTAAGATAGTCTAGGATCACGGCAAAAGGGGTCTGGAGGTATTGGAATTGGGAGGGCCTGGTGGGCTATCCTTTGGTGTAATAAGCAAGGAGAGCGGCACTTCAGGTGGGGGAGGGTTAGTGGCATATTCAGGACATGAGGGGAGCCCTCGGGGAAGAAGTCAGGACAAGGTGGAAAGACGACCGGTGAAGGGAAGGATTTGCTGGGAGTCCATGGGGCGAGAATCTAGGGGAGGGGGCTTTGGATGCGAAGAGTTCGGAAGGGGCAGAAGAGGTGTAGTCTTTGTGAGAGGGCTGTGAATGGCTTGGGGGGGGAGGGGGATTGGGAATAACGTGAGGAGCAGGAGTTTGGGGATGGGCTTGATGCGCATGGATCTTTAAGAGGGATTAGGGAGTTTGTGACTTGGTTGGGGCTTGGGGTTTAGGTTTTGGGATGTAATCGGGGTTTTAGGAATATTCTTTGGAGGTATGGGGTTGGAAAGGGGCCTGGGGGGGGGGGGGGGGGGGTGAGGTCCCAAAGAGGTTCATCAATGTTTATTCCACAGGGAAGAATTGGTCGATTTGGGACGGTGTGGTCAGTTTTGCCCACTCAATTTCGGGAGTAGTCATCTTTCATGATCAATTTCGGGAGTGTTCATCTTTACCTGGTTAATTTCGGGAGTGTTCAACTTATCTGGTCAATTTCCGGAGTTTTCATCTTTACCTGGTCAATTTCGGGAGTGTTCATCTTATCTGGTCAATTTCGGGAGTGTTCATTTTTATTTGGTCAATTTTGAGACTGCTTATTTTTTACATGAACAATCTTGCGAGTGGTTGTCTTTACTTGGTTCATTTTGGGAGTTTTCATCTTTACTTGGTCAATTTTTGGATTGTGCATCTTTACTTGGTCAATTTTAAGGAGTTCTCAGCTTTACTTAGTCAATTTTGTGGGTGCTCATCTTTACTTGGTCAATTTTTGGAGTGTTCATCTTTTCTTGGTCAATTTTGAGAGTGCTCATCCTTAATTGGTCAAATTTTAGGGTGCTCATCTTTACTTGGTCAATTTTGGGAGTGTGCATTCTTCCTAGTGAATTTTGGAATGCTCATCTTTATTTGATCGATTTGAAGGGTGCTCATCTTTACTCGATCAAATCTTGGAGTACTCATCTTTAATACTGCTGATTTATGAATGAAATAATAAATTTCCCTCCGAATAAAGACTTTAATCTGTAGCGCTGATGCGCGCCACCACATTGTGGCAAAATGGTTGCAGGCGAAGATCTTATTTTTGAATAAGGGTAAATAAATAATGGTAACCACACAAAGGGTAAGGGGGAAGGGTAGCATGGTTAACCTCTTGCCCCCGAACCCCAACGCTCGTAAGGGTTTTATAAAATGTGGGGGATGGGATGGCTCTGGAGAATTGTGTGTCCTTTTTAAGCGCCCCAAGTAGTCTCCTCTGAGACACCTCGGTCTATGTAGTTTTCACACATCCGCTTACCTTTACGTTCCTTTCTTTCCTCACAAACGTTCGGGCAGCGATGCCTTTGTTGGTTTTCGCTTCATGTTTTGTCTGATCATGGCTGAACTATTATTTATTTATAGCAATAAAGCGAAAACCATCGGGAAAATTTGTGCCAAAAAGGATTTCAAAGACGTTCCTAAAGACCTGTGAAGTTGGAAGCATTGAACACGTATGAAAGGCAGAGTGTACATGGCTGAACGGCTTTTTCAAGGCAACACGCGAAAGGATTAGCGGAGTGAGCTTGGGTTAGCCATTTAACGAATTTGTCCGAGTATATACGGGGACATTAAAGAGATCGACGTATTGGGGAAATCTCTCCCTCCCCCCAAGTAATTACGCTTGTTGACTCTCATCCTCGGATTGAGTATCACTTGAGAGCTAAAGGAAGATATCGTCTTTTGTCAACTTGTTTAAGCAACGCATTTCTCGTATAACCGAGACCATCTGAGCATCCTTTTAGAAGTCAGTCATGCGCCAATAAAATCAAGGATGAATTTTACGAAGATCTGAAATTATGTGTATCAACGTAGTTATATTATAGATAGAGGTGTGAGGGAAGAAGGTGGATGGAAAATAAATACGAACAGAATGTGCAGGGGGGCGAACACCTTCCCCTTGTCGCTGGAACAAGTATGCACACCGCCTTGTCGACTCGATTATAGTGAGTCTCCCAAAAGACTTAAGTAAAGCAGAACTTATAAGCCGCCCGCTTACAATCACGCCACGCTACAATACTCTCCTTTCATACAATTCCAACTCTGATGGAATAGTTAGAATTTTCATTGTAGAAAAATCAGCTCGTTCAGAAGCTGGAAATTTTCTCCTATACCATTAAACACACGCCATAAAAATAGTTATGGGATTTTCTTGACTCTAACATTTTTATAACCCATTGTTCGGGTCATTGGAGCATAAACCGAGCAATATCCGTGTATGGGACGCCATACAGTGGAGAGAATGAATTGAATAAAGATGATCTGGATGCACGTCATCTTAGCTAATGCGAAATTTGATCGGGGATATCTTTGCTGTCAAACAGAAGGATGAAGTGTCGATCTACTCGTAGGAAGTATATGATTATTTCAATTTAGAGCCTTTCGAATGAGTAGGGAGCGCTGGACTTCAACTAGTAGTAATATGTTGGTCTCTACTATGCTAAATTAGTCGGTCATTACATAATCCGTTCATTCTATTAAATAATAGAGTGGCGTATATAGGACTCTTGGAGAATTCTGATACCGTCTTCTGTCAGGTGTCTTAAAAGTTGAATAAACCTTCATGGCGCTTCTCAGTGTTGTCGCGATCAAAGATTTATTGTTTTATGAAGGCAATCATTGAAGAATGATAGTACTACTCTGGTCGTGGCAGACCCCGTCTAGTAATTGAGGTTTATTTGCATCAATGTCTGAAATGCGGTGTGGTATAGGAGGGTTATATGTGATGATTGAGAGGAGGCAATAGATGTGTTTAAATGGAGGGGAATTGGAGATGAGTGCGTCATGTGAGATGAACTTGAAGGGGGAGGTAAGGCGAACGCCTTAATTCTAACAAAAAAGGTAGAATATTGATATACGTAGTTATTTGAAAGAAGAATGTGATCTTGACGTTACTATTTAATACTTTTAGGGCTAAAGCTCTGAGAGAAGTTCGAACCGGAATGAGCGTGTGGATGTTGAAGAAAAGTGAGGTATGGGTGCCGAAATCTATGCTGGCTATCAAGGAGGTATGGGCACTGGTAATCTATGCTGGCTATCAAGTGATTTAAGTTGTGTTTAAACGGTAAATATATGTCAGGGTGAAAAAAAAATGATGAAAATAGGAAGGAGATGGCGTTTGAGATTAGGTTTTTGCCTTGAGCAAATGCGATATTTTAAAAGCTTATGGTGTATCGTGAAAGGTTGTGGTATGAATATACAGTCGAACAGACGTGATTTGCTAATTAAGTGATGGGCAACAATCGGTCACCCAGAAGGGCAGATTATATGGCTGCTACCCGACTGAAGAATGAATAATTGAATGAAACTTTCCCCTTGTAAATCGGCTCGCGCGAGGGAGGCAGAGTTGCCAGTGGTTGCTATACGATGGTTTTCAGGTCTTCCTCCTGCAACCTCAATGCCTGGTGCCAAGAATGATTAGAATATCAATAAATGGATATTTTTTTACAAAGAAAGTAATATCATTATTAATATACAAAAGAAGCATTTATTAAAGCAGTTTCTATAATTGACAATTATGCTTTCCCATGGCTTAATTTAGCAGTCAAGCTTTCTTGAAGGATCATTTGTTTTGAATGAAATCGTCTTCCATCGCCACATCAGAGCAAATTTCGTCTTTTAGGGGATGCTGTAATGACTTAAATAAATGGCAATCAGCTGGCGGGAAGGGCCTGTGAATATGGAGGATAAGGAAGAGCCTCCCAATCTTCCATAATCATTTGTTGGGAGGATAAACGTGACAATTTGGGGTGTGCGTTGTCATAAATGTGGAGAACCCCCTTTGGGTTGACCAGTGTAAGACGTTTTCGTTCAAACGCTTCATTTAAACGTTGCAATTGTTGAACATTTAAATTTTGCAATTGTTGAACATTTATACGTTGCAATTGTTGAACATAGAGATCATGTTAGAAATGAAGAAAAGTTCATACGTTGTAAACGTTGTCCTTCAGAGAATTCCTGTGGTATCCAAACTCCATTTTTGTCACTTAAACTCCTAAGGATTAATAAAGCTTCCCCCCAAAAGGTTTAGGCCTTGCTATAGTCATCTCAAAAAACATTGCAGCGAATTTGGAACAGTTTAAGCAACTCTATTAAGCATTGTTTGTCTTTTAAAAGCGACATTAATTCATTGACAATATATGCATTGTAAGAATATGTCAGTGTCATGGTAAGTAATAGCTTTCATTTATCGAAACGTAGAATTTATTCCTGGACACTTTATTTGGACTTTAATTGATATAATATTCCGTCTATAAATGTCGTAAGCGCCCTAACGTAAGGTAAGGAGGAGAATTCTCTTCACGTCTACGGTTACAAAAACCTTCGGGGTAACTAAATCAAGTATTTCTATATTTAATAGGCTATCCTGGAGTGGACATTCTTATTTTTGTTGACCTTTTATTCTCCTACGTATAATCCTATCATTTGGGAAGAAGAAAATGATAGGGAAAGATCACATCAACAATAATAGAGCAAGGGAGAAAGGTTATAAGACAACGGGCCTACCAAAGATGAGAATCAGTTGAATAAATTGAAACACCCAAATTCTCAAGCGTGTGCGAATTCCAAGGAAAGCAGTGGGGTCAGATACGAACTTAAATCTATCCACATACAACTATACACACGCAACCTTTTCCTTAATGGAAGGAAAAAGCCCCCACTCACATCATGTTCTTAATTTACCGGGGGTTCTGAATGAAATTTATAGGGGTTTTTCCTTCGTAGGTTCCATTTCCCGGCGTTTCCTGTCCAACGCGATTCCCCAAACCACTTTTAAGTCCGTTCCGCTCTTAGCACTTCCTTTTCCAATAATATATATATATATATATATATATATACTGGATGATCCAGTAAAACATGAATGGAAAGGATATACCTTTAAGTTCCTAGGCTAATGCAAATAAAGCCTTCCAAATAATCAAATGAAATTTATATGTAGACTAGTATTGACTAGGCTTTCAAGATAAACTCATGGACGGTGGATCAGTTTTGTTTTATAAATAACCCATATTATAGACATGTAAATCATTTTTTTTTAAATATTTGATAATAATATGGTAACTCTCTTCTTTCGAATGATTATAGTTTTTCTGAACAATATTCAATATTGAGAATAGATGGCTTTTTCGTATTGGTCCCATTTTTGACATCATCCAGTATGTACATATATAACTTCAGGCGGACTGAAATAACCATCGACAGATGAAACAATAAACATTAATTTTTATGATAGCAACGTTTCAAGAACATTTAATTCCCACTATCAGGCTCAAATTACACACAGCGAACTCAGTGTTCATACTTAGGTACGTTGATAGCCTCGATTTGAAAACTTGTTTTACACTCTTGATTTTTAGTCGCGTGTGACTCTACATATCACTATGTCGTTAGTCTGTCGGTCAGTCGGCGTCCATTTCCCGTTTTTTTGCTTTGTAATAACATTGTAACTATTCGGCCGATTCTAACGAAATTTGAAACCCTTGTGTTGTTTTACATTCTCTTTCGAATAATACAATTACCGAAGTCCTCTCAAGGTTAGCCCAGAGATTATTTTGTTTTGGCAATAACATCATAACTATTTGGCCGATTCTGACGAAATTTGAAACCCTTATGTTGTTTTATATTCTCTTTCAAATGATATATGTAATTGCAAAGTCCTCACAAGGTTAGCCCGATAATTATATTGTTTGGGCAATAACATCATAACTATTTCGCCGCTTCTAACGAAATTTGAAACCCATATGTTGTTTACATTCTCTTTCGAATGATAAAATTGCCAAGGTCCTCCCAAAGTTAGCCGGTGAATTATTGAAAGTTTTGAAGGTCTTAAGATCATAAATCAGAATAAGTGAGAGCACGCGACCTTTTGGTCAGCAAACCTTGTTTAATAAAGGTGCTACCACAAGATGTGGGTCATCTGTTCTTGCAGGTCTCTGCGTATCCGAAAACCTAAAAACGATATTCTTGAGCAGATTTAAGGTCTACTAGTCCATCTTCTCCTTCTGTGTCCTGCAACCACATGGAGCTGGTCATTTACATGCTATTAAACACTGGTCGAATTTTATCAGTATGGTCAAATGTATAATCAGTTATATTTGCCGTGCTAGAGCGCAAAAAGTGTTGAATCTCAAAGAAAAAGGAGCGGGTCTAAATAAAAAACAACAAATGCTCATAATATGTACACTGTACAGAAACATAAAATTTATATGAAAAAAGGCCTGAACGCGGTACAAAACAAGAAAAACAACAAAAGATATACACGAACAACAAAACAAAAGCGATTAGCCTGATCATCAGGTGCCTTAAATCTCTTTGCAAATCTCCTACGATACTTTCTCCTTTCATCCCTTTTATTTCTTTCTATCTATACCATACATGTTTTGTCCCACCCACATACGCACATACCTGTAACTTGGCGGTTCTAAGATTCTCACGGAACTCGTACAGGCAAGAATGGACACCTAACAACTGATGTGAGATTGCGTATTGCTGCTGTTGGCCAGATTTTGACTTACTTCCCACCCACGAACATCTACGTTCAGACACTAAGCATTCATTTCAACTTTGTATGTACATAGACATCAAAGAAGTAAATAAACATCCACATTTTCATGATAATTTGTAGTACTATTTTTGGCCATTATTATGATTAGTATTTGTTTCCACCATTTTAGAGCTTAGTATTGTAATTATTAAATAGGCCGCTCTGTTTAGTCTTGATAGCTGTCCCATGGTGAGATTCGAGAGCCATGCGAGGATGTTATCGTGGATCTTGCCCTTCGCCGTATTCCACATCGCCGGGATGTTATCACAGAAGATACGTGCCCCGGGGTATAAAATGTTAGTCAGCCACAGAGCGATGAATTCACTCTCAAAGATGGACCCCAGGGACGAGCTGTCTACGGAGAGGGCGAGGGCCTGTTCCCTCGAGGCCACGGCTAGTCCCTTAGTGCTGGCGTCCGAGTAAATGGTTAGGGGGGAAGCCTTCTTTCTCCTGAAGCGGAACCACTTCTGGGTGATCAGCGGGATAATAGGGGGGAAGGATCCTCGGGCCGGGGGTCGGTAGTCTGCTTAAGGCAGAGTTGAACCCAGAAGAATGGTAAACAGATGAATCCCGCGACGAAGTTAATGAGGCCCATCATTCTCAGCCACGCCTTACGGCTCAGGTGGTGGGAGGAGGCTATGGGGAGGGCGTTCCGGATCTTGTTGCACATGGTAGCCGAGAGGGCTACCCGGCGGTGGCGGAGATCGATTCTCTCTCCTAAGTATGCGAGCACCTCACAAGGGGGTAGCGGCAGCCGAATGCTTAGTCCACGCGTTCACTGTGGCTAAAAGGGCCATTTACATAAGGTAGGGGCTTCCGAGGAAGCCCATAGGTAACCCTTCGAACCTAAACTTACGGTTATTCACCCAGAATCCAAACACATGTCTAGCCTTTTGGTGCAAAAGCAACTGGTAGAAGCCGTCTTTAAGGTTCAGTTTTGCCGCTACCTCACCTGGCCGAACCTTACTAAGCATTTTATTGATTGAGGGGAGTTGGAATGGGATGGGAAGGGGGGCTGGTTGTAGTGGTAATCTTCTAAGCTGCTCAAGTCGAAGACCAGACAAGCAGTTTCGTTGGGTTTAGGGACACCGAAGAGTTTGTGAGCAGAGGAAATCTGAAAAATATCTTCGTGCTGTTCGAAAATCTAGTGGGAAATAAACTTCGGTTAAAAGCTTCTAAAAAGGAAAAAAGATTCCAAAATAAATATCGATTCTTAAACAGAGAATTCTGCCAGTATTTTGAAAGGTCATCTTGAAAAAAGTGGTTTATTTATGCAAGATGGGGTATCCTCTCATACGGCAAAAAGGACAAAAGAGTGAGACGTCCTAAGCGACTTCTTTGGACGAGCCAACAATCCCCTGGCACTGACCCAATAGAACATGTGCAAGGAATACTAAACAAGATTTTACGCACCCCCCCCCCATCCCTTAAAACAAACAAATAAGAACACGGTCAGAGTTGAATTCCATTTGCCAGTTCAGACTGAGTCTGAACGCTTGCTTGCTCGTTCACTACGAATTGGTATAGACCATCTCAGGTAAATGCATGAAATTTGGCTGGTTGGCAAATGTTTTTCCTTTGTCAACTTGCCAAATTTTCTGTAATACCAACAAAGAAGAAAGTAGTAGAAATATAGGCGCTCTTTAGGCTAATTTGTGTTTTCTCCTGCTCTCTTTAGTGCTACATAACTTGGTCACCGGAAAACGATGAGTAGCAGTTGGTGTTAGGCTATAGTGAATCCCTGCAGGACACCCCGTTAGGGAGGCAATAATGAAGGCCGGTTATCGTCCACGAGCCCGAACCCAACTTTGAACTGCTTTCAGGAGCTAGATCTAACTAGATGGGGTGACCAAGGAGAGTGAAGACTTCGGAAGGCAGGCAAAATAGAAATAGGATAGGCAAATGGATTCTTCCCACTAGTGGAGACTAGGTATTTTTGCAGGTGAAGTTCTGTAAGAAGAGCCTTTCTCTTCATTGTGTGCGTGTGTGTGGGAGGGGGGGGGGAGTACTTAAGATATATGGTACCCATGGATTTTCAAAGACTTCCACTTAAGCTTATATCCAACGGATGGGCAAGAAACCTACAGGATGTCGTTCAACTAATCTTATCAAACTTGGATAGACATCCTATCAAATATATTGAGATCCATCAAGTTTTTCGTTATCTTAATAGAAAACAAGGATGTAGAACAAATTCTCTCCTCGACCTGTAGCCTGACCCTATAAAATTAGATCATGAAGCACGGGTAATTACATAGGTCACGGTTAATAGAATTGTGAATTGTTAAAAAATTGAATCATTGGTAGGAGAACATACCTGCCATTAGATCAAGGTGGAGCTTCATAAGACACCACAAAGGCTTAAAAATATACGTAGTGAAAATTAGAGAACACTCATGTGTTAAAAATCTATGTGGATCAACTAAAATTCATAAATATTCAAATCTGATTTAGATGCTGTATAATGGGCGAACACAACTCAGAACTGCGAGAAAAAGACTTAACTATCTGCTCCGAATGAGTAACGGAAGGACATTCTTGGCATACTTGCAACAATGCTACCATAAAGACACTTAACTTTCAGGGAGAGTATAGAATTAGGGCCATGATCTGATCTTAAAGAAGGGAAATCATAAAGAGAAAAAAATAACACAAATAACACAGAAGCACCTACACTTCCATGACTAAGAGTAAGAGCAACTAACATGGGCCGACCGCACAAATTTACATAACTGAACATTAAATGTCAAAATCCTTTCGTGCCTCTTACACGCACAAGTAATGAACATCGCGAATCCTGGAACATACGCAACAACGCTCAAAAACATACTAGAAGAGGATGGAGTTGAGTCCATGAAATTCCTAAGGGAGGTTGACTCATCTGCAATCTGCAAGATAAACGTTTAAGAAAACACAACCGAGGCACTGATCGAAGATGCTAAAGATAACGAGAAAGAACAAACAGAGGAATGAGATTAAGAAACAAACAGTGAAGACACAGAATCAAAAAACACCTAAGATGATACGGAACAGAAGGTCTCCAGAATCACCCTCAGAAGGATCCAGAAAAAAAGAAATCAAAATCAATGGAACAAAAGAAGTTCATCACCAGAAGTAGATTCTCCCGATATCCCAGAAAATGGCACCAACAGAGGGAGATCTCAAGCTAAACACAAACACAACCCCCCAAAGAAACCCCGTTAGCTTTGTTCATCAGAAATAAGCAACATGAAAAGAAATACACAAAAGAAATGGACAATAGGATACTGGAAATTAAGAAATTAAAGATTTTACAGTTGAACATAGATGGATAGAGAGACAAAGAAACCATATTTGGAAACTATTTAAGAAAAATCGACCTGGGCGTGATTCTAATATCAGGGCACGAGGGGAACCTAGAATTATTAGAATCATGCTTTTGTTACGAATCCATTGGGAGAAGGATTCGATGGAGATGCAACAGCTATAAACCGAGGCCTAAACTATAAAAAAATACAAGAATTCAATAGGTCATACTTAGCAAGAGAAATACAAATGGAACTTACGAACACCATAGTTGCCATAGAATACCAGCCATCTGCACGCCCCTAACTACTGGTGCAGAAGTTCCCACACCTATTTAACTCTAGGTCGCCGGCCATTTTTATGGTCGATTTAAATGCCCTCTGCGCGGCGTCTGCACATCGATCTACGAACAGAGTCGGAAAGTAACTTAATACATTGATTAACATTGGAATACTATAACGACTGGGACCCCAAATCCCAAATTAGTTTATATGAAAATCTGCTATAAAACCTGACATTTGCCTGACTAACTTCATTATTTTCTCAACTATTATATGGAACCGGTAGACGTACTTTGCAGTGACCATATATCAACTCTAATGCAGATGAACAAGCAACCTATTAAGATACGATCAAGGAAATGGAAAGCCTATCACAGAGCGAATTGGGAGAAATACAAAAAAAAAACAACTTGGGACGTACGTACCAAACAATCTCAGTGAGGCCACATTAGAAGAAATCGATGAGGCACTAAACAAGATTAGAGAGAAAATAATAAATTCGGGTGAGGGAGCTATCTTAAAAATTCGTACAAGACCATCCAGTAATTTAGATGGTCACCAGAAATGATTGAGAAGAGTGAAGAGGTTAGCCAAGCGTCATAAAAAATAAGAACATTTGGACCAACATGGGATACATATAGTGCACTCAGAAAAACGAAGAGGAAAATACTAACGTTAATATAAGAGAAAAAAAGATAGACATGGCATCAACACATCGAGAAAATAAATGAAGAAACATCCCCAACGGAAGTATGGAAAGATTGACAGATTAAAACCAAAGTCCAGACAGAATTGAATGGAAATTAAAGACGTAATATTATAGAAGAGGAAGCAGAAATAGAGATTTTAATGAAAGAACATTGGACAATTGCTTAACATTAACCATAATTATGATGTAGAATTCGAAAACCAAATTGTAGATGAACTCAAAGGAGAAATTACAAACACATGCCTCTTCCACTTTGTCGAGGAAGAAAAGAACACCAACGAGGGAGTGGACTCAACCAAAATAATCGAGGATATAAAGAAAACAATTAAGAACCCCCAAAACAGAGACCCAGGAAGATCTGGCATCAGCGGAAGGAACTATCTAGAAGTGCTCCATAAAATCATGAAAGGGATTTGAAATATATTCAATGCGTATTTAAATACAGGCTATTTTCCCGATGAACTAAAGGTATCAAGGAAGATATTCATACTCAAAGAAAGTAAACACACGGATCGAAAGGGAAACTACCGTCACGTCTCGCTTTTAGACTTTATCGGGAAGGTATTTGTATAGAGACTCCATCATAGAATGACCCTGTTTCTCGAGGATAACAATCTACAAAATACCTGTATGCAATATAAGATACTGAAAATACAAATGAACAAAACGATAGAAATAGTATTATGCTATTATGTAATGGGGAGATGCGCTTTTATAAAAAAATTAGCAACCACGAGGGGAAAAGTTCAAATTTGCTGCCGGACCACCCCAAGGCGAGTGTTTAAGTTCACCTCTCTATCTAATCTACACCGCAGATACTGATACGGAAAACTAGCACCGATCTATACTTCCCGAAATGCACATCAAAACAAAGAGAGTATTAAAAAACATCGACACGAATTAATGAAACCAAATGGAGACAAAGGAATAAATAGCTATTCAATGATAACAAGAGTAAGAAAACAGAAAAAAGTGAAAGAAATAGAAACCAATACCAGTAGGAATAAATTAACTACTAATAACAGTTTTAACGCCTACAACACAAACATCAACAGAGAAACTAAGAAATGCACCACTTTTACATAATTGCGTGATTCTCACGCGTAAAGCCCTTTTACTTAACCATGCTAAACTATAACTCCTACCATTTGACAGAGATAAGCTTGATCTCCAGGGAAATTGGTATCCCTTTGCAAATCTCTACCTTTCTTCAAATTTCACAATTTTTTACTCTCGTCTATCATACTCAGAAATGGGACTTACACTGGCAATATAGGGCAGGGATGAAGAAGTAGTAATTGATGGAGAGAGAACACGCTACCTACCGTGGTTCGGATTCTACGTTATGCAGTAGGCCTCATGGCTGCCTTAGTATCCCTTTTGTCTCTTACTATCCTTTCTGATATTCTCTCCTGAACTCCTCTTCTTCCCCTCCCTCTCGCTCCTACCTTCCGTACCCATTCTACTCAGAGTCATCTGGGTACTGAGAGTGCAGATGACTACACAGGAGTACCGGGCCTCTCTCTCCTTCCCCCGCCTTAGCCAATCTTACGAGAGAAGAGGGGTAGGTAGGCTCAGACGATTCCTTGTCTCCGCATTTCATTTTCAAATTCATTTAATTTCATGCCATAAGCCAAACATGGTCGAAAATACCACAGACTGTAATCTCAGATCTTATTAAATTCTTACCTAGGCGAATTGAACTTCTAAAAGCTGGCGAATGGAAATCCAGAAAGTATTATTAATGTAGTTTCTTTATTTAAAAAGTATTTTATTCTTTAAATTTACAATAAAATAGATTTTATTAATTAACTGCGTCTCTCTTTACTTCTTCCATGTCTCTGTACAGTTTCCAGAATTGAGAACATGTTGAAAAATTCCTTTCCCGACTATGTGCAGAAGGTCAAATGAAAGGATGCTAAATGGAGATGGAAATTCCCTTTCTTCATATATAAGAGGCAATATTTATTATTTAGTACAGGAATAAGGCGAGGAACTAATAATAACAATAGGATTAAGTTGATCACCGTTTCTTAAACAAATTGCAATAAAAAACCGCAAGTGTCGTCATTTAATGGGAGTAATCTAATGGTAATTAATGGGGGTAATTCAATGGTAAATTATATGTTAATTTAAGAATAATTCAAGGGTAATTACTGAGATAATTCAAGTGAAATTCGCCAAATAGACAAATTTCTTGTGTTAACTTGCAACAACTTGAGAATTATATAAATAGGACCAAGAGCAGAAAATTATCGATTACCCATTTAAATGAACAAGCAAATTTAATAAAAATTTAAGTCATAAGTGTTTTCTTGGAGGAGGCTGGCCTCCTCCATTTCATTTAACTCTCTTTAGTGTTGGTCGCATGCTTCCTTCTTCGTCTTTCTTTTTTGCTTCTTGATTGTTTTGTATTTGTTTTTGTTCTGTTTGTTTCGATCAAGCCTATCATTAGGCTGTATGTAATTAAGGCGACTTATGCCCTTGAAGGTATTCCCCAGATGGGGACTATCAAACAAGGTCAACAGACCTAAGTCGCGTGCTCTCAATTATCCTGACTTATGAGCATATGACCTTACGACCTTCAAGGCTTTCAACAAGTGGGGCAATCCGACTCATAGTTAGTTTTCCTTTAATAATTCTCGGACTAACGTTGGTAGAACCTTAGCAATTATACCATTCGAAAGAGAATGTAAAACAGCATAAGGGTTTCAAATTTCGTTGGAATTGACCGAATAGTTACGATGTTATTGCCAAAAAAAACATTGAAAAGTAAAACTATTACCATCAGGCCGTAGACCTACGAACGGACATAGTAATTTATAGAGTGGCACGCGACTAAAAATCCTAAGTGATTTCAATACCGGTTGCCAACCCGATTTCAATAAACGAATAATACAAATTAAATCATTGTATTTACAAATTACACGTCCCTCTCATCTTTTAGCTAAACTTAAAAGACTTTCTTCCAGATCAGACGCAAATAAGAATAAACTAAGGAATTAATACGCAAAGTGATATTATATAGAATTAAGTTGTTAAGTTCTTTCTCCTTTTTATTCGTTGATTGAAATGAAAAATTAACCTATAAACCAAAAAGGAACAAAGAAGAAAGTGTATATATAGGAGAAAATGCTAATGAATTGTTTTCATTCGTTTATTTTTAAGGAAAGAAAACTAATTAAAAAACTACTTCTCAAAGTACGTAAAAGTAAATTCAATTAATAATTTGAATTAGAAAATAAGTTTGTAGTTTCCGAGCAAAGTTTATCCTTTCAAAAGAGGGACATCCTTTTCATATAAGTTTTTAGTTTGATGAATTGATTACCTCAACCATTTGACTAAATATGTATATGGCAAGTGCTTTAACCGGTGACTTTTTGTTTGATAAATTGATTGCCTTAACCATTGCCTCACCCAGCGCCAGATCCGATGGCAGATTTGAAATGTCCATAAGGAATAACTATATGCCCCATGGTCACATGGGTCATTTCATGGCTATAAATGGGTACGATCGATTGAACTTTAGTCCCTTTTTAAAAAGCGACTCATAGACCTGGCGCTTGGACGCAGGTGAAAATATATCCAATGTAAATAAAATGAGGAAAAATGGTTTCCGATTACTGAACGTAGAAATTCAAACTAGAAAGCCTAAAAGAATTATAGGCATCAAAAATTAAATGAGGCAATGTGTGATAGATTTTTGTTCAGTGTAATTTCACATATAACAACTAAAAGCTTGAATTCTATATTGTGGGAGGGCAATTATATAGCATTAAGAGATACAACTCTTAGAAACTGATCGTAAATGGTAACTTCCTTAATGCAATGGTAGAGAAAAATAAAGAGAAAGATATATATATATATATATATATATATATATATATATATATATATATATATATGCAACAAAGTCCACAGGGAAAATTAATACGAGGATTCCAAAAGTATTGACAATTGTAATATTTATAAGGATTATACATAAAAGCAAAAAACCAACCAACAAAGTGAATTAATATGAAATTCAAACCTTAGGAGGAGCGAAGATAAATACAAACTAAGATCATTAAATCAGGTAAATTCAAAAGACTAAAGCTTGACAAGAGGATTAAAATACCGCTTAAGCAATTAGGGATGGAGAAATCTTAATGAGAGATTAACCTCAGAGGTCAGGACCTAAAAACCAAGGTAGAATAAGTACAAATGTTCTAAAGATTTGACTCAAATGGAAATAAATACAGACAAAAACATAAGTCTACATATGTAGATGCACACGAAATTAAATTAAATTGTTTATTAAGATTAATATGAATTTTTAGTCTCAAATTAAAAGTTTTTGACAGTACATTGTGAATATAATTCAATTAATAACCATGAAGTTTATATAAGCCAGGACTTAAATTAAAATTTGGGAATTTACTAATAAAGGTCGATTCAATGATATTTCGTGAAATTGAATCGTTATTATGACAGATGATTTTAGCAGAATTCCAATCAATATTGTGATTAAGATATGACATAAGAACATAAAATGAGCTGCTTTCTTCACCATGACGGACATTAAATTTATGCTGAGAAATTCGTTTTTTTAAACATTTACCTGATTAGCCAAATTAATATTTAGAACAATCGATACATTTTACGCAATATACATTAACAATAGGGGAAAGGGCGTTCTTGACTAATAGTTTTGAGATAGTATTATTATAGTTAAATACTACATAAATGCCTAGAGATTTCAAAATATGAGGGAGAGAAGCAAAGGATCAATTAAAAGGAAGTACAAGAGTATTCTTGTTATTAAAAGGCACGCGAGGTTCAAAACTATTTTATTTTATTTTGTGTGAATCTATGTAGACTTATGTTTTTGTCTGTATTTATTTCCATTTGAGTCAAATCTTCAGAACATTTGTACTTATTCTACCTTGGTTTTTAGATCCTGACCTCTGAGGTTAATCTCTCGTTTCCAGACAATCTCTCTTCCGGGGAGGTCTTGCAACTGCAAATGGTAACAAGCCGACAGTCAGAAGAAGTGGAACAAGACGAAACCGGAGAGCAAAACTCCAAAACAGGAAACAAAACCAAAAAAGAAAAGACAAAAGAAGCGGTAGAAGTAAAAACTCCTGCACAGAAACAAAAAAGATAGTACAAAAAAGAAAATAAAAGAACAGAGACAGAGACAGCGGCATCAGACTCCTCGGAATCAGAAGATGCTCCTCAAACCAAGAAAGCCAAGGGGAGGAAAGGTGAAAACAAGAAACTGGACACGGACAAAATCAACCTATTTATCTACGCGTGCGAACAGTTTTCCTTCCCCGAGGATATGAAGCATAGGAAAATCTTTCAAGGCATTATATCAAAAGTATACAAGTTGGAATTCGATGCTGACATGACACAGAAGCAGTAGAAGAAGCATTACTCCACCACAAAGTCGTTCTATACGATGATACGTGCGAGCAGGTCTTAAATGCTGAATTCAGGAAAAAGAGTAACGAGAGAAAGAAAAACACTACCCAGAAGCACTAAAAGGAAAATATGGAGAGAGTTAGCAATATAATGAAGATCCTGACACTCAACGTAGACGGATGGGAGAGGAAAGCAACGGCATATGGAAGCATATTTTGTGTGCTGGACTCCGACACCATATTAATAACAGAACACGGTATTGACACTACATCTGGTCAAATTAAAATACCGGGCTACAGAGTTCTCATGAAAAATCATTCACAGGAAAGCTGTGATGGTGCTGCTATAGCTGTCAAGGGGAATATCTCGTTCAAACTCCTACCAGAGCTGGACGAATCCTTTGTAGCGGTTGAACTCCATACATTGGTAGGAGACCTCGGGATAGCCGCAGCTTATCAACCCCCTCGACGAGCCTACCTGCGCTTAAATAAACTCTATACGCTGTTTGGGCATGTCAGAATGGCAATCTTGGAAGGCGACTTCAATGCCAGAAGCCAAGCGGCAGGCTATGTTAGAACCAACCAAAGAGGCCGAAACTTGGAATTGATTATGGAAATAAAAAACATCCAAAGAAAAAGGTTGGATTTTCCGACCTATATCACTTCCATATCAGCCACCAAACCTGACATATTCTTAACAAGTGAAGGCTTCCCCTTCAACTACCATAGCGAGCCGAGTCTAGCAGTCCCCAGTGATCACATAGCGATCCTCACTACAATCTCACTCGCGCTGATCCAGCTACCAGTCACTCTCCGAAAAAAACTACGCCTCGGCCAACTGGGAACGTTGCAAGAGACAACTCAGTCTATTCGCCCCAAGTGACCTGAGTGACGCAACCTTGGAGGAGATAGATGAAAAGCTGAGAGGATAACTGCGTCTATTCTAGAAGCAGACCGCGAGTGTGTACCCAAGACAGAGTACAGAACTCCTCCTCAACCCAGATGGACAGAGGAATTGAGGGCAATTGCTCGTGATCACAGGGAAGTGTATGAAGAAAATCGACGGGCTGTTCCAAACCATGAGAGAAGCTCGCTACTACGGCGCCTAAGTGCCGAGTTTGAAGACGCTATCAACCTACAACAAGAGGAAATATGGAACAACTTAATAGATAGAGTCGATAGCGAGGTGAACCCGGCTAAATCTGGCTACGACGAATCATCAGAAAACTAAAAGGACAAACAGGAAAAGCGAAGACTCAAATTAAAGAGAACGGGAATTCTATGTATAGAGGAACCGGCGATTCTGGACGAAAGGTTTCGAAGATACTGGAAAAATGTCTTCAGCATCATCCGAGAAGACAATGAAGAGTTTGACCAGGAATTCGAAGGCCAACTGATAGAAGACCTGAATCAGATCATACATCGACCGTACTGTAAAGTTCTTTGAACAAAGAGCGCCCTGCCGGATAGGCATCATATAATATAACTTAGCGAATGCCTCACAACAGATTATTCAGGGAATCACTAACATCTTCACTGCTTCCCTGAATATGGGTTACTTCCCAGATGGCTTAAAGATTGCGAAGTATTTTTAGTCACGTGAACGCGTTTCTCTAAGTTACTGTGTCGGTCCCTAAGTCGTCGGTCTGATGGTCACCATTTTACTTGTCAATGAGTTTTTGAGGAATAACACCATAACTATTCGGACGATTCTAACGAAATTTGAAACCCTTATGTTGTTTTATTCTCTTTCGAATGATATAATAATTGCAAAGGTCCTCTTAAGGCTACTCCGAAAACTATTGAAAGTTTGGAAGGTCGTAAGGTCATATAAGGTGATAAGTCAGAATGATTGAGATCACACGACTTATGTCTCTTGACCTTGTTGTACTTTTACTCTTAAACAATCACAACCTCACCTCTATAACAGGTCATTTTAACTTCCTAAGTTCAGACACAACACGAGACAATGATTAATCATATAATTGATAAATAATACTGTAGAATCTAAATGCAGAATTATGAATACATATTTTATATATTCCTAATATAAAGAGGCGTCAGAAATTGTCTTAATGCTATTGACTCGCCTATATTTCGACTTCGTTAGTAGGCGATTAAAAACCCCCAAAACAACCAAGAGCGAAACGAGGCTCGCTGGCGCTAGGTTTTCCATCCCTCTTTTCATTTCACTCAAACTCCTCGCCAAGATTGCTGCTGCTGCACTATCCCTATTTTATAGATATTACTTTGGGTTTACTTGACAGAATTTCATAAGATCCTAAGAAAAGGAATCTGCAAAAGGTTAATCAATAAATAGCCTATACTTATGTCCTCTCCACTAGTTTCTAGTGCCTGAAATACTAATTAGGCTTCCCGTTTGCATGATTACCTCTACAAAAATGGTGAACTCCGAGATAAACAAATTGATAATTCCTTCATTCCCTTCACAGCTTGTATATGGGAAATCCTTTGTCCCCCTACTGCTTTTTCCAAATCCCATAACCTACCTCTCTTTAACAGGAAGGTTTGCCATCCCCTGGGGAGACCAGCCACATTATCACTGTTGGTTTTACATTTTTACTCGTTCTATTTTTGTGTATGTTTTTTTCACAGTCTATTTTCGTGTATGTTTTTTTTTACAGTCTAAACTTGATTTGGGTATCTCTCGCCCCTCACAGTCTATTTATTATTTAAAAAAGGAAGAATTGTTTAAAGCTGTCCATCTCTATTGGCTTCTGGCTGACTTTAAGTGCATTCTAGCCTTTGCTCTCTTCGTTCTGTTGTCATCCGGAGGTGGACAAAGATTAGGTGGAGGGGATTATTAATCTTTTTGCACCGGATTAAAAACACCTTGATTTATTGAAAATTATATTCTACTTATAACTGGTGTAAAGAATAAAAATCAAAAGTGGAATGAAATTGATTCAAATCAGGAGCAGATTTAGGTATGGGCGATAAAGGCAGCCGCCCTGGTCGGCACCTTGCCAGGGGCGGCATTGATTACCTGGGGAGGAAAAATATTGGGGTAGAAAATCGACCACGGAGTACCGAGCTCAGTCCTCGTTTTTTTATCATTATTACTTTATTTTTGCAATTTATGCTGTTATTGTATATAGTTTGTGTACCTATTTAGTATTCATAAATATATATCGTGTTGTTACACGTATAAGCCATGATAATTATGTGTTATTATTCTAAAAAGATGAATAATAGTAATAATAAAAATAATAGTTACTCCCGACTGTTTTGGGGGGGAGTCCCAAACAGTTCATGAGGGGTGCTAAAGGGGTGTTTCGCCCAGGGAGCCATACCTACCAGAACCTCCACTGACTCCACTCAACACCATTCCACCTCGGAAGGGGACACCTCTAGCCCTTTCTCGCCCCCCCTTCCCCACTAGCCCTGCTGAGGTACAGTGACTCAATATGTTGAGTGACGGGGAGTCGTTCAGCAATGGAGCCACCCGCCCTTCCAACGAGCCCTTGCCTGGCCTCGAGCAAGGCTGAACTAAGACACACTTGAAGGAGCAGCGAAGAGACCTTAGACGGGGGGCGGGGCAATGAAAGGGATCTCGAAGGACGGGGGGGGGAAGTGCAAAGGCAATAACGGGGTCTAATAGCCCCATATGTCTGGCTAATGAGGAGAATTCCTGACCCATTAATGTTAATTTTCTCCTTCGGGGGACTATTGAGTACCTCGGCTTCGGGTGGAGAGTGGCTTGCTTACTATCAACCCCCACTCCCTCTCCTCCAATATGGGGTTATTATTATTATTATTATTATTATTATTATTATTATTATTATTATTAAAAATAGGCGTAAGCCAATGAAGGAAAGATATAGAGAGGAAGTAAAAAAAACCTGGTGAAATTAGAGAATGTGAAAATGTGAGTAAGAGAAATTTTGACCAGTTGAGGCACACTCCTGGAAGGGCACGCAACCCCCCTAAATCTAGTTCTGCTCCTAAAAGGGGGATAAATGTGGTGGCTTAAACATCCCTACAATCACCCCTTGGAGCTGAGGTCGGAGGCGTGGATTCCACTTTCTTCTCTTGTCTGGCCTTTGCCTCCAACGCACTGACTTGTGTTCGTAAATCCGTGTCCGGAAATCCCCCCAAATACGCCCAACGGTCTTGGGGTTGATGGTACTCATGTCCTTTCCCTCCCCCCCATCTCCCGAGTATACTCTAAACCTTTCTGTCTCACTTCATCCTCTCGGGTCTTTTCTAAGACCCCCGATTCACCCTCGACTTGTAATTAGGTATAGGGGGGGGGAGTTGCGTCCCCCTAGTTCCGAGTTCTCAACGTAGTTCCCTCCTTAAACCACTCCGGACATATATGTTACACACTTAATCACTTCGCATAACCTCAACACTTTCTGATTACAACCATCTGATTTTCCACTCTCAGATTACCACCCCATGATTCCGAACCCTCGATTTACACCCCATGATTCCGACTCCTAGATGTCAACAACCATGATTCCAACTCACAGATTTACATCCATGATTCAGAGGCCTAGATTTAGACCCCATGATTCCGACTTCTAGACTTCCACACTTATGCTTCTGACTCCCAGATTTCCACACCCATGATTCCAACTCCTAGATTTCCACAACCATGATTCCAACTCCTAGATTTCCACCCATGATTCAAAGTCTTAGAATTAGACCCCATGATTCTGACTCCTAGATTTCCACCCCATGATTCCGACTTCTAGATTTCCACACTTATGCTTCTGACTCACAGATTTACACACCCATGGTTCCAACTCCTAGATTTCCACACCCATGATTCAGAATCCTAGATTTCCACACTTATGCTTCTGACTCTAGATTTCCACCCCATGATTCCGACTTCTAGATTTCCACCCATGATTCAGAACCCTAGAATTAGACACCATGATTCTGACTCCTAGATTTCTACCCCATGATTCCGACTTCTAGATTTCCACACATATGCTTCTGACTACCAGATTTCCACAACCATGATTCCGACCCCTAGATTTCCACCTATGATTTAGAGTCCTAGAATTAGAAACCATGATTCTGACTCCTAGATTTCTACCCCATGATTCCGACTTCTAGATTTCCACACATATGCTTCTGACTCAAAGGATTTCCACACCCATGATTCCAACTCCTAGATTTCCACCCATCATTCAGAATCCTAGATTTACACCCTATGATTCTAACTACAAGATTTCCACCCCATGATTACGACTTCTAGATTTCCACACTTATGCTTCTGACTCTAGATTTACACCCCATGATTCCGATTTCTAGATTTCCACACTTATGCTTCTGATTCCCAGACTTCTACACCCATGAATACGACACCTAGATTTCCACCCATGATTGATAATACTAGATTTAGACCCCATGATTCCGACTTCTAGATTTCCACACTTATGTTTCTGACTCCTAGATTTCCGCACCCATGATTCCAACTCCTAGATTTCCACACCCATGATTCCGACCCATGATTTAGAATCCTAGATTTAGACCCATGATTTAGAATCCTTGAATTAGACCCCATGATTCCGACTCCTAGATTTCCACCCCATGATTCCGACTTCTAGATTTCCACACTTATGCTTCTGACTTGTAGATTTCCACACCCATGATTCCAAATCCCAGATTTCCACACCCAGGATTCCGACCCCTAGATTTCCATCCATGATTTAGAATCCTAGATTTCCACCCATGATTCAGTATTCTAGATTTAGACTCCATTATTCTTACTCCTAAATTTCCAGCCCATGATTCCGACTTCTAGATTTCCACACTTATGCTTGTGACTCCCAGATTTCCACACCCATGATTCCAACTCTTAGATTTCCACACTTATGATTCAAATTGCTAGATTTCCACACCCATGATTCAGTCCGACCCCTAGATTTTCACCCATGATTCAGAATCCTAGATTTAGGACCCATGATTCTGACTCCTAGATTTCCACCCCATGATTTCAACTTCTAGATTTCCACACTTATGCTTCTGACTCCCAGATTTCCACACCCATGATTCCAACTCTTAGATTTCCACACTCATGATTCCTATTCCTAGATTTCCACACCCATGATTCCGCCCCCAGATTTCCACCCATGATTCAGAATCCTAGATTCAGACCCTATGATTCCGACACCTAGATTTCCACACTTATGCTTCTGACTCCCAGATTTACACACCCATGATTAAAACTTCTAGTTTTCCACCCTTGATTCAGAGTCCTAGATTTTGGACCCATGATTCTGACTTCTAGATATCCACACTTATGCTTCTAACTCCTAGATTTCTACACCCATTATTCCAACTCCTAGATTTCCCCCATGATTCGGACTCCTAGATTTCTACCCCATGCTTACGACTCGTAGATAATATCTACACCTGGATTCGCACTCTTGGATTCCTTCTTTGCAATTTCCACTCTTCCATTCCTACTCAGCAATTCCAACTCTTAAATTTATATTCCTTAATTCCCACTCTATGATTCCTATTCTTTACTTTTCAATCTTGGATTGATACTCATTAAATCTTACTCTTGGTTTCAGACTCCTTAATTCCCACTTTTGGATTCCTACTCTTCTAACTCCTCCACTTGGATTCATACTCCAAATACTAAGTAAGATTTCTATTCCTAATTCCTACTATTTGATTTCTACTCCTTAATTCCTGCTCTTTGACTTTCATCCTTTCATTCTTACTCCAGAATTTCCACTCTCGAACTCCCACTCCTGGATTCCTAACCCCATTCCTGCTCTCCGATTCTCACTAATGAAACCTTGAATGAGGGGGGGGACTTGGGGTAAAGACCCCACCCCCCACCCGTCCAGCGCCACTCGTCCCTCGTCTCATTAAACGCGTTCCTTTCTGGACAAGGAACCGAATAACTTAATTGTACTTCCAGGATAAATCGGGTAGTGGTTTCACTTTGAACCTTCCTTTTGGAAGTTCTATATGCCCTCCTCTCTTTAAAATTTCATTTTGACCCGTTCCCAAATCCTCCCTTTCCTTAACCTCTCTTATCTCTTGACCCCCCCCCCCCAAAAAAAAAAGAAGCTCCTCGGAGCGTAAACCGCTCCTTTGAGTTTTCGAGACTACATTGGAAGCGGAGTTTGACAAGCGATTATTTTGGCTCCACCCACTGTATGTGGTCATCTGCTGCTCGTGCTTGCTTGCCAGCAGATTGGGTTGCGGGGAAACGCGAACTGTGGTCGCCTGTGAATAATTCGGTAGGCTGGACAGAGGAACCCCAAAGCGTTGCCATGGTGATGTAAAGGGATTATCCCTTTTTTCTTGATTATCGCGAGGCGATTTAACGGGGAATAGAAGAAGGTAAGGAGGCAAGGTTTTGGTTCCTATTTCGTGAACTTCAATTAATTATCAAAGGCACCGATGAACTAGGCCCATATTTCTGATTAAAATAATTATCTCAAAATAATACCTGGATAAAAGAGGAATAAGTCAGACGTCGATAGAAATAAAGGAACTCCATAATCAGAGGGGGCCTTAATAGGAGTACAGTAACCGCATGCATGAACACAAAGGCGTGCTCAGAAGTACAACGCAACCCTCAAGAAGAGAATAATGGAATAGGAGATAAATAAAGAAGGTAAATAAGAAAAGAAAAATAAACATGAAAATCAAGACTAAATTTTAATTAAATTATTGATAGAGGATATTTCATATTCCGATGGGAAATGAAAGAATCAAAAGTTAAATCGGAGAAAGTAAAATGAATAAAAGGAAGATAATAATAAAAGAGAATAAAAAATATTGCCTTAAGAGAAGCTGCTTCTCACTACCCAGGTCATCTTCTACATCATAATTTTCCCTAACTTCACCATTTCCTAAGAAGCCTCATCTATACATATACATATTGCAGTCATCCTGTAAGTAATCCAGCATTTTTTTCATATTTATTAGTATTTTCTGGATACAAAATTGAACAACTCATTAAAGTCATTTTTAATTAAATGAGTATTTATTTATTAATTTAGTAAGTAATATAATTTCTACCAGTTTCTATCATTAGGGTGCATATTTATACTATCTTTTCAATAGCATGTTTAAAAAAGACGTTTAACTATAATTTTAAAACGTTCTTAAGGTTGTTTCGACCTCTTCTGTTGTTGACATATTCATTCTCCTCAGGTGATTCGCTAACGCTGTTGGCATAGTCATTCTCCTCAGGTGATTCGCTAACGCTGTTGGCATATTGATTCTCCTCAGGTGATTCGATAACAATGTTAACATATTCATTCTCATCAGGTGATTCGATAACGCTGTTAACATATTCATTCTCCTACAGTGATTCGCTAACACTGTTAACATATTCATTCTCCTCAGGTGATTTGATAATGCTGTTGACATATTCATTCTCCTCCGGTGATTCGCTAACGCTGTTGACATATTCATTCTATTCAGGTGATTCGTTAACGCTGTTGACATATTCATTCTATTCAGGTGATTCGCTAACGCTGTTGACATATTCATTCTCCTCAGGTGATTGACTAACGATGTTGACATATTCATTCTCCTCAGGTGATTCGCTAACGCTGTTGGCATATTCATTCTATTCAGGTGATTCGCTAACGATGTTGATATATTCATTCTTCTCAGGTGATTCGCTAACGCTGTTGACATATTCATTCTTCACAGGTGATTCGCTAACGCTGTTAACATATTCATTATCCTCAAGTAATTCGAGGACGCATGCTTATAGTTATTAATATTGAGGGGATTTGCGCCCAGTTCGTCGCAATCAATCCGAACACCGCTATCAAGACCTGCCGCGGGTGAGCCATTTTATTCAAAAGAGAAGCTAATAGGAAATATCTTCATATATACATGAACATATCAAATCTGTGCATGAACAGAAGAAAAACAGTTGAAATAGGCTCACGCAAGTAGGCATGAGCAACAGTGACTGTATGCACATGTACATATCGAATGTGCACATAAATAGAGGTGTAAACAATTATAATAGGCTCACGCAAGTAGCCGTGGACAACACAGACGGTATACAAATGTACATATCGAATCTTACATAAATAGTGAGATAAACAATTAAATAGGCTCACTCAATTAACCTCGAGCAACACAGACGTAATACACATGTAGATATCGAATCTGTACATGAATAGAAGGGTAAAGACATAAAAGATGCTCACAGAAGTAGCGGTGAGCAACACTGATTGTATGCACATGCACATATCGGATCTGTACATGAATAGAGTTAAAAGTTAAGAATCAGCTCATAAAGGGTGTGTAGCTGTGAGCAACATAGTATGTACATATGCACATGATGCTATTAAAGTTCGTAAGGCAAAATCTTCAAAAATGTGAACATGAAAGAAGTTAAAATGAGTGGAGGGGAAAGAGAGTCGTGAATTCAACTTCGGACATTATGGCCTAGAGGGCATACATCCTCCAGATGTTAGCTGCAGGATGGTTATTCAAGCTAAACCTGACAGTCTTTGTGTGGAAAAGGCAAAAAAATCAATTATATTATTAATTTTAGATGAAAAGGTGAGGTCTTAAAGAAGGAAAAAGCAATAAACCAATTTGTAACTTCAAAGGAAAAGGCAATTAAAACAAATATAATATAAAATTCAGAGGAAAAGACGAGATCTTCGTGAAACAAAATGCAATAAAACCAATTATAATATAAATTTCAGAGGAAAGACGAGATCTTAATGAAATAAAATGCAATAAAACCAATTATATGGTAAATTTCTGAGAAAAGAGGAGATCTTAATTAAAGAAAATGCAATAAAACCAATTATATGGTGCATTTCAGAGGAAAGACGAGATCTTAATGAAAAAAAATGCAATAAAACCAATTATTTAGTAAATTTCAGAAGAAAGACGAGATCTTAATGAAATAAAATAAATTAAAACCAATTATATGGTGCATTTCAGAGGAAAGACGAGATCTTAATGAAAGAAAATGCAATAAAACTGATTATATGGTAAACTTCAGAGGAAAGAGGAGATCTTAATTAAAGAAAATGCAATAAAACCAATTATTTGATAAATTTCAGAGGAAAGAGGAGATCTTAATTAAAGAAAATGCAATAAAACCAATTATATGGTGCATTTCAGAGGAAAGATCAGATTTAAATGAAATAAAATGCAATAAAACCAATTATATGGTAAATTTCAGAGGAAAGGCGAGATCTTAATAAAATAAAATGCAATAAAACCAATTATATGGTAAATGTGAGAGACAAGAGGAGATCTTAATTAAAGAAAATGCAATAAAACCAATTATATGGTAAATTTCAGAGGAAAGACGAGATCTAAATGAAATAAAATGCAATAAAACAAATTATATGGTAAATTTCAGAGAAAAGGCAAGATCTTAATGAAATAAAATGCAATAAAACCAATTATATAGTAAATTTCAGAAGAAAGACGAGATCTTAATGGAAGAAAATGCAATAAAACCAATTATATGGTAAATTTCAGAGGAAAGCCGAGATCTTAATGAAATAAAATGCAATAAAACCAATTATATGGTAAATTTCAGAGGAAAGGCGAGATCTTAATGAAATAAAATGCAATAAAACCAATTATATGATAAATTTCAGAGGAAAGACGAGATCTTAATGAAACAAAATGCAATAAAACCAATTATATGGTAAATTTCAGAGGAAAGCCGAGATCTTAATGAAAGAAAATGCAATAAAACCAATTATATGGTAAATTTCAGAGGAAAGGCGAGATCTTAATTAAATAAAATGCAATAAAACCAATTATATGGTAAATTTCATAGGAAAGGCGAGATTTTAATGAAATAAAATGCAATAAAACCAATTATATAGTAAATTTCAGAAGAAAGACGAGATCTTAATGAAACAAAATGCAATAAAACCAATTATATGGTAAATTTCAGAGGAAAGCCGAGATCTTAATGAAAGAAAATGCAATAAAACCAATTATATGGTAAATTTCAGAGGAAAGGCGAGATCTTAATGAAATAAAATGCAATAAAATCAATTATATGATGAATTTCAGAGGAAAGACGAGATCTTAATGAAAGAAAATGCAATCATACCAATTATATGGTAAATTTCAGAGGAAAGAACGAGATCTTAATGAAAGAAAATGCAATAAAACCAATTACATGATAAATTTCAGAGGAAAGGCGAGTTTATTGAAAGAAAATGCAGTAAAACCAATTATATGGTAAATTTCAGAGAAAAGGTGAGATCTTAATGAAATAAAATGCAATAAAATTAATTATATGGTAAATTTTGGCGGAAAGACTACATCTTAATTAATAAAAATGCAATCAAACCAATTACATGGTAACTTTTAGAGGAAAGACGAGATCTTAATGAAAGAAAATGCAATAAAACCAATTATATGATAAATTTCAAAGGAAAGACGAGATCTTAATGAAATAAAATGCAATAAAACCAATTATATGGTAAATTTGAGAGGAAATACGAGATTTTAATGGAAGAAAATGCCATAAAACCAATTATATGGTAGATTTCCGAGGAAAGATGAGACTTTAATGAAAGAAAATGCAATAAAACCAATTATATGGTAGATTTCCGAGGAAAGATGAGACTTTAATGAAAGAAAATGCAATAAAATCAATTATATGGTGAATTTCAGAGAAAAGATGAGATGTTAATGAAAGAAAATGCAATAAAACCAATTATATTGTAAATTTCAAGGGAAAGATGAGATCTTAATGAAAGAAAATGCAATAAAACCAATTATATTGTAAATTTCAAAGGAAAGACGAGATCTTAATGAAAGAAAATGCAATAAAATCAATTATATCGTAAATTTCAGAGGAAAGATGAGATCTTAATGAAGGAAAATGCAATAAAACCAATTTCATAATAAATTTCAGAGGAAAGACGAGATCTTAATGAAAGAAAATGCAATAAAACCAATTATATGATAAATTTTAGAGGAAAGATGAGATCTTAATGGAAGAAAATGCAATAAAACCAATTATATGGTAAATTTCAGAGGAAAGCCGAGATCTTAATGAAAAAAAATGCAATAAAACCAATATATGGCAAATTTCAGAGGAAAGACGCATCTTAATGAAAGAAAATGCAATAAAACCAATTATATGGTAAACTTTAGAGGAAATACGAGATTTTAATGAAAGAAAATGCAATAAAACCAATTATATGGTAAATTTCAGAGGAAAGACGCGATCTTAATTAAAGAAAATGCAATAAAAACAATTATATGATAAATTTCAGGGGAAAGACGAGATCTTAATGAAAGAAAATGCAATAAAACCAATTATATGATAATTTTCAGAGGAAAGATGAGATCTTAATGAATTAAAATGCAATAAAACCAATTATATGATATATTTCAGAGCAAAGGCGAGTTTTTATTGAAAGAAAACGCAATGAAACCAATTATATGGTAAATTTCAGAGGAAAGACGAGATTTTAATGAAATAAAATGCAATAAAACCAATTATATGATAAATTTTAGAGGAAAGGCGAGTTTTTATTGAAATGAAATGCAATAAAACCAATTATATGATGAATTTTAGAGGAAAGAGAAGATCCTTAAGAAGAAAAGGCCATTTAAATCCCGATTGGTCAACCCACACCTCTTTAATTTACGTAGCTCCTGAAAGCATGTGGGCACAAGGACCTACACGTTGGAAACAAAAGGAGACATTTTATATTAATCCGAGGATGTTTTTTTTTGGAGGGGGAGGGGGGTCATCTGTTCGTGGCAGAGACACGGTTTTGTTTATGGAATTGAAACTCAATTTTATTTCCGTTGTTTTCTCTTGGATTAAATGTGCGGAAGCGACGCCCAGGCATCCGTTTAATTCGAAGATTCCGGGAATTCATTCACAATTATTTCAATATTAAAATGGAAAAAAGGCTTGGGAATTTTTCAAATTGTCCTTCCGATTAAAATTGCAATGCGACTCTATGTGTTTATTTGAGTGTGCGTGCGTGTGCGTGTAATGAGCCTTTTTAGATAGCTCGGTCTTTAGGTCTCCCTAAGATAAATCGCTCTTTCGCAACTCCTGTGCAATGGAAAACTCACTATCACCCCCCTCCCTCACTCTATCCGCTCTTTCTCTGTCCTTGCAATTAAGCGTTTTACTTGTCTCTCTCACTCTCTCTCGCATTCATTTTATCACACTCACACTCTCTCTCACATTTACTCTCACAATCACTCTCTCATACACACTTCCTCACACTAACACTCTCTCTCTCTCACACACTTACTCTCTAACACTCACATTCTCTCTCACACTCAGACTCTCTCTCACACTCATTCTTTGGAAAGCCAACCGTAATGAAGAAAAGCTTCATCAATACAGGGAAAAGTGTAGGCAAGTTAAAGTACTGGTGCGCAGAGCTAAGCGCACCGAGGAAGTTTAGGTGGCCTCCCTCTGTAAAGACACCCCGAAAGAATTCTTTCTGCATGTCAATAGCCACAAGCCGATTCGTCCTAGCATAAGACCGCTGAGAGATAACAATGGCGTGTTACGGAAGTCAGAACCAGACATTGCCAACGAGTTGAACGACTACTTCACCTCCGTCTTTACGAGGTAAGTTGACGGTCTAGCTCCGAGGCCGGGGATTCATCTCGAAGAGGGTGAAAACCTATGCGAAATAGTCTTAGAGAGAAATGAAGTAGTAGACAGACTAGGAAACCTTAACCCGTATAAGTCTCCAGGTCCGGATGGCTTTCTTCCTAGAGTCCTCCGAGAAGTTAGTGATGAGATCGCTCCACACCTCACCACCATTTTCAACAACAAGTCTTTGGAAACCGGAGAGGTGCCGGAAGATTGGAGAATATCAGACGTAACCCCCATCTACAAGAAGGGGGACCGCGAATGCCAGGGTAATTACCGTTCTATTTGTCTGACATCCATCGTAGGCAAACTGATCGAGGGAATAATCGCAGACGGTATAGTAAAGCACTTGGAGTCGCACAACCTGATCTTGGATTCCAAGCACAGATTTCGCAAGAACCGTTCATATCTCACTAATCTACTAGAATTTTCCACAGTATTTCGAGTGAGTATAACAGCAGTCAAGCTGTGGATATCTTATACATGGACTTTCAAAAAGCCTTCGATAAGGTACCATACCGCAGGTTGATGAATAAGGTCTGAGCCCTCGGCATTACCGGCAAGTTAGGCGAATGGTTATAAAACTGGCTCTCGGGACGGAGGCAACGAGTAAAGATCAACGGGGCAGCCTCGAAATCGGCGCCGGTCAGTAGCTGGATGCCCCATGCCTCAGTGCTCGTGCCTCTACTGTTCATCATCTACATCAATAACATAGACGAAGGACTCCTATGCCCGATAATCAAGTTCGCCGGTGATAGCAAGTTAGGAGGTAGTGTGAGTTGGCGAGGAGTGAAAGGCCTGCAAAATAGCCTTCTCAGAATAGGTGAGTGTTCCGAGAGGTGGCAGATGCCATTTAACCTTGACAAGTGCAAAGTAATGCACATCGGCCATGTTAACCCTCGGGAAAACTACTCCTTGCTATGGAAACAGCTAGATACCGCTGGCCTTGAGAAATATTTAGGGATGCTAATTAGCAGTAACCTAATGTTCACAAGCAGTGCCTCCAGGTGGAAAAGAGGGCCCAGAGAATGCTGGGGTACATAGACATTTTCGCTTCCGAATACGCAGTACAATTCTGTTACCCAACGCCGAGGAAGGATATTGAAAAGCTAGAAAGGGTTCAGGCCAGAGCCACAAAATTGATCCCCTCCCTTAGATATAAAAGTTATCGGCATAGGCTACGAGAACTGTAAATGTTCTCCTTGGAGACGCGCCGGTTAAGAGGCCAGCTGATTGAAACTTTTAAGATAATGCAATGAGTTGAAAACGTAGATCACAGGAGGCTGTTTCCGTTGAACGCAAAGGCGCTGCACGTAACCAAAGGTTACAAACTGGAATTACCATAATTCCAAACTAGCATTTGCGGCAACTTTTTCTCGTACAAAACCTGCGGAACATGGAACCGTCTACCACCAGAAGTGGTGAACAGTTCGTCAGTGGAACAGTTAAAATCTCGACTTGACGGGATAATTGACTTAGATGGTAACACCTTGATATAGATTATAGTATGCGTATAATTTAGAAGAAAGTAAATAGGTTTCAACTTTTCTATAAAAAATTCCTGATTGTGTTCTTTTTTCAATCGCATTCAGGTATCTTTGGCCGTAAAAGCGGGTGGGGAGAGCCTTCATCTCTGCTACGCTTTCTCTTAGGCTAGAGGTTAGTACCCTCACGGTATGGACAGCAATGTTCTTTCAGGTACAACGTCTCCTTGTGACTCTCACACTGACACTATATCACATTCTTTTCCTCTCACACTCATTCTCTCACCCTCACACACTCATACGCATTTTCTCATACTCACTCTCTCTTACACTCACTCACTCTTTAACACTCACACTCTCTCTCTCTCACACTAACAGTCACACTCACTCTCTCTCTCACACTAACAGTCACACTCACTCTCTCATACACATTCTCACAATAACACACTCTCTCTTTCTCTTACAGTCAAACTCTAATACAACCCTCTCTTACACTTATTGTCACACTCATTCTCTCACACTCTCTCTCACACTCGCACTCTCTCTTACACTCCTCCCCTCTCTCTTTCGTACCACCACCCTCCCCGTTGCTAAAGGGGTTCAAATTTGTTCTTTTCATTATTCTAAGCAAATTTACTCCTAGGGGCTCAAATGTGCCATTTCTCCCACAACATTTATGGCTAAGGCTGGCTCTAACAGTCCCTTATCTTTCATCCTTTTATTATTTTTTAGGTTCTTAATTTCTTCATCTATTTGTCCTCCCCCAGGCTTTATCGCCCCTACATAGACCCGAATACGGGTGAGAGATGGTGTTAAACCTCTTAACTATTTCCATCTGGTCTAAAAGGAGAGCACAAGAAACCATAAATCTCAACATGCCGGAATTGGGTGGGGGCACCCCCCCCCCCTCCGTGGAATAAACATGTATAAAAGAACTCGAACCCTAGTTTAAAATTCATTACACTCCCCTGAGCTATATATATATATATATATATATATATATATATATATATATATATATATATATATATATATATATATATATATGATCTTCAGGGGCAGAAGTTCTATAATTAGGGCAAACACATTTGGGCAAACAAAGGCTGCGTGATAAAAAAACAACCGCAGTCTAGGTATTGATTTTCCAGCGCCAATTTATATGTCATGTTTATCAGCATTTTTTTTTTTTTAATTTCGAGCGAAAACTAACGAGGTCATATCCGAAAAAAGTTAGTAAGCAGAGATACTTAAGAAAGTGGTGAAGATAGAAGACGGGAAATGTGGGGAAGATATATAGCCGGATGCTCCCCTCCAGGTATTAGGGTTAGGTGGGCACGCAACTACGAATAATAGGGCTGAGAAGCCATGCAGTTCTCCAGATACTATTTAGAGGGTGGTTGTTTCATTTTAATTCCTATTTTCTGTTATATACACGTATTAATACGTTTCTAATTTCTATAGCGTTCGTACTTACTTTTATGGACGATTTAGCTTCTTGCTTGTAATCCGCTATTCTGGTTTGTATTAGTCGACCCGAACGAGCTCGAACGAGGAGGTTTTTGATTTAGCAACTCGCTAATGCAACCTTATCCGTCACTTTAGTCGCCAGATGGTCGCTTATCCCCCCCACCCTCACACCAAACCCATCATTTTCTTTATAATTCCTGCTCCCAATTTACTCTGAATCCTCACATAATATTTGTAATGCAATGGTTCTTGAGATTATTGAAATGTCTACTCAAATTATGGTTTTAAAGTTGCCCCAAATTGTAGTAGTTTACCCTGGTAGCTGGCTGACATTAAGTTTTAACTAATTATTATTATTATTATTATATATACCATGCAAAGAGTCACACTAAATATTTAGGAAATTATACCACCAAGAGGTGTCAGTGTAGGTCTAAGCACAACAAGAAAGAAAGGCAAAAGAACTAAACAGCCCCACAGTTTTGCAACAAAAAGACATTAGCCAATCTTTTAAACCTATCAAGCGTAGGAACAGTCACAATATTTGTGGGCAAGGTATTCCACAATGTACATATGATCGGTAAAAGCACTTAGGAAACTGAGATGTAGAATGAGGACCAATTTCGAATCCCATGGAATTTACAGTCTCATAATACCAGGTAACTCTGGCTGGTTGATAAATTCTCGGCAAATATTTATGCAGAGGATGATTCACATCATTCACTACTTTAAATAAAATACAAAGAGCGTCAACATATCTACGATGCCCAATGTCTAGATCCAAATCTGATAGTAAATATTTTACAAAATTAAATGCACGATCGAGCGATCTCAGATGAGAGTCTGCAGCAGAACTCCATACAGCAGAGCAATACTCAAAATGAGGTTGAATAAAAGAAAAGAAATACTTGCGAAGAACATCATCATCCTCATAAATTTCTTAGATTTACGAAAAATGCCCAATTTATGCGAGATATCCTAAGGCATGTATCTTAGATGCGTTTCAAAAGTGAGTTTCTAATCTAGAGTTACTCCCAAGAGCTTGAGTTGGTCAGCTTTGTTAATCAAAGCTCCATTTATTAACAAATTGGGCTGTTCAGGTAAGATAGATCTAGACAGCTCACAATCATTTACTTAGACCTACTAGGGTCTAACTTCATACCCCACTGAGGACACCAGGAATGAATTTAATTAAAATCCTCAGTGAGGCAGTCTGCAACACTAAGTCTCATTGCAGAAGATGGAACATGAGCATATGCTAGAATTTTATTAGGGATATTAAACCACATGTCACTAGTATATAATATAAAAAGCAAGGGCCCAAGAACGCTACCCTGAGAACTCCAGAATATACTCTAGAATAAGGACTAAAACACCCATCGACAAGAACACGTTGTTATATATTAGTTAAAAACTCTGTTAAAATACTTAAAATACTCTTGTTCCTTTAGGGAACCAATTCCTTACTTTACTTGAAGTTCCAGATCCTATTGATCGATCCATGCTTCACGTCCTGTCATTATTTTCTGTATAGTCCTCATTAGCATTACTTTGGCCGACACCAGTGTTGAACTTTTTAATGCTGTGTGCGAGGTTGATTCATCTTGTTGAACACGTCCACTGGCATTTTCTATGGGGGTATCCACTCAGGGAATGTCTTTATTTTTCAAAATCACCAAATAAACATTTTGATTGATCTTTATCCCCTCTTAAATGAAGATGGTGGTTTTTTTTTTGCACGTTCATGTTATGTCCGCCCATACCATTACCAAACCTTGCTTTTGTCTCTTGAGAGATGTTCGCTGTTCAACAGGAATCTCATTTATATTTTGTGCCCAAATACGATCATTGTGTGCGTTGTTGGTGGCTTGGACAGTGACCAACTTCACACCCTTTCAGAGAACTTGAGACTGCGAGTCATCAAGAAGCCGCGGAGGAGTAGTATTGCTCTTTCGATTCTTCGTTCCTCTTAGATTTTTAATCTATGCATAAAGATAACTTTTCCTATAGCATTATATCCCAAACCTTTTTTTCGAAGAATAATTTTCTATCGCATCCAGTTAAGGGGCTTTCAAAATCTTAAGAGTTTGCTCTTCACTAAAATGAATACCCTTTTGCCATCAAAATAAAGGTGGCTTTGCGTAGACATTATAAAGCTTGACAAAAAACGATTAAACTGAAATCTACGCTGAAGGGATATGTACCAAAAGGTCTAATTTACATAATTTTACGAATTTTCTTCGTTATATAACAATGACAATTTTTGGTAACGTATTCTGGTACCCATCGCATATGTCAGTTTTTGTCGCTTCAATTACCCATTA
This sequence comes from Ceratothoa steindachneri, assembly GCA_963969495.1. Lineage (NCBI taxonomy): Eukaryota > Metazoa > Arthropoda > Malacostraca > Isopoda > Cymothoidae > Ceratothoa > Ceratothoa steindachneri. Next base: position 205,658,502 of record OZ018317.1, on the reverse strand, counting down.
AAATACAATTGACCTTGTTGTGCGAGGCTCTTCTCTTCTTGAGGAGGAACACTATCCAATCACGTCATACCTCAACAATGACTACAAGATAAGAGATCAGAGAAGCCACATACAAAAAGTAAGCCAACGCAGCGAGATGCTTCGCATTGAGAGGTAAGTACTCTAATAAAGATTCAACGCTTCTTGACAGCAGTCTGGGTATGGTCACCTCTTTCTCTGCCAACATTCGAACTATGCGTTGTTGGTTGCTACTTTGGTTGGATCTCCTTCAAATTGATAGAAGAAATGCCGTTTGTTTAACATTGATTTGAACCGGCCCGGCCTCTCACACGCTGACGCCAAGGAAAAGTCTTGAACCAATTAAGTCGTCTGCCACCTGAAGTTATATCAATTCCTCTTGGTGTAGTGCGTCGTCATTATCTTACTCTCGAAGTCCTTCTCACTACAAAGTACTACCTGTTAACCTTCTACCGTCACTAACTGTAGAGTGAAGTCGATTTCGATTTGAAGACCTATCGACGGAAGTCTTACCCGATGATATATCCACGGAAGCCTCTCCCTATGATCTATCCAGAGCAGTCTATTCCAACGACTTATGTACCGCACTCTATCTCGACGCCCAAACAACGGCAGTCTCAGCTAAATACCAATAAGAGAAGAAACACCTACTGGACTATAATGACGACCTATCTACGGAAGTCTCATTTGGTAACTTACCCGTGCAGTCTCACTTGAAGACCTATCTAGACCAGTATCTCTTAACGACCTAGCCAGGACAATCTCACCTAACGACTTACCCATGACAATCTCGCCCAACAACCAAGCCACGGCGATTTCACCTGGCGAAATATCAACACCGGTCTATCATAGCGATATATCTACGAGTCTCTTGACGACTTACCCATGAGTTTCTCCTGAACGCTTATCCACGGCAGGCTCTTTAACGACATATCCAGAGTATCTCTCCTGGCTACCTATCCACGGCAATCTCACCGTTTGCCCTATCCGCAACAGTTTTTTCTAACGATCTATCTACGGCGGTCTCACCTAACGTCCTATACACGGTAGTCTTCCTTAGTGACCTATCCACGCTAGTCTTTCCTAGCGACCTATCCATGGTAATTTATCATATGATAGACTATCTACAGCATTATCGCTTGACGACCTACCTGGGCAGTTTCTATTGACGAGTTATCCATTTCAGTCTTCCTTCTAGGCATATTCACAGGAGTTTCTCCTGACGACCTATCCACGGGAGTGTCTCCAGACAACATATTCACCACGGTCTCTCATGATGATTTATCTATGCCATTTCCACTTGATTTTCTATCCACGGCTATCTCAACTGACAACCTCAAGTTTATTTTGCCAACCTATACAACGTCTGTTTCTCTTGATGATTTATCCAACGCGTTATCTCCTGACAACCTATCTACTGCTGTCTCAGCATCACACGTTCCATTGTTGGTATATTATTTTCAATGATGTCTCTTAAAGTGAGTAGCGTTCTTGCTTCTGTCCTCAATGTACAACCTTGTTTCTTAAAGTTTATAGTATCATACGAGTATATAATTCCGTTATTGCATTGCTACTTGTTTCAATGTACACGTTTTATTTCTCATTAATGAGCAACCCAAACGTATATTATAATATATTTTGTTTCCATCGCACTCTTTCGAGTAGGAAATACCCCAAGAGATTACATGAAGGGAGGGTTTCGACTCAAGTTTTCTGCCTCTCTAGGATTGTGAACATTCTTGGTCGTATGTGATTGGAAACTCGCGAATTCCCTTGGGGGATTTTTTGCAATATTTGGTGGATTTTCTTGAAATCCCTTAGGAAGTTACAAAGGAAAAAGCCTCTAACATCAGAGCTCTTAAGAAAATGTCAGATCTACTGTTAAGAAAACGCCGAATATGACGTCAATTTATTCATACTCCTGAATCCATCGGCTCCCGGCCTGTCATCGGTGTTTGACGGGCAAAACCGGTGGATCCATTATTGCATCGCTCAGTTCCTTCACGAAAGCTGCCATGGTTTAGTGGGCGCTAGCCTCTTCCAGCCGTCAGAATTAAACATGACTTCCTCGTGAAATGAAAACAAGATTTGATGCTGCAGTAATATTATCTGACAGCATCTGAAGAACGAAATCTCGATCTCAGTAGTGACTGGTACTTGATTATAAATGCGGACGTCAGTTGTAAAAGCGACTTGGCAGAGGGAATGTGATGTAGTAAATAATATTTCAATGAATAAATGGGGTCTAGTGATGGCATCACTTATAAATGATTTTTATTTATAGAGAAATATGAGGTAAGTAAAAGTGCGATATGACTAATACATACTAGGTTTTGAGGCTAGCACTAAATTACACTCTTCCCCTTCCTGCGTAACTTCTTTTGTACGAGATCGATGTGCATCAACGAAACTAAATAATACCCGCTTCTCCCATACTTTTAAAGCACAATCAAACAGAATGAACCCGAATACTTTTCCACGTCTTTTGGGGCGATGTGATGTAGCAACTTGGAGGGTTATGATTTAATATCAGGCAGAACCCCCTCCCTCTAAGCAGGTCCTTCGCAAACACCTAATATGCTCACATATCACACACATTATCATTCCCTTGCTCTACCCATTCTATTCCAAACATTATTTACATCACCATTTTTTGGATGTCTTCTGAACCTTCACACAAAATGACTCTTACTTTTCATAAGCCATTTGCCTCAATTTTTCCTTCATGCCCACACCAGCCTAATAGTAACCTCTTTCATAACTTTAGTACACCATATTTACTTCACGTATTCGTTGCTAATTCTATAGATATCCTTCTCACACTCAAACATCTATCTAGAATTGTTCAATGGTCTCTCTCACTCTCAAACTTTACCTCTCCCTCGATGCCGTAGTCTCATTAAACCCATTCACTATTCAGATGTAACACCACGGGTTCAAATATCACACACACACACATTCTTGTTCTCTACCACCATCACTTTACTCTTTCTTTTCACTTACATAACCACCACGCTCTCACATAACCTCTCAGCATTTCAAAATCTCTCTCACTATCAGCTACTAACAATTATGTGGAACTAACTGGTTGAGAACTTAGTGAAAAGCAATGGTCAAATGGGCTGCAGGATGTCCCTGAAAGTGCGCATCCTTGATGTCCATCTTAACAAGTTCAAGGATAATATGGGAGTATATTCAGATGAGCAAGGGTACCGCTTCCATAAAGATACACTGAACTTTGAACATAGATACCTAGGAGTATATAGTGTAAACACGATGTAAAACTACATTTCTGGGCTTCTACTGGAAAGTAATTTACATTACAAACGGAATCAAGCAAAAATGTTTACTTCTAACATTTTTTACTTGTTTTTATATATTTCTTGTGGAAGTTTCAACAAAATTATATAAATTTAACTGTGTTTTTATTTTTAGCCATACGATGGCTGGAAAAAGAAGAAATTTTGCCTATTTTTAATAAATATTTCATCATACAAGCCTAAAGCGCAAAGTTTAAAACAAATAATAGCTTTTTTTTGTTTGCAATAGAAGGAGTTGGAAAATAACACTTACTGGTCAGGAACAAAAATTGTGTTATATAGTGTAATTAATATTTGAGGCGAGTCACCTGGAAACCGATCGGGGTCACAAAAGAAATTTCAATAAAATCTCAAAAGTTCCTAAGACAATAGCATCTGGCTAAAGACAGTCATAGTGACTCTTCAGATAAAATAATTGTTTACAGGGATGAAGAAAGATTAATAAATCTCCCGGATCTGATATGATTAGCTAAATGGATCTAAAAGAAGCAAATGGAAAATCCCTGCATGATTTCGTAAATTCATTGTCGAACCATGAATACAATGGATTATAAATTTGGAAATGTGATGTGGAAATTCAATAGAACGATAATTACTCAACAGAGAATTATGGACCAATTAATCTAACCACCACAAATGGTGAAGTTGTAGAATTCATTATCAAGGTAAAACGGGCGAACAATTGAACCATTATTACTTATGCGCGGAAGTCGACATAGCTTTTCGAAAAGCATAGCTATGAAAAATATGTACAATATTTTAAATCAAATGACCAAGAAAGAGAGGTAAATAGAGGTAAATAAAAGATAGGTATATATAGGTAAATGAAATAGAGGTAACTTTAATGTACCTGGATTTTTTTAAAGAAAAATAACCCAGGAAATTTACTGAGTGAAATGTACTGAAGTTATTGAAGCGAATTAAATTTAGGGTAAAATTATGTGAACAGCTGATCACTAGTAGTTGAAGCTGGGGTCATTAAAGATATGGTACTAGAATAAGAATAGTTTATAATAAATAGGGTGCACCCAAATCCCATGCAAAACAAGCGGTGTGCATCAGAAGGATTGTTTTATGAGCTTATGTGTTTAGGGATCTCTCTCGCCTTTCGGCCCCAGCAGGATGGGTTGAGGAGCCTTGCCGTAATGACTCTTCTCAGCCCAACACACCATGCACTTCTTTTGCTCTTCTCTCATCTCTTTAACAAACTTACACAATCACCCAGGATCGATAAGAATAGTTTAAAGAACTAAGGAGTATTATGAAGTTTTAATCAAGTAAGAGCAACATCCAGAATCAGAACCAACAACCAATAATGCCTCAGCCGTTCTGAAATCAGAAATTGAAATTGCAATCAATCAACATCATTTCGGACTTGCTGAAAGATTCTGGAGATGTCATTGTTGACAAACGAGCTTGCCGCTTCCTTCTACACAAAAAAGGCGACCAAACAGATCTTATAAACTACAAACCAATCAAGCTTATCTCGTGTGTCTATAAACTCTTCACTAGAGCCATTACTAACAGACGAAAAACAGTTAGATGATAAAAACAGAGAGAAAAAAGCTGATATCAGAAAAAAGCTTCTCAACCATTGACCACATATACTCTCAATCAGCTAATTGAGAAAAAATCAGAATACAACATACCTCCATAGTTGGTATTGTAGAGTAGCATAAGGCATTTGATTCGATAGAAACACCGACGGTCATAACAGCCTTGAAGATTCAAGGTATAGGTTCGGTCTCCTTAAATATCTTAGAACCACAACCAAAATTGTAGATCATACATTAAATTTGCTTAATGATTCAGACATCTTTCTATTACACAAATGTGTAAGGCAAGGAGAAAGTATATTTCGGAAATTATTCCCGTTCTGTCTAGAAGAAATCTTCAGGAGGCTAAACTGGCAAAACAAAGGATTAAGATGGATGGGATTACCTAAATCATCTGAGATTCACAGATGATAGTGCACTCATAGCTGATAACCCAGAAGAGATTCAAAAAATGCTTCAATAACTTAACCATCAAAGCAAAAAGTCGGACTAAAAATAAATCGTGGACAAAAAAAAGTCATGACAACTAACTAGGGGTCGACAATGATAGACATCGCAATAGGTAACGAACAAATTGAGATGGTAGACAAATATATCAATGTGGGTTAACCGATTATACAATGTCATCGGGAAAGGATCAGGAAATCCAACGCCGAATCACTCTAGGCTGGAAACCATTTGGAAAGGCAACCATGATCTTTAAAAGCAAAATGCTCAAGTGTCTAAAAAGAAAAGTAGCCAACCAATGGAGCAGAATCTTGGAATCTGACCACCCAAAAACACCTAACAGGGTGCGATGAGTAAATTTTTGGCCGTTCATAACTCTGAATTCCGCGCATACGTGTTATCTGGTGTCGGTTCTCTTTTCTTCCTATCATAGTAGACACAGATGTACACCCTCTGCTAGGGAAGCAATACCATGGCTGAATTCATGTTTCCAAAATTTCGGAAAAGCCAAAGCTGTTCTGGTTGGTAGTCACGTCGGGAGTAACAATGTGAAAATCTCCATGTGATTGGGTATCGATCTGAGGACGGTGCACAGGACTAGGGTAGAATTGTATGAGTCAGGTCGGGATTACGATGGTACATCGGCTCAGAAGCCTCATTCTAATCGTTCTGACACGACCCCCGCCCCCATTTGTCGAGGATATTCAGGCCATCATTGAAAGTGTTGTTGTTGCCCTGAATCCAAGAAATGGCCGCTGGAATGACGTGCGTGTGGCAGCCAGAATTTGCCCCATGCTATGAAAGCAGGAGTACCCGGTCTTGGCTACCAGACCATTTTTTTACCACATCACTCCAACATCTGGCCCTGCGACTCCTCAGAATTCACTCTCCTGTACTATTATTTGTGGGATGGGGTTGAAAGAGAGGCCACCAAGTCTCCGTGCATCGCCAGGTTGGAGACCATCGAGAAGGCCTGCAAAAGGTTGGGACGCCGCCTGGAAGAACGGGCTTAAAAAGATTTTCACTTGGTGTGGATGTCCTCCCCTCCCGTCGCCATGGTAACCATCTCTACCGCCGATCATCATGGTAACAATCTATACCCCGTTGTCATGCTAAACAAACTTCCCCCGTCGTCATAGTAACCACCTCCACCCCCATCGTAACCTCCGTCCTCATGATAACCACCTCCAAACCCCGGCGTCATGGTAACCACCTCTACCCCCGGCGTCATGGTAACCACCTCTACCCCCCGTCGTCATGGCGACCACCTCTACCCTCCTCCCCATCGTCCAGGACAAATCTAAGCAAAGGGGACACTAAAACAAATAAAAAAAAAGAAATTACCATTTTTCACTTCCTCTCAAAAATTCACGTTCTTATATATATATATATATATATATATATATATATATATATATATATATATACAGCAATACCCCGGTTACTGCAGTTAATTCGTGCGGTAAAAACACCGCAGTAAGCGAAACCGCATTAATCGAAGATATAAATACATGTAAAATCGTAGATTGATGTCTAGACTTTTGAAAAATGCGTGTAAATGCGATATAGATGCGACGTAAATAAATAAGGAAACAAATGAATTGGACACCATATAATGTACAGTATTACTGTTTATTAAGTTTCATGAGCATATGAAAAAAAGATACAGTAAATGTCATTTTTTATGAAAATATTGTAAAAGGGTTGTTTGCGTTCTCGATGCCTTCTTCTTCTCTTTGTACATCACCCGATAACAACTTAGCGCATTTTCTATCTGTCTTCTTACTTGTATTGCCCTTTCTACATTCGGGTCTGCATCCATTATCATTTGCTTTCCATCTTCAAATGTCCGAAAAATAGAATCGAGTTCTTTTATCGTGAATTCCTTCGTTTTTGCCATTTCTTCCGTTTCGTCATTGTCTTCGTCATCGTATGCACGTTCTTGCTCTAAATCTAGAAGTTCGTCGTCATTGAGATCTCCATTATGCGAGTCGAGCAATTCCCTAACGTTGCCATCGTCCATATCCGCCATTCCCATTTCTAGCCCAAGTTGCATAATTTCCGTTACAGCCCCTGTAACTTCCGCCACGAAGCTTGCAAAATCATTTGCACAGTGAGGAATTATATTTTTCCACACTGCCCTCATATTGCTAGCTGTGACCTCACGCCATGCATCATTAATGTTTTCCACAGCGTTCTTTATGTTAAAGTTTTTCCAAAATTCCGTAAGGTTCATAGCATTTTCTCCCGTTGTTTTTTCAATTGCCTGGGCAAATGTTTTTCGCAAATAATAGGCCTTGAAAGTTGCTATCACCCCCTGATCCATCGGTTGCAGCAGAGATGTTGTGTTGGGTGGTAAAAATACAACTTTAACATTTTCGCATAAGTCACTAAGTGCCGTTGGGTGACCCGGGGCATTGTCCAAAACTAATAGAATTTTAAAGTCTACATTAATGGACTTGCAATATTTTTCGATGAACAAACAAGCAAAATTCTCGGGTACCGCATTAAATCGAATTCTACACGCTGTATTTGAACTTTTGGTGTCAAACTACCAATCGCACTAAATCGAAAACCGCAGTAATCGAACCCGCAGTAATCGGGGTATTGCTGTATATATATATATATATATATATATATATATATATATATATATATATATATATATATATATATATATATAAGAAGTAAATAAATAAAAATCTTGTGATTTTTTACAAAGTTTTAAACAAATAGTCAAAACCGTTATGAAAGGGGGTTGAAAGGCGAAGAGGCCGGAGGCCAACACCCCGAAGGGCCGATAGCGAGCGTAGCGAAGCGCAAGCTCCCCCGTATGGGGTGAATTGCGAAGCCATGGCTTGTATTTGTGTTAATGAATCTCTGTTATATATTCTTTTATTTTGAAGTTAGGCAAATTATCCATGGCACCTTGTACATTAAAGCCTAGAACAACACAAAGAGCCCATGAGCGCATTAGGATGGGAATAATTTGGTGTGAGAAAACTCAGTCATTTGGATACGTGGACAAATCAAATTTGAGGATATTGGAGAAGCTATAGGAAACCTGAAATGGACCTAGGCAGGCCATCTGGCAAGATTCCAGGACGATAGATGCGCCCGAAAAATTGCCGATTGAACTTTAGTTGATAAAACACGATCAGAGACCCCCTCCCCCCCAAAAAAAAAAAATCAGAAATATGAGAAAGTGTTTATCTCAACAGTATGGGACAAATGCTTGAAATATATATATATATATATATATATATATATATATATATATATATATATATATATATATATATATATATATATATATATATATATATATATATATATATATATACATATATATATATATATATATATATATATATATATATATATATATATATATATATATATTATTCGGATGGAATTTTTCTTTGGTCGCACGCACGGGAAGGCCCGTGTTCTTGGACGAAATTATTTAGTAATTGACGGGGGTGGGGAGGCGCCCCTCACAGTTTTAAAATGCAATAGTAAAGAAACTCTTCTATTATTAAATAACACAAACCCGGAATCATTTTAATATGTTTTAGAGTTAAATCGATAAATATTACTTTAAATTGGGACTTTACAGAAATAAGATTTGTAAAACTAATTCTAAATCCATATGTTTTCTTCTATGTACCTGTCCCTGACCTCTGACTTCCACCTTCTCCCTTCTTGAACTAACCTCGAGTGGATTTTAGGGTCTTTGCTAATTAATTATCATGTAATTATGTAAAATATCTCCGAGTAGATTTGTTGTTTGAAGGTCATTACTTGGCATTTACCTGCATCGGACCTCTTCTGTCATTATTGGATCTATTCCATTACTCTAAGTTACTTTCTAAATTTACTAGACCACAGCAATATTTTTCTTTATTTTCTAATTCTGTATCATTCTCCAAAACTGAAATTTTGTATAAATTAGTTAAGATCTTCACTAAAGTCCTACATTAAAATGGACCAAAAATTGAGGGAAACCGCGAGTGACTTGATTTAATTTCATTTACCAAGACTTTTCTTAGGACGGTCCTACAAGTTTTCGATCCATATAAGTACTTTCCTCTCTATACAATGAGCTTGAACTCTGTCATAATTGTCTTTTGAAGAACGTTAACAAATGATTTTTTGAAAATTGAAAGAGTGTATATAAACGGCTTTATCCTTGTTAATGATTAAGATCATTTTGGACTTTAAAATTAGTACGAATCGGTCTTAAATAATTGACCTTAAAAATTTCCTAAGAACGAAACCTAAGGAAATGGACCTAAAATTTCAAGGACTAGTTTCTAGACTTTGAGTAGTAGCTAGTTGTCCGTCGATTTCGACGATGACGTCACTTCATGCCCTTAAAAAAAAAGTTGGGCACAGAGAGAAACTTGCACAAAAGATGCTTAGAGTGGGAAGTGGGTGTGCATTTCTCATCTTGGCACTCCATAGTTAGGCTGGTAGCAAGGTGGTCCAAGACGACCAGCCATTGTGGAGTGTTGCAGGAGACTACCGAGTCGTTGGTCGAATAACGCTCGCCTTGCATTAGGGGTTGACTCCCGTAGTCTTTGTCCAGTCAAGGACATCCACAAGACAGTGGATCAGGAGTTGGCGAGCGATCAGGGCGTGTCTACACGTTGGCGGACCAAGGTCCAACACCTTTGGGGCTTCATGATGCTCCGAGATCCTCCTGATTTGTTGTTTTATTGTCGAAGCTGATCTAATTTTATCATTTTTTAGGAGGAGTTTGTGCGTCAGCAGTAGATCAGCCAATAGGGGTGGCGACCTTTATTGATAATATGAGACATATCTTTTTCCTTTTAGACTAGTTTGGAAATATTTCTGCATTAATTGATTTGTTAGCTCTCTATATTTTAGGTTAACTGGACCTAGTACATTATATATTTTCATTTTCTTTATATATCTAATACTTTTATTTTCAGATGTATTATTCGAAAAAGTATTGCCATCTTTAAAAGTATTTACAACAGGGATTCTTGGTAAATTAACAGTAACTCCCACGCTCAAGAGATTATATTAATTGTTCATTTAATACCGTTACGATTATTAATGTATCTCTATAATCTTTTGGGTTCGCGTTTCGATGGCGAGGAAACTCCGATTCATGGCTCTATTTGGCTCTCATTATACTTAGCACTATTACTAGCTTTTAATTTTTTTAGCGTCGGTTACGTTCTCGTATGCACTTCTTAATCTCTATTTATCCTAAGCACTTGTCTAAATTTAGTACAAGCTCTAGTTTTATAACCCACAAGATTATTTATACTAAATAAAATAACCTAAAATGATGCATACATTTCATGTGCTCTACCAGCGTTCAAAAATTCTTCTAAATTTCCCGACTTTAAACCAGCGCCGCTAGTGACAAATGGCCAAGAGAAACCATTTCCATTTAAAATAACTTTCTTCCTACTGTTTCCCAGCCAGTCTTCAGTCCACTTTATTAGTACGCTGCCCACCTATTCCGTGCGCTTTTAGCTTTATAATTTTGTTTATGTGGAGCGGTATCAAAATCCTTTTGAAATCGAGATGAACTACAATACATCTACCGCCTTATTTTAGCCAAACTTTATGATAATTTGGGGAAAAAAGTCAAACAAATTAGATAGGTATGAGAGTCCGCATTGAAAGTCGTGCTCTGACTCATTTAAGTTATTTACCTCTAATAATCTAAAATATTCAAAACAAAGTGCTCTAGCATTAAAAAAAACAACAGTGCCTGAGGTAACTGAAAACATGATATTTATATCAAAAGATATTAATTTTTCTTATATAAAGTGTTTGTCAGACTTCACTTGAAATACGGTTCTCAATTTGGGTGTCATCTGTGAAAAAGCATTTTTACCTTAGATTGGGTTCAATGTCGGGTGACAGAATTAATTACTCAGCTTAGATATAAATCAAACGAAGCCATAAGGAGGGAAATTAATTTGCTTTCCACTAGCAAATTGCCATTTGAGCGGTCAGCTAATCGAGGTCCTTAAACTACTAAACGGTTTTACTAATACAAAGTATGAGTTGCCATTACATAACTAAGCGGCCACTAAAAATAATACAAAGTATGAGTTGGAATTTATGTTTGATAACCGAGCGGACACTAGAAAGAATACAAAGTATGAGTTGATAATTAAGTTAGATAACTGAACAGCCACTAGAAATAATATAAAGTATAAGTTAGTATTTTAAGTTAGATAGCCGAGCGGCTACTAGAAATAATACAAAGTATGAAACTGCAAAAACACAAAACTTTTTCTTGTATAAAATTACTCAGATATGGAATACTTTACCCTCGCAAGTCGTTGAAAGCACTTAAGTCATTTTTTTTTAAAGAAAAGAATTGGTAAATGATAATTATCATATAAAATTACCATAAAGAGTATGATTGCGTATAATAACAATCTTCTTTTCCTTCCATTCTGATATTCTCTCTTATTTTCCGATTTTGGACCTCTCGAGAGAGGGCTTTAAGGTCGTTGCCCGTCTGTATTCCTTAATTATTCTCATCGTGACATTTCACTGTTTTCTCTCTCTGGCTGTCCTCTTCCATCTCTCCTCCCCATCCAACGTCCACTCTGACTGGTCATGCCCTCGTTAGACAACCACAGTTCCGCTTTATGAGTCGAATATGAAAGGTACTCGACAAAATGGAATGGTATTTGAAAGGAGAACAGACTTTTGGACGGCTTAGGATGTTTAAAGGTTTGGAGGCATTTTAAGAGAAACCAGGATTTGAAAGGTTTTCAAAATTAAACTCTAGTTTGGATGCTTTTTTTTTTTAGAAAGGAATACTTAGTTTTGGAACGAGTTGAAAGGACAACGGCGTTTTGGAATGGTTTTGAAAAGGAATTGTTTAAAACTGTTTTTAAAGATATTTTTAAAAGATCTTTGAAAGGAAAACTATTTTTGAATTTTTTTGATAAGAAACATGGTTTTGAAAGAAGGGAGAAGGAAAACATAGTTGTAAACAGTTTCGAAAGATTTTAAAAAGAAAATATTAATTAAAAGGGATATGAAAAGGAAATGTGATTATTATTTTACTCAAATGCCTTTCTCCCAAAAGGACGCTCAATCTTGGCACATCTGAATGTCGAATTAGAGCTATCTGGCAACCCTGGTAACCAGGGCAACACTTCAAAGCACTCCGCCTCACTTTAGAAAGAAGCGGAAGAAAAAGAAACGAAGCCGAAATCCCTCGGAACAGGAGGAACTTTTATTTATGTAAGAGAACAAACGATACACAATTTTATACCTTTTCAAATGAATCTTAAGACTTCAAAAGTTAGCTTTGTGTATGACTTTTGAACGTTGTTTTTTTTTATCATTACGAACACAGGTATATACACACGGGCTCTCACTACCTCGAGGGCTGAAAGGGAGAAAGCACGTTCAAATTCATTAAATTTCTTTTTTACTTGAACATTTCTCCGTGCCTTCCATTGTCCCCGAGGAACGGAAAAGGAATGCTTTTATGGAATTTTATATTTACTCTGATTTCATTCAGTTTTATTTCAAAACCTACTTTTTATGATGGATTTTTACTACAAATACAAATGATTCTTTTTTTTTATTATTATACAATCGCATATTCCTTGTGTATGAAGTTTGCATATTAGTATATCTAAACAATAACTATAGGGTTTCATTAATCTTTCCCTCTATTGCTCAGCTACATCAATATTAGGTTACTTAATATAAGATGAAACAAAAAAAATACTTAAATTAGGTAACATATTTCACTATCTTACGGATCTGCTTACAATACTAAAACTAATCTAGCGTTTGTAGGTAAGCAGGAGACAGGGAGGAAATGGATCATGGCATCATGCAATTTTGAAAATCACTAGCAAGAGGAATTGGATTTTACGAGACTTTAAGTGGTGTGGATTTCGTCTTTGGTGTCGATAAATCGTCCATCGTCTGGTGTTTACGGGTATTGTGACTAAATGCACAGTGAACATTGAATTGTATAAACAAATCTGACTGTAAAATGAATGTACAAGCATTGGCCGAGGACTTTACGCCAGAGGACCCCAACTTGCGTCCATTCTAGGAAATGGTTGCATCCCTCACATGAACGGATAAGAGATAATTTAATTTATATTTAATATGCATCATTGTTCAAATCCTGTTATAGATTCTATAAAAGAACTTGAACAATTTATCTGTGTAATTTTCAGTATAATTATTGAATATTATTGAGTTATACGAGTATTAATTTAATACTAATAATTATAGAATGCGGCCCGCGTTTAAATTTCGCTTTCGAAAATGGCCCATTTGTAATAAAAGGTTGGGGACCATTGACTTAAGCTATGTTTATTATTAATGCATCTCAATTTAGTAGATACTTTTAAAATGTCGTAACTTGTACATTTATTTTTTAGGTTTGTCTCAGGTTCCGGGTTTACAATGCATTTCGTTCAAAGGGTAGTTTGGTACTTATTGCTATCGGTATTTTGGGTCTTTTGTAACAAGACAAAATTGCTCAGATCTTCATTGAAGAACAAGAGTAAGTAGATTCAATAAGAGTAACTTGGTTCACTCTAGCATGTAAGAAACATAAAAAACAAGTAGATCATCATATGAATATTTTATCCCATAGATAAGACAAAGACTTATTCTTTAAATCAATTCATGCGTTCTCGACTTAGCTATGTTATTTGCTCTATGAGGACGAAAGCATCTTCTGTCCCGATGTTGATTTAGAGGGAGAAACATCAAAAGAAGTCACCAAATGTCAGATTTTGAGGAAATGCACAGAAATCCCAAACTATACAAGCTCCATCGTTGTTGGAGTTGCACAGTTTTTGATGATCCACTGGCTATGAGACCAGTGGTGACGGTACTAAACGAAGGGATGTAGGGGTGTAAATCATGCAGGTGCTCTTGAGTAGAAACTTCCAGAATAAAAACTTTCGTATTTTGTCTGATTGATAATGATGTTAAGAGGCTCATCCAACATATTTAAGACTAAGTAAAGTTCGACCCAGAAAAAGGAATAAGAAACGAGGTATAGAAAAAAAATGACAAAAAGGAATAAGAGAGAAAACCAAAATTTTGTTGGATTTTAGTCTTGGAGTAAAAGATAACAACCGTAGGAAAAAATCTTTCGTTACTTTATTTGAAGCTCAACTCAAGAGAACCATTTGATCATAGAAGATTTGTTCATTTATCCACAGTTCATATTTGTAATGCAGTTAAGGGGGTCATATTAGAAAAAGATGAGAGAGGGTGTTTACAAAGATCATTGCATTTATAACAAGTGTGTTTGCATTGACGGGATTTTTAGGTGAAGTGCGAACACAGACTTAAATTCATTTATTTACAATTTTTTCTGAGGTACTGCAATCATGAAGTACATTTCTTAGAGATTTCAGTAGTCACGTTTTGTGAAAGTGTGCTGTCAACAGAGCAACAAATTATTACAAGAAAAACAAATAAGTCAACTGAATGGTGAAAAGAGAAGAAGAGTTTTGTCCTTGGAAAAGTCGACCATTTTCAAAATGTCCATGGTTCAAATGTCTTGTAGGTATAGGTTCTCTATCACGACCCGTCCATTATCAGTAAGTGTAGTATGTACCCTTTGTTTTCTCTAGTATTTAAGCTTACAAAGACAAGGTGAACTAATGTAAATTTCCTTTAACTATGTAGTACTTAATTTCTACGATAGAGCTCGAGCTTCAGTGTGTAGATGCTAATCTATGCCTCATAATTCTAGAAGAATGTGAGAGTTATCAGTTTTATAGTAATCATGCAGGACTTTCTAGCTAAGCATCTAGTTCTAGATATAGTAATAGATAAAATACTTATGGATTTGTTATGTACTATGGCTCGATACTCGCTTTAAGTCGGATAATTACAAATATCCGAAATAGCAACTGTGAGCATAAAAGAAGTTATCGTACCACGCACTACAAATGGTGCTCTTATCGTTGTCTCTCTTACGGGGTTGGAAGCCACGCACGAGTAGTTGCCTGTATGATCGGCAGATGCCCTCTTCACTACAAGAATGGAAGTGTAAGGGTCCAAGTTGGATATATTTATATCAAGTTGCGGATCCAGAGGACGCCCGTCTTTCAGCCAAGTTAGGGTAATTGGCAGATCACCTTCTTGCACGAGACAAGTACCCTGTGCCCGCATGCCGGCTCTTGTCCCCGCGGGGAAGTATATCGGAGCTAATCTTGGCGGCACTGAAACAGCAATATCAAAATTGGATTTGATTTTTTTTGTTTTTGTATTAGCGTTTATAAATCAGGGAAGGTAAATTGTGGTTCGTCTGTTGGTTGTCGCCGTAGAAAAGAGATAAGGACAGATTAAGAAGGATGTGTTGTCAAAGTTTTTACCGAGACAATTTCAAGGCTAAAGTATGGAGCGTTCGAGGCTAGAACATGGCTGGAAGGAGCCGAAAGATAAATACAAAACAATGTTGATATTAGTGATTTTGTTGTTTATAGGCGCTCTTCATTTGTATCGGTAAATGCTTTAAAAAAATAGACAAAACTCAACAGTATAAACTTCAAAGGAAACCGTGAAAAAGAAAGAACGAAACTGAAAATGAAATAAAATCGGAAGGACAGCCTTATAGAAGAAGGACTCATCGTTTATTAAAGGTAAGCCACTTATTCAAAGCATACTTCACTGTAAATAAAATTACTATTAAAGCTAATTAGACAACAATGAAGGCACATGTATTAATGCATTGAAAAAAGACGAAGGTGGAACAGGGATTTCGCTTATGACCAGCGTACCGTTAACTTTGAGTACAGAAGAATGTGAACTTCCTGACCAATTGTTGAGTGCCTTGCACGTGTACTCGCCGCTGTGCTTATCAGTCAAATTATCAATGACAAACATGCTTGTGAACTCATTGGTGGAGAGCAGTGATATTCCTTGTAGTACTCCCTCATTCAACGGTTGTTTATCTTTGAACCATTGAATAGTTATAGGGGGATCGCCCTTGTTTACGATACAAGCCACTCCAACTCGCTCACCATAGACGAGTCCAGAATCGAATTGGAAAGGGAGTATGACAGGGCGTACTGAAAATGGTAGCTGGGATTAGTAGTTAGAGATTAGAATTAACCATGAGAAATAACCCTGGATGAGGTTCAGATCTTTTGGCCAGGAGAATTGTTCAGAGGTGATACCTGTTAATGAAATCAATTAGGTAAGGTATTAATATTAAGTCCAGCCTCGGGAAGCTGATACATCTGATTAATAGTTATTGAGTAGATATCTGCTGCTTTCTTGAATGAAATGTGTGCGGAAATTTCAAAAAAGATACATTGTATTCTGTGATTATTGGCTAGCATACACTTTCTGGCTTAAATTAACGACCTTTCTACCTTTGGAGATTTTAGAATTACATTAAATTGGGGTTGAGTATTGATTATCTGTCCAAACTAAATTTATTATCTTATCCACATGCGTATATTATTTTTTTTAAAATACCCAAGTAGATACCGAATACTTTATAATATTTAAAAGAAGTTAATTCCCCAAACCTAGTTTTTCACAGAAAAAAATCCCTATGAGATTAAGAATTTAAAAACACGATATGAAGTGAAGTTTCATTCTTTTCCGCTTCGTCGAAATAACGCCATTAAAAGTTACCAACACAGTGACAAAGAAAAATCCCCCAAATTTACAATCGCCCAAGGCGCGAATGGATAAAGTTGAGCTTTGTTAAAGTTATAATGATACTATGTCTCCAACCACTTTCAAAAAGTAATTAACAAACGAGATTAACTTGGCCTTTTCAATTTGACTCAAAATGGAACGCCAAGTTTTAGACTGAATTTGCAGTAGATTATAAAGGACAGTTTACAGGTAGCTCCCATGAACCGATCCAGTGAATAGCTAATTACAGGCCTCCGAGTGACAGGAAAGTAGTCTCAATTTTACCACAACAAGCCATACTTAATGAAGAGATAAAAACAAGATCATCTTTATACTTGGAAAAAAAAACCTTTGCAACGAGCCGATATAGAAAATGATAAGGTGAAAGAACCAAGGACATACCTATAACGGAAAGGGTCAAAGTCTGAGTATGGAACCGTTCTTGGCGATCGAAGGCTGTGCAAGAATATGAGCCTCCATCAGTCATCTTGTTCACCTTACGGATAAAGAGTGTTCCGTTGGCATGTACCTTCTGTCGGTGACTGGAAGGCAGTCGGATCCTATCTGCGGGTTAAAGAGAAAAAAAGGATCTTACATAAGTTTAGGGGGCTTAAGTTTATAATGGGGTGAAACGCAAGGCCTAGAACGACGGATTTCTAGCCGTGGAGAGGATATGAATAAATTTTTTCATTTTTTAAAAACTTTGTTGACGGCGAAAGATTTCAACTTTTCTTTTTAGCTTAATTCTATTTATGCCACTGAAGTTACGCTTTCTTCGAATGCTTACTGTGATGTTCTTAATTCAAGTTGTTTTTAAGAAACGTTTTCCCCAAGGTATTTATTACCCACACCTAAGTATTGAATAACACGCTATAGTACTGCTTTTTTTGAAAACCTTCCACCTTATCTTTGTAGGAATTCCGAAAAGATATTAGCACACATTCGGATACCTACCTACCTCGATCAATATACCTTAGTTGAAGTCTGGGTGTTTTAATATGCCCACAGCATGCCACAGCATCCCTTTATTCTAACCTGGTCCCTCAGGACAGTATCAAAGAAGGGACGACCCTCACCTAATTGTCCTAACGTTGACAGGGTCTACATAACTTTGTTGTAGGATCAAATCTTCCTCCCTTAATATCCCAAGAGGTCAAAGGGAGTAGAAGTCATCTGGTCTTGGGGTGCTATTAACACCCCCACCACCACCAACAACAACAGTGCATTAGTTCCTGAAAAAAAAACTGACGTATTACTGCCAACACGTTTAATGAGGCTGTGGTGCGGCTGATATTCAGTTCTCTCTCTCAACCCAGGTTGTAAACGTTTGCAAATCCTCGCTCTGTTTCAGTCGCATCCGTTCCTTTGTTAGTCGCAACTTTTTCGTTTGCCACTCATGTTTTCCTCCCCTCCCGTCTGGACTACTACAACCTCCCGGCTGGCAAGAAAATACACACACATTTCCATTCTTCGACATCTCTAACTTGTTTAAAATTTGTTCTTCTCCACAGGGAACGATTCTCCCTCGTACCTCCCCTAATTCGCGATCTGCTCTGGCACCCCATTCGACGCAGAATCACCTTCAAGGTCCACCTTCCTACGTATAAGACCTTAAATGCCGCAGCACCCTCCTACCTGTCCCCATCCAAGGATCCAACGCCCCGACGCTCTGGCTTAGCTCCCTTATTGATTGTATCTTCGTAGTCGACGGTCCTGCATGGGTGATCGTACTTTCTGATATTTTCTCCAAGGATGTGGAATGAGCTGCCCGATGAGATACGCCCCATATTCCCCTGATCTTATGCTGCCTATCAGCATTCCTTGCTCCCCCCCTTCATTTCTTAAACAGTTTTTCCCTTTTTACGATAAATGAGCGTTGTGCGAAAACCAACGACCTTGAAGAGCACCATATAAAATTGGACGATTGATTCTGGAATTAAGATAAGGTCAGAAGAATTGTGCCCCCCATCCCTCGAGTGGCTCAATTATCTAATATCTCTGGTTTGGTACTTTCCACACATCTTCACATCCTCTAACTTCTCCACTTTTTTACTATTGAAATTTTTCGAGGGAATGCGAGTCCACCCGTTGGTTATCGCTTTTTAAAAGCGATTGAAATCGACTCACCATCTGGAGGGTTGTGTTACCTCCTGGCCTCAACGACCACAGAGGGATCTGATAAGGCTGCATTTTAGAGGCATACCAGAGTCAGGAAAGTTGCGTTTCTTTCAAATCCCGAATGCCTCAAGGAGTCTCTCTCTACCCATTCATTTTCACTTGCCCTAATTCATCAATCTTTCATACCTGTTCGTCCTAAACTTTCTGGTGGAGACCTACTGAAGTTTTGGGTAATTAGTTTAGGTAAAATAATAATAGTAATAATAAAAATAAAAAATAAAAAGTTAAAATAATAAAATAAAAAGAAAATAAAAAGATAAAAATAAGAATAAAAGGGTAAAAGAAGAATTTAAGAAAAATATAAGGAAGAATAAAAGAAAAATATTAAAAAAAAACAATAAGAATAATAAAAAGATAAGAACAAAAGAAAAAGATTAAAAGCAGAATGAAAGTAAAAAATAAAATGAATAAAAGAAAAGGATAAAAAGAAGAATACAAGAAAATTAAACCGAAAAATTAAAGAAAAGGATAAAAGAATAACACAAAAAGATAAATGAATACAAGAAAACATAAAAAAAATAAAATATAAAATTAGGAATAACAGAAATAGATAAGGAAGAATAGAAAATATATAAATGAAAAATATAAAAGATAAAACGACTAAGAGGCGTATGGTATTTAGTGTTCCTAACTCTTATATAGGGACTAACTAAATCCCTTTGAGGGCCTTTATAATCTACCCGAAGCTCATCTTCTACCAACCAATGTCTTTGTTCCTATAGCCAAATTTTTTTACATTTTTTCCCATGTTATTTGCCTCCATCTCGAAACTCTTCGTTCAGAACCTTCCAACTTCATCTCCAAGAATATACCCACCAATTCATCACTACCTTTGCAGGGTAATGACAAAGTAGTGGGGATTAATCGTGTCCATCACACTGCAGTACCGAGGTGTTGCACGAGTTATGCCTGCTCGTTGACAACAATGACCGCTGCAGCATTTTTGTTGTCCTTGTCACAAAACAAAGACGCTTTTTGTCACGTTGACTGGAGTTCGAAGTGGGATCGCCTTTATTATGATGTTATTAAAAAGAGAAACCTGATCGACATTATATGGTAATGGTGCTTAGTGCGGAAATGTGATGTGGGTGCAGTGGATGCAGGAGGTAATGGCACTTTGAAAGGCTCAAACATTTCTAAGGTCATTGGACGCATTTTGAATATCTCAAAGCACCTGCGATTGCTTTATCGAAGATAGGCTAAAATTTGAGTATTTTCACTTAAGGTTTATTGTTAATTTAGATTACACTAAATTAAGTGCTTAATTTTCTTTGGACAATAATTTCAAATATTTAAATGATCGTTTGCTTGATTAAAATATTAATAATAAATGTCGCTACCGGTAATCTAATTTGCGAAATGTCGAAAACTAGTGTAACCATCCACGCGGCAAGTTATCCTTGTCAATTCAATTAGCGTAATGGATTATGTGCAGAGGGGAAAACTGGATTCTACCAGCCATTTGTCTCTATGAGGCAAAACAACATGCAAACACTCTTACTGAGACTCTTGAATTGGGTGTTAAACGCCTCCCTATTGGTACCTCTACTGCCCCCGACATCCGGATTCAACCAATCAGAGGTTTGGCTGATAATTTGAACTATTATTCGAAGCAATATTGGTTTTGCCAATCAGAAGAATCGGGGTATTTATTAACCATTTCCAAAATAAGTTTCTTGCTACCAAACCTATCGGTTAGAACTAGTTTCCTAAAGGAGAGGTGTTGAGTCTAAATTGTTTGGGCCAAACTTTGAAACGGATGTACGTGAATGATCTGCCCGAAGTGGTTACTAATTGTGCATCGATAGATAAGTTGAAGAACCATCGAAAGGAGCGTTTCCCAACCTTTTTTGATGTCAATTTCTTAAAATTTGATATGTCCCCACTGATGTAAGGGATTAAACTATATTGTGTAAATGTAAATTTTATAACACTAATAATTAATCTTCCGAAACAAATATACAAAATATGATTACAAAAAATGCAATTATCGAAAAAAAAATCTAGCAGTAAAAATAGAAAGCAAAATACTTATATCAAGTTTAAATAAATAATCAATTCAATGAGATGATTGTGCTTGATGTTTAGCGCAAAGTGAATTTATTCAAGGCATGAAATTTGTTAATTTTGCCTAAAATCTCCTCATTTTGTGATATCAAGTCTTTTTTTTTCAGTAACGAGTCATTTACGGCACTGAAACCACATTCTACCAAATATGAGGACGGAAATGGCGATAGTACATTTCTTGCTAAACTTGGTGCATTTGGGTATTTCGTCTGCACTCATTACAGACCCACATCACTGATGAAACCAAATATCTTGGTTTTTGAATCCACCAGTGTCATAACTTTCTTGTAGCTGTTTATTTAACATATTCTTTTTTTTCAAAAAATATCTGCTAAATAGCCGAGATATGCTTTAACATCGATATTTACAAGGAGCTTCATTTTATGAATCTTTTCCATCACTTGTCCTTAAATAACTACCTTACCTCAGTGTAAAGCAACAATCTTACTTGGTATACATTCCTATACTTACAAAATTGTTTGAAGAGACGTTCATATTTAGCATTGATTTTGATGTAGGTGAATAACACAATGCACAAACAGCATTTCTGGATTGTCGTCCTTCATTAATTTTAAGCAGCCACCTCTTTTGCCCATCGTAAATGGAGAACCATCTAGTGAACAAGATTTAATGTTGTCCATTGATATCTGGTGTTAATCTAAATATTTTTTAAGCTTACTATATATATATATATATATATATATATATATATATATATCAATTGTGGTACTCGTACTTTTAATTGATTCACAAAACAGAAACTCCTCAACAAATTCTTTATTATTGATATATCTTACATAGGCTAATAACAGAGCTTCACTGTTTTTTTCAGTTGATTCAATCATCTGTATTGAGAATGTCCTAGATTTCAGTTTTTTAACAAGTTGTACTTCAACAAGTGCACTTATATCATCTTTTCTGCTGAAAAATGTATTATTTCTGAGAGGCATGATGTTTTTAACTTCTTTATCATCTTGTTTCAGAACTGTTTTGATAAAAATTGATATTTCTTGTTTAATTAACTCCTCGCTAGTAAGATGATTATCTCCTGATTTTGCTATATAGAGAGAAATTTCATAGCTTGCTTGAATAATACGATTATTGGCTGTGGTTCGTGCAGAATAAAACTAATTGAATGTAGATCTTTTTTCAAGTCTTACTTTTAGTATTTTGAAATACTCTAATGATGAATTATATATTTAGCTTTGAAATGTGCTTCCAACCAACCTCTTTGCATTGAATTTTGGTCAACCATTGTTAACATAATAGGCAAAAATTAAATCATTCATCGTGAACGGAAAATATAAATCCAAACAGCAAAGATTCTTCCGAATACTGACGAAATCTTTTTTGTACTACTCATTTCATACATAGGGGTGATATCTTTAAAAAAAAAGAATTTTATTAATTATTAGTAACATGATACAAATAAATAAACAGTTTTTCTTTGTTTTGGCTGAATTATGTAGCAGCTTTCTATTCAGGCGAAAAAACCGGCATAAATTTTAATGAATTTGAAAGATCAGAAGAATAAAATGTATAAATTAATATTTTTAAAAATTGCCGCAGCATCCCATAAAAAAATATAGGCTAAACTTTAAAAATACATAAAAATGTTGAAATCGTTATATGACAGCAACATAAATGTTAAAATATCTCCATACTGCAATTTATATAAATTTATACATGCTTACACACCCAGACCAAAAGATCATATAAAAGTAAACATATAAGTTAAAAATATAAAACATCGATTTTAATGGATTATGATCACGAGAAACGCCAAAGGAAAATCATTTGAAAATTATCATCATCATCATCATCACTAACTCTTTAATTTAAGAAGGGGATTTTTTTGAGTATTTGAATAATAATTTCATCTTAGTTTGGTTATGACTTATGTTTTTTACCAAAGTTATTTCTTATAATTCTTTTATAATATCAAAAAGCAAAAATGGTGAAGTTCAGAAATAAATATAAGTATCGAATTTTTGTGAATTTTTTAAAACACAAAGAATTACAAATTGTGAAGTTCAGAAAATTTATTTTTATATATCTTCTTCTTCTATAACTCTATATTTTAGCAACGTGATATTTTGAAAGGGGGAAATTGAGTTTAGAGTTCCTTTATAAAATTATTATAATTGGCGAAGTTCAGAAAATTTATAAAAATTTAACCATAACTGCATTTTTTTAGATTTGAAATTTTAATCTTAGTAGCGAAGCGCAGTGGCAAAGCCATTGCCTGGTTTAAATAATAAATTTAACACAGACAAAACATAACTAAAAGAAATTCTCAAAATAATCTGAAATCATTGCAAAATTCTTATTCAAAAGCGAGATTATAAGAATGTAAAGTAAAATATTTAAAATTATTATTTAATAATACAAACAATACAGATAATATATTTAAAATTTTGTTATATGGATAATATAAAAAGAAAGCTGAGAAAGTTATTGCAAATTTTCTTAACGAACCACACGAGAATTGAACATGTACTTTTAGTAATTCATAAAGTCATTATAATTAAGTAGAAATATATTAAATTTTAAAATGAACTAAATACGGGATGTCTGGCAACTCTAGGTATAGGGCCGAGGTGATTTTAAACATAATTGTTGCGTTCAAGTGAGAAGTTCAGCTCAAAAAATGCATTCCGATTTTCCGGAATATTCTACTCAATTTAAGGGAATACCTAAAAAATACGCAATAGCAATTGAAAAACAAAGAAGTAGTAAAAAACAACGGCTTACCTTTCACCTTGAAAATCGGTGAACCACTGTTGCTAAGTTGCAAACTACAAAGTGTGACCGATGAGCATGTGACTCATTGTTGCATAAGCTGTGCCATACACACGATGACGTGTGTAATTGAGATTATGGGTTTTATGTCAGTGATGATACGCAAAGTTGTCTATATGTAAAAATTTAAAAGAATAAACCTGAAATTTGTTTTTATATATTTAAATTTCAAATTGCCCCCTTTGAGCGGCGTGCGTCACACGTTCGGAATCACTGGTCTAAAGGATCAAAAACCAGATTAAAAGAGGACATTTATTCTATTGCAATGGAATAAATGTCCTCTTTTAATCTGCATTGGTCTGACCTTGAATGAATCAAGTGGCTTTTATTTGTTATGATCTGTTATAAAAAAATAGAGAAGATTAACCTCCTCCCACTATGCTGTTTAACTTCGCTAAAATCGGAAGCGATGTTTCCATTCGGCTTATTTGTATAGAATGACGGGTAAAACTCGCCAACTGTGAGTATTTCTGTTTTTTTTTTAGGCCTCTTTGAGTGGTTACTTTGGGATTTCATTCGTTATTGTTCCAGAAAGTCAATAGTGTCTGTTTTTATTCCTTCCGATTGATAACTGCCCTTTTCAGTTAGTTCTTCCCATATCTTTGTTCCTCGGCATTCGCACTCGCTACCAATATGTGCATTACAGCTATAATTTGCCCTCTACACATACAAAAGGTAGGCTTACCTTTCTTCCAAATGATCTTGTCGATGGGATGTCCTCCAACCGGACACGTAACTTCGAAGTCTTCTCCGTCAACAGCAGAAATCCTACCCATAGGACGAACCTGGGGTGGACCGTAGACATTGAGACGAGCCTTATGTGAGACGCTGCCCGCCTCGTTACTAGCCTCGCACCGGTACAACCCACCGTCAGAGACTCTGACAGCACTGATGTTTACGTGGCTAATGACGTCACCATCCCCAGAGACGTATTGGCCAATCATAAACCTGAACGAAGAAGAAGGACTTAAGGGAGATTGCGAACAGACGAAGAGACACAAAAATTCAAGCTTAGGAAAATCGTGAGGAAACGTCGGCGAAAGATCAAACTAAATTATATGGTATTCGTCAAACTGGCCTTATAAAGGAAGAAAACTAGCAATCAGTTAAGACATGAAAAATAACAATGAGGGCTACATAACTCATTAAATATATGAAAGAATTTAATATGGATCAGGGATAAGAAATATTTTCAAATTTATCACTATAAAAAAGACACGTAACTAAAAGTTACTCATCCCTATAATCTTGAATCTGTTCTCACCGTTGAAATCTTGCATCTAGCAATATCTGGCATCTGAAAGAAAGATTACCGAGCTTGTGGACCTTATTTCTGTGTTTGCCAATCTCGAATCGAATTCGATTATTAACTTGATTTACGAAGATCAGTAAAATATATTTGGATTAAGATCATTGCTTTGAGTTCTTAATTGCAATTTCTCGAAATATCGTAAAGTTAAGCAGAGCAAATATGATTCTTCGAATTATTGAGCCAAGAATTTGTTTGATCGTAGAACAGTGTTTCCCAAACTTTTGTTCCCCATGCCCCACCTCAGCTTCTTAAAATTTGATATACGCCCCCCTGATATAAGGAATTAAACTATATTGTGTAAATGTAAAGTTTATTACACTAATAAATCTTTCAATAAAATATACAATCCTTAGAACAAAATCTGATTAAAAAAATGCAATTATCGAAAAAGTAGATACATTAACTCCCAATTTTCGTCAATTTGAGCACATTCATTTATGATGCGCTGTTCCCTCAGGTGTCTCGTATCTCAAATTTCCATTTATATATAATAATAATAGGTATTATTTATAATGCGCCCTTCAGGGCTGTAAGCCCTCCGAGAGCGCAGGTTGTGTAGCGAATGTAGAGAAAGTTTAGAGGGGAGAAAAGGTAATTCTGAAGAGATTCAGGAGACGTTTAAAAGTAGCATGGGATGGAGAAGATCGGACTTCAGAAGGAAGAGCATTCCAGAGTCTAGGAGCACAAACTGAGAAGGAACGGTCACTTATTGAACAGAGGACAGCACGAGGAGTGTTCAGGAGGGAAGCGAAGTGCCCGAGGAGTTTGGCGAGACGACGGGAGAGGGCAGACAAGAGATAAGGTGGAGCCTCGAGGTTTAGGGCCTTCTAGGTGATGAGAAGAATTTTATAGTGGGTACAGAAGCGAATAGGTAACCAGTGTAGCTCCTGTGACAGAGGCATCGAAGGAGAGAACCGGGGCGGCGAAGGAGGAGCCGCGCAGCATAGTTTTGAAATAGTTTTAGGGGGTGAAGTGATGAAGAAGGGAGATTCACTAGAAAAGAATTGCATTAGTCTAAGCGTGAGGTGACGAAGGCATGAATAGCAGTCTCAAGGCTTCGTCGATCAGAATGGGATCGAACACGTGAGAAGTTGCAGAGGAAACCGAGGGAAGACTTACAGATATGATGGATGTGCGGTTTAAACGAGAGTTGCTCGTCGAAAATAACACCAAGATTCCTGACGGTATCAGAGAAGGCGACATTGGTCTCCCCAAGGTTAAGGGAGGGGAAGAGAGCTTTAGATTTCTCCACCATCGAAGCGGTACCAACAAGGAGAACCTCAGTTTTATCGTGGTTAAGTTTGAGAGAGTTGGTAGACACCTATTCGTTTATGGAAGTGTAGGCTGAAAGGAGCTTGGTAATTGATTGAGAGAAGGACACAGGGGATGAAGAAAGGTATATCTGAGTGTAATCAGCATAGAGGTGGAAGGACAGGCCTAAATCGGGAAGAAGGGAGCTAAGAGGAAGTAAGTAGATGTGAAAGAGGAGGGGACCAAGGACTGAGCCCTGAGGCACCCCAAAATGAATGGGCGCGGGCTCGGAGGAGAGGTTATCGAGCGCGACCGACTGAGTGTGGGAGGAGAGGTATGAACGGAACCAAGCAAGTGCAGTGCCCGAGAGACTAAGGAAAGTGTGAAGACGATCAAGGAGGACAGTGTGGTCGATGGTGTCGAAAGCAGAGGAGAGGTCTAGGAGGACGCCTTTTTCCTTTAGCATACCCCAGGAAAAAAAGTCAAGGAGGGCGATATGTTCAGGAGAACGAGGAGACCATTCTGATATTTCTCTATGTGTCCAGACTTTAGGGACACCTTGTAGGTCATATAATTTAATTTTCAGCCACACTTCATTCATCGAAACCACGTTGATATATAAACTTTTGCTTATAGAACTACAATATTTTTACTTAATGCTTTTTTACGGTTTAAAACCCTTAAAAGGGCATTGAATGAAAAATATTTAAAAAAATGTGTTTAAATAGAAGTAAAATGCTACAAAACAAATACATAAATGGAAGTTCGAATGATAAATTTCAACGTCGGTATTTTATATAATGAAAAGATCGCCGCTGCGACTTGATAGGATTGCACAGCTTTCTTTCTATTACTCCATCAATAATAAATAATCTCCGCATGCTTTGCCTCCTTTACTTGAGTTAATTTTGTTGAAAACTTGAATTTTTTTCTAAAAAATCTACTTTTAATTGTTAGTTATAACATCTAAATTTCCTACCATAGAGCAATTACGTTTTACGGGTTAGGAAACGTAAAAAGGAATTGAATAGAAAATACTCGAAAAAGGGTGTTTTAATGGATGAAGAATGTAACAAAAGAAACAAATTAAAAAATCGAAGCTCGAATGCCTAATTTTAACGTTGATATTTTATAGACGAAAAATAATCGTCGGCGCTATTGTTTGTAATTGCCGAAAACTTGTATTACCAACGGAGAAATTTAGAATACAAGGTCAACTGTGGAAGAATAAGAGAGAGAGAAGGACCCCCCACCCCCTGACTTTCTCAGTTCGCCGTTGACCGCTCTAAATTCGTCTGCCTTATATAAGGCGAAAATTAAAAGAATGGAAAGACCATTAAGTGGGCATCGCGACTTCGCGCTATATAACCTTATCGCGACCCAAGGCAATTAAGGAAGTCTGTTGGCGATGAATCTCTCTCCCCGTCTAGATAATTTGGGGGTATATATATTCGATAGTTCAGAATTCATAAACAGATTGAGTCTGAAGCCGCCGTCCAGTACGTTAGGTGTAACGTCTTCGTTAGTCGAGAGGAAATCGACTACATTCTTGTCCAGAGAAGAATTGAGTGATTATCGAAGAGTCAAGGAAGAGCTAGTCTTCACTCTGTGTTGTTCGTGGAAATAGCTAGGCGCCCTTCAACCCTTCTCCCCACGTTTTCGGATTTTAAGGATCGGAAAAGCCATCCCTGAAGCACCCTCCGTTTGCCTCTTAAGGATAAGAGCCCCCTTCCCCTTTCAGTCTCTCGTAGTCTCACAAGTTCAAGGTCAAACTTACCTACCTAGGCCTACTCGCCGTACATCAATGTAAAAGGGATTTAACCCCCGCTTCGTCACGCTCCTCCCACCTTTACCGCGTCGAACCTCAAGGATCCCCTTTGCTCGAGAACTTGCATAATTGTAAAATCATTTCTTAATTAATTGTCCCTCAGTAAAAACTTAATTGATAGTGTTAATCATCTTAACAGTGAACCGTCAATATTTAATTACATTGCCATTTAACTTGCCCTATATGTATATGTAATCTTTAGTCCTATTAAAGTATATTTTTGTAGCCGTGTTTGAATATTCCTTGGCCTAGCAACTGTGTATTTTACGCACTCTTAGAACCATACCCAGGTGGAGCCTTAATTTCGGTCGGCCAGTAGGCCAGTGTAAGTATAAACCGCGTACACCTGGTCATACCACGAAAAAAACAGACCGAAGCCACGTGCTCTCAATTATTTCGAATTATGACCTTCAAAACTTTCAATAAGTGGGGCAATCCGACCCATATTAGTCTTCTTTTAATAATTCCCGGACTAACCTTAGGGGGGACTTGAGCAATTGTGACATATGATTTAAATTATAATCTATGAAAGGTTTCCGTTCTACAATATTCTTAAAGGAACTAAAAATTATCCAGCAACTCGGGCTAATACGAACGAGCCTGGTAGGTGTAAAAGACTAACTGGCATCGCTTGTCAAGAGTACAGTACAGGTGACAGTCAGATCGGTCTCTGGCTAATGTTTGTTTTGCACGCCCCTGTCGTTATTTGTATAAATGAAGTGAGTACTTTTTATATTAAAACTATATTTCTGTCTTATTGTTAAATTATCAGTGAATATATAGGTCTGCGGTGTTCATTATGCCTCTTACCTTCTTTTATACATGTGTCTTATGCGAAATCTGTGATGAGCACGAGTGACACTGATAACCTGTAGTCGCCTCTGATATATATATATATATATATATATATATATATATATATATATATATATATATATATATATATATATATATATATATATATATATATATATATAAGAGAAAGAGAATAAATTGGACGTAAATGAGCAAAGGACGGCACAATAAAGGCAATCCATAATGAGAAGACAGAAATAACACCGTTAAAAAACCAACTTGTGTTATTTGTTTCCTTGCTCATTTGCGTCAAATTTCTTTTTCTTCTAGGGTATTGTTATATGGTCTGCAATCGAAGGTTTTTTCATCTTTCTTTCTGTTTTCAAAAGGTTTTGGAAAGGCAGAAATTAAATATGTCAAAAGCCTTGTGATGGTTGTTACCACCCGCATAAATTGTATTTGCTATTTCTTAATATATATATATATATATATATATATATATATATATATATATATATATATATATATATATAGATATATATATATATATATATATATATATATATATATATATATATATATATATATATATATATATATATATATATATATATATATATATACTAACCACGACTAATTCATATTACAAAAGGTTCACATTAAATGGGAAGTAAAAAATAACTAAGTGGCAAATTTCAGTTCATGTGTGTGGTAGGTAAACTCATCTCACTCATTTACGATGTGTACAAAGAGAAAGTGATTTGTTGGATTGTCACGGAAGAAAAAGAAGTTTAAAAGGAGCCCCATTTGAACAACATGACCTCAGCTAAAATGGAAGGACAGGAATCGAATTCTTGGTGGAGTTGTGTTAGGATGAGAGGGAAATCATCCATCTTTTAGGAGTAATGTATGAGGACAATGCACCAAAACATCATCGATGCTTCTCAAACTCCACTGACTGTCGCTTCGAGGGAGAATTTCCCTCCAGCACTTTCTTCTTACTTATAAAATCTCAAACACCTCAGCACCGTTTCCCCCCCACTTGCCTTCCTCACTGAACCCTTCCCGGCTTTTGAGACCCTTACGATCCACCCCTAGTCTCCTTGCCTGCTGTTATACGCTAAACTCCATCCCTTTGTGTTTTCAAGCCTTTTTTGAAGACTCGCCTCTTCTCTCTAACCTTTCCTTAGCTGATTGACAGGCGCTCTGTGAAAGCCTATGACATTGAAGAGCGCCTGAAACAGAACCGATTGGAAGGAATTGAAACGATTGATTAATCAAAGTAGAAAAAAAGAAGAAATAATAATAAAAAATTGGAAAGAAAGTGAATGAAGAGTAGGAAATTATTGTAGAAGGAGGCAAGAATTGGTAGAAATAAAGAAAATACTTGTGTAAAAATCAAGGCTAAGAAGATGAGAGGCCGCGTAATTGTGAGCAATTAGGATCTTAAAGGAAGAGGTCAGTTTATGACACATGAGTCCTATACAAGAGCCTCAATCAGCCAAATAGAAACACAGTCGTAGATTGACTTATTGAATACTCTTTCAGTGTAGAGAAACAGTGCCCTCGTCCACCAAGCATGGTCACAGTAGTGTGAAGGGGCTACTCAGCGTCATACCTCCATTTTGGTTGTTTTTATCCTGGTTTATCCATTTTATCCATGCATTTACCATCGATTAGTACGTATTCTCATTGATTTCACGCAACGCCTTTTGGCTCATAAAGAACCCGCAACCAAACATACGGGATGGTAAAACTCTCACCGCAATAACCTTGGATTATGTAACTAAACACTTAGATACTTAGATAAGGGAGAGAATGTTGATATGATTTACTAAGATTTTAGCAAAGTTTTGATAAGGTTCCTCATAAGAGACTAGTTCACAAGTTAAAAATGCATGGTATATGTAGGAAAGTTTTGAATTGGATAACTGAATGGCTGAAAGACAGGAAACAGAGAGTTGTGCCGAATGGGGTGAGGTCACAGTGGAAGGACGTTATCAGTGGCGTACCTCAGGGATCCCTTGTAGGCCTTTTATTATTCATAGTTTATATAAATGATCTTGGGGAGGCTGTAAATAGCAAAGTGTCAATTTTTGCTGATGACAGTAAATTGGCAGCTGTAGTCAAACAAGATAGGTCACTGAAGTTTTCAAGCAGTGTATTGAGGCAAGAAATAGAGCAAATCGGGTGCTAGGATACATTAAGAGGAATGTTAGCTACAAGAGTAAAGAGGTTATACTTAAACTCTACAACTCGTATGTTAGGCCACATTTAGAGTACTGTATACAAGCATGTTCACCCATTTTACACACGATATCAACTTGGTTGAGTCAGTACAAAGGAGGACAACAAATATATACCTTCCCTGAAGCACCTTGAATAGACTGAGAGTAAAAGAAGATGTGTGAGGGGAGATATGATTGAGCTATTTAAAATCTGTTCTGAGATGGATGAGTTGGATTTTAGCAAGTTATTTGAGTTGGAAGGTAGTAATAAGACTAGGGGCAGCCACTTAAAAATGAAAAAAAAAGAGGTGCAGGTTGAATGTTATAAAATATTTTTTCACTAATAGAGTGGTAGATTACTGGAATAGTTTGATATCTGAGACAGTAGACAGGGAGGGTTAACCTTTTGGGGGGGGGGGGGAGATGTTATTCTGGACTCATTCTTGTTGATGCATTTTTTTTATCATTGTATATTGTGATTGATTTGGATTTTGACGAGTCTTGATGATGATGCCTTTTGTTTTTGACACATTCCTGTGGATGGTTCAAATTGTATATTGTAGATGCATGATCTGGCAGAATCATATTGATGCATTTTATGGGTGGGTTTCAACAGATGCAGATAACCTTTGATAGGCTTTGGGGGGCTTTTGTGATCCGTGAAATTATCTTATGTTATGTTATGTTTTCCATTCAACGACATTTAGGAAAAAACAGCCCTTAACATCTCCATGCCCTCGTCTTTAGTCTTTTTCGAAACAGGCCCAGCAGCGAATTAGGCTTCGTTTGAGGCTATCGCGAGGTTTACGTTAGGCCAAGGCTAGTATAGTTTAGTTCAGTTTAGTCTAGTTTAGTTTAGGTAAAAGAGTTTAAGAAAAGGCAAAAAACAGCCAAACCTCGAACGCCTAATTCATTGCCGGGCTTGTTTCAAAAAAGGACCCCTCGTGTATTTTTTCTTCGGAGATCTCTACAAAAGAGGACCAGTCCCCAGTAGTCAAGGATCCGGGTATCATAATATCGTGCTTGACAATCTTCAAATTCTAGCCTCAAACGAGACCCTTTACAAAAACTACACCCTATGTCATTAACGGTTTTGGATACCTCATTTATATTTTTTTGCTCTTTGCATTTTATTTATTTATTTTACAGGATTCAAATAACAAAAATTTATTAAATGACGTCATAAATAGTATGATTTCTATTTTTGCCACCCCAATATTCTATTTATTTGTTAATAATTCGAAAAGGTTTTCCTTAATATTTCAGCCGTGCAACGTGCCGCGAATTATTGACCAAATATTTATTACTTTCTTGATAATTAATCGGGACAACCACTTCCTTCAGAGATTTAGTAAATAATGAAGTTAATGGAAGGGTGGGTGTTTTATCAGAACTCTAAGGAAAACACGAAAGTATATTAATTTAGAATTCCTTAATAGAAGGCTGCGAAATAGCGCCTCTTAAAGTCACTACTACTTAGCCACGCTTCTTTATTGCGTTGAAGCGGTTACAATTTTCTGTTAATTTCCCTGAGTCTGCTCCAATCGCGGATCCAGGACGGGGGGGGGGGGGGCTGAGCCCTCCAAATTTCCCTTTCAGAGTGAAAAGCGAAGGCACTTCATTAAGCGATGCCCACAATAAAACGATTCATTCATTGTGTTAATCTGATTCCTGCTGGTTATTGTCATCTTCCTCAAGAATGAGAGCAACTCGGACGTGACGGTGGGATTCCTACTGATTTCAATCCGAGAGCTGCGCTTTCTGATTGGCCTCGTCATCGCTTTAAGCTCACACCGTGGAGCCGAACCGAGCCCTGCGGGCTCATACGGTTGAGCTCGTCTCAGCATAAGCTACGATTGGTGACGTGGAACCGTAGTGACGTGGAACCGTATCTCAACAAGATCCGGGAAGGTGCAGTGACCAGCTTCTACTACGTCTTCAAGAAGGCAGAGGAGCTCATCCAGGAGATGGACTCATCACAAAACATTATTCCTCTGCCACCAGTTTGTAGACGGCAAAGGCAGCGAGCAAACGTGACCTATCAGACAGCTGAGGTATACTGCCGACGATATGTCAATGCCTCGTTCATTGACCAGGTGTTGACTGAGCTGCAGAGCCGGTTCTAGGACGACACTATTCCGGTCGTCTTCAACATTAACATCTGCGGAGTGGCGTCGACAGAGATATTGCTGCTTCAAGGCTGACATCGAGGCCTTGAGGCTCGTCAAGGTGTAAACAGAGCGCTAGTTTTCGTCAACAATCAAGTATGACTCCGCTGGAGATTGAGCTTGCCCATATCCAGACCCGAATGTATCCGAACTTTGGCCAGGCTCCTCCAAGTTCTGATCATTTTTCCACTTTTGAATGCGGAGGCGTTCGATCAGAACGGTTTAAAAAATCTGTGTATATATATATATATATATATATATATATATATATATATATATATATATATATATATATATATATATATATATATATATATATATATAAAATGGGTAGCAGTCTTTCTTGGATGCAAATTTTGTTGAAGACCATGGTATATTTCGCCTTGATCAATTTCCTTTGGCAACTTTCTATTCTTCATACTGTCTTTTTAGTCCATCTTGTAGATGGTAGATAAATTCTCCTATGTTCATATTTCTTTTAAAATAAATGCGTTTGGTAAAAAACAAACTTAAATGGCTGAGCCTTTGACATATTCGATCATCTTCGGAGCGTCTTTAGGTATACTTTCGTCCTTTACCGATGAAGTATGGTGGAGTCTGAATCAGGTTCGATGAAAAGAAAACGGTTTTTAGGGGATATTTATTCCTCTTCGCTTGAGTGTAATGTCAAGGGAAACGAGCCAATCCAGTGAGTGGATTTTTTAAAACAATTTTAATGTTCGATTCTGGCTCGTAGCCTGGGCGTTGAGGGTCGGCTTTTTTTTCGTTTAAACTGTACAAGGGACGTATAATATTGCCAGAATCAACCACATCATTCATCAATCTCTCTCGACTAGTGAAACAGAAGCCCTTAACTTCGGTTTGAACTGTCACCTACAAGCCAAATTTGATCCAATTTAAAAAGATAGTTGAACTAGAATCCCTCTTCCATTTCTTGTTGAAACTACAAGATCAAGCCATCATTGAAATTAACTCCAACCTAAAAGACCAACTACGCGCAGAAGCCACCAAACGAAGATGCTTTAATGGCAGCAAATTCATAACCCCAGAGATACGCAAGGCCATCAGCTCTCTAAAATCAACAAAGAAATAGTCATAAGAAAAGCTGACAAATCTAACATATACATAATCTAAACAAAGAAGAATATAACAGCAAATTGAATAACATCCTTAGCGACACTGTCGTAGAGTCAAGGTCGTTGGGTGACCTTGTACTGACTCTCCTCAGATGGAACAGTGCGTGTGTGGGGAAGGGGGGTAGTCAAACTGAGCAGGTGGGAAAACAACTTCTAGGGGTTCTGAGTTGAGAGAAATTGGCTATAGAAAAATATTTTACTTTATACAAAATTAAGGAATATAAGTAATTATACAATGAATACCAAATATGAAATTAAATGGGGGGGGGGGGTTATGGAAGTACAAAATCAAGGTTACGCAGACTCGGGGTATGACGGGACTCGATAAGGCTCGTTCACTGGACGTACGAACGAACGAACTCGAGGGAAAACGGGTAGGCTGAGTTCCTAGACAGACTCACGTAAATAGGATGGGCTTGGGCCTGGAAACGACGGGGGTTGCAATGTCTGATTACAAACAATTTGTTTAACCTCACTGTAGATGAACAAGGGAGTACGCCAGGCGATAACGGAGCTGACCCGAGGTTGATAGAGGTTTGTCTGTTGACTAGCGTCTATCTGGCGAGAACCCTTGTCTTCGGCTGCGAGCGAGACAGAGTCGAGGGCGGCTCGTCACTTCACGGGGCTGCAGGTCACGGGATGGCGGGTGCTACGTACGGGGTCTGCACGGTACTGCTATCCGAAACTGTACTTGCGACTGTACTGGCAACTGTACTGAATTCTGGTGGCCCTTGTCTGAGTATTTATGTGACCTCAGCGAAAGTACATCGCCCAAGGCGCCGGAAGGGAGCGGGCCTTATCAGACGAGGCGCGTTCTGCGGGGATTCTCACAGGCGCGCGGAGTTTCCGATCTGTTTTGAATTCACCCTGCACGAACGCTCTCGTTATCTGCCCCGGAAGTGCACCAGTTCCCAGGCGCTGTATCTACACGTAGAGTTTTTCGTTTCTTTCTGACAGACACCACTAAATTTAAACGTATGAATAAAGATCCGACAGAAGACTTAAAAAATAAAATAAATGAATAAATAACTAAAGCTAATGCACTCATTGGATGACTTCACTTCCAAAAGATCATCGGCGATTATACACCAGGATATTTGTATGGAAACGTAAAAATACATAAGCCAAACGACCCATTGAGGCCTATAATTTCTCAAATCGACACCAACGTACCGTTTGGCTAAAATTCTAAATGAAATGATAAAACCGTACATTCCTTGAAAGTATAGCATAAAGTCTATGGAGGAATTTATCGATATACTCCACTCTACAAGACTGGCAGAACTAATAGCATCTCTTGATGTGGAAAGCCTGTTTACGAATGTGCCTATCGTTCAAAACATCGAATCATTATACAAAATATGTACCACCACCCTACAATGTCACTTCCAAATATTGACCCAAACATCTTAAGGAATATGTTACGTTCATGCAGATCAGAGGCTCCGTTCAGGACACCGGACGGTAATCTATACACGCAAGTGGATGGAGTGGCTATGGGGTCTCCCTTAGGGCCGAACTTCGCCAACTACTATATGGGCCCACTTGAAGAGAGCTTATTTGCCAACAGTGAAAATAAGCCACACACATATTGCTGATTCCTTTAAGACGACATCTACACCAACGTCCATAAGAAAGAACATCTAAAGAACATCAAGCAGCAATTTGAGGAGAACTCCGTGTTAAAATTCACTTATGAATTGAGCACGAGCAATAAACTCCCTTTTTCTGGACTTTGAGGTGCAAACATCAATGGAAGCTATATCACAAAAGTATATAGAAAAGGTACGGACATGGGAAGATGCCTCAACGCGGATGGTGAATGTCCTGAATGGTACAAAAAGGTGGAATCGGCTCATACATCCGCCAAACATACAACTGCTGCTCTACGTGTGAACTTTTCAATCGAGAGATCTCCCGCGTAAAACAAACCCTCTTGAACAACGGTTTCCCCACCAGCATGATTGAAAAACGACTTCAATCATTTTTAAGTATGCAATTCAAAGATACGGATAAAACGAAAAGTAAAAAGTAATCAGGAAGCAATAAATAACATCAAATTGTATTGCAGAAATCAAATGTCTACGGCCTATAAAATAGAGTAAAAAAACATAAAGGAAAACATAGACTAGAAAAACATCAAGATTAAGAATCAAATGGACAAAATTCAGATTATTATTTACTATAAAACTACAAAAGTTAACAATATCCTTATGAAAAAAACAGCTGCCAAAACTAATTGAATCTAAAGTCAACCAACATAATTTACAAGTTTAACTGCCCCAATAAGGACTGTAAGCTTCATAATAACTCCAAATATGTTGGCATGACAACCACCACCCTTTCGAGGCGTTTAACCATGCATCTGAAAAGCGGAGGGCCGAAAAGTCATATAGAGAGCGCACATAACATCAACCCAACTAGAGATATTCTAGTTGAAAACACCACAATTAAAAAAAAGAGAAATATAGCTAGGCTGAATATCTTATAAGCCATCATAATAAACGAAGAAAAACCTGCCCTCAACACCTAGGCTGCGAGCTGGAATCGAACATTAAAGTTGTTTTAAAAATTCCACTCACCGGATTGGCTCGTTTCCCATGACATTACGCTCAAGCGAGGAGAAAAAAATATCCGCTAAAAATCAGGGGGGTTTTCATCTACAATTAAAGTACCAAAATCTCCGAACTCACTAAAAATACTTAATATGAGTACAGCCTCATCCAAACCACAAAAAGAAGAAGCGAAGCAGGTAACATCTGAGGAAGATTCCGATAATACATAAGAAGAATCTTCAAGCGACTCGCAATCCGAAGAAGAAAAAAAAAGAGACAGAACCAAGAACAATATTTCAGAGTGCTTCCCGGATGCTGACATAATACCCATTTCGAAACACGGAGTTAACACGGAGAGTGACATAATCAAGCAAGATATGGAACTATGACGTGCTGACAGTGAACCATCCCCAAGAACGATACGACGGAGCAGCCATTGCGATTAAGAAGGCAATAAAATTTAAGCAACTCAGGAACTTGGAAGAATCCTACCTCGCCATAGAGGTAGAAATGAGCCTAGTGAAGATGGTCGTTGCCAAGGGATATCAACCCCCGAGACGCGACTATTTGCCTAACCACACCATTACGAATATGTATACTCGGGCGAAGGGTCCCTACGATATTAATGGGGGACCTGAACGCACGATGTGCCAAGTCCGGGTATAATTAGACCAACGGTATAGGCAGATGCTTGAATACTCTCCTAGATAGGAACATCGTCCAGAGACTGGGCCCTGACTTTTCGACCTTCATCATGGAAAGGAGCGCCACCAAGCCGGATATCTGCTTGGCCAACATCCTCTTACCCTTTAATTATCACATGACCTCTGAAGTGATACCTTGTAGCGACCATATAGAGATTAACCTTTATATTAATGTTAACCCTATATCGGTACCATCACATACAAGGAAGAATTACGGCAAGGCGAATTGGGATAATTACGAGCGATTGCTAAGAAATTACATCCCAGCGAACCTCGACGAAGCGACGCTCGAAGAAATAGACGAAGAAATGCAGCGGCTAAAGGCCCAAATGATCGAGGCTGACAGAAAGTCAATTCCCAAAACTGCTCACAGAAAGATCTCTGCATACACGGTTTACACCGTGAGCTGAAAGAATTATATCAAATGAGCATCACCACGGGTACATCCCGTGAGACAATGTATCGTAAGAGAGAAATAAAGGAAGAAATAAAGATTATAATTTACGAACAACAAGAAGAGAAATGGAATGAAGCTATCGAAGAACTAGATAGCGAAGGAACCCTAAAGGAATACTAAGCGAAGATCAAGAGGATGAAAGGAATGCCCCAGAAGAAAAATATGGAATAAGAAGACAACCAAGGTGAAATTAAATCAGAGAAGAATGAAATGGAGGAAATTCTCAGGCAACACTGGGAACAGATTTTCAGAATCAGTGAAGAAGAAAATGCAGAGTTCGACATTGATTTTGAAAATCAGATTATAGACGAGCTGAACGAAATCATTGAAAGGACGCATCCTAATCACTAAGTGAACAGGGAACAAGTAGAAGAAGAAAGAGTTACGCTAGAAGAACTAGAAAGCGCTTTCTACTCCTTTAAGAAAACAGCTCCAAGCCAGTCAGGTTTGATGAAGTTAAACTTGGTCAAAGCACTAAGATGCGTGATGGAAGGTTTACTCAACATCTTTAATGCCTGCCTAAATGTAGGCTACTTTCCCGACGCATACAAAATGGCAGAAATTATCTTTATTGCCAAACCTAGAAAGCCCCCGGCGAGAAAGGAGAGTCATCGCCCAATATCCCTTTTGAAAATTGGGGGTAGACTCTTCCAGAAAATCCTGAACAAAAGGCTCGTCGATCACTTGGAGGAAAGTTCGCTCCACAACGATCAGCAATGCGGCTTCAGAAAGAAGAGAAGCACCGGGATGGTAATAAATGTCATCACGGAGAAGATTGCTCAAGCGAAGAAAAACAGGAGCTGTATCGACATAGTATGCAGAGACGTGTCAAAGACATCCGATAAAGTAAGGCTAAGAGGGATGAAATACAATATCCTCCAGCTGGGTTTGAGCGCAAAGCTTGAAAAAATCCTCTGTGATTATGTCATGTAGAGGTCGGCCTACATCAGTATAGGGCGCACGGACGGTCCCTCCTTTAATCTACATGCAGGATTGCTTCAAGGCGGGTGCCTCAGTCCAACCTTATACTAGATATATACAGCCGACATCCCAGGGCCAAGCTACCCCACTAGCCTAAACATCCAGTTCGCTGATGACGTAAGTCAACTCATAGATAGTGGATATAGAAACACGCCTTTGCAATCTCGAACGACTGCCGAGAAAATAAGAAAAGTCAACGTATATGAATCAAAATGGAAAATCCGAACTAATGGCGAGAAATTCAAGATCGTCCCATTGGGAAGAAGGAAAACAGCATATGTGAGAGCGGGGGATACGCGTTATCTTTACACCAACAAGTGCAATGTACTAGGGATGAAGGTCACTTATACTGGGTACAGGAAGCACGTCACAGAACGGATTCAGAAATCAAAACTGGCAGTCAGAACCCTCTATAGCTTCAGAAACCTCAGCCAAAGGAATAAAAGGAAACTGTATCTGGCGCTGGTCAGATCCACTCTCATCGAGCCCTCAGCATCTCTATTCAGCGTCTCAAAAGCAGCAATAGAAGAGATGCAGAGGATACAAAAAAGTGTATGTATATCATCACCAATACACGAAGGAGGGATATGAGGAAGTAAGTGGATCTGCAAAGAGCGGTGGACATCAAACCGCTCAATACAAACTTAAAGGAAAGAGCGTCAGATATGAAAGAGAAAATTACAACGAATAGCACCGAGGAAATTAGAGCACTCATCCCAGAAAACCAACGAGGTCCAAGTCACGCAAGATTCCCAAGCAGCGTCAACAAGCTTGGAAATGCAATTGTCCCGTTTTTTGCATAGGTAAAAACCACCGACCAAAACCGACGAAGAAAAGCAACCGATAACGACAAACCAAATCGTGTTTACCTCAAAACAGAAGAAGACCACTACTACCTAATGATGACAAGGAAGAATAAAAATGAAGACAATAAGTAAGTATGAAACACAGAACACTCAGAACACAAACACAAATACAAACAACCAACGATGAAAATAACAAAAAAAAATTACAAAAATCAAATGAAGACACACGTAAGAATCAATGCAGAAAAAAAAACACATAAAAGGAACCTATACAACCAAATACACGCCAAGTTAACTTTAAAAGCTAAATTAGTACATGAATCCAAAGGTTTGAACGCCTTTTAGTAATATATATATATATATATATATATATATATATATATATATATATATATATATATATATATATATATATATATATATATATGGTGCGGTTAAGGTAATGGCATAATTAGACAACTGCTCTGCTTCAGGTCCAGCAGGTGATCCTATCCTCCTTGAACTGGAAGACAACACTTAGGGATGACCCATCCCTAAGTGGTAGCTCAGCCTGGTAGCTCAGCGGTAGAGCATCTGACCGGCAATCAGTAGACCCAGGTTCGAGTCCCAGCCAGGAATTTCAAACTTTTTTCCCCTGGCGTTATCTCTGTCTTCTTTTATCTCTGTCTTCTTGGTAAAGGATTGCCTTCATTGTGCCGCCCTCTGCTCTCTTTGACTCTAGTCTTCTTCTAATGTCCCTTTCTCTTACCTCTAAAACACTCCTGTTTCTTGTCTCATTGCTCATTCGCGTCCAATTTCTCTTTCTTGTACTATATATATATATATATTATATATATATATATATATATATATATATATATATATATATATATATATATATATATATATATATATACAAACAACATTAATAAAACAAACAAAATAAACAATGAAAGAGATTAGCCTGATCTCCAGGCACCTTTGCAATCTTGCAACCCTAAGACTTCCTTATTTTCACGACCATTCCCAAACCCCACTATCTCTCACACTCACATACTCACCAGTTCCCGACAATTCAATTCAATTCTTTTCATTCAACCTGA
Source organism: Ceratothoa steindachneri (assembly GCA_963969495.1). NCBI lineage: Eukaryota > Metazoa > Arthropoda > Malacostraca > Isopoda > Cymothoidae > Ceratothoa > Ceratothoa steindachneri. The sequence goes on along the minus strand of OZ018317.1, from coordinate 205,617,156 downwards.
TTCAGACTCCACCATTCTTCATCGGTAAAGGATGAAAGAATACCTAAAGACGCTCCGAAGATGATCGAATAGATCGAAAGCTCAGCAATTTAAGTTTGGTTTTTACCAAACGCATTTATTAAAAAGAGATGAACATAGGACAAGTTAGCTACCATCTACAAGATGGGCTAAAACAGACAGTAAGAATAGAAAGTTGCCGAAGGAAATTGATCAAGGCGAAATATACCATAGTCTTCAACAAAATATATATATACATATATATATATATAGCTTTTTAAACCGTTGCGAACGAATGTATTTTATATAAAATCGAGGTAAATATAAAAAAAAATATTAATTTTAGTATTATACTTTAGCTGACGTCCCAAAACTACAATTCATATTTTTCTGATGTGTGGAAGAAAAAGCGGATCTGAGAGAGTTAGTGCTCACTACTGTGTGAGATTCTGTTATTTATTATCAATGCTGTGTAAGATAACCATTATTAATCATCCATGCCCTTTACTCAGACTATTCAGATAAAGGAAATTAGGTTAGCCCTCCCCCCCAATTTTTATCCTAGATCCGCACTGCTCTGCTTGATTACCTGTCAATACTATTGTCTCTTTCGTTGGTTTCATACCTGATTGGTAGTCTGCTGAATCCGACTCACTAAGGAGGCCAGGCTTTCTCGGTCATTGTAGCGCATCTCTGGACTGCCCTGTCACATGCACGGCAAAGGGCAGCATGTGAGGATCACACATTAAGTCTACTTTTAGGATCCATCATTTATTCACTCAATTTAATAAAGTAGCTAAACGCACTATATAAGTTTCAATAAGCGGTTTAACGTCATCTTTCGCTCAAAATAGCAAACCTAAATGCAAATGTTAGTGTTAGAATTTGAAGAATGCCCTGTCCGGGTGTATACCTGGGGGAACGCTGCAAGATATTTAGACCGGGACAAGCACTTTAACATGGCTTAGAATTTACCCTTCCCTCATAGCACTCTAAGTGAATGCTTTAAGAATGTAGACACACTCAAAGAGCGCTATAGGACTGGGGGATGCATCAAAAGAGCGCTCTACGATGATTTAGGGCTTCAAAAAGCGTTTTCCGATGATTTAGAGCACAAAATAGGATTCTAAGATGGTATAGAACAGAACAAGCCCCCCCCCCCTCCCTGCGAGAGGAAATAGGGCAAAATCAGGCTCTAGGAGCATCTATAACCTAATCAGCGCTTTGCGAGGCGAAATACTCAAATTACTTTTTCACTAATCCATAATTATCGTTTACTTCGCTCGCTTCTCCCCATTCCGGGTGATCAAGTGGAGCCCCCCTCCCCCCCGACACTTAATCGAATCCACTTGATAAACATTAGATGCAATCCGCGCCATAGAATCTGAACGGAACTTAAAAGATTTTCATCCGACCAAAACAAATGAAAATTGAACACTATTCCCTCTTCCTCTTTCGAAAAACCTTTACAAAAGACAACATAAGTCACAAGAATCGGGGTTTTTTTCTTATGTCTTGGTTTTTTGGTATTATTTTCGTCTTAAATGCGTTTTTGATGATAATTTAATTCAGCTTTTATTTTGTCCTAGTGGAATTAAACTAGATGAAAAAAAGAGAAAAAATCTACAGCATGAAGAGAACCAAAGCTCCTAGGATCCACTTGAGACCAGCCAAAGAAAAGAAAGGATAATTGAAATTAATGGTTGTGTAAATATATTTCATCTCCTCTTAAATTAATATATGTGTAAGGGATGTATGGGCCTGGAGATAAAGCTTCATGTATCGATATTGAATGTGAAATGCATTGTTGTCCATTTCGAATGGAGATTGTTACAAAAAATCATTTCTATCGAGCACAATGATTAATGAGTGAGGCAACTGAGAAGTTAAACATGCCCCTAAACTGTCCAAAACCACCTGAATAACCACCCCAGGCGTCAAAAATCCTCAAAAGACCACAAAAAACAGCAGAATTTGACCATGCAGAGATAACACTGGGGAACAATGTACGAGTATTTGGTGAATTGACAAAAGTACATTTTCCTACCTAATTCGAGCATACTGAATTCAAATCTGAAGTCAGATTCTCTTTAAATGCTACATATTTTTCGTAATATGAATAGCTAATATTATTCAATAATTTTCATTTTATAACGCCTATCATCATGCCCTGCAGTAATTTTGAATTATCCTTTTACGTTATTTATAGTAAAGCAGGTTTTTTTGCACGAACTGTTTATTGCATGTGAGAAGAAACTTGAATTACACATTAGGATTACAAATACTGTAATCAAATAGATGCTAATTTATTAATGGCCGTACATCAGGCTGGAGGCCCTTTTCTTGATTTCGATCGGACAAAAATTTGCGTTTGTAACTCTATCTTTTGTAAGTTTCCTCTGACTGATCTTTTCTAATCGCCCAGCAGTAGTCCGCCATCATGTGTCTATCCCAGTGACCTTGGTAGCGCTCTTCCATCGTCATCAAATCCTGATGGAAGCGTTCCCCTTGTTCGTCGCTCACGGCTCCCAGATTCTCTGGGAATCGGTCGAGGTGACTATTTAGGAAAGGCAGCTTCACACTCATGTTGCATCCCAGATCACGATATGCTAAAAGCATATTAGTAACCAGATCCTCGTAGTTATGCGCTTTTTTGTTTCCCAAGAAGTTACGAACAACGGCAGAAAATGAGAGCCAGGCTGCCTTCTCTTTTCCATTCATGGTGTTCACGAATCTAGAATCACTCAGAAGTCTTCGGATTTGGGGACCATCAAATACTCCTGCTTTTATTTTTTCGTATATCAAAGAAGGAAACACCGATACTATGTACTGAAAACAATCATTGTCAGTGCCCAACGCCTTGACATTCTGCTTCATCAACCCCAGTTTAAGATGAAGTGGAGGGAAAATGATCTTCTCTAGACTTACGATTGGCTCAACAATGTTTGGCATTCCTGCTTCCAAAGTTTCCCGAACTGGCCAATCATTTTGGGAGCAGTGTTTGTCACAGGCTCGACTGTCCCACAAACCGATATAGCATGGAAACTTTGTATATCCCTTCTGCTGGCCAAGGAAGAAGTTGACCATCTTAAGGTCTACCCATATGATCCAATTGTGTTTATGGTACTTAAGTAAATCCATGACCATTTTTATGCCATCGTGAGTTTCTCGCAGATGTACAGAGTGACCGAGAGGAACTGCACCAAAGTCATTGCCATTATGCAAAAGGACACACTTGAGGCTACGCTTGGAGCTATCCATAAACATTCTCCACTCAGCAGGGCTATAGGTGCCAAGTCCCAACTAGGTAAACAGACCAGGAACATCGTGGGACTATACAAATTGTTTGTCCTCAGAGAAATACTTAACAAATGTACTCTCCCTTGTTCGGGTTTATGATACCCGTACTGACCTGTCAAGCATATGTCTTTCACTCAACCTGGAGGCTAAAAGTTCTGCAGCTTTCTTGGAGAGCGCCAAATCACGTATCAAGTCATTCAAATCCTATTGATTGGAACAGTTAGGAGCTAATGACTGTTCAGCATCTGATGAATAATCTGCAGACTCTGATTCCATTCCGTGGACGTCCATATCAGTTACATCATTTTCAAAGTATGCCTTATAAGTGCGGATCACAAAGTTTGATATATTGCGCCGTTGACGAACTAGCATGTAACAGCCACATATGTAGCAGAAGGTGTCTGGATCATTAACGCAATTTCCTCTTGATGAAGCCATCACTCTAACATGAGACCTGAAAAAAGTAAAAATAATGTCAATATTTTGCACAATAACACTTATTACTATCTTACTACTGTGTACTGTGAAGTATTTGCTTTTTACAAGCACCCTCTCTGTCCATCCGGAGGGCAGTTTTCGGGGAAACGAGAAAATAGAAATTACAGAATAACTATAGCATGTAAGTAAAGATGGATTATATATTTGAAATCAGCATGAAAAAACTAATAAAAAACGGCAGATAAATCTAAGTCACTAGAAAATGTGATTAAAAGTGTTCTCCTGTGTAATCTACGGGTCATTTCACCTCAAGCCAAGTTATTTGGTGCTGGGGCAACGCCCTCCTCCACTAGCAATGCATTTCACACATACATCAATGCATGAAGCTTTATCTCCAGGCTCATACATCCCTCACACATACACTAATATAAGAGGAGATGAAATATATTTGCACAACCATTAAAGTTTTCATAGGGGAAAAGGAAAAGGAGAATTCCTCCCTAGTAGGAAACGGGAAAGAAAAACGACATTGCCTTAATGTGCCAGACAACTCTGGCTTCGTGGGGGGGGGGGAGGAATTGGGCGCCAAATCTACAACAGGACCAAAATAAATTTTGATAAAACTGTTTTGCGCACACGTTAACATTCACAGAGACATGCACACAACGCGCGTACACAAATGTGGGAAAAATGAGTTAAAGGCAGCTACACCAACGCCAATGTTCTTATGACAGGCAGATTCCGACATTCTTTGGGTTATAAAACTTTTCCATACGTATGGGGAAAAAAACACATGACAGGTTTTGTTGTATTTGTGAAGGTGAAAAACTTAATAAAAAGAGCGCGAAAGATATTTTAAGAGAATTCCATTTAGAGTTGTCTAGATTAATGTTTCTGCTTCCATTTGGGGGGGGGAAGTTGAGTTGAAATAATGAGTCCATTTTTCTTAATTTCTTTTGAGGTTTCACTTTCTTTATATCATTACTTCGCTTTCACTTCTCTTACATTTTCCAAGTCTTTATTTAAAAGTAAATTAAATATGATATTGTGTCCTTTCCCTTCAATGGCATTAAATAAGGCACTCTGTTCTTCGGATTAAATTCATAATTTTCCAAATCACATTCATGATCAAATTTACAGAGGGATTAAATTTTCTGCTTTTGGGGTTCCGAAAGTAACTGTTCTAGGGATCACCCTGTTTCACTCTTTCTCAGCCCTAATGGAAAGTGATGGTCCGTTCATTTAGAACAATGGCATAAAATTGAGCCGTAAAGGCCATTGTAGTTTTATTAAATTGAGGCAGTGTTGGGATGTTTTCGATTTACCAATTGTGCCTGTACATGCGAGTACCTATCTCAGTGTGAATCTTTGTACGAATGGATTTAAAGCTCTTTGTAAGATCTATCTTCACCCCTATCCCTTAGCCATCGTTTCACTCTATATTTAGGACACAAAACTCTAGAGAACCCCAGTGCGTCACAAATTTCATCGATTTGGTCCAATGGAAACTCTAGAAGCACCGAGAGGATTAGAACGGTAGACGATATCAAGACACTCTCTGTCGTCTCCCAATCTGATACACAAGCTGGACGTAGCACCATTTGATACTGCGTTAAACTAAACTCTTTTGTGTGGATTGTTTGGTACTTCAGGTACTCCACGCTTAGGTTGAATGTCCGAGTTCTTGGAGATATAATTAATTATTTATTGTTTTAAATTGTTCTGGGCACAATTGGGTCTTCAATGGAGACAGGTCTTACCTGATGCCCACACATATTCCTCTTAAGTATTCTTTTATACCTCTATTGATATTATGATACTAGTATATTAAATTAGCTAGTTATTTGTTTTCATTTTTCTGCGGGTGTGCCCTCATCGGTAGATGCTAGAGAACGATTAAATATACCATGCCCATAACTGAATAGAAATACGAATGCGTGTGTGGAGTGAAATGTTGGACAGAGTATGACAAGTGATGGATCTATGTTCGTCTCTACGCTGAATTCGAATCTTTAAATGATGGATCAGCAGCAATTACCTTTTAATGATGATTAAAATAATTAAGTGGTTTAACTAACGATGACATGTCCCTCACGGAACAAAGAATGGGAGAGGGGAGTGAAATAAATAAATAAATAAATAAAAAGTATAGAGAAGAAGTTCAACATGAGAATGAACTAACCTCAATCCTTGCGCTAAAAGAGCTAATTATGAACTTCCAAGAACAAGTTCGTACAAAGAACAGAGGTGGTAAAAAGTACGAATTCAAGCTCTCTTGTACGTAGTACAAACTTGTCAAACACTTATACACTTACACATATTCACCCATTATGACTAGCTAAGGAGAAAGGGGCTAAAATCAGGGGTTTGAATGGGCTTCCAGACTGGCGTAAACGGGTTGGTTAAGCACTTGTTGAATGTTCGTTTGGAAGGAAAATCAAATTGTAGAGTTTGAAGTTCTCGTAGGAAAATATTAGGCCACCCTCTTTTGTAGCACTTGAGAGAAAGATTCCTTTAGTAGGCTCCTTTTTACATTTCACACACCCATTCATCTATTTCAGTCTGGTTTTCTTTCTCTTTTACTCTATTTTTTTATCTCTTTCTTCCCTATACCCTTGATCTACACATCTCATTTTTATTTCTTCATCTCTGTTTGTTTCTCCTTCTCTATGTATTTCTTCTCTGTCTAATTCAGTTGATTCGCAAGCCAACGAAAGAGGAAAGTACTTTGGCCTTAGTTCTCGGTCTTGAGAACTACTTCGTTACGCATATGTCCAGAGGAAAGACACCACTACTGGTGGAAATGTTTTGAAAGCAGTGCTGAAATTGGTTGATGAACTGAATCTTTTGTAACACTTGAGAAAGATTCCTTTAGTGGGCTCCTTTTTACATTTCACACACGTATTCATCTATTCCAGTCTGGTTTTATTTCTCTTTTACTTTCTCTATTTTATTTCTCTCCTTCTCCCCTATACCCTTTATCTACATATCTTATTTTTATTTCTTCATCTCTGTTTGTTTTTCCTTCTCCATATCTTTCTTCTCTGTTTGACTGTTAATTCCTGGTGCTATGCATCGTGCACCAGGAAGTCAGCTGGCCACATCAGCAACTATGAAGCACGTCGTGGCAACGGTGAAAATGGAATGAATGTGATTTTTACTGCTAAACCGAATCAACGCGGTTCAATAGCTTCTAGGAGATGAGAATGAAAAAATATGGTATGGAAAGATGTTTGACCTAAAAGAGGTGATGGCAGTCTTAATAGACAGCAAGAATCTTGGATGGGTTGGGATGGGAGGATTAAGATATTTTTTTACTTGTGATGGATTGTCAATTTGGCCTTCATTGCTGACATCACAGCTCACCTGAACCAACTCAACCAGCAGGTTTAGGTGACGAACAACAGCCTATGCATCGACTTGTACTCATGAACATCAGCATTTGAGTTAAAGTTGCACCTCTGTGAATCTCAAGTCGAGAATAACAAACTTTCACACTTCTTTCTCCTGTCATTTTACTCTGAAGATGTTGACACCAGTTGCCATCTGAGTTTACCATCAGTTTCGCTCACATGAACTTATATGTTTCTGTTTTCAAGATTTTCTCTTCCCCTTTGGATGTTGACTGTGAAGAGGTGCCATTAAAAATGCAGATAGAATTCAGTGATCTCAGGTGTTCAGAAGATATGAATTTAACTTCCTTGTGAGCCACATACTTGATTTCCATGAGAATCAGGTGCTCCCTTAGGGATGGTTGCCAGCAAGTAGTGAGCATGTTTGGCATCGCATACCGCTGTAAACAATTGTTCTCCAAGCTGAAATTCGCAAATGTCAGATCAACACTTGGGTGATAGGATTCTTGTGTCAACCTATTAATTTAATCCCAACATTACATTTCTTTGTGGTTGTAAACAAGATCAGGTGTTTCACTAATAATAAATTATGATTCTCCCTTTTGTGATTTTAGCTTGTTTTTTTATGTCCTACCGAGGTTGCAACCCTCGGTCGCTACTGAGTTTAGCTTGTTGTTTTTTATGTCCTACCCTCGGTCGCTCTTGAGTTTAGCTTTTTTTTATGTCCTACCGAGGTTGCAACTCTCGGTCGCTCCTGAGTTTAGCTTTTTTTATGTCCTACCGAGGTTGCAACCCTTGGTCGCTCCTGACTTTAGCAGTGGGGAGCTCAGGATAAAAAGATTGTGGATTCGTGATGTAGAGGATTAAAAAAGATTGTGGATTCGTGATGTAGAGGATTAAAAAAGATTGTGGATTCGTGATGTAGAGGATTAAAAAGGATTGTGGATTCATGATGTAGAGGATTAAAAAGGATTGTGGATTCGAGATGTAGAGGATTAAAAGTAGTTTAATATATATTAAAATGCGACCAGGAACAATTGGTTGAATCGAATAGCGATACTTTAGGAATAACTCTAAAAAAAAAACAACTAAAACTATGTAAAAAAATTGAAAAAATAGAAAAAAAAAAGATCGAAGAAATTACGCAGAGCTAAAATAAATATAGACAAAAGCAGAATTGATGTAAAAGGAATAAAAGAATTGCTATAAATCATAAAAGATCCATACTTTTCTCTTTCTTCCATACTTGTTTCAATTTTAAATCTAGCATCGTAAGCTACGAAATACCATAAAAATCATAGTAATTACGACTATTTATTTTAGGGTGTTTAACATCCCCTTTCACACTGAGTATGGTCTAAGCATGCACGGAAAAGATAGTGGAAGATTTAAGAGGCGCAAATGACGACCCGAAAGAGAGAGAGAGAGAGAGAGGAGAGAGGAAGAGAACACCAGTCTCTTTGGAGATACTAGGCTAACGGAGGCGTACCGGTCCTCTGCCATCACCATCTTTCTAGTTATGACAATGACTATAACGACCATTTTAATCAACTGCCTCATTCACACTTCAGGAACGCGAGGGAGACTCCGTGTGAGTATTCTCTCTCTACATACCTACACACATACATACATACATAAATACCTACCTACGTACGTACGTACATATATGTATATATTATATGAATGAAGGAGGAACGATCATATATTATATGCATAAAGGAGGAACGATCATATATTATGTGTATAAAGGATGAACAATCCTATATTATATGTATAAAGGAGGAATGATCATATATTATATGTATAAAGGAAGAACGATCATACGAGAGGTGGTCAATAAGTTTCGCGAATCGGTAGGGTAAAATAGAGGAAGGGGGATGGCTGTTTGTGGGGTGTTCGGACAAGTTATGAAAAATCAGGACCTGCAGCCGCACGCTCCTGCCTCGTCTATTTAAGAAGCAGTAGCTGATCGCAGATCGTCAGTCACAAATTTTTCAACAATGGAGAAGGTTGAGCACCGCGCACTGATCAAATTTTTGACCAAGGAAGGCAGGAATGCAAAAGAGATCCATGAACGTATGGTTGCAGTGTACACCGACACCGCCCCTTTCTATGCAACCATTCCTCGCTGGAATAGGGAGTTCCGCCATGGTCGTGAGTCCCTTGAAGATGACCCCCGTCCAGGACGCCCGTCAGACGTGACCAATGAGGACAATGTGGCCCGTGTGGAGAGGATAATCCTCGAAAGTTGACGGGTGAAGGTCGAAGAAATCGAGCGAGAACTTGGAATATCACATGGAAGTTTATGAACACCATCCACGACAATTTGGCCATGCCCAAGGTCTCTGCCCGTTGGGTCCCTAGAAACCTCACGCCCCATGATCGACTTCAACGTCGTCAAAGTCCACTAGGCCAGGGTTGCACAAGCTGCCCTGCGCGAGTGCGGATTCGAGGAACTCAACCATTTCCCCTACAGTCCAGATCTGGCCCCTAGCGACTACTTTTTATTCCGCCAGCTCAAGGCTGCACTGCGTGGACGCCGGTTTGGGGACGATGAAGATGTCCTGCTCGCCGTCCAGGAGTGGATTAAACAGCAGTCGGGAGATTTCTGGTTGTCGGGAATTCGAAGCCTCAGGGACAAATGGCGTTTCCTTATATCCGAATTGCAAAACTTATTGACCGCCCCTCGTATATTATATGTATACAGGAGGAACGATCATATATTATATGTATAAAGGAGGAACGATCATATATTAAATGTATAAAGGAGGAACGATCATGATGATGCAAAAGATCGTAAATAAATAATAATGAAGAAAATTTAAAAACAGAACAATAAAAAATATAAGATGTATAGATTTAAAATTGAAAAATTGTAAAACAAAACAATTTCTCCATTAAAAGAAAAAATAAGGGTATAAAAAAAAGAAAATTAAAGCAAGAAATGGAGAAGAAGATTGAAAAATTAAAGGAAGCTGACTTATTGATAATATTTAGTGACTTCAATAGTTATATTTGTTTTGCAGAATATCAGGCTTTGGATTATAATGGCAGAATAATAATAATAGAATTAAGGGAAAATGCTAATTGCAGTTTAGGAAATGAGGATATACATCATTTAGTCGAAAAATGAACTAAAAAGGGCGTTAATTCGATTTGGTCTCACCAAATGATAACTTTGATGAAGTTTACTTGAATGTGGGGATCGTATAAAGGATCTGGAAGTCAAAAGTCTATACCATTTTGAGACTTCAGATGAACAGTTTTAACATCTAGAGTCTTGAGATGAACCATTTTAACGTCTATGTACCTTCTTTAGATTAACCATTCTCACATTCAGAATCTTTAGATGAACCATTTCAACGTTTAGATTATTCAGATGAACCATTTTAATGTCCATCTTCTATAGATGAACAGTCTTGAAGTCTAGGTTCTTCAGAAAAGATAATTTCATGTGTTCGTTTTCTGCATCCATTTCTTGCAGGTTAGCATCCATTAAATCGCCTGGGACAATGTTCTGGACTTTCTCCTTTTCCGTGTCACAATTCGATCTGTTGTTATTCTTTCTCTACGTTACTGGCACTTGAATCGGGTTCTGATTGAAGTTCGGTGTTGTTTTACGCCTATTCAAGATAGAATAGGTAGGTAGGCGCCTTAGTTCTACTACACTTCAAAATTAAATAGGTATGAACCAATTAATATATGTTGCCTTAGTTGTAATCCACGTCAAGATGAAAAAGCTGAGTGGGTTTGAACCAATTAATATCTTATGCGTTATTTGTACTCCTCTTCAGGATGAAAAAGCTAAATTGGTTTGAACCAATTAATATCTGTTGCGTTAATTTACGCCCCTTCAAGATGAAATAGGTAAATGGGTTTAGACCAATTAATATATGTTGCCTTAGTTGTACTTCCTTTCAATATGAAATAGGTAAATGGGTGTGACCCAATTAATATATGTGCCTTAGTTGTACTCTACTTCAAGATGAAGTAGGTAAATAGGTGTGACCCAATTAATACATGTTGCCTTAGTCTACTCCATCATCATGTGAAATAGGTAAATAGGTGTGACCCAATTAATACATGTTGCCTTAGTCTACTCCATCATCATGTGAAATAGGTAAATAGGGATGAGCCAATTAATATCTGTTGCTTTAGTTCTACTTTACCTTCATGTTAAATAGGAAAATAAGGATGAACCCCCTAATATCTGTTGCCTCAGTTCTACTTCACCTTCATGTGAAATAGGTAAATAAGAATGAATCAATTAATATCTGTTGACTTAGTTCTACTTCACCTTCATGTAAGATAGGTAAATTAGGAAAAAACAATTAAGATTCGTTGCCTTAGTTCTACTTTTCGTTCATGTGAAATAGGTAAATAGGGATGAACCAATTAATATGTTACCTTAGTTCTATTTCACTTTCATGTAAAATAGGTAAATAGGGATGAACCAATTAATCTGATAGCAGCAACATAAAAATACCAATTGAGTTTATGACAATCTTATACGATGTGAAAAATATTTGGGAAAGCCTTAATAGCCCAATGGTGCTCTAAATCCCCCTCCCCTCAAGGTTATGTGGCGATCCAGATTGAAAGGAGTGTGTAAGGGAAAAGGGACGGCAAGAAGAATACCCCCTTCATTTGTTTCTTGAATTACTTCCCTCCCTATGTCTCCTAAGTATAACTCCACGTGGAGTAAGCTCTGTATCCAAGGAGAAAAATAAAAGAAGAAGGAATTTGAATATCGGTCAGTGCCTCACAGGTGTACTTAAGCTGGGCGCTAAAAGCTTTCACCTCGCCGATGAAATTCTAATCTCCGTAGTCGGAAAAGGATAGCCGAAAGTTCCCACCCACATCGTTAGAGACGATTAAGACCGGTGTCGGGTGACAAAAGCTAATCCCTCCAGGCGCCGGAAGCTTTCTCACAGACGTCTGTGCCTTCCAGCAATCGAGCACTATAAAAATGGCCGTCATATAAATACCCTTGGTTTTTCAAAGATCAACAGATTGAGTTTGATATCTCGTTGCCTTCGATTCAGATCGTGTGTCTGTTTCCCTAAGTCCCTGGTATTCGCGTATACCATCGAAGTTGGATCTCACCAGGCATATCCATCTCTTTTGTGAAGGCTTACTTTGTTCAGAGCAAGCCTCTAACCATCGCTTCATCACCGAAGCGCTAAAATAGTAGTATTTTCCCACCTCTTAAGATATTACTTCGGGAGCGAAAGCAAGCCGTTATGGTCGAGATTCCTCTCGTCTCATCTGGACCTCCCCTCTCAAGGATCTCCAGTTTCCCGTGTGAGATTTCGCGCTGAGCCGCGTCAGAGTCAGATTTTTGGAGGTTGCACTTCTTTGGAGCAGAGGTGCCATCGTCTGTCTTCAAGGAGGATCATAAACTCGTCTTCTAGTCCCCCCGCCCCACTTCACCCCCATTACCCTCAGGATATTCGGCCGAGAATTACGACCATTTTCCGTCTCTATTCCCCCGCGCCGGCTCGCTAAAGGATTTCCCTTCCTAGAGGTGACTTTAAGGTAAAACAACCTTTGTTTGCATCTCCCACTAATCGACCCGCTTTCAGACTTTTAATATTCCTTCTGTATAATTGATTTATAGTTTCCCATGTAGAGGGATCCGCTAAAATAGTAGTATTTATCCACCTCCTAAGATATTACTTCGGGAGCGAAAGCGAGCCGTTACTCCCCCCTCCTTCCGACTTCACCCTTTTTAGAGTAACGCCAGGTCACTGAAAAATTCACACCGAGGCATGACGCTGAAATTGAAGGCTAACTCCCCGCCGTCTCAATCTCACCCTCCACCCCGGGTTGGGAGATTACTCATCTATTATGTAGGTTTGCCTCTAACAACTTTTATGGCTCCAGGTCTGCTGATCCCTGCCTTTTACACTTTCCCGTAAGGCTACGCTCGGTTGTACCAGCCGATAATGAGGGTTCGAGAAGGCCCCTCTCTCTCTCCCTATTTTGGAGAAATCCGCGTATATATCCACCCTCCCAAGGATTACCCACAGATTCGGTTAGACGACGCTTCTCTAAAAGGAGTTCGATTCAACGACGATCTCTCCCGAGAAGTGTTTAGTGACGGTCGCAGGCCACGGAAGAGCTGGACATCACACTCGTATCTTCGGGTCAGGGAGAAAAGTCTCGTGAGGCAACGTCAGCCTTTCTCAACCGCCTTCGGATCAAGGATTGGAGAAGTCGTCCCCCGAAGTCCTTTTGGTGACCTCTTGAGGACAAGAGGCCCAATAGCTCGCTCAATCCGGGTTTGGAGAAGTCATCTCCCCCCACCCCCTTTCGAAGTTCAACCGGTGACCTCTTGAGGACAAGAGGCTCGATAGCTCGCTCGATCCGAGTTTGGAGAAATCACCTTCCCCCTTCGAAGTTCGTCCGGTGACCTCTTAAAGACAAGAAGCCCACATCTTGCTCGCTCTAAGTTTGAAGAAAGTAGCACCACCCTTTCGGGTTCTTGGCTACACCCATGAGGGATCAAGGTCACCAAGATCTTTTTCCAAGTTCGCCCCGCATTTTTCTCGAGGTTCAAAGGAACTAAATCGCTCACTACCCTAAATCTCCCATTATAACCATTCAATAACCCTGGTTAAAATCTATTTTTGTCGGTGTGTTTGGAATATTCCTTGGTCACTCAGCTGCAGCTAACTATTCAAATCGCACTCTTAGAACAATAACATTTGTTGCCTTGTTTAACCTATCTTAGAGCCTATGTGCGTATATTCCCGTACACGTGGCCATACTTCGACATCCCATTTAAAAGCTAATTAGCAAGTAATTAAAGTTACCTGATTGCCAATTTTTTATAGTCTGTCAATATTATCCTTATTTACATTTACTATATTTCCCGTATATATATATATATATATATATATATATATATATATATATATATATATATATATATATATATATATATATATGTTAACAAGTGACTTATTAAAATTATATTTTTGTTTTTTACTCTTTAAATATATCCTTGAACTGCAACTTGGTAAACTCATTAAACGCTATCGGCCCCTGTAATAAAAACGCACTCTTATACCTCGTAATCAACGGATTACTTTTACGATGTGAATGTACTTGTATGTAGCGAATGACGCGTGCGTACATTAGAAGATATATGTGTATGTAACTGTATATATATATATGTATAAATGTATTGTCTGGGGAGGTGACCTATTCCTCGATAGCAGTGATTTATTTTGGTAATTCCGAGCTTTTTCCTTTTATACTGACTCACCTTTAATGTTCCCTATCAATAACTTGTAAGCTATCTTGGAATTTCTCTTGCATCTATTACTTTGGGCCATGACACTGAGGAAACTCACTAGCTTATTGGATACGAGTTAGATTTCTCACGTCTAGGTGTCGGGTTCATTCTCAGCGAGCGGGCCATAGAACTTCCGCATATCTCGGAGACTCACCGACTATTGGGTAGATGCTGGAGCCTACTCTCGCCAGCTTAGGTAGCCCCTACAGACGTCATCAGCCGCATAGCCAATCAGAAAACCGCTATCATTTTCATTCCTGTCTTCACAGCGCAACGTATGCCCCGCCCACATTGGATATAGCTAGACATTGGATGGGCTTCGATTTGGGTCAACTTTGCAACAAGTACCTGGGTTCAAACCCTCCCATTAAACTGTAACTCTTGGACTTAAACGGTTGAAACGAACGAAAGAAACCAGACTGTTCCTTCCCTAAGATCCAACACTGTGATAAATCCTCCGGGCCTCTATGGAGCAAATCCGGAAGATGCTTTCTCCTCCCCATTCACCCCAGAGCTCTCACAGGGATCCCATCCTAAGCTAAAAGAATGGAATCAACCAACATCGGCGACACTCGTAGAAACAGCGTGATCCGAACCAATTTGGGAGGGATTATAGGAATCAGGCGAGTCTCTCCTTTAAAAAAGCACACAATATGTCGGATTCCGGAATTTAAGTCCTTCTAGTTTTATTATTTTACTGAGCCAGATGGATTTACTTAATTCGATAAAGCTTCTTTTCATTTAAATGATTTTCTTTATAAATTCTTGCAAAGAACTAGCGTTTGTAAAATCTGTAAGGTGGCATGGTAAAAAGAAGCAGAGAGACGTAGCAGAATATAGATAATGGTATGATCTAATAGAGCAAAATTGAAAATAGTCGATTTCTTTTAATAGTAGAAACATCAGATACGATTATCAGTTCTATAAGCACATGTAGGGCTTACAAAGCGTCCATAAGGACGATTAAGGTGAGATAAAACACGAAATAGATGAGTTTACTTAACAGAGAAGATTGAGGAACAAATAAAGTACGGGTATCGGACTTCCACATCACACCAGCGAACAATATAGGAGAAGCTGAGGATCAATTGCTACCATCTTCATGAGAAAAGTGCAAAACAAAAAGAACAGAATAGGTTTTGTACTTTGCACTTTAGTAAACAAACATCTCGAAACTAGATCTTGCAAAATTAAAACCTATGAGGTTATATACAGAATTTTAAAGGCTAAAAATGAGACTCGATTGTACATGATAGAGAAAATTAAATACAATGAATTTAAGATTATTAGAAAGATATTTTAGAAAGATTACAAAGAATATAATGTAAATAGAATGAAGATACCATTCTAAACTATAAGTTAGTAAAACAAATTAAACTATACCTAATGATTGAACCAGATCCAACGACAATTCTTCCGGAAAAATATTAGAAGTAAAAACACGACTAGAAAAGTTTATCATAAGACCTAAAGAGTTTTAACGGAAACTTTAATATCCTCAAGGTATAAATATAATATAGAAACTTCTAACTAGATGAGGACGAAGTCTTTTGATCCATAATGAAATAGAAAATTTTACATGCATGGAAAACGACAAAGCAAAGCCCTTTAGAAAAGGCAGAGAAAAACATCTCTTCAAAATATTGGAATTTTTCCCACAAAGATATAAAGGAAAAGACAATACTACTGTTTTGTTCTACCGTATCACTTTGGCTCGTTTGCACATAGTGAAATATAGAAGAATTAATGTACTGAAGCCAAACGGCCGATTATCAGCAACTTGAAACATTATTATTATAATAAGAGAGCTGTCTGGCTGTCCGCCGGTTTCACTATTGAAATAAATAAATAGGGCGAAATTTCACGCCATTCCGCTTATATATATATATATATATATATATATATATATATATATATATATATATATATATATATATATATATATATATATATATATATATTTATGAAGGTTAAAAAAATCAATTTATCTGGATTTGAACGTTTCGAGGACCTAGCCTCATCATGGGCTCTAGAAACAAGAAGGTATGGGGTTGGAATTTCTAGCTTGATAAAATACTAAAAGAGAACAGTGCAATTTAGGATAAGTCACTTAATTAAAAACTAAAATTCCTTCAAATTAGAGGTTGGATGCAGTTTGATTTATATTCAAACCAGGCAATGGCTTCGCCAGTGGCTCCCTACGGGGGAGCTTGCGCTTCGCTATTAAGATTAAAATTGAAACTAAATTTTCCCCTTTTCGAAATATCACGTTGTTAAAATATAGTTATAGAAGAAGATATATAAAAATAAATTTTCTGAACTACACCATTTGTTATTCTTTGGATTTTAAATTATTCACAAAATTTCGATACTTATATTTATTTCTGAACTTCACCATTTTGTTTTTTGATATTATAAAAGAATTATTAGAAATAAGTTTGATAAAAAAACATAAGTCATAACCAAACTAAGATGAAATTATTATTCAAATGCTCAAAAAAATCCCCTTCTTAAATTATAGAGTTAGTGATGATGATGATGAAAAGCGATTCTAATAATTGTAGATCTTTGGGATTGGGGTATGACTTAGTATTTTAAAGCTATCCAAACAATTTCAGACTTGCATACTTTGATATGATCTGGTATGGACGAGGGGTCTGGTTTGTTTAGAACCAGCCCCGTGTGGGTGTCTTCCCCGATGCTGCTCGATGCGACAATGGATTGATTGACCTAATGGTCGAAGCAATATAAGATGAATCGCGAGATTAACAACTATATTTATAAATTACAGAGGAGCGGCAGGGGAATGGAATTCGGTCCTTATAGCTGAAATAGGTCGTAATATTATGTCCATTTTTTAATTCGAAATTGGGTTTCGAGATAGGAATATAATTTATTTAGTCTTCTTAACCTCTGTACCAAAGTCGTTCGATTTTCTACCAAAGCATGGGAGACTTAAGAAAATGGATAATTTCTCTATTGTATTTTGTGTTGGATTGTTATTATAGAGAGAATTAAGTCTTTTTAATGTTTTTCCACTAATAAGTCAGGGTAGCCATTACTTTTAAATCTATTTTAAGAAAAGAGAATTCTAAATGATGTAGTACGAAGATCATATATTGTAGGCTCGATGGATAAGGGTTTAGGCATCTTTAGTTTGTTGCCAGGAAACCTTAAGTTATTCTCGTTAAAAGGCCGTGGGCGATGCATTGGGAAGGTAGCTAATCTTTGCTCTACTAACCACTTACATTTACGGTGTACAGTGCACTTTTACCTTAATATTGATATCCATTTGTTTTCATTTTGTGTATAGAAAGAACAGAGAGGGACTGCCGTAATACGGCAGTCAGGTAGTCAGAGAGGAGCGTTGCGGAAAATAATTAAGAAAGGGACAGCGAGAGTAGATAGGTCGGTGGCTATACACCGAAGCGAGGTGTTGTAGTGAGGGTGTGGGTTATGAGGTAATTGACTGGGCGAGGGATGGGGGCAAGTCAGGGGGGGAGGCTGACAGTCCATCCGGAAACGCGTTATTCATGATGCCTTATTGGGTTATGCGAAGAATGGTACGGGTGGCAGGTGTTCGTGGGCCGCGGGATATCGCGGCGCCATCGCGTACCTTCTTACATGTAGCGAGGTGTAAAGTGGGTCTGTTGTGAGTTTTTCAAGTTGTTTTGTAAGTCTGGTGTGAGCGTAGGTGTTGAGAGGAGTCAGTTTGTTGTTGTTGTGTAGTGCGTCCATTTTCGAGTACAGCGGCGAACGGCAAGCGCGCTTCAGAGCAGAGTTCTGAATGCGCTGAGCCTTTCGCTTCCAGGTGTCGCTCGAGGCTACGAGTGACAGTGGGGCGTACGTGAGAATGGGACGCACGAGTGCTTTATATAGGTGTAGTTTTAGTTTCTTGCTCGCTGGGTAGAACCTACCCAGCGATGTGTTTGTACGTGAGGCTCTTGCTTGTATTATGTTCTGGTGTAAGTTGAACCTGAGGGATTTGTCGAATGTTACCCCCAGGATTTTGGTGCACTGTGTGTATGCGAGCCTTGTTGGGTTTTGGTGGATCAAGTTTGGTGTGTGTGAGTAGATTTGTAGGTTGTGCATGAAATGATCTCTAGCGCCGTAGAGTGTCATCTGTGTCTTCTGAGGATTCGTGGCAATCAGCCATTTGTCCTCGTAGTCTGTCTTCTCGTCAAGTATTCTTTGTGCATGGAGCGCGATTTCTTCGGGGGCCCGACCGCTGACGAGAATGGTCTCGTCGTCGGCGTAGGCCACTATGTAGGTGTGAACGCAGTTTTCTGGTGGGCGTGGGGTGTCGTTTGTGAACATGATGTAGAGTGTGGGTGCCAGAACGCTTCCTTGGGGAACGCCTGAGCGTGGTGTGAAGGGTCTTGATAGGGTGTTGTTATATCTAATGTGGCATCGCCGTCCAGTGAGGTAGTGTGAGAGGAGCCTTCTGGTGCAGAGAGGTAACTCCGTGTTGTTGGCGAGTTTCCAACGGAGTCCCTCGTGCCACACCTTGTCAAAGGCCTTCTCCACGTCCTTACTGACGGAGAGAGTCTTTTGGTGTATCTGTAGTTTCTTTTGTATTCTGTCGTGTACGATGGTCACGGCCGCCTGAGTGGACCTGCCTCTCCTGAACCCGTATTGATGGGGGGAGAACCAGTCCCTCTCTTCCAGGAACTCCCGTAGGCGGCAGTTGACCATTCGTTCGAGTATTTTGCCTAGGTGCTCTAATAGAGCAATAGGCCTGTAATTGTTTGGGTGTTTGGGGTCTTTGTGTTGTTTATGAAGGAGTATATTGTGAGAGACTTTGAATATTTTGGGAAAGTGGCCTGAGGCTAGAGAGGCATTGAATAGGTGTGTGAGTGTGGGGTATATGTCTGCGGGGAGGTTATGTATCAGTGTGGCCGGTAGGCCGGAGGGGCCGGGGGCGCGTTTTGGTGTCGATTTTATGTAGTGTTTTGTTTCCTCGACGGTGATTGGAGTGGTAAGTGTAGACGTGTAGTCGAGCACCTCCATACGTATCAGGGGGGCAGGCCTCAGCTCGTGAGCATGAGTCCGGCACCATTCCTGAATGTCTTGGAAGTGCTCCTGCGCATGTGGTTTTGCTGGGTTGTGGGTGTGTACTGTGTCCCAATGGGACCTGAATGCGTCGAGGATGTCGTTGGTGTCTGTGAGTGTGTGGTTGTTTATTTTTAGTGTTATTGGTTTGTGTGGTTCCGTACCCAGCATCCTTTTCACGTGCCGCCAGAAGAAGGAAGGGTCCATGCAGCGGGTGTCGTCCGCAATGCGGACGACCTCACGCCACTGCCGGTTCCTATCTAGCTGCACGCATTGAAGGATGTGGGCACGTAGCTGGTTGATGTTCTGTTGTCGTGGGCCTCTGGTGTAGTGGTTGTTGTACTGTGTGATAAGTCTCTGTGTGTGTATTGAAAAGGTGAAGTGTTTTAGGCAGGTGTAGTTTTTGTGAGGTGAGTGTAAGTTACGTGCGGTGGTGATGGTGTCTAACAGTGAGCACCAGTGGTGGTCTATTTGTCCTGGATTGGTGTTCTCCAGGTCGAGGTTATGTGGTGTGTTTGTGGATATGTGGCTTCTAAATTCAGCCCAGTTCGTATTCTTGTAGTCGAATAGAGGTGATGTGGGGATGAGTATGGGGGATGTGGATATGAGAAGGCATATCGGTATGTGGTCTGATAGTACGTGGGGACCGGGTGCAATGTGTGTGTAGAAACGTGTGGCATGGTCGTTACGGAAGACCACATCCGGGGATGTGGTGCCTCCGCGCATGCCAAAGAACGTGGGGAAGGCAGGGCCGATGTGCTCGTAGCGGTGACGCCGCAAGGCACCGGCCAAGTAACTGCCCGCATCGTTCGTGTTGTTTGAAAGGAGTGACGGGTGGAAAGCGTTGAGGTCCCCCGCAAAGAAGATGGGTAGGTTGTAGTTAGAAAGGGCCCGGAGTGGGACTTCTATGTTTAGCTGTAATCGTGGTGGTCTGTAATGAGTGGCCACTATTATGGGACCAGAGGTTGTGTCGATTTTGCAGGCTAGAAAGGAGGTGTCGCGTGTGTTGACGAGGGAGTGGTGTATGTTGCGCTTTACTAGGATTGCAGATCCTAGGTGCCGCGCCTGTGGGGATAAGTATGTGTGGTAGCCTGCAATGCGGAGTTTGTTGTTGGGAGGGTGTAAGCTGGTGGAGTTTAGTAGTATGATGTCGGGTCTTTGTGTGTTGAGTACCCAGTTGGCGACCGTATGACGAATACCGTGCCAACTGCGTACGTTTAGTTGTATAACACTAGTGCGACCTATTGTCGTGGTCTTAGTGCGCGGGAGGCTGATTTGCCAGGAATCGTCCCTTTCTCCTTGGTTATAGCCCAGGAGGCGTGAGGGGCGAGTAGTACCTTGACACGTGTAGATGCGTGTTTGTGAGGCACGGCCGTGTTATTGGGTGGGGGAGCCGTAGTGGGTGGAGGAGTGTGTTCTGTAGAGGTGGTGGCTTTGGGTGGGGTGGTGTCTTGGTGGGGGGAGTTCGTGACGGAGGTGGGCGGTGTAGAGCTGGAGGATGAAGGGCTGGAGATGGTTGGGGAGGTGCAGATTATGAGAGGAGGGGTGTCGGGGGAGAGAGGAGGTGGGGACGGCGGAGGGGTGGTGGAGGCAGAAGGGGAAGGAGACGGAGGAGAAGGAGTTGAAGGAAGGGGGGTTGGAGGGGAAGGAGTCTTAGGTGAAGGGGCGGAAGGCGGAGGAGGAGAGGAGTGAGAAGGAGTAGAGTGAGAAGGAGTAGGGTGAGAAGGGGTGTTTTCTCAGATCTACTCATCTCTACAAGTACCCCCGGACATAAATAGGACCTTAAGTCACCCCCCCCTTAGCCCCTCCCCCCCCGAATAAAAATACCTTTATTTTCCTGGTTCGTCATCCTGATATGACGTGCTAAACCCCCCCCCCCCCGTCCCTGCTCCGCCGTGATGTCTGGCTCCGTGATCGTGACTCTACACATATAGCTTCGTTGCAACTATGCCGTTCTACTTAGAAAAGGCATAATTGAAAACTCTGGGGAAAGGAGGTCTGAGGCTTACCCCGCTGCGGAACCCAGAGGAAGAAGCAACCTGGTTTGGGATTCAGTTACAAACGCGGGGAGGCATAACAACCTACCCTGCGGCACCGTCCAGGACCACAGAGGGAGACTCTTCCGTCTCTGTGAGATGTCGGACGTAACTGTTAAATAACCAAAACCCAATAGAGGGGGCGGCACCCCGACTGGAGTCAGTTGATTCTGGCTTCAGTCATCATTAAGTCCGCCATGTTTTTACACCCTCTGAGGAGCCCAACCAGGTCCATAAAATCATCCATCACCCTTCACCACATTCGAGTCATGTTCACGGGGTCCTCATCGGCGGGGCGGGGGCCTTTCCATATAAAGAAGGAAAAAACTCCGTAAAAGCCTCAAAATGGCGAACAAATCCCACCTCACACTAACGAGCACCACACAACCAGCACCCGACACAATTGACCACCACCACACATTGCTCACGCTAGCCTCCACCCACGACACACCAATAACAAATATCATTAAAATACGCACAGGTCACAAGCTCGTCTTCCGTTCGCAGGAGGACGCGCTAACCTTCCACCAAAACTCGACCACTACACTAAATACACTCAACCTCCAGACAAGACTCGCTGACGGTATCAGGAAACGATACCAGATTCGAGTGACAAGGACCAACCCTTTGTGGCTGGCCTTCACAGACGATGACCTTCGCTCGCACCTCCGTCAGGAGTACGGGGAGGAGGTCATCAAAGACCTCTACTTTAACAGGTCAAAGAACTGGGCAGTGATTACACTGTCCAGTGATAACACAAAAAACATGCTGCTAGACCGAGGCATCAAGGTCTGTGGCACCCTCACAAACCCTCAACACATTGAAGAACAACACAACATAAGACCCACACAATGCCACCGGTGCTATAAAACCGGCCACAGCACCAATACCTGCACTGCAGACCTAATCTGCTCAAAGTGCAGCACAGCGGGGCACCACTATACAACCTGCACCTCCACCACAACCCGCTGTGCAAACTGTGGCGGTGACCACGTCGCCGTCTACCCCAGGTGCCCTTACCTAGGCAAGGCACGCCATGACGCCGTGGAGGCCATCCGGCACCCGCAACCAAACACACGCATAACCACACACCCCACCCCCGCACCCCCTCCCCTCACCATGTCATTCGCCGCTACTGCCAGCCCTACGCTGCCGGCTCCCCCTGTTCTACCCCCGACGCACCCCCCTGCAGCAACCACACCCCACCCACACATCCCTCCCCCCCCACCCCAGCTCAGAACACTCAGAGACCCCCACTACTACCAACACCCACACACCACACTGCCACCCCCACACCACTCTACACGCCCACCCCCACCCCACTCTACACCCCCACACCCACCCCACCCCAACCCTGCGACAACACAAAATCCAAATTACACCTGGCCACCCTGCTCGCAGCGGTGGCAAAAGACATGTCGAGGGGTGACCCCCGACTTTACGCGAACATACTCAACACACTATTCGCCTCCAACGGCATAGAGCAAATCACCTTCCCCGAGAAGGTGTTCGCTCTAATAGACGCACACACATCCAGACCTGCACTCCTCCCCACCCCGACGGGTACACTCTCCTGCCCGCAGGGAACCACCGCCCCCCACTCTCACCACGCTCTCCCTGCACCTTCCTCAGCCGCTGCCCAAGCCCCCATTCACACAACCTATCCTCCTCGCGCTTCTTCCACCCCTCTATCCAAACCCCGCCTACCTCCCACTGCCACCACCCCCCTCGCACCCATCTGAGCCTCCTCTCCCACAGCCTCCACTGTCACTCCAACCCCCTCGCAGCCCACTACACCCCGTGCTAACCCCCAAAACCCCACCCCCAAGCCCCAACCGCGTAGACAGGCACGGGACAAACAAACCCCCCTCTCTCCTGTTTCCACTCCTTCCTCGCTCCCTACTGCTTCCACGTCCACTCCTTCTCAATCTTCCCCTTCTCAACACACCCCTTCTCACCCTACTCCTTCTCACTCTACTCCTTCTCACTCCTCTCCTCCCCCGCCTTCCGCCCCTTCACCTAAGACTCCTTCCCCTCCAACCCCCCTTCCTTCAACTCCTTCTCCTCCGTCTCCTTCCCCTTCTGCCTCCACCACCCCTCCGCCGTCCCCACCTCCTCTCTCCCCCGACACCCCTCCTCTCATAATCTGCACCTCCCCAACCATCTCCAGCCCTTCATCCTCCAGCTCTACACCGCCCACCTCCGTCACGAACTCCCCCCACCAAGACACCACCCCACCCAAAGCCACCACCTCTACAGAACACACTCCTCCACCCACTACGGCTCCCCCACCCAATAACACGGCCGTGCCTCACAAACATGCATCTACACGTGTCAAGGTACTACTCGCCCCTCACGCCTCCTGGGCTATAACCAAGGAGAAAGGGACGATTCCTGGCAAGTCAGCCTCCCGCGCACTAAGACCACGACAATAGGTCGCACTAGTGTTATACAACTAAACGTACGCAGTTGGCACGGTATTCGTCATACGGTCGCCAACTGGGTACTCAACACACAAAGACCCGACATCATACTACTAAACTCCACCAGCTTACACCCTCCCAACAACAAACTCCGCATTGCAGGCTACCACACATACTTATCCCCACAGGCGCGGCACCTAGGATCTGCAATCCTAGTAAAGCGCAACATACACCACTCCCTCGTCAACACACGCGACACCTCCTTTCTAGCCTGCAAAATCGACACAACCTCTGGTCCCATAATAGTGGCCACTCATTACAGACCACCACGATTACAGCTAAACATAGAAGTCCCACTCCGGGCCCTTTCTAACTACAACCTACCCATCTTCTTTGCGGGGGACCTCAACGCTTTCCACCCGTCACTCCTTTCAAACAACACGAACGATGCGGGCAGTTACTTGGCCGGTGCCTTGCGGCGTCACCGCTACGAGCACATCGGCCCTGCCTTCCCCACGTTCTTTGGCATGCGCGGAGGCACCACATCCCCGGATGTGGTCTTCCGTAACGACCATGCCACACGTTTCTACACACACATTGCACCCGGTCCCCACGTACTATCAGACCACATACCGATATGCCTTCTCATATCCACATCCCCCATACTCATCCCCACATCACCTCTATTCGACTACAAGAATACGAACTGGGCTGAATTTAGAAGCCACATATCCACAAACACACCACATAACCTCGACCTGGAGAACACCAATCCAGGACAAATAGACCACCACTGGTGCTCACTGTTAGACACCATCACCACCGCACGTAACTTACACTCACCTCACAAAAACTACACCTGCCTAAAACACTTCACCTTTTCAATACACACACAGAGACTTATCACACAGTACAACAACCACTACACCAGAGGCCCACGACAACAGAACATCAACCAGCTACGTGCCCACATCCTTCAATGCGTGCAGCTAGATAGGAACCGGCAGTGGCGTGAGGTCGTCCGCATTGCGGACGACACCCGCTGCATGGACCCTTCCTTCTTCTGGCGGCACGTGAAAAGGATGCTGGGTACGGAACCACACAAACCAATAACACTAAAAATAAACAACCACACACTCACAGACACCAACGACATCCTCGACGCATTCAGGTCCCATTGGGACACAGTACACACCCACAACCCAGCAAAACCACATGCGCAGGAGCACTTCCAAGACATTCAGGAATGGTGCCGGACTCATGCTCACGAGCTGAGGCCTGCCCCCCTGATACGTATGGAGGTGCTCGACTACACGTCTACACTTACCACTCCAATCACCGTCGAGGAAACAAAACACTACATAAAATCGACACCAAAACGCGCCCCCGGCCCCTCCGGCCTACCGGCCACACTGATACATAACCTCCCCGCAGACATATACCCCACACTCACACACCTATTCAATGCCTCTCTAGCCTCAGGCCACTTTCCCAAAATATTCAAAGTCTCTCACAATATACTCCTTCATAAACAACACAAAGATCCAAAACACCCAAACAATTACAGGCCTATTGCTCTATTAGAGCACCTAGGCAAAATACTCGAACGAATGGTCAACTGCCGCCTACGGGAGTTCCTGGAAGAGAGGGACTGGTTCTCCCCCCATCAATACGGGTTCAGGAGAGGCAGGTCCACTCAGGCGGCCGTGACCATCGTACACGACAGAATACAAAAGAAACGACAGATACACCAAAAGACTCTCTCCGTCAGTAAGGACGTGGAGAAGGCCTTTGACAAGGTGTGGCACGAGGGACTCCGTTGGAAACTCGCCAACAACACGGAGTTACCTCTCTGCACCAGAAGGCTCCTCTCACACTACCTCACTGGACGGCGATGCCACATTAGATATAACAACACCCTATCAAGACCCTTCACACCACGCTCAGGCGTTCCCCAAGGAAGCGTTCTGGCACCCACACTCTACATCATGTTCACAAACGACACCCCACGCCCACCAGAAAACTGTGTTCACACCTACATAGTGGCCTACGCCGACGACGAGACCATTCTCGTCAGCGGTCGGGCCCCCGAAGAAATCGCGCTCCATGCACAAAGAATACTTGACGAGAAGACAGACTACGAGGACAAATGGCTGATTGCCACGAATCCTCAGAAGACACAGATGACACTCTACGGCGCTAGAGATCATTTCATGCACAACCTACAAATCTACTCACACACACCAAACTTGATCCACCAAAACCCAACAAGGCTCGCATACACACAGTGCACCAAAATCCTGGGGGTAACATTCGACAAATCCCTCAGGTTCAACTTACACCAGAACATAATACAAGCAAGAGCCTCACGTACAAACACATCGCTGGGTAGGTTCTACCCAGCGAGCAAGAAACTAAAACTACACCTATATAAAGCACTCGTGCGTCCCATTCTCACGTACGCCCCACTGTCACTCGTAGCCTCGAGCGACACCTGGAAGCGAAAGGCTCAGCGCATTCAGAACTCTGCTCTGAAGCGCGCTTGCCGTTCGCCGCTGTACTCGAAAATGGACGCACTACACAACAACAACAAACTAACTCCTCTCAACACCTACGCTCACACCAGACTTACAAAACAACTTGAAAAACTCACAACAGACCCATTTTACACCTCGCTACATGTAAGAAGGTACGCGATGGCGCCGCGATATCCCGCGGCCCACGAACACCTGCCACCCGTACCATTCTTCGCATAACCCAATAAGGCATCATGAATAACGCGTTTCCGGATGGACTGTCAGCCTCCCCCCCTGACTTGCCCCCATCCCTCGCCCAGTCAATTACCTCATAACCCACACCCTCACTACAACACCTCGCTTCGGTGTATAGCCACCGACCTATCTACTCTCGCTGTCCCTTTCTTAATTATTTTCCGCAACGCTCCTCTCTGACTACCCGTCTGCCGTATTACGGCAGTCCCTCTCTGTTCTTTCTATACACAAAATGCAATGCAATGACATACGTTATTCCATGAAGAGGTCTTTTAGAATAAAGACGAAAGCGCTCTGAATCGTTTTTCTATTTTCCTTGTGGGTGTTTTTTTATCATAATTTTGACTCATGTGCAAGTTGTGAATTTCTTTTCATATATATATATATATATATATATATATATATATATATATATATATATATATATATATATATATATATATATAAAAAGTGGCTTAAAATCGTGGTTTAACATGGTGGCATAGGCCTTTATAGGCTTAAGCATATATTTACAGTTGCCACGCTGAATTTCGTTGCGACATTTTAATATATTATTATTTGATGATAGACGGAGTGTTTGTGGTGTATGTAGTTATAAATACACTCGTAGGACTTTTACTAATAAAATAAATTAAATATATTGAAATTTACTTACGTTTTTGTGATATTTCGAGCATTAACATCGAAACGTTTTTGAAGTAAATAGGGTCTTAACATATACGCTCGTAATAAAGTTAGGGGAGTCAATATTAAGTTTAGAGATCTCTTCAGAAAATGAATAACTATTTGTTATATTAAATTCATTGCGACTAAGGTGGGGGATGGGGTAAGCATAGGAACTGAAAATTTGGATACTTTATAATTAGCCATGGTATAGGTGGCGAGAATAGGACGCATCGGAACAGTCTCTGTGTATTTTTTGGTAGGCCGTACGGCAGGACAAGGTTAGAGGATGAGGGAAAAGAGATTGTTATATGTAGGCTCATCTATTAGGTTTTCTGCCTTAAGTTTCATAAGAAACTTAATGGCTTTCTTTCATGGTTCCTCATTGATAAGTTGAAATTTTATTGAATCACTTAGTATGATCATCATTTTCATTACGTAATATGTTCTTACGATTTAGAACAACGACTCCATTTTTTAGACATCTTGATATCTCGATCGGGCCTATCTTTCCTTACCTCGGCTTATTGCAAACCTACTTTTACTGGGCTTGGTCTAAATTTCTTCGTTGGTTGTGATCTTTCTTATAAATTGAAAACAATAACTAACTCTATTAAATCGCGCTTACTGATTATAGCGAACTTCTGGTTGATGCATATAGAATTCGAATTTTTAACTCGATATTTCACAACAATGGAGATCCTTCCTCGTTTATATACAAATCAATATCAAATTTTTTAATAACATTTATTTTTAGAAATTATCAACCATTAATATATGGAAAAATGAACGTTACTTTGTGCTCCCTGAACTGGAACCATTAAACAAAAATGCTTGCGCCCAATTTTCTAAATTATTAAAAAAGTTTTATTTACATACTGAATTTACTATCATTTTTGTTAATAAATTTAAAGTAGGAATGTTTTTCATATGTAAGGATATGCTCTCGCTCGAAAGCAGAAGAATGGTGGTTTATAATTTTAATTGCCCTGAGTGCAACCAAGGGAGATAGATATGAAGCACCGTGCGCCCCTTAAAGGCCAGAGTCTGTTCACATCTCGGGATTAGCCTTAGAACATGTAATCCACTTTGTGAAAAAGAAAATTCGGCAATTCACCAGCACAGCATCAGTTATAAAGCCCAGGTATCTATTAAGAAATTTAAAATATTGGGTTCTTTCTACTCAAGACCCTACATCACTCAGGAGTTTAGAATCACTATATATCAAACAATACAATCCTTCTCTCAGTAGCGACTTATCCTTCTTCCCACTGTCAATACGGAATTCCAAACCAACCAATAATTTGGCCATCAAAAATCAATTGACTTCTTTATTAATTTTCTTCACCTTCTCAGTCTTCTTCGACTCTTCATTTTGTATGGCGAGCTTTTTATGCACGCGAATTTAGTTGGTGTTCATATAATCATTTTTTTTTGTTTAGTGTTTTATGTGGTTTTAATTCTTAACCTCAAATTTAGTTTTAAACTTTGATTTTATATTCTGTGTTTACAAATCTCTCTTTTGTTTTATAGTACCCGAAGATGGGCATGTATAGCCTGAAACTTCGGAATATATGAATTCTGTTTTAATTGCCAATTCAATACTAATACCTTAATAAACAAGAAATTCATACTTCCGTTTCTCAAAAATGCCGACACATTCTCGCATCTTCCACCTTAGCGCCACTGATTTGTGTGTTTGTACGTTACGCAACTTCTGTATCTCACATGTTCATTAGCGATTGACGGATGACTGATGTCTCGGTCGAAACCTGGTTTCGCATATAAAATTAGTCCTATTACTGTGGTTTTATCCCTATAGTTAGTTACACGTACGCTACTGTACTTTTTTGGATATATATATATATATATATATATATATATATATATATATATATATATATATATATATATATATATATATATATATATATATCAAAGTAGCGCGAGAGAATGATGAAAATGAATCCATTAACTGTGATCAAAGCGGGGCTCGCTGCCTCAGTGTGCCTGGTTCGAATCGCTTCCCTGAACGGATTTTTTCGAAAAAAGGTAATAAAAATATTACTGCAAGGAAAGATTATTCCGTTTTCTCTTCCAATGTGATTTAATAGATTCATATATATATATATATATATATATATATATATATATATATATATATATATAAATATATATATATATATATATATATATATATATATATATATATATGAATATATATATATATATATATATATATATATATATATATATATATATATATATATATATATATATATATATATATATATATATATATATATATGCGAATGGGGGCTGTTCAACAATTACCCTCACGAATCAATGAGGAGTTCGAAATGCTTCTCTCTATAGAATTCATAGAGTATAAAAGACCTGCTATTTATTCTATTTAAGTGTAAGTTAGTAAAAAAGTAAAGTAGAAAGTGATAAACAAAAGTGAAGTAAGTGTAAGAGAAAAACTGAACATGTAAAGAAATAACTTTAATAAAAAGTGAAAAATGAAATCATAAATAAATAATATATAGACCGCAACATATACAACATAAACAAAAACGAAATACATAAGCTCATACAGGTTAAAAAACATACATATCGGTATGACTGCCACAATAAACACATGATATAAAGAGAAACTGTAAAAGATATCTGAGATTAGGCGTTTCTCGCGCCTAAAAGTGGCATAAAAGAGCTAAAAGGGATGGAAGGAACTCAGCAATAGAAGGATGCGTGGTTCGGAATCCACGATAAAGCCAGTTGGTCCATACAATGGAGTTGTCCCATTTTATCCTATCTATCCGCTATATGAAGAGGTTCAAGCAATATAGATCAACTTCGATTCTATTGCTCTCTTCTCTTAATTCCAATTATTACTCCTCTCTACCTTCTTCTGCTCCCATCGACCATTCCCCATCTGGGTCTACGTAGACCCAGAGAGGGAGTTAGATGAAGGATCAACCGGGGCCCCTATCCACCCCATCAACCACTCGGGAGAGGAGGGTAGAGAGGTGCCTGTGGCAACGGTAAATCTTTCCCTCCTAATTCCCTACGACGCCAAAGAAAGAAGCACCGATTCAGTAGAAATAACGTGGAAGAATCAAGGAATTGCATTACCAGTTTTGACCTCTCCCCCAACATAAACGGTCATGCAGCACTGCCATTTAGAGTGAAATAGGTCTTAGATTAATAGACCCATTCCCCACTGGGTATTTGACGGCAAAGTTTGAAGAAATACTCAAGATTTTGGACCGAAAACAGACAAAATTAGAATTATTAAGACACATCCTCGCCCCGCTCACGTCGCCAATAACGCATTGCAAATCCAGAAAATTGGAATCATTAATAACAGGATTATTATAGGTTAGCCTCTGAGGGAAAATATAAATGATCTTTGAGGGCGAACAAATGGACAATGATTAAGAGAGGAGTGAAAATATAAATGATCTTTTAAGGGCGAACAAATGGACAATAATTGGGAGAAGAGTGTAAATATAAATGATCTTTTAAAGGCGAACAAATGGACAATAATTGGGAGAGGAGTGTAAATATAAATTATTTTTTAAGGGTGAACAAATGGACAATAATTGGGAAAGGGGTGAAAATATAAATGATCTTTTAAGGGCGAACAAATGGACAATAATTGGGAGAGGAGTGAAAATATAAATTATCTTTTAAGAGCAAACAAATGGACAATAATTGGGAGAGGAGTGAAAATATAAATGATTTTTTAAGGGCGAACAAATGGACAATAATTGGGAGAGGAGTGAAAATATAAATGATCTTTTAAGGGTAAACAAATGGACAATAATTGGGAAAGGAGTGAAAATATAAATGATCTTTTAAGGGCGAACAAATGGACAATAATTGAGAGAGGAGTGAAAATATAAATGATCTTTTAAGGGCGAACAAATGGACAATAATTGGGAGAGGAGTGAAAATATAAATGATCTTTTAAGGGCGAACAAATGGACAATAATTGGGAGAGGAGTGAAAATATAAATTATCTTTTAAGAGCAAACAAATGGACAATAATTGGGAAAGGGGTGAAAATATAAATGAAGGTTTAAGGGCAAACAAATGGACAATAATTGGGAGAGGAGTGAAAATATAAATGATCTTTTAAGGGCGAACAAATGGACAATAATTGGGAGAGGAGTGAAAATATAAATGATCTTTTAAGGGCGAACAAATGGACAATAATTGGGAGAGGAGTGAAAATATAAATGATCTTTTAAGGGCGAACAAATGGACAATAATTGGGAGAGGAGTGAAAATATAAATAAAGGTTTAAGGGCGAACAAATGGACAATATTTGGGAAAGGGGTGAAAATAT
The DNA here is from genome assembly GCA_963969495.1 of Ceratothoa steindachneri. NCBI lineage: Eukaryota > Metazoa > Arthropoda > Malacostraca > Isopoda > Cymothoidae > Ceratothoa > Ceratothoa steindachneri. Next base: position 205,585,466 of record OZ018317.1, on the reverse strand, counting down.
AAATGAAGGTTTAAGGGCAAACAAATGGACAATAATTGGGAGAGGAGTGAAAATATAAATGATCTTTTAAGGGCGAACAAATGGACAATAATTGGGAGAGGAGTGAAAATATAAATGATCTTTTAAGGGCGAACAAATGGACAATAATTGGGAGAGGAGTGAAAATATAAATGATCTTTTAAGGGCGAACAAATGGACAATAATTGGGAGAGGAGTGAAAATATAAATGATCTTTTAAGGGCGAACAAATGGACAATAATTGGGAGAGGAGTGAAAATATAAATGATCTTTTAAGGGCAAACAAATGGACAATAATTGGGAGAGGCGGTGAAGGAAATGAAATTTAAATTTTTTAATAAGATTTTTTGGAAGGTACAGAAATGCCCTTTCATATACTAAGCTTTGACACCGAATAGTAACACAGAAAAGGAGGTAATCTGAACAATTGTGAGTAGTATTTTACCCGTTGTAATTTAGTGTAATCCAGACTTAGACACTTAATACTATCTTCCCTCAGATAATGAGCACAACTCGGGGGGGAGGGGGAACTTCAAGTTTTAATAACACAGAAAACAAAAAAGAAACACTTGAATAAGAAGATAAACACTAATGACGGATATATTTAAAATAATTCCTAAGTGGGAAAGACACTGTGGAAGAAACAATGCAAGATAAGTGCCCCAAACCTACACTGGAAATTTCTAAATTTGAAAAGACCCCTCGAGAGAGAGAGAGAGAGAGAGAGAGAGAGAGAGAGAGATGGGGGGAAGGGTTAAGTAGCTGTTGATATGAATCGGGGAGGCGAAATCCAACTCGATAAATCAAACTCAATTTTCAACAATTTCCGGCTGCACGTAAATTAGCCTGAGGGGGATGAATCTAATTTCCCTCTTGGTTTCCCCTCATCTTCATGGCCCCGCCCCCGCAAAAGTCCAAGCCCATCCCGCTATTCCGCCCTGAGGCCAATCCACACCGTTCCCTCATAAGGCGGATGCCGTTGTCTTGGCAACCTCTCTTCCGTTCGGAGCCTGGAAAAGAGGCCCCAAATTTAGACGAATTGGGCTGAACAAATGGTCTTTTGTTGAACCTAACCAATGCAACCTCGATAAATTTAAGTATACCCCCCGTTACCAAGGTCCGAAAATGGGTCCTCGCTAGCATCCTCATTTGGGGTCAGCAGCTCTTTCCTCTTATCCCCTTTCACACACTTTGATAAATCTACTCATTTTTCTCTTGCGCCCCCCTCCAAATAAGCACTGTTACCCATTACCACACTCCACTAACAAATGAGTCCTGCAGCTTCGCATCGGTTCGGGTGCTTAAAACGTGACATTAAGAACCCAGTAAGGCAATAACAATTTATTGAACTTTTTTGTCTTTATTAATCAGCACCTTTGAGGACTTGCCTGCTATTTCGTGAACTTTTAATCACGCCTGTGCCCAGAGTCCAGGGTCTAAATGTCTTAAAAAGAGATTCTCTTTGTCACCCGACTGAGTCTCCCGTTTTCTTTTGCTCTTGCTCTCCAATTAGGGGTATACTTCGCCTTTTGGAAGTGTGATCTAATATCTCCTGGAGGAACATGGATTATTCAGTCCTCTGTCTCTAACAGTGGATATGATTGTTATATTGAGAGAAAGGGAGGAGGGGGATTAAAAAGGAAAGTAGGTTTTGGTAGAGCAAGTTGGGAGGGTCAGGCTAGATTAGTTCTCTTTTTTTATACTACTAATAATAATTCAGGAAACACAAGCCTTGTAAACAACTATTTATTATATTTTACGATGCTATCCCAAATTTGACAGATTGTAGTGTTTTATTAGGATCAAATGGTGGTGTGGGTGAGTTTCTATTGTATTTAGAACAAAAGAATTCAAGTGTATTAAATTACTATCCATATGTGAAGGCGGTACAAGAGTGACTTATTAACCTAGTGTGTATGTGTGATTACCTGTCATCTTACTATACGGATATCACCATACCATGTGATCTGTGTAAATGTGATCTTTTGTGTCAATACAGGTGACACTTAATGTCACCTATAATTTGGCATACAGTGCAGTGATGATAAACACTTAAGGAAATACACGGAAGAGATATTTGTTAAAGTGAGGATCACAACTGCCAAACTTTTCCCTCCGCCATACCGAAAAGGAAAATCATAATCGCGCCCTGGACGCCATATTGGCTAACTTTATTCCACCTCAAAAGGAAACTTGTACAGCAGAAAACCACCAGAGCATATATTACGGAACATATGCCCCCTCCCTCTGAACTGGTGGTGGAAAAAGGGGGCGTACCTCTAGAACCGGAACGCAAGAGGCAGTGAGCGTAAATTGGTCAGAGGAAAGAGGAAATTTAAAAAAAAAAATGGAAAATAAGTTAAAAAAATAAATCACCGGGTAAACTAAAAAGAACGCAAAAGTTTAATGATTTGATGAAAATATCAAAGGTGAGGATGGTTTTGATGCATAAAGGGTTCGGTTTTCACTCGGTGGAAAATGGAAAAACAATATTTCTCGTAAAAGTCATTTTCCGCTAGAGTTCCTAATCCTTTCCAAAGGCCTGTTGTGGCAGGTAAGCGGAGCGGATAATTGGGTATCGCTTATTGGGGAGGAAAATTTTGTAATCCAACGTCGCGAAAGGGAGACTAACTGATAAATCTGGATAGCAAGGTGTAAAAGTGAGAGTTATGGCCTAATTGCTAAACTTAATGCCATTCCTTACTCTTGTATCTTTGCCCTCGCTAGTTTTTATTATGCCCTCCGTTTACCAAAGCGCGATTCGGCGAATTTTCCCCCTTTTTTATTGATAAATACGCCATGTAATTTTTTTTATTGATCTAGTAAATATTTTTATGACCTCATCATCATCATCATCATCATCACTAACTCTATAATTTAAGAAGGGGATTTTTTTAGTATTTGAATAATAATTTCTTCTTAGTTTGGTCATGACTTATGTTTTTTATCAAAGTTATTTCTAATAATTCTTTTATAATATCAAAAAACAAAATGCTGAAGTTAAGAAATAAATATAAGAATCGAAATTTTGTGAATTTTTTAAAACCCAAAGAATTAAAAAAAATATTTTTATATATCTTCTATATCTATCTTCTATAACTATATTTTAGCAACGTAACATTTTGAAGGGGGGAGGGGATTTAGTTTAGAGTTCCTTTTTAAAATTATTACAATTGGCGAAATTCAGAAAATTTATAAAAATTTAACCATAGCTGCTTTTTTTTCAGATTTTAATCTTAGTAGCGAAGCGCAAGCTCCCCCCGTTGGGGAGAGTGGCGAAGTCATTGCCTGATCTCCTTATGTGCTTGTAAGTTTTCATTTAATGGTAAATGTCATCTTAAAAAAATCTAGTTTAGCTAAGGAAAATTGCTTACCTATTCTTCTTTTTAATAGATATATGGAATAATTTGAGACAATGCTCCTCACTCATACCACCCTTGACTTCCATATTATTTGGTTTAGAAATAGGCCAGAAACAAGGAATATGACATATGCATCTGAAGTTCACCATCGTTTTCTAAATAACCTCAATTCCCTGATTCTTTTTATTAAATCCATTCTCAAAATTGAGCATAATAAGGCCCTCTCGTTTCAAGATCTTTTGAACCACAAGACTGCGTTTGTCTTTAATTTTTAAGTTTATCGAAAGCCTACTAATTTTTGGTCATATAAACTTTAATTCTGGCCATAGCCATAAAATAAAACCTTCTGTACCTCTTCTTCTTTCCTAGAGTCTCCGCTTCGTGAGCTTGAAATTTTTAGATAAGGATTTTGCAAAGGACTTCAAATTTGTGGCAACCTTTGTTACTCCAGCATCTTAATTGTCACGATATTAAGTTTGTGCTAAAAATAAAAACTTCTTAGTGAACACACCTCCCCCATTCATTTAATTATACGAATTCTCTCGTTGTATTTTTTTCAGATGTCTTTTAGAGAATTACGAACAAGCAATTACTCGAAGATTCATGAAGATAGTTTAAGATACATGGGAAACGGTGGAAGTGAGAAGCGATAGAAAATCAGAGCGATAGAGGATATGCTCTCTATATTAATTTAACACCTAATATTTTTATAAATTTTAATTTAAAGTAATATTTATCACATTTAGTCTTAAACATTGACTAGTGATTCTAACGTCAGGGATAAGCAAGTTATTCCAAGTTTGTGTTATTTTATAAGAGAATAAATTTTGTACTATTTATAGTAGTACTAAATCTTTTGTTGACTAAATTGTAACCGTCAGTTCTAGCCCGCACTCGCCTATCTACTTCGAATATTAAGTTATGTTATATATTAGTGAACACATTTAGTATTTTAAATACTTTGATAAGTTGGCCGCACGGGCACCGATTTTCCAGCGATAAGGACTGAATTCCATTCTCTTACCGCTCCTGGGTAATTTATAAATATAGTTGTAAATCTGGCGATTCATCGTATATTGGTTCGGTGATTAGGTCAATCCATTGTCGCATCTAGCATCATCGGGGAAGGTCCACCCGCACGGGGCTCGTTCTAAACAAACCAGATCCTTTGTCAATAAGAGATCACATTGTACCATAAATTAATGGAATCTTTAGTATTGCATTAAGTAACCTGTACTAAATTACACTGTTCTCTTTTAGTATTTTATCAAACAGGAAATTTCAATCCCAAACTCTCCTCGCGTTTCTATGGCTGATGATGAAGATAGGTCCTCGAAACTATCAAATATATATATATATATATATATATATATATATATATATATATATGCAGTTAAAAAGGCAATTTTATGGCTAACTAGCTCTTCATCGAAGCCATCAGAAGAAGCTCTTCTCACATAGACGAGAAAATTGGATTATGCGTTATCTTCTCGTATATGTGAGAGGAGCTCTTTCCGAGGGCTTCAAAGAATCGCTAGTTAGCCATAAAATGCCTGCTTAATCGCATGATTATTTATAGTTGCGCTATTGCAAATAATTATTGATATATATATATATATATATATATATATATATATATATATATATATATATATATATATATATATTAGTGTAAATGGGTAGCAGACCTTCTTGTATGCAGATTTTGTTAAAGACCATAGTATATATCCGCCTTCATTAATTTTCTTTAGGAACTTTCCATTTTCTTATATTTCTCTTTTAGTTCATCTTGTAGATGGTAAACATCTTCTACGTTCATCTCTTTTTTTAATTGAAATGTGTTTGGTAAAAACCAAACTTGAATTTAATTGCTGAGCTTTCGATCTATGCGATCATCTTCAGAGAGTCTTTCCTCCTTTATCCGTGAAGAATGGTGAAGTCAGAATGAAAATGGGAATGAAAAGAACGTCTACGTCTGGAAAAAAATTAGAAGCTAAAAGTATACAGTAAGAGTAGAGTAGACAGTAGATTTTAGGGTAGAGTGGTGAAAGAGAATGAGTGTGAATTAATGTAGTTTGCTGGGTGACCAGTCATCTCCATTGTATTTTCCCTAGTTATTATTCCTCACGTTGTATTCTTCGTATAAAGGAGGCTCTCGCGCCTCTATTTCCCTTTTTTCAATTTTCTTTTTTCAATGTCTAACGCAGATTCTTTGATTTCAATGTGTGCAATCCTCTTGCAATCTCACCTACTTGAGATAGGTTTTCCGCTTCTAGATTTACCTTTATTGTTTACCCTATAGTTGTGTAGGATGTCTATGGTTCTCTTTTCTTCGTAGATTAATATATCATTTGACTTTTCCCATAATTTACATCCTCTCCTGTGCAAAGACACATTTATTGGTGTCAGACGATGCCGTGGTGCAGGTCACTTTGTCTTTTGGATTCTCTTCTTCTCGTGTTTGAGATAATATATACTGCTGCATTTTGAACTCTTTGAAGTTTAAGTGTGTTCGTTTTATGGAATCTGTTCAGTGGAACAGCCGGGTAGAGCAACGTAGACCTTCAAGCCTCTTAATTCATATAATTTGGTTAAATTTGCTTTAGCTAATCCTATCCGAGTACTTTTCCTTCATTCCCATAGCGATATCTGTTGTCGTCCACTCTAATTCTGTCCGTTTTTCTTCTCCCTAATGGGATAATAGTAAACTTGTCTGCATTTGTTCTAATCTTCCATTTCCGCTCAGATTCGTTAATGTTCGCTATTTCATCTGCTGTTATCCTTGTCATCATCCGGGGGTGCTTGTATGGGCTACTCGCTATAATCGGGATATCATCAGCGAACTGTATATATCTGGGGTATTCGTTAGCTGGGCTGGTAAAATCCATTGTGTATACACTGTAGAGTGTCGGGCTTATATATCCCCCCTGAAGGACTTCCTGTAGGAATTCGAAGTACGGTCTATCAAAGCCTTCTATTGATATGTAGGCTGATCGATATGTGAAGTAGTCGCACAAGCACTTCGTTAGTAGTGAGGGAAGTCCTAGTGTTTTTATCTTGAATTTTATGCCAACTCTCCATACTTTGTCAAAAGCTTTTGACACATCTCTAAGGACTAGGTTCGTATAATGTTTGTCAAACTTTAGTCTGGCCACAGTTTCCACTAACATTGCTAACGCTGTCTCAGTGCTTCTATTTTTTTTAAACCCATGTTGGTGGGTTGGGATCAGCGATCTTTTCTCCAGATGTTTCATCAGCCTGTCGTTTATCAATCTTTCTAATATTTTAGCCAGTGTTTCCAATAAGGTTATGGGTCTAAAATTGCCTGGGCTTTTGGGAGTTTTGCCTGGTTTAGGTAGGAATATTATTTTTCCCTTCTTCACTTCATCCGGAAAATAACCGGCGTTTATTGTGGCATTAAATAGTGATAATATTTTCTCCAAGCAAACATCTGGTGCTCTGATTGGGTTTGCCTGGTTAGCCCCGATTTTCCAGGGGCTCTCTGTTTGGTATTCTTTAATGTCTTCTTTAACTCCTCTAGGGCGAGTGGCTCAACTACCTCTTCTGCTAGGATTGTCAATGATGCATTGTTATTCGGGCCTATCTCTTGTCTATTTGCTTCCAAGTTTTCTACTACCCGTAGTTCGTGGTCTCGGTCAAAATTTTCATTTTCTTCCGGCGAGATGTCAAATGCGCTTCCCCAATAAGTGCGAAAGTCAGTCTCTATTTCATGAGGTTCTTTAGCTTCTCATCCGTCATTGATTAATACGATCTTGTGTGTCTTGACTCTTTTTTGACCCCTAGCTATATTTATTTTATTCCAAAATTTAGTTGGGTTAGTTTCGCTATCAATGGCTTCTATAAATCTAGCCCACCTTATGCTTCTTTCGGCTGATATTGCATTTATTAATTCTTTTCTAACTTGCCGTAGACGATCTATATCTCCTCTCTGGGGGCCGTTGAACTCTATATCTTCCTTAGTGTCGTATATTGATTTTCCTGGGTCTTAATGCGCTGAGTTCTCAAGGGGTGAGGCAATGTTCTGTATTCTGTACTTGGGACGTGTCTTCTGTCAGCTTCTATTTATGCCTCCAGTAATCTTTCAAGTTCCTGGTCAATATCCTCTATTGTTGCTTCGGCTTGGTTGATCTGTTGGTGTTTCGTCAGGTCTTCATAGTATCCTGTCCAGTTAGTTAATCTGTACTGCTTTTTACGTACGCATTTAATTTGAATAGAGTATAATGATAGGGTCATCACCATGATCTCATGATCGCTTATTGAAGAGGGGCTCTTTTGATTAGGTAGTTTAGTGTGAGTTCTGGTGTTGCCAATACAATGTCTGGTTTTGTAGCACTGTTCGTCCCAAAGTAGGTTGGGAATTGGGTTTCTATTCTCTCATCTATCCCTGGCTCCAGCGTGATATCGAAAATTTCCCCTGCTTTGTTGAAGCATCTCGTGTATCTCGACGCTCGACTACGGGCGTTTAAATCGCCCGCAAATATGGCTTGATCTTTTTTGCCAAATATCTCTAGGAGGGGGTTGGTACCCCGTAGATATTATTAGGTCACCTGTGGCTGTTCGTATACTGACTGTCAAGTAGGCATAATCTAGCTCTTTAAGTTTCTTGAAGCTTATGTCTTTCGTTATGACTATAGCTACTCCATCATAGTTTATTTCATCTGTGGTTTCCTTAATGATGTTATCATTAAAGATTTTAATTGCACTTGTATCTATTGTTGGGTTTATATTTATCTCATTTAGTGAAATTATTTCCCGATCGATTTTAAGATAGGTATTGCTAAGTGTGAATCTCTTCTCTTTCCAACCAGCTACGTTGTGACTGACGATTTTAATTTTCCTAAGCTGCTCCATTACTTCGATGTATTCCAGGATAGGCTTTACCTTCTCTCAGCTTTGTGCGTGTCTCTGCCAATTTATGATATTCTCCTCCCATTTCTCTTCCTATTAAATTTATTCTTTTTAATAGTATACAGTAAGTACTGGGGTGTTTTGAGATTTCCGCTTCTTAGTAATTTGTAAACCTCTCGTTCCGGGTATGAGCCTTTGTATTCATACTTATAGTACCCTTTTTTACTCCCTTAATAAGTTCTTCATTGGTTGATGGGAAATGTCTCTCTTCTGAACAAAGAGTTTTAGGTGGAACTCCTGTTTTTCTTCGTCGTTTCCATTTTTTTCTTTGACACTGGGTACAGTTTCCTCTTTGCATTGCCTAGCTTATTGTAGTGGTCTCTCCTGTAAATCAATATTCTTACCATGGGAAGCAATTTCAACTTCCATCAATTCTTCTAGTTTCTGTTGTATCCTTTTTCTCATCCTCAGGTCTCTCTGTTCGGCCGATTTGCGTTCGGGAGTTTGCTTTGCAGTAGTGCTTTACTGTAGCGCTTGTTCTTTCTTGGATGACGAGGGATTATATTGAATGCTAAGGACTTCCGCTGATGGGGAGTTGTCGGGAAACCACATCTCATCGAGGCCATTGTTTTTTAGCATTAATTTTAGTTCTTTTGCGTGAGTTTCCTGTTTAGCCACATTCATAACGTGGGCGTGCAAAATACATGCCAAAAATGTTTAGTGATTCGGGCTGTTTTATTTCTACTATATTTCTAGTCGTCTGCATTTTTTCCGCCATTGTCTCTGCTACTTTGAAAAAAGTTAGGTTTTGTCTCTCTTCCTCCTTTCTGGTTTTCTCCCTCTTCTTCTTATCTATGATTTTGCGCTTTAGCGGGCAGGCCATTTCCATGGTTCTATGATTTTCATTACAATTCATGCACGTTTTAACTTGTGATGTACATTCTCTCCACGTGTGCTTTTTGGCGCTGCATTCAGAACCACTACTTTTCATCCTTACGAGGGTAGTATTTAGTGGGATGCTGTTCTAAGGTGAAGCAATTGAAGCAGGTTTGTATGCTAATAAATTTCTCGCTTTTGATTTGTTCAGGAGTTATTTTTAGATTGAAAGCTACGAGTCCGATTTCTTTGGCTTTCCTCACCACATTCGTTTCTCGAAAAGTTATTTTGAATACGTGTGTGTATTCCTGGTTTGTATTTTTGTTAGTGAAATTAACTATTTCTTTGATTTTGGCCCATTGTTGAGTCCTCTTTATTTCCTTCTTAATTTCTTCAGCATCGTGCTCTCCTATCCAAGAGTCAATTTACCGGAAATATACAGCCCTTTGGGTTTCAATTTGAGGCGGTACCTTGGTCTCTAAACCAATCTTCTATCTTTCTCGTTTTGGCAGAGTGCAATGTAGGAGTTGCTGTAACCCAAAAGCCTCATTAAGATGATTCCTAGTTCTCCATATATTACTCGAAAAACGTTGATTCCTTTGGGGTTTTGCGCGCCCTTACGGACGCTCAAAGGGACCCGTTTGGTCGCGTACATCTTCTGATCAAACGAGCTTCTTCTTATTCTTAGTTTTTCGCATTCTTGTAAGAGGAGAAAAAAGGGAGATAAAGTGTGTGTGTGAGAGAGAGAAGAGAGCTAATTGGAGGCAAAGGTGCTGTTATATCCGATTATTAATCGGCTTATTCAGCTGGCAAGTCGGTATCCCTACAAGTTGAGCTGGAGTAGGGTGGAACTCGACATACGGCCACCTCTTCGGGGTGAGTTCTGGATTATTTTTCTAATTATTTATTTGTAAAATAAAAGAAAGAAATAGAAACTTTTCGCGATGCCTATCATGCATTTTTATGCAATTTAACGAGTATGATCAAATTTCGAGTTACGGGGAAAATTAATAATATCTCTATTTCAATTTGAGCGAGTTGAAAAAATTCTTTTATCACTACAAGATTTTTACCATATGTTCCTGACATTATAGACTATGGTTTGCAAACCATCCACAAAATTCTTAAATAAAGTTATATTTTTGGCAATTTTTGCAGTTTCAGTTAAAAATGTGGCATATATTCTTTGCTTCACCTTCTTGCGCCAGCTGAAGATATAGTTACTCAATTCAAAGTTTTTGCATACATAAAATATAAACATAAATCATTTTTATGAGTACCAACCGTAAGTAAATTTCTTGCATATAAATATTTGGGGTGGTAGCTATATTTTGGCTATGTTTAATGCAATTTTTCTATTTTCAAGTTCGATGCGCAGGTCAAAAGGATGGTCATGCAGTAAAACGGTTTTAACACAAATTTTTTCTAACAAATTGCCACTTTTCCGAACTACCCATCAAAGAGATTCGAAAAAAGTGGAAAATCACCCCACCCTAATATATATATATATATATATATATATATATATATATATATATATATATATATATATATATATATATATATATATATATATATATATATATATAGGGTGTTTCATATTTTGTGAAGTACAATAATTTTATCAGCACGGGTTTGTCTTTCGACCTTTGCTATAAAAAGTGCTTCCTGTAAAATCTGAGCGAAATCGAACCATGTTAACAGATCGCACACCTTTGTCTTTTCTGTGGTGTCCGGTGGGAGCGAGGCGAGTTTCATGGTGAAGGTATTAACTTTCCCTTCTGAATGACATGTTGACGTATTTTTTCAGATTATGTCTTCCACACAAAGCAGGAACTTTCTCTGGCTCCTGGAGAAGTCACCGAATCCAGGTTTCTTGGGAACCCGCCTGCCCTCGCATGAAGATGTCCTGGTCTTCCTCCACCACCATCAGATGCAGAGGAAAACTCTCCCGGAGGCAGCCAAAAGCATCTCTATCAAGCTGCACAAAGTGTGGGAGAAAGTGAACCTCACTGTCAAGGCGGAGCACGTGATCCGTCGTAACATCAGGAACCTTCATAACGAGTACGTGAGCCTCAAGAAGGAAGCCAAGCGGGAGACACCTGCCGCCGTGATAAAGAGGGAGGTTTGGAAGGGTGACTTACAGGATGTCTTCGATATCGCGAGCGGTAAGATCGCGGAGGACAACGTCCCAGAAGAAGATTTGGCCTTTCTGGAACTGCAGAGGGAGGACAGACAGTCCTGATCAATGGGGAGTGTCGATAAACTCCATGCGTCCGCTGTCGCCAAGAAGGCTGACGGAATGAAGAAGGGGCAGATGAGGAAGAGGAAGCAAGAGGCTGAAGTGGAAAAGTTGTTGAAGAAAGTTGCCTTGGAACACACTTCCGATTTATCTTCTGTTTCTTCTGGATCATCTGTGTCGGATGAAGACTTCCAAGGATGCCCTTCTCCCGCAATAAGCCCACAGAGGAGAAGGCCGTCCATGAAACCAATGACACTAGCCCTGACCACGACTTGGGACCGGGAAAACCTTTCATGTCGTTAAGCTGTTACGTCCTTCATTGCTGCAGCCTCAAGCTTGGGACATGGTGCCTTGGAGATCTCCTCTGCCTCTCTATGGTGCATCGGATGAGGAGAAAGAACCGAAAAACTGAAGCAAAGTGCATTGAAGAAGAAGCCTTCCATGATCCGCCTACCTTTGTTCTCCACTGGGATGGCAAACTGATTCAGAGTTCTGCCACATCTCGGATCTCAGAGGAGAGGATCGGTGTTGTTCTAACTTGGACCAAATTCAAGGAGCTTCTTAGAGTACCTATCGCCATTGATGAAACCGGAAGAGAAGTAGCGGATACTGTTTTTCGGCTGATAGAAACGTATCAAATTGCTGACAATATCATCGCTCTCTCCTTAGATACGACTGCGTCCAACAGTGGCACGATTAGCGGAGCCTGCACCATAATTGAACAGTCTTTTGGAAGACCTCTGCTTTGGCTGGCATGCCAGCATCACATTCACGAGGTGGTACTGAAGAAACAACTACAATCTGCTCTTCACCCACCCCCCCGATCCCGATATTTCTTTGTTCAAGTGATTCTGAGAAAGATGGGACTTCTTGGGCAAGACATCAGTGGGTACCCTCAACGAAGAAGAACCCCTGGATTAGTCGAGCGAATCACAGAGGCTAAAGATAATAGACTTCCTCAGGGAAGTCATCTGTGATAGAGCCCACCTAAGGGAGGACTATCTCGAACTCCTTCAGCTCTCTATTGTCTACTTGAGAGGATGGAACGGGGACCTGCCTCGATTCAAGGCACCTGGAGCCTACTATCAGGCGAGATGGATGGCAAAGGCTATTTACATTCTCAAAATTGCCCTGTTTTCGCAACAACTGGAGCTGACGAGGTCGGAAAAACGCTGAGTCCGACGACTGACCCGTTTCATCAGTCTCATCTACTTCAGATTCGGGCATGAGCCAGCCGTCCCGAAGTGTGCACCGAAGAATGACCTGGAGTTCTTGGCGACTCCCCAGTTGTTTGTGGATAGAGAACTCGGGTTAATGGCAGAGAAGGCCATCCGAAGGCACCTCTGCCACTTCTCGGAACAAGGAGCGGCCCTAGCATTCTTCGACGAACGAGTGTCTCCTGATGACCGGGCGGCCATGGTCAAGAACCTAAGCCATCCAGCAACCTCGAAAGCACTCAAGAGACTTCACTCTCCCTGACGGTCTTACCGAATTGGTGACAAAGCGAACTTTAAAGGCCATTGGGGTCTTCGCTGGTAGGATGGTTACTACCCAGAACGTGGAACATATTCTGCAAGAACCACAAACTAGAGTATCCGTTCGAGGCCTGCATGTCGTAAATGAGGAGCAGAGAGAATAGTGGCCTTGATCCAAAGACTCCAAGCCCGAACCAAAGAAGAACAACAGAAGCTGCAGGTCCTCCTCAAAGTTGTTCATCATGACTGCAAGACTGTAAAGAGAACGAAATCTGGAGTGGTCGCTAAGTTCCTACTTGCTCCTTGAGACCCATCTGCCAACGACTTGTTTGCCCTGCTCTATTTACAGAATTTTTCTGCATTTCTGGTGCCCCCCTTGGAATTTTTAAACTTTTTGTATGGTAATTTTCAGTTGAATACCGTTTGTTGTCAATCTGTGTGACCAATAAATATTGGCGAATAAAGCCAAATTTTTGCATAAAATATTTGTGGGTCATAAGAAACAAGGGAACACCCGTGCTGGTAACTTTCAACACATTTAATATTTTTACCCTAGGGAGTGAAAAAACATATATATATATATATATATATATATATATATATATATATATATATAGTTAAACCACTATATAGGAGCATAAAATTTATTTACGAGACTAGTTTCCGTATGAAGTTTATCATACCCTCTTCAGTCGTATACTAGGAATGAAATGAACATACAAGCCACAAGCAGATTCATTGAATTAAATTATCCCCTCCACGTTATCAATGAGAGCTTATCTAAAGCTAAATATAAATATTACCGTTCTAAAGATAAAACCAAAGTGAGTTTTATCTCCTCCTCAAAGGAGTAAACCAAGTTATTTCTCCACGTCGAGTCAGGTTTAAATACCCCTTTTCCATCCTCAATTCTCTCGCTTCGACTAAAGCCATGGAACAACCAAATGAGACAAGTGTATATATAATCCCGTGTAAATCCACTAACTGTCCCTCATTCTATATAGGAGACACTGGGAGAATATTAAAAAAAACAACAATATACGAACATAAAGGTGATGTCAGGCGAGGCAGTACTACATCCAGTATTTTTAACCACCTTAACAATTACAACCTCTAAATAGATTATTCAAAGGCCCAAATTATATATAATTGTAAAGATTTCCGTAAAAGAAAAATTGTAGAATCGATACTAATAAGAGAAATTCCCAATTTTAATCTTTCGGATGGTCAATTTAAATGTACCTCCTATTCCCAGAACCTGATCGTAAAGAGTTTAATTAATGATCTTAGAACCACACACCCTGATTAATGTTTGTTTTTTGTCGGGATTTCGAGGCTGTTTAGTGTCTTGTGTGTTCATTCCCTTCCTAGTATACGAACGGAGAGGGTATGGTAAACTTCATACCGAAACTAGTCTCGTAAATAAATTACCTGCTCCTATACAGTAGTTTCTCTACCATATGCCATAACTCGCTATTAAGTTCTTTCACTTATAAATATATATATATATAATGGAATAGAAGATATCACATTAGCGTGATATATATCAGTGAAAGATAATGGTAAACCACAATATTTGAATAAAGATTTTATTTATAACTATCGGACTAGTTTCATCAAGTTATAAAATGCCATTTTTAACTAATAATGAAGAAACTAGGCAAGGAACACAGTATATATAAGGTAAGCCACATCCTAAGCAAAATGAAATCGCAGGAAACAATCTGGGAAAAACTCAAGTGTATCTGGGGCAAACGACAAGCTAAAGAAAATGAAATAAAACAGGAAACAATCTGGAAAGTTGCTAATCAGCGAGAACCATTGCTTCCGGGGGTTTATAAATACGATTGACGACATTATTGAATATATATTTATTAAATTTGTATTGTCCTTTAGATAAATTAAAATTATCAACTTTGTTAATGATGATAGATTCCGCAATTCTCCTCTCAATATAATTGTTTGATTTTTAAATGATTTTTGCTTGATTGAAATCAATTCTATGGTCGTGCTTTTGCATGTGCGTAAAGAGACTTGAAGAGTTCATACATCTTCTGATATCAGCTTGATGTTCTTTCATCCTCTTTTTAAAGTGCCCGACTCTCCGATGTATGCCAAATTGCAATGTTATTTCCGTTCGCATATGATTTTAGGGGGGCCAGGGCTGGAGCATATGGGAAAATAATATATTTCTAAAATCGTTATAAATAAAATTTAGATTCAAATATTGTGGTTTAGCATTATATTTCACACACACACACACACACACACATATATATATATATATATATATATATATATATATATATATATATATATATACTGAGAAGACAAAAATAACGCCAGGGGAAAAAAAGTTTGAAATTCCTGGCCGAGACTCGAACGCGGGTGTTCAGATTGCTGGTTAGATGCTCTACCGTTAAGCTACCAGGCACAGTGACTCTACTTTGCCCAAAGCGCTACCCCATCAAACACAGTATCTTCCTAAGCTAGGAACCTCCAAGGAATTTTATATCATATATTCTTACCCGCTCACAATTTAAAGGCTCCTTATCCATGTCACATACAAAGAAAGAGCAAATACAATTATATATATATATATATATATATATATATATATATATATATATATATATATATATATAGAGAGAGAGAGAGAGAGAGAGAGAGAGAGAGAGAGATAGATAGATACAAGAAGCGGCTTCGTCACTCATCCCTACAGAAGGAGCTCTTGTGCTTCACATGCTGACCTTCTTTCTGTGGCCTACGATACGACTTGACCTGTTATTTCAAAAGGTTTCTTCTCGAATCGTGTGTGAATGTCGAGGTGTTGTTTTCATATCAATATTTATTTAGAGGGATAGTTTTATCCCTTTAAATAATGGTCAAATTTTATAAAATAATATTTTTTTAAACGATTAAATTAACTAAAGAAAATACTAAACATAAACTGATTTTGCTTGATAAAAACACCAGTTGAGAAGCAAGATGAAATATTTTCCCTTGTTTTTAAATTTCTTAAAAATTATTGCATTAATTTCAACATTTATGAATATCTTTTTGAACCTCTTCATTTTCTGACCCCTTTCCTTTTAAAAAAACTCCTAATATCACATATTGATTTTTAATTTTAAAAAGTTTTATTGCTTTAAAAGAATCGAGAAACGCAAATAAAACAAACGATACTTAAATTACATATAATGTAAGGGGTCAGTCTAAAGATTAAAATGGAAAATCTATTTTATCAAGAACTTCAATAAAACCTTCGAATATATGAAAAAAATCCATACTTTAGTTAATTTGAAAAGTTTTCTCATTTTTTTTCTAAATTTCACAATTTTGTAATTCTGTTGGTTATTAAAAAATTCCAAAACATTCGATAATCATATTTATTTTTTTTCAAATTAATTATTTATAATTCTTTTTCCTTATTTAAATTTAAAAACATTCGATAATCATATTAATTGTTTCTGAACTTTACCATTTGTATTTCTTTTTATTTAAAAAAAAATCATAAACATTCAATAATCATATTTATTTTTTCTGAGCTTCAGCATTTACAATTCGTTTTGCTTTAAAAATTTTGAAAACCTTCGATAATTATCAATATTTTTTCTTAACTCCACCTTTTATAATTCTTTTTGCCCGGAAAAATTCTAAAAATTTGATAATCCTGTTTATTTTTCTAAACTTCACCATATAAAATTCTTTTGGACTTAAAAAAATCCGAAGTTAAAATGTATTTTAGTCGATAAACTAATATCAAAACTTTTAGCCATGAATATATCCATATCCATTAATTTGTAACATCGCAAACTAAAAATTCAATCTGTTAAGGAAATTCTCTTTCTAAATTATTGTGTAATATATATATATATATATATATATATATATATATATATATATATATATATATATATATATATATATATATATATATATATATATATATATATATATATATATATATATATGCGAGGGGCGGTCAATAAGTTTTGCAATTCGGATATAAGGAAACGAGATATGAGGAAAAGTGTTTTATTATTTTTCAATATAACTACTCTCGACTTCAATGCACTTGCGCCACTTGTCCCTGAGGCTTCGAATTCCCGACAACCAGAAATCTCCCGATTGCTGTTCCATCCACTCCTGGACGGTGAGCTGGATATCTTCATCGTCCCTAAACCGGCGTCCACGCAGTGTAGCCTTGAGCTGGCGGAATAAAAAGTAGTCGCCAGGTGCCAGATCTGGGCTGTAGGGGAGATGGTTGAGCTCCTAGAATCCGCACTCGCGCAGGGCAGCTTGTGCAACTCTGGCCTTGTGGACTTTGACGACGTTGAAGTCAATCATGGGGCGTGAGGTTTCTAGGGACCCAACGGGCAGAGACCTTGGTCATGGCCAAATTGTCGTGGATGATGTTCATAAACTTCCATGTGATATTCCAAGTTCTTGCTCGATTTCTTCGACCTTAACCCGTCGATTTTTGAGAATCATCCTCTCCACACGAGCCACATTGTTCTCGTTGGTCACGTTACGGGCGTCCTGGACAGCGGTCATCTTCAAGGGACTCACGACCATGGCAGAATTCCCTATTCCAGCGAGCAATGGTAGGGGCGGTGTCGGTGTTCACTGCAACCATGCGTTCATGGATCTCTTTTGCATTCTTGCATTCCTTGATCAAAAAATTGATCACTGCGCGGTGCTTAGCCTTCTTCACTGTTGAAAAATTTGTGACTGACGATCTGCGATCAGCTACTGCTTCTTAAATAGACGAGGCAGGAGCGTGTGGCTACAGGTCCTGACTTGTCATAACTTGTCCTTCACCCCCACGAACAGCCATCCCCCTTCCTCTGTTTTGCCCTACCGATTCGCAACACTTATTGACTGCCCCTCGTGTATATATACACGAGTATATGAAAGATAATGGTATACCAAAATATTTTTATTAAGATTTTATTTATAATTATCAGACTAGTTTTGGTAAGATGCCATTTTCAACTAATGATAAAGAAACTAGGCTAAGAGCAGGAAACAATCTGGAAAATAAACTCAAGTGAATCTGGCGTGAATGACAAACTAAACAAAATGAAATGGAACCTGAAACAATTTGGAGAGTTGCTAATCCTCGAGACACAATGTGTCAGGGGTCTTATAAATACGATTGGCGACTCTATCTATTATATATTTGTTAAATTTGTATTGCCCTTCAGATAAATTGAAATTATCAACTTTGTTGATGATGATGGATAACCGCAATTCTCCTCTCAATATAATTGTTTGATTTATAAATGATTTTTGCATGGTTAAAATCAATTTTATCGTCGTGATTCAAATATTGTGGTATACCATTATCTTTTAACATCACGTTAATGTGATATCTTCCATTATATATATATATATATATATATATATATATATATATATATATATATATATATATATATATATATATAACTCTGTGTGTTTAGATATATATGCCATCTTTTCAATTCTCTCTCATCCCCTTCTTTTTGCCTCTACTGGATTTTTCAGAGATATTGCCTATTTGCCTAGACACATCCATTGCCCACCTATTTTATTCCGAACGTTTTTAAAAAATATTTTTCGCTTTATTGTTTATCCTTTTTCCCCGACCCTTTCTGCTTTTACGCCAATGATTTTTATATGCACTTTTGGGTTTAGGCTCTTAATCCCACTCTTTTCCATTTTCCTTTCTCGATAGCAAATTGATATATATATATATATATATATATATATATATATATATATATATATATATATATATATATATATATATATATATATATATTACGAAATTATGAAAGTGATGTAAGAGTGTGTGCGTGAGAGAAAGAGAGGGGACAAAAGGGTGTGTGGGTAGAGAGAGAAAAATGGGTAAGTGGTGACGGGAAAGAAGTGTGGAAGAGTTGCAAAGGGATGCAAGAGCCTGGTGATCAGGCTTATCGCTTTCAATAATTTTAATTGTTGTGTGTTTACTTTGTTGTTTTCGTTATTAAGTATGATATATTATGGCGTCCAAGCCATTTGTCTTAAAAGCTTAATTATCTTGTGTATGTTAAGTTTATTGCTGATGTTGTGGTTAATTATTTTAACTTATGTGCTTATTTTATTTGTCTTCGGTTTGCTTTGTGGTGAGTGTATTTTGTCTTTTCTTTCTCGAGGTCTTGTTCGGTGTTTCTTTGGTCTCCATTGCTGAATTCCTTGTCGTTAATTGGGGATTTTTCGTTAATCGGGGTTCGATTCTAATGATCGGTTTGTGTCGTTATCAGTTTGGTAAATACTATTCTTTTTTATGCGTAGAATGGCACTTCAGCCCCGCCGTCCAGTAGTCTGGCGGTGCTCGGAAATCTGGCTTGACTTGGAGCTCTTCTGTTCCGGTTAATCATTTGAACAATTTCCTCGTTCAATTCCTGATTAACCAGCGTGTGCATATTCCGTGTCCGTTCTTCGATAACAACGTTAATGTGAGTTATTCCGGCTTTCCTGTGTAGCTCTTCTTGGCGTCTTCTTCTTCGCCTGGGTCTACCCGTAATTAGATGCACGAATTTATTCTGCACAGCTTGTAGTCTCCTCCTTTGCGTTTTCGAGGCGCAAGAGAGGGCGGAATCAGGCTATAGCAACGTACATCTTACAATTGCATTGCTTTCGCGGAGATTTCTAAAAATATATAGAGTCCGGGCTGCAGCTGGGGCCTTAGAAATTCGTTCACTTCTTCCTGTACCCGGAAGAAGTGATTCCCATTCCGAGTACATTGCACTTCGTGGTGTAAGAATAGCGCCTATCCCCCACCCTGGCATCAGAAAGTAGTCTCCTGCCGCTAGGGACTATTTTGAATTTCTCCTGGTTACTTCTTATTTCCCATTGGGCCTCGTAGATGTTGATTCTTCCAATCACTGCCTCTGTCCTTCGAGCTTGCATAGGCGCATTCCTCCAAGGACAATTGGCCAGTAACTCTCTCTCTCTCTCTCAACCTCGGGTCCTTCCCATGCTTCGGCAAGAAGATCATCTTTGCCGTTTTGTAAGCATCTGGAAAGTATCCCGTGTTCAGACAGGCGTTGAAGATTCAGTTCATCCCTTCGATGATGTTTGCCGGTGCCTTTTCGAAGTTCAGCTTCGTAAGATCCGATTGTCCTGGGGCTTTCTGACGGAATGAGCGGAGCGCACCGAGTAGTTCCTCTTCGGTGATATCGGCGTCTCGTTGCGCTGTCTATCCACCTAGTGGTGAGGGTGCGTCCTATGTATCTGGTCGTTAAGCTCCTCTATGATATTGCCTTCAAACTCTATATCGTAATCTTCGTTTTCCTCTCCGGTGATACTGAAGATTTCTCCCAATAACTTCGGAATATTTCTTCCACTTTTACGTCTTCTTTAAGTATTTATATCTTCTTCTTCTCGGTCGATCCTTTGAGACGTCTGATTTTGTTTCAGAAATCTTTGGGAGATGCCTCGTGTTCGAGACTGTCGATCGCATCCTCCCATCGTCTCAGCTGTTGCTCGAGGATCAAATCGTTGAGCTCTTCGATGATCTCTTTACTTCGTTGTAATGAGTCATATGATGCATTCCAGATGTTAACCTCATACAATAATTTCAGTTCACGTAAAGTTCCATCATGTAATCAGTCAATCTCTAGGTGAAAATGGTTTTGTACTCGGACTTAGGGATACAAGATGGTTATTAAAGTCGGCGAGTGTCTCGTCGATCTCCTCAAGAATTGCCTCATCAAGGATGGGCGGATTATAGGCCTCGACAAGGCGCGCGTACCATTCCCAATCTGCTCTTCTGTCGTTCTTCTTTGCCGCAGCTGCGACTTGAATAGGGATCCTGTTGACGGTAAGTAGGATCCCAATGTGATCATTGCATAGTACTTGAACTGGTTCCATGTAGTAATTAAACGGCTGCTGACGATTAACCAAACATATGTCTGGATTTGTTTCACTCCCTCCTCTGACAAAGGTGGGGAAGTCTGGGCCTATCCGCTGTACTATATTCCTTTCCAGCATGATCTCTAGGCTTCTCCCAATTTTAATGAAGGTCCTGTAGCCGGATTCACGGCATCTGGCGTTCAGATCCCTCATAAATATACTGGGGGTTCCTCTGCTAAATAGGCTAGTGAGAGAGTGTACAGGTAAAACATTTCTTCGGTTGTATTTTCGCCGATCCAACTTTCCACTTCGCTGCCACTTGTGGCGGGGGGGGGGGAGGGGTTCCTTGCTTCCAGTCCGATGCTCTTCAATGTGATCGCTCCTTCTTCAGACTGGAGTCGGTTCACACCTTTGGTCTTCGCGTAGATGGCTATGAAACCTGATGAAACTTCAATCAATTTCACCAGGGCCACTTTGACTTCGAGGTAGAGGGTTTCGCATAGCTTACTCTTTTCCGGGGCCTTTTCTCCTGGTATTGTTCTGAAGGTGACCCTCTTAGTGAAGGTCTCCATAATCTTCTTGTTCCTTACTATGTCCTCTTCTTTTCTTCTTGTCCCCCGAAACCAAAGTGTAATTATTTTTGTGAGTGAAAAAGAATGTGAGATGGGTGGTAAAGGTGGTAGTGGTTTGTGAAAGTGAGTTTGAAAACGTCGGTGAGAGTGCTCCCGTCCATTCTCCAGTTGGTTCCCGCTCAGCTGCTGCCAGGATGATGGATGATGATGGATGAGATGAGTCTCGAGTGGGAACCTCAGAAGGGATGAATCAAGGTGGACTTGATGCATTAGCGGCCGAATCAACGACCTCTAAAGTTTTGCCACCTCCTTCCGGGTACATACGCCATAACCGCTTCCAACTACAAATAGACTGGTGTTACTACCCTCTATGATGCTAGCCGGATCCTCCGGATGATGAGGATCACTCCTCCACCTGGGACTTGCAGTTAAGTCCCAGTTTCGAGAAAATTTCTACCTTATGCTTCCAAAGGGGCTAATTCTCAAACCAGCTTTCACCTCAAGCCCTTAATTATGTCAGTCCAAGTGGACGGCATAGTTAAGACGAAATTAATAAAGGCGAAGCATCCAAGGCAGGTTCGCACCTAGGAGAATGGACGGGAGCAGTGAGGTGCTTAAGCCCTCATTTATTGACAATCCAGGTTATGCAAAAAATACTAATTCTCTTTCTGAAGGGAGAAGCGAATTTCACCTAAAAAACTTCAAGGATAGGCTGTTTTTCTTCGTCAGCGGTGCTCCAAGTCCATTACTAAGCAAAGTGAAAATCTGCTTTATCCAAAGGTACGTCATCAATGCTTGAAAGGCGAATGCTTGTCCGTCCGGACCAATCAACTAACTCAAAATACATGGATAGATTTATGTTTACAAATATTTTGAACATTATTGAAAGGAAACGGACCAATCATCTAACATGAAAATATATGGATATGTTTAGAAAATACGAGTATGTTGGGTATAAACAAAAGGAAGAAAAAGTTTAGGAAAATTTTGGTTCCATGCGGGGGGTTGCAGATTCTGGTGATGAGTCGTTGGGAGGATAGTCTCTGGCTGGAGTTGTTTATTGATTGAAGGTCTTCGTTGAGGGATCATAACTGCCTCGGCCATTTGGAGTCTTCGGCGGCCAGGATCACCGAAGATGATGGAGGCGTTTTGGTTGATCGTTTCTCTTGTAATTGACGTATGATGCGTTGCGGCATGTCGCTTGATAGCCCCGTCCTGGAGGTGCATCGTCAACCTGCGCGACGAGGGTGTAGAAGTCATCCCTATGTATTTAGAGTTGCAGTCACCGACATTGTACGAGTATTCATACAATAGATTTGCCTCTTGTAGGGGGCTCGTCGCGGGGAGACAACTGTTCTTCATGACGAGGGATCGTCTTTTACTGGTTTTGTAATATATGACCAAATTATTTTATTGTCGGGGTTGGCTGGAGAAACGTCGTGGTGTTAATTGGCATTGAGAATCTTCTCGTCTTCTATGACCCATCAATTTTTTGTTCTCGAACATATTTTCGTGTTAGATGAGATGAGATGAGATGAAGAAATTGCTGAAATGTGTATTAGATAAATAGAGGTAAAATAGAAGTGTAATATTGCCCTGGTATAGAGGCATCTCTTGAGTTTTTCTCTTTTCTTTTCCTTACTCTTTTGTTTTCTTTTCTGTACCATCAATCTTTTGTTGGTGGCGGGATTAGGCGCTTTGCGACCTTTGATGCAGTTGTTTGTTTTATTTTATCTTTATTTCTCTCGTTGTTTATTTTATTTATTTTGTTTTATTTATTTTTATTTATTTATTTTTTCTATTTGTTTATTTTTTGTTTGTTTTTATTCTTTTTATAATTATATAAATAACCTTTTTCTTTTTTCACCGTCATGGTATTCAAGCCTTTCAATTATAATATATGCTATCTACCGGTTTGTGGGCATTTTGCCTCTTTTGTTCATTTATTCTTTGTTTTTCATTGTGGGCACTTTGTCTCTTTTTGTTCTTGTTTAATTGTTGTGGGTCCTTCGTCTCTTTTTAATATTATTATTTATTTTATCATTAACATTATTTGGTATTCTAATTGGGGTTGAGCATTTTGCCTCTTTTGTATTTGTTCTTTTTGGTCGTGGTCAGGTGAACATTCCATTTAAGTTCTCTCGAGAGCAAGTTCTTCCACTGGGACTAGGGCTCTCCTGGTGGCGCGTCCAATTTGAGCTCTCGGAATGTCTATGTCGGTGTGCAAGTTTGGGAGTATCTCTTCTTCGATTTTGACCCCGGTCTTTTCCCCTAGCCTCTGGAGTTCCATATTCAGTGGTTTCAGTCCTGCTCTTGCAGGCAGTTCTATCTGCCGAATATGGTCCATCCTGTGCGCTCCAGCTACCAGCAGGGCTGCTTTGTTCTGCACTCTCTGCATTTGCCTGAGAGAGTGAGAACCCGCGGCCTGCATGACCGCTGCCGAGTATATCAATGTTGAGCGTACCAGGGCAGTGAACAGCTTCTTAATATTACTTGAGCTGAGGCTTTTGAATCTATGTATATAATTTTCCAAGTTGTCTCTTGGCTAGGGAGATTATGTCTTTAATGTGCATCTTATACCCGGTTGAGGTGATGCAACTTTACTCTCGTTGGTCTAAGGGTAAACTTCACCATTAATTATGACGTCGTTAATTTTCCGGCGGTTGGTTTTAATTTCCTACTTTCTTTCGTATCGATTGATGTTTTCAATTACGGTAGCCGTCTCCCTTACTGGAACTCTAACGTTCTTGTAAGTACTGGGGATGATTTGAGTAATGTCAGCTGCAAACTGCAGATACATCACATCCTCCCCAACTGAAGCAGGTAGGTCCAATGTGTACACTAGGTACAGCAGTGGTCGCAGACAGCTACTTTGAGGAACACCTGCCTCAAGTTTGAATTCGGGCTCTCTGTAGCCCTCCATCGAGACCCTTTCCAGAATCGGGTTTAGCTGGAAGCCTAAGATCTTGTATTGTAGACCTCTTATCCAAACCTTATCGAACGCCTTTTGTACCCCACACAACACCAAGTCTACGTATTTTCCGTCAGATTTACAGCGGGCAAGTATCAGTCCCCTTTCTATTCCGGAACCCGTGTTGCTGAGGGTTGTGGACTTCTAGCTCTGTTAGCTGGTCTTGTAGCCTGTTAGCTAGAAGATCCTCGTAGACTTTGCCTACAAACTCGAGGAGGGATATTGGCCTGTAATCCACTAGGTGATCGGAGAGCTTCTTCTCTTTCGATATAAAAATGATTTTGGCCATTTTTAGACCGTCGGGGAAGTAGACTGTATTCAAGGATACGTTGGAAATTAATGTTATTCCCTGAATGATCTGCCAGGGGGTATGCACTAAGTTGTTTTTAGTGATGCCCGTAAGGCCTGGTGCTTTTTGTTCAAAGGATTTTATGGTTGCCATGACCTCTTCGGTTGTTATTGGTCGGCCATGGTCTACTATCTCCCTCCCTTCGTTGGCATAGGCCTGTGGGTGCGTTCGATGTATTCTCTGATTAAAATCTTCAATCAGCTGGCCTTTGAATTCCTGGTCGAATTCCGCATCGTCTTCAGGTGTAATTGAGAAGATTTCCTTCCAGGACGTGCGGAATCTCTCTTCCAAAAACACCAGATCCTCAAAGAAGTCATTGCCCTCCTTAATGCGGGGCTTTTCTCTTCTTGGTAGTCCTTTTAATTTCTTTACTGATCGCCAGAACTTTTCGGTTCTTACTTCGCCATCTACTATGGCTATCAAGTTCTCCCAGATTCGAGCCTGTTGCTGGTTTATAGCCTGCTTCAGATCTTCACTCAGGCGACGTAGCAGCGAGCTTCTTTCCCGATTTGTACCTGCTCTTCTGATTTCTTCATACACAGCCCTGTGTTCCCTAGCGATCTCTTTCATCTCCTCGGTCCATCTGGGTTGTGGATGAGTTTTGTACCTTTTCATAGGTACACACTCGTGGCCAGCGTTGATAATGCTGAACTGTTATCCTCCCAGTTCCACGTCGATCTCTTCTAATATTGCCCAGATTAGGTCAACTGGTACATGTCTGCATAGGATTTCCACATAGCGTCCCGAGTTGGCCGAAGCGTAGGGCGCAAACGGTATTCATTCGCATGATGAATGTCTGAGGAAAAAATAAAACTGCTTTTATTTTTTGAGATATATTCTTCAAGTTTGGCTCAGTTTGTCTTTATGATGTGTTCTCTCGATCTCACTTGATGAAAACGCCCGCAGCCTTGATGACAGCCTCCAGCCCTGGTAATCCTGGACCTCACCTCGTCCTTTGTATTGCAGTTGGATTTGTTGATCTCTCGTTTCATCACGCCCACACAAAGAAGAGAAGGGTGGTGCAGTCATGCGAATTTGGAGGCCAAATATCAGGTTCTGTGTGACTGAAGAAATTCTTCGACAGCTAGGCTGTCCCTTCAGGCTGGTGTGGCAGAGCGCAGATTTTTGCTGCCACACTTAAGTCCTCCTTGCAGTTATCCGGTCGATCTGGGGATTCACCACCCGTCGGTGCCAATCCTAAGGCCCTCAAAGAAGAATGGGGGTGGCTTGATGTCCTCTTCACTGCTGACGACACCGAATATCATTATTGTCACTGGAAATTTCATCTGCTTTACTCTGGGCGCATCCTTGGGTGCTAGAGCGAGTCTCCTGTTGTTCTGGGAGTTGATCTTCTGGTTTTCGCAGAAATTCTTTTCATCGGAGGAGAAACACAGCATATCTGGCTACAAGTTTTGTTTCAACTGCTTGATCAGCTTGTTGGTGTGGCTAGCTCTATTTTCCTGCATCGTCTTGGACAAAATTTATCGGTGACTGATGTTCTTGAAAAGTAGCGAATTTCCTTATGCATCACCAGCCAGATGAGCTTTTCATCCACACCTCTCCCTCTTGCACTGGCACGTATCGACTTTCTGGGATCATTGTTGATGATTTTGTTGATTTCAACGACGAATTGCAGCGTTCTGATGGCGTCAGATCGTCGACCATGGATTTTCCTCTCTTCTTTAGCCTCGTCCTCGAATCCTGAATCTTCTAACTCCTTCCTGTCCTTTTCCACCATCCTTCTGTTGACGTTGAGAAACTCTAAAATCTCCTTCATTGTCCTTCCGGCGCGGATTCCAAGGACTCCATGTCTCTTTCACAAATTGTGTGTGTGTGGAAAGGGATCAAATTTTCCATAGTCAATTATTTAAAAAATAAACCAAAAATGGTTATTGTTAGCACCATATGGAAGCGCCAATGGGAGTGGCTCGCGGGATCCTGGGAAATGGACCAAGCGAGGATCTCCGCAATGGGGCGGAACCCAAAGGAGTCTGTCACTCTACGTCCATCTAAAGGAATTTGGAAGGACCCATAGCTTTCCTCACGGGGCGAGAACGCCGTCGTACATCCTTACGATTACTTTGGGTAGGGCCCCTGTGGCAATATGGGAGGGGGGCGGAGGGATCATCACTACTTTACAAAGTGGAGAGGGAAGAAACGGTAGTATGTGTAGGTTAGTACTACTAGTACCAGGAGGAGCGGCACGCGCTCCTGGTCTCAGTGCCCAAGATAATCTCAAACTAGATTGAGACTACCTAGGCTTTATAAACCTTTCTCATTAGTTTAATTTCGTAGGCTGGTCGCCGACCCTACTTCGTCCCATAATACCTGGTGAGTGGTGGTTCAGCCACCTTCTCATGGCTACAATTTTTTTTTTTTTTGGGGGGGGGGGGTAACAGTCCTACATTCTTCCCTTACGTATTCTTTCATGGTCCCGCAAGGAGATGTCAATTTTAGCCTGAGAAACCTTGCTGCAGCTGACATCTGGATTATTGTGCACCTTTCCGGCCCCAATCCATGAATAAGGACCTTTAGCTATACATCTTCCACTATTTTCACTTCATTCATCCTTAACACTGTCTTCTTTACAAATCTCTTTATAAAGTTTTCTGCATTACGCCGCCTCGTTGCTATTGCGCTTTAAGCTCGAGGACAACAGGAGGGAAAGTTCTTTAATGAGCTGTGGCGTTTTGTGATAAGATGATGAATGTTTTCCCATCTAGTGTCTTTGCCACTAGATGGCACCACTCAGCGCCATGTCCGATGGCAGATTCGAAATCTCCAGGGTGAATAACCCTATGTCCCATGGTCATATGGGTCCTTTCATGGCTCTAAATGGGTACAATTGAACTTTACTCCTTAAAAAAAAAGCGACGCCTAGACCTGGGAATTGGGATCACATTAATCCTAGAAGTACCCTTTCCTATGTTCTTTTCTGTCGAATGAAATCCAAAGTGGGGATTTAAAGTGTCCCGATTGGGCGAGGGGAGCCCTATACCCATCTGAGGGTACACGCTAAACGCCAATCCCGGAACTTAAAGTTCCCTTCGACCGTCTCCCATCTGGATGGCAGCCCTGATTTATGCCATGTAGTCCGTGAGGAAGAGCCAAGGGCTGGTTACGTCACCCAGTCTTCGCGGACTCTTTGGGGCCCTCATTCCCCTCCCCAACAACCCTATATGTCCAGTAACCCAGCAGAAGATAATCTCAACCCCCACCCAGCTCGTGGAAACCGTGGCGTCGTGGATATTGTGAACCAGGAGATGCGGAGATCCCAATGCCCCGAGACGCGTTATCTCCCGTACTGAGCCGTGTATTGCAATCAGCGCCATCATCAACATTAGACCTACGCCGCTTCCAAGAAGGAAGCACCATACCACACTCGCATTTTTATGAAGCTTCCTCATTAATGGAAACCTGTCGATACCATGTTGTTCCGAGCGCAAAATATCTGATTAATTTCCCTCTCGCTCTCCACCCGTCCCTAAAATTGGTGAAAATATTTTTTAAACGCCCCAAATTCCCATCGGTAGATCTATTCCCGCCTTGAAGCATATTTTGTATCATTTTTTTTACTCGCAAAAATTCTTGCGGGACAAATTATTCCCGCCAAAAAATATTAAGCGTGAATCTTTCCGCCACAAAAGTTCTGGGAAAAGAATTACCCGAAATTGATTGCGCTCCCCATTGCAAAGAGAATCAGAATCTTAATAAAACCCTTCAAATCAATATTAACCATACATTCCCTATTACTAGTACTATATACAAAGCTCTTGCTAGCCGAATGGATACGGGAATAATCTGCTAAAATCGCGGTACCGGCTTCGATCTCGGCAACATCATACACAAATGTCATCACACGCAGAAATCTGGCAACCAATTGGGGGACGCGCTGCGCTCAGCCCCGTACTGGGGAGAGTAGATCTTACACTTCTCATCACACGCATATACAATTACAACACTGTTTTCTTTCCTCTCCCGTCTTCGTAGCACAACACACACAAACATATACTCTCGGTTCCAACGGTATCTTGGAACAGAGTATCTATAACCACATACCTATAACGCGGAAGAGGCCCCTCTTCCCCGGTGCGACGGAGGTCTCACCTGAACGCTGTTTGGTGTCAAAACGTAATACTTCCCGGAACCTGTCCCTAAAGAGGACCGGCCTCTGGTGTCCTCGGGCTCACCAGCGATTGTCATACTAACCTTTATGTCTATTTCATTATCCAGTCGGGATCCACCTGGATAAAGGCAGGCTGGCGAACCACTAACACTGCTACCATATACGCTAGCCCGGAAACTGTTCAACGACACTTCATTACTAATGATCCCCATCTCACCTAAACCGAGGCTCTTACACGAATGAATCAACGTCCTTGTTACGAAGAACGTCTTGAATGGATATGATGTATCCACGTCGTCGAAAAGAACTCGAAAGAATAATATGAAAGCGACAAGAAACGTTAATAAATCGTTTTATTAGGGTAAACCAGGCAAGGGTTTTGCCACTGCCCCCTACGGCAGCCATGGTTAAATTTTTATAAATTTTCTGAACTTCGCCAATTATAATAATTTTAAAAAGGAACTCGAAACTAAATTTCCCCTCTTTCAAAATATCACGTTGCTAAAATATAGTTATAGAAGAAGATATATAAAAATAATTTTTCTGAACTTCATCATTTGTAATTCTTTGGGTTTTGAAAAATTCACAAAATTTTGATACTTATATTTATTTCTGAACTTCACCATTTTGTTTTTTGATATTCTAAAAGAATTATTAGAATTATTAGTACAAAAACATAAGTCATAACCAAACTAAGATGAAATTATTATTCAAATACTAAAAAAAATCCTCTTCTTAAATTATAGAGTTAATGAAAATATATTATATATTGAATTGATAAATAAAATATTTAAATGAACGGGGGACAAACACCTTGGTGGAGCAAAGTTGGCAGACCTAGGTCGCGTGCTTTCAATCATTCTGACTTATGACCTTATATGACCTTCTACCTTCAAAACTTTCAATAATTCTCAGAGTAACCTTAAGAGGACCGTGGTAATTATATTATTCGAAAGACTGTAAAACAACATAAGGGTTTCAAATTTCGTTAGAATCGGCCGAATAGTTACGATGTTATTGCCTAAAAACTCATTGAAAAGTAAAATGGTTACCATCCGACCGACGGACATACTAACTTATAGATTCGGTGCACGCGACTAAAAAAACTAAAAAGGAGGTCAGAATAAAACAACGGATATAGACAATCTTGTTGACTCTTCAAGAAAATTGCCAATGATGTTTAATGTAGAGAAATCTTAAAATTTGTACATACGATCTTAAATCTAAAATTTCCAACCACAAAACTTGCATTGGAAAATACATTCTTAAATTATAAGTTCCATTCCATGAAGTACCAAACTAGAGCATCGCCATATTGGATCACATAATTGTGTTGTCTAAGGTTAAACTGATTGGTGTATAAACGAGAAGTCGTAGGGAAGAAAGGAAGAAAGAAATAAAAAATACAAAGGTTGTAGAAAGAAAGAATTGGAAGGGTAAGCAAGAATTCCTGAAAGTAGAAGAGGACAACGTGTGGACGTGGAGATAGACTAAATATGAAGGCTGTATGGGGGTGGGCTAGAACTGGAAGGCGAAAGCAGAACACTTAAGAGTAACAATTTGAAAGTACAATGGAGACTAAATGGGAGACGTACTTGTTAATACTTAATAGCAAAGATTTCAATGTAAGGGAGATGCGGATTAATGCATACAAGTACGAGAAAAGAAATGTGAAACGGTGATTAACTAGAGTAAGAAAACAAATGAACGATTTGGACGGAAGAAGAATGAAAATCCGGATGGGATCAAGAAATATTCTGAAAGGAAGCGAGAAGGGTGAGAAACCAAAAGAAATATACCTGTATGGTCATAAAAAATAAAAATAGCAAAGCACATATTTGCAACTAATGAGCAAGTGAAGTGGAGATAGCGAGAGTAGTTAGACGAGTTATATAATGCAGGTATGGAAGACCAAAGGATGCTGTATCGTAGTATGGGAGCGAGATGAAAACACGAGGTTCTTAACACTAAAAAATTTGAAATTTGGAAGGCTATAGGAATAGATGATGTCCTGAGAAGCTACAAAGTAGTAGTGATTTTGTTATGGAGTGGGTATGGTGGTTGTGTTGTAAAGTTTTGTAAATGAAGAGTGCCTGAGTACTCAAAGAATGTTATGATAGTACCTTTGCATATGTGAGGGCAAAGGGCAAAGAAAAATTCTGATTGGACAAATACGAAGGATAACCGGGATTGATGGGGGCTGTGCAAGGTGTGTTCAGATCGAGTGTGGGTGGGAGTAAATTAAGTAATTGCACTACTACAGTTAGTTGAATAAAAAGGCATAAGAGATGTGAAGACTATGCTAGGTTCATGGACATAAGGATCATGGAGGGTTTAAAGAATGCATGGCGTGGAGAGCTGTTAGAGGGTGTGAAAAAGTATTTGCGTTGGAAGTAAAGCTTGCGTTCGGGTGGAAAATAGGTAGAGTAGCTTGATCCAAGGTGGAGTGTAAGGGATGTTTATAACACTATGGTATTTAATATCTTTTTAGGTGGATTGCTAAGAGAAGTATGAATGGGAATGAGGCTAAGTGGTGTAAAATTGGTAAGGGAAAAGTGATGAACGAGGATGGGAGAGGTTTGGAAATATTGATTGAATGGTTTGGGAGAATATGTGTGAGGAAGATAAAAGTAATGGCAGAAAAGAATAAGGTGATGGTGGTCAGGAATGAATAGTGTAATGTAATACTAGAATCTTGGTACAACCATTGAGCAAGTGCGATGGTTTAAGTATCTAAGATGTATGGTGAATAATAGTTGGTAAATATTAAGCAGATTGAGACCACAACTTTTCAATAAGAAAGATGTATGGGAGAATGCTGATACCAAGGTTGGAATATGGGAGTGAAATTATAGTATGGAAGGGGTAGGACAGATCTCGAGTGAGCGCAGTGCAACTGGAGAGTGTGTGACAGAGAAGTAGTATGCAAAGGGGGGGATTCGTTTTTAGATATCCTTTCTGCTCGCCACCGCCGAAGTCATGGCCTACCTAAAGAGAGAAAAGAGGAGACTAAATAATAGGCTTTAATACTAACCTACAAATTATTAAATCCAAGAAACAAAGAACTATAAAAAAATATCACCAGCGGAAACAGAAAAAAAGAAAGTGGCATTTAAAAGGCAAGCTCAGGTGCTCAGGACGAAAGGGCTAATCCTACCAGGGACCTAAGGATGCAATCAACAATTTATTTAAAAGGTAGGCTCAGGTGTCCTAGTAGAGGCTTGCCTTCCTTGGAGACAGAAACGAGTCATCATTAATTACTAAACATTAAATAGGATGGAAGAGGCCCACCTCTTCCCAAATCTCTATTACGCTACAGTCCAGTGTGCATAACCCAAGCCCCCCTCTACCCCGTCACAAGAGACGTTGCTAGGTTCCCCACCCCTTGTCACGCTATTAGTAAGTATGACTGTGGATGTCATGAGACCATGGATATTAGAGTATGAGGCCGTTAAAATAATTTTTATATTTTTAGCCTTTATATAAACCCCGATTTAGATGACAGTATTTATGATTGTCTTCTGAACTCATATATTAATATTCAGGAGGAGGACAAGAAATCTTGCCTTATTTTTATTGGTGATCTGAATGCTCCTCATAGAGATTGGCTGGATTTAGTTTTCCCAACCAATCAACATGGTATTGCTGCTTTTGATTTTTCTGATATTACTTGTTGTGAGCAGTTAGTCACTGGTGCAACTCACACATCAGGCAATCGTCTTGATCTTTTACTCACTGATGTGAGAGGGGTTGTTGAGGTTCAAACCGCTGCACCAATTGGTTCCTCAGATCATCGAGGTTTGGCTTGTAAAATCCAGTTAGACTTACCTATTCCAGACTTTACCATCTTCAGAGAGGTTGTTATCAAATCTAGAATTAACTGGGATGAGATTAACCGTGATTTTAATAATATTGTTTGGAGAGATATTTATGATGCTCTTTGCCACATTACCGCATTGAAGTTAAGGTTATTAGACTTGAAAAGTAGGTTTTTACCAATGGAAAATCTTAAAGCTCGACCTCACGATAAAGCATGGTTTAATGACCAGTGTCGCCTGGCCTTTCGTGATAGGCATGCTGCCTATAATCTTCGGTCTGATAACCACTCTCGGTTGTGTTGGGAGAACTATGTTGCGATGAGGAACACGGCAAATAATGTTTATAAAGAGGTTGAAGCTCAACATAATGCCCATTTGAAGAATGTCCTCACAGGTGCCGCTTGGCCATATATTTGGTGGTCAGCACTTAAATCTGCTCTGTTTGGTGTTGAGTCTTCTATTCCTACCTTAATGAAGCCTGATAATAGCGTTACATATCATCCTCTTGATAAAGCCAGCATTCTTGCTGACAGGTTTAATTCCAAGCAGAGTAGGGAAGAGATTCAGCTGCCTTTAGGCTGTCACCTGCTACATAGTTTTAATACATTTGCTTTCAGATCCTCCGAAATAGAATTTCTTTTATCTAACTTTTGCGATTATGGGGCAACTGATCCTATTGGTCTATTTCCATTGATTTGAAAAAGATCTAGCAGTCAGCTAGTTCCAGAACTGGCTGTTATATTTCGTATTTTAGTTCGTCGGGGTTCATTTCCTGAATGCTGTCGTTCAGGCAATATTACTACAATTCCCAAAGGATCATCATCATCATCTCTATCTCCCAGGGAATATAGGCCCATTTTCATCACACCGATTTTATCTAAGACTTTTGAACGTCTGCTGTCCCAAGGTCTTACTGTATATTTATGACAGTTTCTTCTAGTGACTCAGTTTGGTTTTAGAAAGGGCCTAGGCACTACTGATGCACTATTATTGCTGGTACATGAAATGCAGTCTGATTTAGACAATAATTGTAAGTCTAGGCTTGTCTCTCTTGACTTTAGTGCCTCCTTTGACACTGTTAACCATAATGGTTTGATTTTTAAATTAAAGTCTGTTGGCATTGGTGGTAGAGTCTTAAGTATTTTAACAGAGTTTTTAACTAATAGACAACAACGTGTTGTTGTCAATGGGTGTTTTAGTCCTTATTCTAGAGTATATTCTGGAGTTCCTCAGGGTAGTCTTTTTGGGCCTTTGCTTTTTATATTATATACTAGTGGCATGTGGTTTAATATCACTAATAAAATTCTAGCATATACTGATGACACCTCTGCCTATGCTCATGTTCCATCTCTTGCAATGAGACTGAGTGTTGCAGACAGCCTCACTGAGGATTTGAATAAAATTCATTCCTGGTGTCTTCAGTGGGGTATGAAGTTAGACCCTAGTAGGTCTAAGTAAATGATTGTGAGCTGTCTAGATCTATCTTACCTGAACAGCCCAATTTGTTAATAAATGGAGCTTTGATTAACAAAGCTGACCAACTCAAGCTCTTGGGAGTAACTCTAGATTAGAAACTCACTTTTGAAACGCATCTAAGATACATGCCTTAGGATATCTCGCATAAATTGGGCATTTTTCGTAAATCTAAGAAATTTATGAGGATGATGTTGTTCTTCGTAAGTATTTCTTTTCTTTTATTCAACCTCATTTTGAGTATTGCTCTGCTGTATGGAGTTCTGCTGCAGACTCTCATCTGAGATCGCTTGATCGTGCATTTAATTCTGTAAAATTTTTACTATCAGATTTGGATTTAGACATTGAGCATCATAGAGATGTTGGAGCTCTTTGTATTTTATTTAAAGTAGTGAATGATGTGAATCATCCTCTACATAAATTTTTGCCGAGATTTTATCAACCAGCCAGAGTTACTAGGTATTCTGAGACTGTAAATTCCATGGCATTCGAAATTGGTCGTCATTCTACATCTCAGTTTTCTAACTGTTTTTTACCGAGCATATAGAGATTGTGGAATACCTTGCCCACAGATATTGTTACTGCTCCTACGCTTGATAAGTGTAAAAGATTGGCTAATGTCTTTTTGTTGCGTAATTGTGGGGATGTTTAATTCTTTTTCCTCCCTTTATTGCTGTGCTTTGACCTGCACTGACACCTCTTGGTGGTATAATTTCCTAAATATTCAGTGTGACTCTTTGCATGGTCTATATAATAATAATAATAATAATAATAATAATAATAATAATAATAATAATAATAATAATAATAATAATAATAATAATAATAATAATAATAATAATAATAATCGTGCACGAATATATCCACACAAAAAAGAGGGACCAGTCTTAAAGGAATGTTTCGGAAGAGCGTTTCATCAGATGACGCTTAGTCCCGCGAGTGTTTCCGCTTCGGAGACTAAATAAAATAACTTTATAGCGTCGAAGCATTGTGGGTAGACTCCTGAGAATCGCCAGGACGCAATGAAATTAAATTGCCGCGCGTCGACTCTCATCTAATTTTTGCCATATGGCCACGAGGGTCGAGTCAATGTAGAGGAGAGCGAAACGCGGATCCGGTTGCTCAGTCTTGGAAGACAGCCTGGCCACCTCATCAGCGTGCTCGTTTCTAGGAATCCTTATAGTTCTACGAACCAAGCAAACAAAGTCTTAATTCCCCCGAACTCATACGCGGCATAGTGTCACAGAGCATGCGACCCAATGTATGTGGAAATTATAAATCTTATCAGGAACTTAGCGCACTCTGTGAGTCGTTATGGATTACAAAATGGTCCCGAGACAGATACGCACGTAATCTCCCGTACCCAGCAGTATATTGCAATCACTTCCTCCCCTAAAGATATACAGTACCTGAAATAGTTGCACCGTCTGCAAACTAGGGAGATGTTAAATAGAAGCCAACTCACCCTTAGGTTTGGAATCCCCTGTGTATACCAGCACAGCTCTGGTGTGACAAGATGTATGCTCCAAGAAATACGAACAAAATACTCCTGGTGCTGAGGAAGCTTAGGGAGCAAAAACAGGGCAACAAACGTTTAAAGGTGGTATTTTCTAGAGCGGTGCCTTGATTGAACCATAAGCGCACCCGGTCCGAGAGTTACATCGAACGCTCGAAGGAGCTTCCTTGCCCTCAATCCGCAAAGTTTAAGGCTTGCTTGGTGGCTATCTGTCGCATATGCACCGACCAGATTGATCGCGGACGAATTGCTAGCCGCTGGTGATTGAGGGAGATGCTAAAACCACGCGTACAATCACATCCGGCACTAAAAACAGCATGAAGCGACTAGCATCACCTGCTGAAGGTACAGCCACGAACCGCAGACCGGCATTGTGTATCGAAGCCACCTTCCTAAATTGATGCTTTGATATAGTAGAATAAAATTTACAGCCATAGTCAATCTAGGAAAAAATAAAAAAAACGGCACAACAAAAGGAGAGTACCCTTATACGACCTTCAAGTACTGAATGCAACATAGCGTAGAGTCCATGGCGCAGGTACAAGAGCTCCAAAGGTTGTGAATATCCACCTCCCAGGGAAGACGAACTCCATTTAATAACATGTTCAGTTCAGTGCGTTTCTCTTGAAAGAGGCAAAAGCGCACCGGCTTGGTCTTGGACAAAGAAAACCAGAACCCCTTTGTTTCGGCATAGGGAGGTAAGAGGTTCAGAGCTTTTTGGATTTCTGCGTTGAACGTTGTGAGAACATTTGCCAACAGAAAGCGTGGGGATACCATCGATGTCTACCACCAATATAGTGACGCTGAGGACACTGCCCTGCTGGACAACTCTTACCTTACGGGCTCGAAGAGAACTCCACACACCAGTACATGGAATCTTAGATCTCTAATTACTCTGACAAAAAAATTAGGTGGCACCTCTCAATCATATAGAATGCAAGGTCTCCATGATACTGTATCGCCACACGAATTCATAGATCATTTCAATATAAAAGCAAATGTGATGAAATGCTTGATGTGAGAAGAAGATTTGCAGATAGCTTTCAACAGCCGGAGTAGAGACCATTTAACGTCGACTGTAACTTATGCAAACCGCATAAGTCAGGTGAGTTTTGCTGTCCAGGGATTAAACTATCCTAACATTTACCTAATTCTCTATCAACTTCTACACGAAAGAGTTCAGAGAAATTGGACATAAACCAGCTGTGGTGTAATGGTTTCTCCCTGCTTGCAAAAAAAACGATAATCAATGGACAGTAATCTCGAAAGATATCCGCAGACCAGATCCTTTTATCAAAGGTAGAAAGGCCAAGTCTCGCTCATCTCTTTGTGTAAGCATGGCGTAACAAGGAAAGTCGTTCGCACCGGGGCAGTATCCATGCAAGAAGCGATAGCGGAACGCAACTCTCTCAAATATAACATCTTATTGAAAGATTATCTGCCTTTGGATGTGAATTACAGTTGGCAGCCTTCAGGAACCGAGCGACGTGATTGAAATGCCGGCGGACCAAAATTCCGGAAGAAGGTTTAAGAAAGCAGTCTTGAGAAAACGTACACCGAATCATTTTGACACGTCTTTACACTTCTGCAAGAGGATGGGGCCTCTCCTTAAGTGAAGGTAATTAATGTCCCCGTAAATAACAGAGAGCGTGCTTCGAAACGAACCTGAATCTGACCATCGTTCGACCAAATGTTTGGAAAAGCGCCGTGTAGTTTTTATAGGCATATCGCTTCTCTCTCAGATCCTTATCAGATTCGGCTTATCAACAGGTAAAATGCCTACGTAGAAAGCGACTAGACGTTCGAAGGATTTCGGAGAGGAACTTAACGGCGTTACCAACCAACCTAAACTTCTCGATTAAGATAGAGAAGTTAGGCATTTCCTTAAATCGGGATCGCCGTGCTTGACCCAAGCTCCACCGAAGTGGTTTCACGAACGGCAATCGCCCGGCAAAATATATTTGAATCGGGAGAATGGTGGCTACTATGTAGGTCGTAGACAGCTCTTTCCGGTTTCCAAATTCATCCTATACATGATGAGACCACGGAGACAGGTCAATGCAGGGAAACCAAACGTTCTTGTAGAGTGATGTGTAAATTCTTATACATTAAAGAGAGCGATCGACAACTCTTCAACCAGTTCTGCAAGGGTTCTGCTCCTAGGATTGATTATGTAGTCCAGCAAGAGAGAGTGTCTACTCTTTATGTTTCTGAGAAGGAGTAAGAACACTCGACAAACACATTACGATTTAGGGGTACTCCCCTTTATCGTATATAGAGATAGACAAGAACATACCACCCATCCGGATGTAGCTGGACTACTACCGCCTGAAACAATGTTTGGAAAAACAGATGAAGGAAGAACGGAGACTTCAATCCGGGTAAAGATTGCCCACCCACATACCTAACTTATATCACGTGACAGTGTGTGTGGTGATGGAGGAGTTTCTCTTAAAACCCTGTATCATGGGAAGGTGGGTATAGATTGTGACACGCAGAACATGGTCAACAGAATGAAGGCAGCAAAACGGGAAACGGAGAAGACAGGCTTCCGCAGCTCATCCATTTAGCCTGAAGTCCACGGAATTCCACTGAATAATATTGTCCTACGGATCTCTCTTAAAACAGCTCTCATGGACCTCTTTGAGGAGCAAGTTCACACATGGGAATGGGTAGATCTTCATCCTTTTCTCTGCCCTACCGAGAGGCCCCGATGTCGATCGAACTCACCCATGTGTCACACCGAGTGTGGGCATATGTATGTACACCCGGATGAGCTCAAATAAGCCGGCATTTTAAAAAAGAGAAGAGTGAACCGGTTCGATAGGCGAACTGAGATAGCCCCTTCTTGATAAAAGTGGGGGAAGGGAAGGCGTCCAACAGAAACAAGTGTGACAACACCATGTTTGCCCACCTCCTAAGTGGCTCAGCCTGAATTGTTTCCTTTTTTACGGGAGAATAATCTAGGAGGGGGGGATCCATCTGCCACATGAGAGCATTCGATTCTCCTCGACCTCGGAGAATAATGAGTAAGGGGGTGAGTTGTATCTGGGCATCCATTAGCTACCGCCTATTCCAGCTTAGAGTTCCTGACGTTTCAGGGGTCACCATCTTGAGGGCGGAAAAGATGGTCGCGTCTGACGCAGCGCCCGTAGGTGGCCGACTTTCGGGTCAAACCACCCAAAACCGCAAATCCAAACTTAGTAACCAGAGAGGTGGTACCAGATGAATACAATAACAAACCAAAGGTAATAAATGGTATTAGATGACTATGATAACAAGAAAAGGTAGAAAATGGTAGCAGATGAATAAGATTGCAAGCCAATGGTACAAAATTATATCTGATGAATAGGAGACCAAGTCAAAGGTAATAAATGGTACTAGATGAATACGATACCAACCAAAGGTACAAAAAGGTAACATAAGAATACGATACAAATCCAAAGTTAATAAATGGTTACATATGAATACGATATCAAGTAAAGGTACAAACAGGTACTAGATGAATATGATAGCACTCAAAAGGTAATAAATAGTACCAGATAAATACGAGACCAGGCCAAAAGTAAAAAATTGTACCACATGATTACGATACCAAGTCAAAGGTAATAAATGGGAACACATGAATACGTTACCTAGCCAATCGTACCAGAACAATACAAAAATGTACCAGATAAATACAATGCCAATGCCAAGGTACGAAATGGTACCAGATCAATGGGAAACCAAATAACAAACGGACAATAAGATTACGATACCAAGAAAGAGTGATCAATTATATTAGATAAATATGATACCAAGACAATAGTACAAAACGGTCACATGAATACGATACCAAGACAAAGGTACAAAATGGTACTATAAAAATAGGATAGCAAGAAAGGTAATAAATAATATGAAATGAATACGATACCAAGACAAAGGTACAAAATGGTACTATAAAAATAGGATAGCAAGAAAGGTAATAAATAATATGAAATGAATACGATACCAAGACAAAGGTACAAAATAGCCAAGGAATAATCAAATACAAAGCCAATAAAGGGTACCATATAAATGCGATACCGACTCAAAGTACAAAATGATACTAGATGAGTACTATACTAAGTCAAAACTAATAAATGGTACCAGATGAATATGATACCAAGACAAAGGTATAAAATGGTAATACAAATGTACTAGATGATTACGATACCAAGCCGAGCTAAAAATGGTCCCGGATGAATAAAACATCAAGCTAAAGGTAATAAATGGTACCAGATGAATATGATACCAAGCCAAAGTTTCAAACTGGTACCAAATGAATATGATATCATACTCACGGTATAAAATGGTATCATATGAATACGATACCAAAATTAAGGATATATATGGTTACAGAATAATCGGATACCAAGCCAATAGTAATAAATGGTATCAGAGGAATACGATAGCAAGACAAAGGTACAAAATGGTTACACAATAATCAGATACCAAACCAATGGTAATAAATAGTACTGGCTGAATATAATACCAAGCCAATGGTAATAAATAGTATCAGATGAATACGATAGCAAGACAAAGGTACAAAATGGTTACACAATAATCAGATACCAAACCAATGGTAATAAATAGTACTGGCTGAATATAATACCAAGCCAATGGTAATAAATAGTATCAGATGAATACGATAGCAAGACAAAGGTACAAAATGGTTACACAATAATCAGATACCAAACCAATGGTAATAAATAGTACTGGCTGAATATAATACCAAGCCAATGGTAATAAATAGTATCAGATGAATACGATAGCAAGACAAAGGTACAAAATGGTTACACAATAATCAGATACCAAACCAATGGTAATAAATAGTACTGGCTGAATATAATACCAAGCCAATGGTAATAAATAGTATCAGATGAATACGATAGCAAGACAAAGGTACAAAATGGTTACACAATAATCAGATACCAAACCAATGGTAATAAATAGTACTGGCTGAATATAATACCAAGCCAATGGTAATAAATAGTATCAGATGAATACGATAGCAAGACAAAGGTACAAAATGGTTACATAATAATCAGATACCAAACCAATGGTAATAAATAGTACTGGCTGAATATAATACCAAGCCAATGGTAATAAATAGTATCAGATGAATACGATAGCAAGACAAAGGTACAAAATGGTTACACAATAATCAGATACCAAACCAATGGTAATAAATAGTACTGGCTGAATATAATACCAAGCCAATGGTAATAAATAGTATCAGATGAATACGATAGCAAGACAAAGGTACAAAATGGTTACATAATAATCAGATACCAAACCAATGGTAATAAATAGTACTGGCTGAATATAATACCAAGCCAATGGTAATAAATAGTATCAGATGAATACGATAGCAAGACAAAGGTACAAAATGGTTACATAATAATCAGATACCAAGACAATAGTAATAAATAGTAGCAGCTGAATATAATACCAAGCCAAAGATAATTAATGGTATCAGATAGCCTAGCCTCGTGTGGGATCTTGAGGTGTTTCCTGGTGTACAATTTTGCGATTTAGTACACACAAATTCCCCCGAAATCCCACATTCCGGTACCTAAGAGACAAAACGACCACACACAATCATCAGACAGCTCTCACACAGTTGACAACATCTCTTACCCCGGGGGAAGGAAATTAATGGAAGCTCGTTCAAACGACGACCGGTAATTAGTAATTACCATCAGGATTCATCTATAATTGCAGAAATCAGTTACCATGGGGATACGAACGGTAATTAGGGTGACGATGAAACAAGCTTGACGTAACTTGGTCTTAATACGCCGTGTAATGGTAATTCCTTGATAATTACCGGCTGTAATGACTATAAAATTGATGGCTGAAGACCGACAGATTTGGAGGGGGGGGAGTGATACGTTCCCCCAACAGTGGGAAAGCCATTTATTTAGAAAGACGAAACCATCGAGGGTATTTTTCACAATGTTTTGGAGGAGAATCGAATTGATGAAGTAAGGAAGAATGAAAATAAGTAGGAAAATAAGGGCTAAAATGGGAAGTATTTGAGCGTTAAGAAAGTTGGTCGCGCAACTCTCTAGACGCTGCTCCGCAGTAGATAAAACCATCTCCTTTTTAAAAAGTAAATTGCCTTTTCTTAATATTAATCTATCCCGATGTATTTATTCAATTAATTAATTAAACCTTTCCAATATTGGGTTCTCTTGCAAAGGCCCTTATTCTATGTAAACAACAATTTTTTACCTGCGGGGAAGCGCCAGGTCTAGGCGTCGCCTTTTTTCAAAAGTTCAATTGTACTCTTTTAGAGCCATGAAATGACCCATATGACCATGGGGCATATGGTTATTCACCCTGGAGTTTTCAAATCTGCCATCGGACTTGGCGCTGGGTGTCACCGTCTAGTGGCAGAAATCTCATTTAGCCAAATAGTAGTTGTAACTGATTTGAACCATGGGAAACCATCAATGCAATAACCATTTATCATCTTATCACAAAACGCCGCAGGTCATTGGAGAGACTTTCCCTCTTGTTTCCATGACACAACCCTTTTCCATTTGGTCCCTATCGCCTCTTTATGGAGAATTTTGAGTCTAAACAATGGCGAAACGTAGACGATTTATTTTTACTCTTCCCAGAAAAGGATAATTTCCTAAGTAAATTTAATAACAACTTTCTTCTCTCCATTAAATTTAAGTTTGAATGGGAATCAAATCTGTCTCTTTTTCTTTTCATGATATACTCTTTCATCGGGATAAAGATTCCAACTCGTTTCAATTCTCTGTTTATCGTCAACACTCATTCAAAAGTATATTTTTACTCGGGTCAGAAAAAAATAATCAGAAAATGGGAGGGAATAAAAAATGTTGGAATGAAGCTGTGGCAATTGCCTCAGTTTTATTCCAACATTTTTTAATCTCTTCCATTTTCTGATTATTTTTTTTTATTAATGAAGTATAGTTGCTAGCCATGAAACCATTTTATGGCAACTTAAATAGAAACAAAACCTAATCGCAACACCCATAGAAGAAATAACCCTACACCTCCGAAGTGCATCGTTCTCCAATACAACACCTTCGAAATTATTAATAAGCATTTGAGAAATTCAGGTAGGCTTTAGCTTCCCGAACATTCTCTAAAACGAGCTGATACAGAACAAGGCCCAGTCCCCAAATTTATTAGGTGTGTAAATAATTCGCTGTAAAAATTCAGATGAAATGTACATACACAGAACAGACTGGACGCAGCCTATCTCAAAGGCTTTACGAACAGAAATATTTTGTACGTAAGGTCAATGATTCTAAGGATTTCAACGCATGAACGTAACTGACCTTAAGATCGATTAGGAAAAAGTAGAATTCATTTATACACCCCAACGAATTCAAATATTCCCTCTCTGCGACTCCCATTCACTTGTTTTTTTTTATTGTTCTTTCCTATTTTAGTCGCGTGCACGCGAGTTTATAAGTACTATGTTGGTCTGTAGGTCAGACGATCTGATGGTAATCATTTACTTTTCAATGATTATTTTTGCAAATATTTTCCTAGATATTCCGGCGATTCTAACGAAAATTAAAACCCTTGTGTTGTTTTACATTCTCTTTCGAATGATATAATTGCCAAGGTCTTCCCAAGGTTAGTCATGGAATTATTAAAAGAAAAATACCTATGGGTCGGATTGCCCCACTTGTTGAAAGTTTTGAAGGTCGTAAGGTCATAATGTAACCAGGTAATGGCTTTGCCAGTTGCCCCTACGGGGGGAGCTTGCGCTTCGCTACTAAGATTAAAATTTAAAATCTAAAAAAAAACACAGCCATGGTTAAATTTTTTGAAATTTTATGAACTTCGCCAATCATAATTATTTTAAAAAGGAACTCGAAACTAAATGTTATCCCTTTTAAAATATCACGTTGCTAAAATATAGTTATAGAAGAAGATATATAAAAATAACTTTTCTGAACTTCATCATTTGTAATTCTTTGGGTTTTAAACAAATTCACAAA
Source organism: Ceratothoa steindachneri (assembly GCA_963969495.1). Classification (NCBI taxonomy): domain Eukaryota; kingdom Metazoa; phylum Arthropoda; class Malacostraca; order Isopoda; family Cymothoidae; genus Ceratothoa; species Ceratothoa steindachneri. The sequence continues at coordinate 205,541,900 of OZ018317.1, read as the reverse complement.
ATTTCGATACTTATATTTATTTCTGAACTTCACCATTTTGTTATTATAAAAGAATTATTAGAAAAAACTTTGATAAAAAAACATAAGTCATAACCAAACTAAGATGAAATTATTATTCAAATCCCCCCCAAAATCCCCTTCTTAAATTATAGAGTTAGTGATGATAAGTCAGACTAATTGAGAGCACGCGAGTTAGGTTTGTTGACCTTGTATATAAATAGATGCTTAGGGCAATACGTTGTCGCTGTACACCTGAAAGATGGAGCGTGATAACCCGAAACTGGTTCTGTTCTTATACCATTAGAAGTAGACTTCATCAAAGTTTTATATACATTTAAATATCAATGTGTTGTACATTACGCCAATCCCTACAATTGGCTTAGTTGGGTTTATTTAAGTAATGAACCAGATTCATGTAGCTTAACCCCACCGAGTGATCGGGAACGCTAGGATCCACTTATGAGAATGTTTGGGTTGAAGATGATGATAATGGAGTCGGTACGAGGAGGGAGTGAATGAATGAGATTAGTTTTGGCAGGGGTGTTGTATTAATTAACCAGAAACGTGTGGCTGAAATCAGAGTGTTGTCATGCGAGACGAGACTAGGAGCACTAGAACGACGAGTTGCCAGATGTCCCCCGATAACACAATTTAAAACATTCATTTTTATTAATGAGTTATCTGTTAAAAGAGGTTGGAAAGTGTTATACATCGAAATGCAACACACTTTTTAAACTCTCCTTTTCTCTCTGCATTATCCTTATACCAATTGAACAAAGAGTGAAGCACATTCCAGTGTTATTTTCTCTTAATTTGATTTTTATAACATCTCAGCATCAGCTCAAACTGTAAATGTGCAATGGTCGAAGAGTTCTGCCCATCTCCTATTCTTTAACAGAGTTCTTTCATTGAGTGTACGTGTTTTCATGTAATTTAGTTTTCACTTTAAATTCATAAGAAAGAAACCATTTTGCTTTACATCTCTCCTAGTGTTGCAACCAGCAACGCAAGCTCAATTCCCTTAATCTATATCTTTCACTCAATTACGCCTGCATCTGCTACCTTACTTCAATCTTTTCCTCGCCTTATATCTTCCCCATCAATAATCCCATTGCGTTGTACGGCTGCCTCATTGCACACCACTGAGTCCAATCATATTCGCATTATGTTCCTTTCAGCTTTTCGTTAGTTTCTCAAAATATAAACCCTAGATTCCCTCACACCATCAATTTTCTACCTCTCCTTCTCCGTTACACACCTGTCTGCAATTGTCGTCATATTCCACAAAAAATAACCACTTTATTAAGTTTTTAATTTTTTTCATCTATTCTGTTAATTAATCCGAAGATTAATTCCATCAACTTCGACATTCACTCATGGCCAGAAATCGGCTACATTTCGCTACATTTTCGGATCTTTTTTCAATTCTCGCTACATTTTTGGCTTCTTTTTCAATTTTTGCTACATTTGGGCTCCTTTTTCAATGTTTGATACTTTTCTCGCTACATTTTGGGCCCTTTGCAATTCTCGACATCTTCTGGCCAATAAGGGTGAATGAGGGGGCGAAACGCGAAGTATAGGAGCATGGAAAGGGGAAAGGAGATGGATCCTCGATCCACTAAAGAAGGGAAAGGGAGGCGAGGAATTAGCTCATCTTTCTCCCTTGTGAGTTGCCTTACTTCCCCTTCCTTCTCTTCGCTCTCCCTACCTTATTAAATAATTTAATTCAAAATAACGACAGAAATTTCCCCTTTCTTCCCCTCATCCTGTCTTGTCTTCACTGAGGGGGACCAAGACTAATCCCCAACAGATCCCATCCTTCTTCCCATCGTTACAAACTTAAAGAGAGGGGTAATTATTTTCCTCATGACTCCCGCTCCTCACTCCCTTCCCTCCCAATCGCAACCAAGGCAAATTGGGTTAATGGGGAATCTTTGGACCTTAGTTAGCTGAATTAACAGGAGATCCTGGAAGCTTGGTCACCTGAATTTATTCTGGATCCTGGGATCGTGGTCAGATTAACTAGTTAATGAAGGAGCTTGGTAGCTTGGTCAACTGAGTTAATGAGGGATCTTTAGACCTTGGTCAACTTAGTTAATGTAGGATCTCGGCATCATGGCTATTTGTGTTAAAGGGGGTTCTTGGGTACTTTGGATAGTGATAGCCTTAAAATATCGGCAAATTTAAATAATGGGGATCTTGGCAAATTTGGGTAAGTGAGATTCGGGATATTTGAATCAGCCAAATTAGTTAATTGGAAGTTGGGGATCTTCACACACTTGAGTACTGAGCATCTTGGCCAATTTGGTTACCGGAGATCTGGTGACCATGGCCAGTTTGGTTATGGCATATCTTGGGTCTTTGCTAACTAGAATTATGCGAGATCTTTGCCAATTGATTGATGGGTATTTTTTGATCTTGGCCAACTTAGTTAGTGAGGGAACTTAGGAATTTGGCCATGTGGTTAAGTGAAGACCTTTCACGAATTAGTTAAGGGAGCTTTTTTGATATTAACCATATTGCTAAACGAAGGATCTATGATTTTTTATTTACTAGTTAATGGAGGATCCTGACAAAGTATGTGAATTTGATCAATGGCGAATCTTGGTTAATTTATTTAATTCGGCATTTTAGTATCTTGGCACCCTTAGTGAATGAGATCTTGGATAGATCTTGGATTTTGTTTGTGAGACATCTTGGTATATTTGCCAACTGGGTTAATGCTGGAACTTGAACAATTTAGGTATTGAGGGATCTTGGAAAATTGACATGCTATGCAAATATGAGATTCAAGCTCTTGATTATGTAGGTTCTTAGGGGTTCTTTTTATTATGGACAAGTTGCTTAGTTGAGACTTTTTGATTCGGGAAATAATTTTTAATCGGGATCTCTACACCTTGGCTAAATTAAAACGGGATATGGGATCTTGGGTAATTCGGGTAAGGGGGAGATGTTTGAATCTTGTCTAATTGGGAAAAGTGGGGATTTGGCGATCTTTGTCGACTTATTTAATGAGGTCATTGGGATCATAGTCAGCTAAGTTGATTGAAGATCTTGCTCAAATTGTTTAATGGAGGATCCTGATCAACTTGGCTAATGAGGGATCATGGGAGATTGGTTAACTTAGTTGGGGAAATAAAGATCTTGGCAAACTTGTTCAATAGTGGATTTTGAGATCCGCGAAAACTTGTTCATTATGGGATCTTAAGATCCTGACGAACTTGATTAATAAGGATCTTGGCCAACTTGGTTAATGGAGCAAATTAATTGCGGTGGAAACTGACAAACTTGTATTTCATAAGATCTTCGAATGTTGCTCATTAGCAATCTTGGAAAATATTTTCGTGAATTACTTTACCTAATTTAGTTGCATTGACCTTCATGATCTTGGCCAACCTGATCACTAGTCTATCTTGGAAAAATTGGTTAGGGGAATATTTTCATGTTATTTAATGGGGCAACCTTGGGATCTTGATCAACTCAATTAATGTTCAATCCTGGCCGACTTGGTTAGTTCGGGGACCTTAGTATCTCGGCCAATTTAGTTAGAATGAGTATCATGGGCAATTTGCTTAGAGTGTATATCCTGCCCAACTTGGTTAAAAGAGGGATCTTGGCCAAGTTAATTAGTAGTTGGATTTTTAAGAATTTAGTTAGTGTAGGTATTTTGACCAACTTGGGTAGTTGGGAGATTTTGGCCAGGTTAGTAAAAGATCTTGGTCAAGTTAGTTATTAGAGGACTCTTGGCCTAGTTAGTTAGTAGAGGGATCGTGACCAAGTTAGTAGAGTGACCTTGGCAAGTCAGTTAGAAGAATATTGTCCAGGTTAGTTAATAAAGAGATCTTGGCCAAGTTAGTTAGTAGAAAGATCTTGGCCAAAATCATTAATAGAGTAATCTTGGCCAAGTTATTTAGTAGATGAATCTTTGCCATAATGGGTAGTAGAAGAATCTAGGCCAAGTTAGTTAGTAGAGGGATCCTGGCCAATTGGTTAGTAGAGGGATCACTTAGCTAACTTGATTAAAGACAGATTTTCTGCTCTTTGCAAACTCGGTGAATGAAGGAGATTCGATCGTGGGATTTTGAGGGAGTACCCCCCCCCCCCCTCCTAAAGAGAGGAATTCAAGCCGTCATTAAAATAGGGATTTCGCTGAATCACCCTTTCGTCAAGATAGGGAGGGGCTTGAAATAGCTGCCTCCTGGGCACAACAGGTTTCCTACAAACTTCCTTCCCTCTTCCGAGGGGGTTTCGTGTCGTATTATGTGTGTGTACATATTTTGTGTACGTTTTATATGTGGATTTAAATTCCGTCGACCCTGTAAGCGAGGTTTGATGTCTATCATAACACTTCTTTTCGGCACTTTTTCCCCTCGCTATTTATGGCCCTCCATCGCTCCCCCCCCTATCCCCCATCTCCACCTCCACCCCCACCAAACCTCCATCTGCCTTCTCCACTTCTCAATGAGCGAGGAGCCACTCGGGAGATTATGTGTCTCTCATCCTCTTCAACCAATCAATTAAGGAGGAAGTCAATTGGTAAATCTTATCCATAATATACATATATATGTACACGCATAAAGGGAAGGGGAAGGGGAAACCCGTGATAAAAATGAAAGTGCTTGGAATCACATTTTTCCCTTTTCGAGCGGGTAATAAAAATACCTTAGTCTTACGAGATTTTTTTGTGAGCCTTTCGCTCGCAAGGGCTGTGAGGGAAAAGATGGAAAACATGCTGCAGCTGACATCTAGAGGAAGGCGTACCCCCCCCCCGGCCACAATGCACGAAAGAAGATCTGCGGCATTTTCACGCACACACACATACACCAACGTCACCACTTTACAGATTTCCCCTGACAAGCTTTCTGCAGGGGATGCCCTCGTTGGTGTTTGCTTGAAATAAAACAAGTTGTAGGCTTCTTTACAAACATGTATACAAACATACCTACATGGATTTACAAAACGGCCGCTGATGTCAAAAGTGTGTGTGAATGACAGGGACCCAGCCACAACCCCCTCCACTTAAAAACTCAGGGGCGATTTTTTAAAAATTATCGTTCTTTTCTGGCGGTCATCAACGAGGGCAGAACAGGGGAAACAAAGAAGGAAAACTCAATAAAATGGTAAAATACAAACTGCATACCAACAAGACACAAAATCAGCTTAAAATAATAGCCAAATAACAGTAGAAACAGAAGCAAAAAATATCATCATACATACAGTCCACGAATTTTGAAAGATTGAAAAAGGATGCTCATTTTATAATCTCGTTTTACTGAAAAAAGAGCGTCAATAAAAAAGGACGCTCTTTTTATAATCTCGTTTTACTGAAAAAAGAACGTCAGTAAAAAAGGACGCTCTTTTTATAATCTCGTTTTAATGAAAAAAGAGCGTCAATAAAAAAGGACGCTCTTTTTATAATCTCGTTTTACTGAAAAAAGAACGTCAGTAAAAAAGGACGCTCTTTTTATAATCTCGTTTTACTGAAAAAAGAACGTCAGTAAAAAAGGACGCTCTTTTTATAATCTCGTTTTACTGAAAAAAGAACGTCAGTAAAAAAGGATGCTCTTTTTATAATCTCGTTTTGATGAAAAAAGAGCGTCAATAAAAAAGGACGCTCTTTTTATAATCTCGTTTTACTGAAAAAAGAACGTCAGTAAAAAATGACGCTCCTTTTATAATCTCGTTTTACTGAAAAAAGAACGTCAGTAAAAAAGGACGCTCTTTTTATAATCTCGTTTTAATGAAAAAAGAGCGTCAATAAAAAAGGACGCTCTTTTATAATCTCGTTTTAATGAAAAAAGAACGTCAGTAAAAAAAAGGACGCTCGTTTTATCGTCTCGTTTTAATAAAAAAATATAGTCTGTTAAAATTGACACTCTTTTTTATAGTCTCGTTTTAATTATAAAAATAGCGTTTAAAAAAGGGGCAATAACAAATGATGCTCTTTTTATAGTCTTGTTTCAATAAAAAAAAGCGTCAGTAAAGCGTGCTGCTCTTTCTCATATTCTCCTTTTCATAAAAGAACGCCAGTAAAAAACATCTTTTTTTTTTAGATTCACTTTAATAAAAAAACGAGCGTCTCTAGAATTGACGTTTTATTATGATCTTGTATTAAAAAGAACGCCTGTAAAAAGCGACGCTCTCTATATAGTCTCGTTTTAATAAAAAAAGATCGTCACTAAAACAAGTCTTTTTATAATCTCCTTTTAATATATAAAAGAGCATCAGCAAAAAATAACGCTTTTTATATAGTCTCGTTTCCATAAAAGTGAACGTCCTTTTCTCATTAGAAAAAGTGGAAAACAGTAAATAAGAGGCAAGATCAGGTCTCTCTGAAGTGGTCCGACTCGCCCCAGATCCCAAACGTGCGAACAACAATCTATAAATGTTAAAAGTATGGAGGTTCCCCCCTCCCCATAACTCCATCACTCCACAATCTGGCATCCATGTTCCAGCGGTAGCAGTAGTGAGCTCGTTCGTCAGGATACCTGGAAAGGCATCCAGTACGAGTCTCCCCCATCCTGGGACATTCTACAAATTGGCGTAGAGTCTGTGGCCGCAAGCAATCTACTCAGAAAGGTCCAGGGGAGCTTTTCTTACGATATGCCTCCTCACGCGAGTGTGTCCGACTCTGAGACGACAAGAATGACTTTATAATGTCGAGACATTGCGTGATAGATGAACGTGTAAATTCATGGCACAATGACAAGCCACTTTAAATTTCCGGATCCTTTTAGGACTCTTTAGACAAGACATCTCTGAAGTCTGGTCCATCGTGGAAACACCTCCTCACAGGAATCTACCCCTAATACCAAATAATACGAGGTGTTATGGGAAGGGGAAATGGGTGACGTGTAAATTGAATTGATAGCAAATTTGAGCGAAAACTGATGGGTCCAATAGGGTTTGATAGGGGCGATTAAATTGGATTCAAAAAGAAAGACTCGAAATTTGATCAAATGAAGATCAGGCAGATTAGAATCAGACCTCGAAATGAATTTAAATTCAGCGACAACTAAATTGGGATGCAAAATATAAGTTCTTAAATTTGGTGTGATGACCGACCTAAAAATTGGATTTAGACCTGCAAATTGATATTAATTTGAAATCCTGTAAATGGAGTTGACAAGAAAAGCCTTGCACCTACTTTGATGAAAGAATAAAAACTTGGATTTAGCGCTTTAAATTGGTTTCAAATTGGTTTCCTGTAAATAGGGTTGCAACTGAATGCATTTAAAATTGGTCCAATCAAACATAATATATTCTATTTATATATCATCATCATCATCACTATCATCACTAAATCTATAATTTAAGAAGAGGATTTTTTTGAGTATTTGAATAATAACTTCATCTTAGTTTGGCTATGACTTATGTTTTTTATCAAAGTTATTTCTAATAATTCTTTTAGAATAGCAAAAAACAAAATGGTGAAGTTCAGAAATAAATATAAGTATCGAAATTTTGTGAAATTTTTAAAACCCAAAGAATTACAAATGGTGAAGTTCAGAAAATTTATTTTTATATATCTTCTTCTATAACTATATTTTAGCAACGTGATATTTTGAGAGGAGGGAAATTTAGTTTAGAGTTCCTTTTTAAAATTATTATAATTGGCGAAGTTCAGAAAATTTAAAAAAATTTAACGATGGCTGTTTTTTTTTTTAGATTTTAAATTTTAATCTTAGTAGCGAAGCGCAAGTTTCCCCGTAGGGGGCGAGTAGCAAATTTAGATGGAGAAAAAAGAAGACATTTAAATTGGTTTCAAATTGGCGTCCTGTAAATTGGGTTGGAAATTATAGCCGTAAGAGTTGTCCCAATGACCTACCTGATATTTGATTTCAGACCTTCAAAATGGATTAACTTGAACGACCTGTGAGGTAGGAGGTACCACCTACCTGTGCGACCGTGGCAGTTTGAAACCATCGAGGGTCCACTTAATGTGTGGGGTCGGGGTCCCGCTGGCTATGCACTTGAGGCTGACGGAAGGCCCCGGTTGGAGGGTCTGCGAAATGAACTGGTACGAGAATGACGGGGCGGCCGCTGTGGACAGACAGAAGGAGATAAGGGTCACTCCCGAGTATTTTTTGGAGAAACTACTAGGATCATCTTTGACTGTAACCCCTCAAAATGCGTTTATAAATGAAATGGTGGAGTTAGAAGAAGTGAAAATGTAAAGGGTTTACAAGGAGTAGACCACTTGCAGAAGTTGCGGATACGCGCTACTCTCCTAAATTTGTTTAGTCCCTAAAGAAATGGGGTCCTCTGGGGAGACAGAGGTAAGGGTGGGATGGATCCAGCCTAGGCGGATCAGTCAAGGGGAAACCAACGAGGGAATCCTCAAAATGCTTGTGAGCTGAGCTTTTATGAAAAGTGGAGAAATTAGGGTGATTGAAAATGGCGGGGGGGTTGATTTTCATTTGGTGTTGCACTCAATCACTCACACATACCAGGTAATGCGAGTGTGTATGTATATGTGTTTACACGAGTAGGGAAATGCTTGTGTATTTTACGTAGGTAGAGAAATGTGTGTGTGTGTGTATGTGTGTATACTCATGTTAGTAAATGTGTGTGTGTCTTTATGTGTCCAGGGCGATCACATCGTTCTCATAAAACATCAAATACAACCCTGTAATTAATACATATCCACATGTGTACTTTAGTCAACTATTTGCATTTGAAAGCGAGACCTTTTTTCACTGACTTACACGTATCCAGTGCGGTCAGGGAATCAGCCTCGCGGATCACCGATCAAAAGCAACAAAAATGGCAATAAATTAAACATAGTGCAACGAATGCCGGTGACCAATCTCAACCACAGGGTAGTTGCCACGTCTCTTATCTCCCCCCCCCCCAAGGGCTCTTTATCAGGTGATCATTTGCACCTCTTTGTAAATCTTCCACTCTCTTTTTCGCTCCAGTTTAGACCCACCAAACGGCGATAGGGGGCATTAAACGTTCTAAGAAAAACAAACCTGTCTCTTATTCTTTGTACTTGATCCGAAAGCTTTCTAAAATAATGGAATATTTTGGCTCTGCAGGGGCAGGATGGTTAAGCAAGGGACAAAGCCACTGCTACAACTGAAACTTGGAAGAGCGTGCCCCTCCAGCCCCATCACTCGAAGAGAAACTGGTGTTCTCCTTCCGGTCCCCTTTTAAACATCTTTTTAATCTCCCGTTCTCTTTTCCACGTCTGGATAGACCCAACAATGGGGAATAGGACGTTATTAATTTTAAGTAAATAGTATCATGTTTTTTTTTTATTTGATTGTAACGATATCACTTTAGGAGATGCCTACACTATCCAGAACACTCTAGATTCTAGAATATTCCTAGAACACCGTAGAAAAGCCTAGAACAAAGAGTTAGGAGTTACTCATTTTCAAAGAAAATATATTCTTGGGGTGCAAGAGACCAGGGATTATCTTAACCACAAATAACTGAGAGTTTTGAAATAATCATTTCTCTTTTCAACATAATGAGCCGATTTCATGCAAAAGGCTTCAAAATCATGTGGCCCACGCCCATTCGTATGACGTCTCTGGAGTTATGGCGTTCTCGTTTATTGCTAGTATCGTCATCGAATGATGCAAAAACTCTTCTACATTGCGTCCCAACTTGTATCTTCTTATAAGCAATAAATCTAAGTTTACATTGAAGTTTACAAGCCTATAATGAAGTACTAAGTCTATAGTGACCAAACTACTGACCAATTTTGTACCATTATAATCAAATATACCTCAAAATAACAACCGCTTTATTTTGATGAGGTTGTAAATAACAGCTTCTCGAAAGGGTCCCAATAAAAGATCTTTGTACTTGTAAGAGGCTATTATGTTTGTATGAGCTTGTTCCCAGTCGGACTATTGAGTATCCTTTTCGCGGACCTCACCTGTACAAATATCCTAGTTAGTTATGTTAACTTATTTACAGTATCATCTAATTTATTAAACATATTTTAGGTATTGAAATTTTCTTTGGGTGATTACGCTTTATTTCTTTCTTAGGTAAACGCGGGAGAAATTATAATTCCGACCATTGCCTATTTTAACTCCTTTTCGTATCAAACTTTGCCGATTTATCTATTGAAGATCTTCCCTTATGGCTTTGGTGAAGACAAATTAAGAACATTTCCCAAATTTCCGCGAGATTCTATTCAATTTGGCGAAATAAGTTTTCCTTTAGCAGTAAAAGCGACATAAAATTATCCCATTCGTCATTCACTTCCAAATTACTCAGTTAATTAGAAGAGAAGCCTAAGTCTTTGGATCATAGTAGCCTAGAGAATCTGTGAATATATACACGAGAACAAAATTTGAATATACAATATATATAGTCTCCTAGTATATATTTAGTTTGATCCTCAAAAGTATAGAACAAAAAGCTACCAAATTTAATAGGAGTAAAATTAAAGTAAATATAGTAGAAAAGGATAATGAATTAAGCTAAACGAACATTGCAAATGATGAAATAAAAAATGCTAGTGTGCGACATTATTCTTAAATGCTCGAGGCGGGAAAGTGCATTAACTGTCGTCGGGAACATTATATAATTAAAAGTCATTACCATAATTAACTCGAAAGATTATAAACACCTATTAAACACATGTTATAACGTAACAAACGGGGAAGAATATTATGTTTAGATGAAAAGAAAATATGAAATTAAAAGTGGAGTGCATTCTGGGTTAAACTGCCACATGTCACCAGAAAATAATTCTCAAATTTATTGAAGAAATTAATCGAATAATTATTTTAAAAAAAATTCCTCATGAAAATTATCCGATTTCAATATGGAATACACAATCCCAACATCAATTGGCATCGCATCATATTGTATTATGCATCATTTGGAAGGTATTTTAAAAATTAAAATATGATATGGATATTTTATATTAATCAATATTTAAATAAATATATAAATGATTGATTTAATTAGCATTCGTGGGCGAGGCTTTATATAATGTCTGGTTCAAGAATTTGGTCTCACGACGTCTGGTATTCACCTATATATTCGAACCTAAAGCTCTGCTTTTCGAATTGTGTATACTACGAGCTAATTCACACAACAGGGGGTGGGGGTCGTGTAACCACACAGCATTAAGTATGGGTATGGGGTAAAAGCACCACATTTAAAAAATAAATACCTTAGGGTTCGAATTTTAAGGCAGTTGCCAGACGTCGTTGGCGCTCCAATTTTAATTTTTGTATGCGGGCTTGAAGTGTGTCTAGAGAGGGGAAGTCCACTTCCTTACAGGTTATGAATTATTTTTAGCTAAAAATGAAGCTAGAAATTTCCTTGAAGTGAGTGACAGGGTATTCCAATTTTATAAACTGTAATTTTTCACTATGTCTAATTTTACAGCCATATAGAGCATGAGATTATATACGAATGCGTTGTCATTCGTGCTTTTGGAAATTTGGAGTTATTTCATCAGGTTCATCTGAATCTGGCAAAGTGCATCGAACTTTGCATCACAAATGGCGAATATCACAATGAAGTTATTTATTAATATTTCAATAAAATATAATGTAGTTAGTTTTTTGGATTGATAATATGCATTTTGTTATATATGTCCAGAATTTAGGGACACCCTGTATAATACGAGGGGCGGCTTTAGGTGTTTATTTAATCAAAGTTCTGAATTATCTCTGACAAAAATATGAGGATTAGATTTTAATCTTAGTAGCGAAGCGCAAGCTACCCCCGTAGAGGGAAGTGGCAAACCATTGCCTGGTAATTTTATATTTCAGATGACCGAAAGTCTTGTCACCTTTTGTAAATATCCCTTTCCATCTCTTTCATTTTAGAGTAAAGTTTGGCATTTAGGTGGTTATAATGACTTAAATAAATTGTAATCGGATGGAGGATATTGAGGACGAGTAAGAATTTTCCAACCTAAGTCATTCATTTTTTTCTCGGGTTAAACCTGCCAACGTGTGTGTGTGTGTGTGTGTGTGTGTTTGTGTTTGTGTGTGTGCATTGCCACAAAGGAGGTGGACGCGATTGGCCACTGAAGAACGTTTATGTATAAGAGCTTGATTTAAACGGTGCAATTGTTGAACGTACAGTATATTTGGCTTTCGGAAAGAGAAATGGAAGCGTCCTTACAAAATCAAGGTAAAGTGACATTGGATAATTTCTTCCCTTCTTCTCGCTATCGACCTTCCATAATCTCTACCAAATTACTATCAACACATTTGGGCCTTCGGACACGACGTACGAGATGATAACATGACGCTGGACCCTTTGCAAATAAGTCTACGGACCGTCCCCGAAAGGTCAAAACCTGATTGTAACGATGGGTCGGTAAAAGTTTACGGTGATCTTAACATCGCGATGGTAAGGCTGATCAACACCTTTTGACTTTATGGCAATATGCAAAAGGGAGACGGACGCCAAACTGCTGGCCTCGTCCAAGGCCATTGATGCATTGAGAAGAATTGACCTGTCTCACAAAATCCCGCCTCAGATCCAAGCTCATAGGAGCCTAATCTGCAGCCGATTCGACTCCTGGGTGGGAAACCATACCATTGAGATCACGGGCAAAATAGAGAAAAATCACCCATGGACAAAGGTATCGAAGATAATTAAATTTAATGAGTACACACGTGTTTAAGGTCATTTGCAACGTCACAGGTATGGCTTATGAGAACGGGCTTCTTCTCTTTTACCTCAGGGTTTGCCCCGACAAATTGAAAGGGAAGAATTTTCGGAAATTCAAACTTACTTCAGGTGATATAAGTACAAACAGCATACAGCCATATCATGCCCACTAACCTATGACCTATGCTCCAGGTTGGCCAAGCAAGCCATTCTGGCGTGACTACAAGATTAACGTTCGCAGATGAGTGAAATGCAACGGGGAATACGGGTTCATGGCTATGTCATGCCCAGCAAAGAAGGGGGGTAGCAAGAAAAAACAGCTACAAAAAAAGAGAGGAGGAAGAAAAAAGTAATAGGACTTGAGCAAAGTGGCGAAAGCTAATATTAGCGAATCAAGAAAAAACATACGTCAAGATAAATAATAAACAGTCAACAAGGGTTATGTGCTGTATTTACTATGCATATGTTGAAAATATTACAAACATTGGTTCATTTGCTTAGAAACTATATCAATTGCTGACTAGAAACGGGAGCAGGAAATGTGGTTCCCCAAGAGCTCTACCTCGAAAAAAGTCCAGAGAATCTAGATACAATTTCTCACACCCGTACCTATTAACACAGAATTACACCTCATCCTACTAAGCGCACACAAGAACCCGTAAAGAAGGAAAAATCCACTCAAGTTGAAAGAGGAGACAACCTGGCAGAAAACACCGCAGAACTGAACCCACTCCATAGACAGGGAGCCAGCAGCAAGAAATCCCCTAGCCGCTAGAGAGTGAGATCCTCCTCGGCGTCCAAGGAACACCTTCATATGTAGTATCGGTGGAATATTAACTTAAAGATCTTCGCCTCGGACAAAGCTCCATTCCATGCCGTGAAAATTAATAGGGGCATCAGTGAGGAAATAAGAAAAAGGTGTGTACAATTGTAAGTATAGTGGGGACATCCCAAAAAGGCTGGCCGAAAAGGCCCTCCTTCACAAGATGATACGACTCCACTCAGTTGCATCCACTAAGATTACAGCTACCTAACTAAAAAACGCCCAGAAAAGTGCAGAACTCCCCCACTCACCCAGCTCCTCCAGTTCGAAGAACGAAAAAAGAGCAAAAAAACAGAGGACATAAGAACGTTGACAATTGGGACACTATACAAAAGACATACGGAAGATTATCAGACAGTGTGATCTAATATTATATTAATTTCAAACATGAAATTAATACGACGCCGAAAAAGATTAAAATCTTCACATACAGAGTGTTGACGACAAACCAGAGTCAAGAACGCTTCGACGGTGTTGCTATTGCATTCAGAAGCAGAATTGACTATAAAGAACTACCCTTATTTGACGGGACACCTAGTGGTATCCAGAAGATATCAATCCACAAGATGCGACTACTTGCCACTTCATAAATTCTCGCAGCTTTGTGTACGCAGTTAGGCATTAATTTTGGGAGAGGACTCCAACCAGGTGCCAGGCTTGCGGATACAGCGGAAGCATAAACAAGAAAGGAAGAAATCTACAGACTCTACTGGTCAAAGACATTGTCAACTATGCTGCTCACAACTTTCCCATGTACATCACTGACCGTTGTACAATAAATCCCAACGTGATTCTTACCAGCCCTAAGTTCCCTCCCCCCAATTGTATATCCAACTCGGCCCTCTGAGCCCAAGTTTTCCATATTAACATTAAAATCACACTCTCCTCAAGCCCATTCCAAATACCTGCACGAAAAAGAGAAAATGCTTTTCCTGAACAAACTGGGAAGGGGAGAGAATTCTTTGAGGCGAATATGTGCTCCAATGAAAAAGACACCTTGGAAGAAATAAAAAATCGACCAAGAGCTCGAAAATATAACTCAAATAATGGTAAAAGTTGACTGCGCAACGTTACCAAAAATAACATTCAAGGCGCTGCCAGCACCAGCGTGGACACAGGAAATATATGACTTAACTGATCAAAACAAAAGAGCTTACGAAGACATTCGACTCAGAGGAAGGGATATGGACAAGATAAGACGACGAAGAGCACTCAGACTACAAATGACAGAACACATTACTCAACATCAAGAGACTATGTATAATAAATTGCTTGACAAGATTGACGCAGGAATTGATCCCTAAACTTTCGGAAAGACTATAGAGAGACTATAAGGCAAATAACCGAACAGTAAATAAATGTAATGAAAGACGACCGGATGAAATTAGACGATGAAATGGAGGTGGAAGAAGCCTTCATAAACTTTTGGAAGGAAGCATTCACCATCTCTCGAGAAGAAAATGACCATTACGAGCTCGACTTCGATGACTACATACTCAAAATAGGAAGCAGGGGTACAGTATCCACGTTACCTCAACTGTAACGCGGACAAAGATGGATTTATGTCACTTTTATGGAATTACAAACCTCAACAGGTACAACAAATTTAAAATATATAACGCAATATAAGATCGAAGCTTCGGTATCCAGACAATACCAATCAACACAAGCCCAGGAAGACACACCAGAGCACTACAAAGAGCGCAAAAAAAAGTTGTTGCTTATAAGTATCAACGTCAGAAGAAGGGAAATGAAGAGGCAGAGGTACCCGAACGAAGAGTTCAAACTAACATCGAGTTGCAGCCAAGACCTATAAATTCTGGGAGAAAGTCCAAAGGAGTATGACACCCGGAGATCTACGAAAACACATAAACATCCCGTTGCAGATTAAAAACGGAAGGACGAACCAATTTAATAGCAAAAAAGGACAGACAGTGAAAGAAAAAGAACGAAAATAAGGGTAAAACAACAGAGAGGAAAAAATAATTAAATAAATATAGCGAAACACGATCCTAAACAATTAGCAGCCAAACTACACACACAGGGAAGAAAAAGCGAGATAGTAAAAAACACCTACAAAAGCTTGAATACCATACAAAAGAGCAAGTAATACAATCAACTAAACACTTAAATACCAAATAACACCACCACCAACATATTCAGAAAAATCGAGTTAAGAAAAAAACAAAACAAAAAGAAGAACATCTAAGTGAGCGAACACCTGCGATACCTTGTCACCAGGAAGCTTTTACCTTCATCTACCCTTTTCTTTTATTCTTATCTTTTTTATCTTTCTCCCTTTTATATATATATATATATATATATATATATATTTAACACTTATATTTACAATGTCCAATACATTATATGTAGGTCTGTAGTAACTGTTTGCTTAATGTCTTTCACATCCCGCCAAATGCAAAGCATAGACTTATGCTGTGGATGACCAGGTTTAGGAGTGGGCATCGGTTTTTGTTTACGATACAGCCATTGTTTTTTCCGGTTAATATTGCAGAGAATAACTCACTTTTCATCTTCCATAACAATTCAGTGCAGAAATGACTCACAGCCATTTCAAGTCAATATAAATAAAGCAATATTCCATGTTGTCCTTCAGAAAATTAATGTAGCCCCTAAACACCATTTTTTAGCCTAGAAAGGCCTAGGGTTTACTAACCTTCAAAATAAGTCGTAGGCATTGCTAGTCTAAGAAAGTCTAGGCATTAAATACAGCTCAAACAGCTTGCTGCAAATTAGGAACAATTTAAACAACTTTGATAATGTAGTTCCAACAAAATTATAGGCTACATTTTCATTATAGAATCATCAGAATATTTGAAATTTAAAAATGTTTAAGAAAATTAATTAAAGCCGTTTAAAAAGGCATAATTAAAATATATATGTAGTACTTTCTATTATATATTATTATTTATTACTAAAATGTACTTTATACTATTGGACGGGTGATTATAATAGAATATTTTGTCCAATAAGCTTCACTTCTCTAACTTTCAAAATTATTGAAATAGTAGCAAAGGGGAAAATTACCTTTGGATTTTTTTTGTTGTAATTTTGAATAAGATGAGCGCGCTAATTTTAGGTACTAAATCCTGAAATACTTCTTGTATCGTTGTAATAGTGTCCTAAGAATAATATTTTGATGGCGGAGAGGGTACATCGCCCTTTATATAGTCACAAAAGACAATATTTCAACCCGATTCTGCAACGCAAGTATTATTCAATGATGCCATCTTGAAATGGCAGGAGAAGGCTTAAGTTACGCTCGCGCATTTGTTTTTAATGTTAATATTAGTTAAAAAACATTCACTGTTTCTTTCGTTACTTAAACAAACCTCATTTATATCCCCCCCCCCTCCCCTCAAAAACAGAAAAAATTACCTAATTGTGTTGTGAAGAGATCTGCAGCGGCAAAAATCACTCTTTGATTGCTAAGATAAGAGTGTTACGAGTTCTTTCGGATACCAGTGCAATAAAGTTCTTTTCAATTTACCTTCGAACCCACCGAAAACCCGGACACCTTCGATAACACGCCTTCGAATGTACTTCCGCTTCCCGAATTTGAATTGTCTATTTCTCCTGTTTTCCCCGTGACGCCGATTTTTTAAATGATGCAGTATCACTCTCCGAGAAAAACTGGACCACTCTACAAAAGTTTCTGGCCGAGACTTCTACCTGCTCGCCGATTTCGGTATAGGTCAGTTTGTTGCAAAGAGTCCAATGTCTCTGGGGAGAGTTATGCGTTCGAAAAAAAAAGTCCCTATAAAAGCAAATTTTTTTTAAACCCGGACTTCGAGTTAAACATTTTTTTATTGCCTCGGTGGAAAAAATGTTTTTGTCCCAATTAAAATTATTTTTTTATCAAAGTGTCAACACTCCGCCTCTTTCTCTATAGGTATATGTTTCAAAATGAAGTTAATAAACTTTGATTTATCCTCACACAAAAGGGTTATATCGCGAACTTTGGAACAAGAACCTTGACAGACGGTTTCCAATAAAACTGACATTGTGTTGGGGTGGGAAAAGCAAAAAATCACAAACATATCGCGAAACGCGAGAGCGAGCGGAACTTAGTCCGTCTCATAACATTTAAAGATTGCGTCGTGGACGAATTCTTGCGTTGCAGAATCGGATTGAAATATTTTTTTGTGACTTCATAAAGGGCGATAGATCCACTCCGTCATCAAAATATTACCTCTAGGACACTATTACAATGAAACGAAGAAATATTAAAGGATTTATTAGACGAAAACGCGTGCGCTCGTCTTATTCCAAATGATCATTCTTTTTCTTTATTATTTTAAGCTAAACCTTAATTTTTAACAAATAGAGACCAAATATATCCTAACCCCTATTGTCAAGTCATGTTTGTAACTTTTTAACAAATATTAGGCCTACTATAACTGAATTCAGTGTATTCATATTTTAAAATGAGCAATTTTCTTAAAAAAAATCTCAAAAACTTTTTTTCATCTTTTAATATAATTAATCTGTATGTCATTAAAAGTTGTAAATACAAAATAAGATTTTTACTGTAATACAATTTTTATTTTACACTTATAACCCGAGGACATATAACATAACTAATTTAAAAGTTGTTATCCTAACACATTTAGTATGCACTATTCACAAGTAAATACTACAGCTAAAAAGTTATAAACTAGACGCCATTGCTTAAACTATATAAATTAAAAGGTTGCTTCATATTAATTGCCACCTGACAACCAAAACTCTTGTTTTTATTCCGAAGGTGGCATTTTCTACTTCTGAACTGAATATTTGTTTGTTTATTTTTATGTATATTTGTTTTGTTGCTTGTTAACTGAATATTTCAATGTATACGCAATTTTGCTTCGGAATTTCAACTTGGAATGATTCATAACACACTTGTGACGTCACAACTTCTGCATTTCTGTTTCTACCAATTTGTGCATTTGAGTTTCCCCAAATGGAGGAATTTTTCGGTTGGTTACAATACAAAATAGGAAGTTTTATTTCATAGATTTTCCCAAACCTATTTAATTCATTAACAACCAATCTCTTTCCTTATATCTACACGTTGTGAATATTTTCCACCTTTCGTGGTACTCTCCCCATCGGCTTATCTCTAATTGTTCTAACGTCAATTCCGTTCTGCAAACAAAATTTTAATCAGTTTTATCGAGCCAAAGTGAAATGTTTTGTGTTATTCTGTTTCACATTCCAAAATGTAACAGAAAATATCTAAATATATTTTAAGGCAAAGTTGTAATATATTTTGTCATTAGTGGTTAATGGTCTGAGAGAGTGGAAAAAGCCGATAAAATTAACTGACGACAAAAAATACGAAAGAAAAACACATGTAAAATATAAATAGGTAATCACAAGTAAAGAATCCTACTATTTAGAATCTTAATTCAGTGATTACTCTTATAATGGGTGATCCTTTTAAGGGAATCTTATTTTAAGGATTCGTATTTAGGAGAGTTCTAATTTAGCGAATCGTATTGAGGGAATTCTATTTAGGGTAATCTATTTTGGGAATTCTATTTTATAGAATCCTATTTGGAGAGATCCTATTTTCAGGAATCCTATTTAAAGAATCTTATTTTACGAAATCCTATTTTAGGGAATAATATTTAAAGGAGTCTTATATTGGGAATCATAGTTTGGGGAATCCTTATGAAGGAATCATATTTGTGGGAAAACTATATTTTAGGGAAACCTATTTAATGGAACCCTATTTTAGGCAATTCTTTTGGCTTAATCCTATTGAAAGGAATCCAATTTGGTGGAATCCTGGTTTTAAAACACCTTTACTAAAGAGAATAAAAAATCAAATATCGCAATTGTCACATTCCAGGCACTGAATATGGGTTAGAGGAATTACAACATAAAGCCTCCCGGAGGGCCAAGCAGGCGTATACATTAAAGTCCCCCCTTCCCCTGCGGAGAAAGCAAGAGAATCAGGCCACATGAGGAGAGTCGTAGGAACGTTAGCTGGCGGAAAACAGTCAATGTGCCTACCCGTTTTGATTTTCCCGCCACCTAGGTAGTTGGGAGCGAGCCGCTGTGCTATGGTGACCACCAAGGGCCATTACGCAGCGCTCAAAGGATCCAATTACCTACGAGATCCGGAGACCCGTGGTTAAATCTCCCCAAAAAGCGGTGCCAGTCAAAAGGAACACCAAGGATGGTGACGGTTGGTGGTGCCTCTAATTAACAAGCCGACTTGGGCACCGCGGTGCCACTCTCCTCACCCTTCGCTCTCCCCTCTGTGGCCTCGCCCCTTGCCCCTTAGATGAGGCGCTCGCCAGGCTATAAATAAGCCCCTGAAGAAAAGAGAAAAGATTATTCGGTGAGAGACGATAAAGGACCAGTTCGAGAAAATCGGTCCTTCTGACAATTTCGAACTAACTTTTAAACGTCACGTTTTGTACCGGTGCCATACCAAAGAATCCTTTACAAACTTAGAAGAAGTCTGACTGGAGAAAAGAAAACCCGCTTACCCTCGAGTGACTCTCAGAGCAAGCTCCGTAAGAGAGAGAGGAGAATAACTAATCCCCAACGAGGTTCCATTTGTTGAGTACGGTAGAAATCACCTCGTATACCCAAAAACCAATTGGGCACCCGGCGTTAAAGACTAGGATACAAAGAGGCTTCAAGAGCATCCAGAAGAGCACCCCTTGAGCTAGAGAGCGCAACACCTCTATCCGTCTTTTAAACGTAACAGGAGGAAAAGTTGCAATACGAATTTGACATCGCCAGCCCCTTCCCCCCCTCTTGCCAACTTATCTCGTGAAAGAAAAAAAAACTCCAGCCGCTCGCCGTAGAAAAAGAAGCGAGGGAAAAAGCCATCTAGTGCCCTCCGGCAACCCCTGATCCTTTCTTACATGTAAGTTAGAATGACTATTTATATTCGTATTGCTTTAGTATGAGTTTATCACGGTATTCAAATTAACTAAAGTAGAAACAATGGCTACTGAACCACGTCATATTTACAGTTAGAAGAGTGAAATTTAATTTGAAGTTTAATGTTAATCTAAAAGTGTCACTATAAAAAAAATAATCAGCAATTGGTTTGTTTTCTTGGAGCCTATTTCAAGTTGGACATAAATGAATAGCTTTTCAAATAGGCACGGTTTTAAGTATGGTTATCCTCGTTAAACTTATTAGGTGAATATAAATATTTTTACTGTTTTTTTTTGTAGTTAATTGATAAATTTAAAATATATATTTATTTTTTAGATAATTCTTGGGCGTTTCACTAAATCCTTACGTGTTTAACGGGCTCTCCTTAAAACGGATTAAACGCGGTGACACTCTCTCAATAATAAGTTGATTAAAAAGTCCACTCAGCCAATATTGAAGAACTGTTGTCTTTCATAATTAATAGGATCAGACTGGCGCTCTAAAACAACAAATACAATACCACGACAATGGGATTCATTGTATTATTATACGAGCGGATTCATTGTATTATTATATACAAGCGGATTCATTGTATTATTATATGATGGCGCATTCGTTGTATTATTATATGCTAGCGCACTCATTGTATTATTATACCAGAGCGCCGCCAACAGAGGGTTTCCGTCCTATGCGCAATGCACATTATTCGCCGCGCAGCTAACATCACTAATATTATTTATGCGCTGTCGCCAGAGGGCGAAAGTTTTTATAACGTAATAGTTAAATTCTTTTGTTTTTCACGACTTTTAAAGTTGTTCTTGTGAAAATACTCCAATTTCCGGTTCAATTACCGTAGAAAGGTGTAAGTTATGGAAGGGAGGTGTATGTGTTTCAGCTCGGAATCTCCGTTCACGGTTTATCTCAGCTATACACTCCTATTTTAATGTGAGTTTTCTCATTTTAGTTAAATTGCACTTGCACAGCTTCATACATGTACGCCACTAGTCGCTCGCGGACAGACATGTATGCAAAAGTCACCGGAAAACGGCAAAATTCAACCTAGAATTTCAAATTTGTAAAAATTTCTTTATGAATACATCCTAATTGACAGAATTTATAAAAATCACGAAAATATGTAATATATATATATATATATTTTATATATATATATATATATATATATATATATATATATATATATATATATATATAAATATATATATATATATATTCAATGATGATGAATGATGAATAAAGAATGATGAAATGAATCCAGCAAACCGCAAGAAACAGAAATACAGGATAATTTTTCTTCGGAAATGTTATTTCCTAATTCGCAAAAATTACGTACAAGGGTGGGATTCGAGCCGTGCACACTGAGGCAGCGAGCAACCGCGTAGTCGAGTGGTCTAAAGGACGGTTTAATTGAGATCAAAGCGGTTGCTTGCTGCTTCTGTGGGCACGGTTCGAATCCCACCCCTGTATATATATATATATATATATATCTTTCATAAACGCGAAAGAATGATGAAATGAATCCAGCAAACCGCAAGAAACAGAAAAACAGGATAATCACAAAAATGTAAACCAGTTTTAAATCTAAATTACCTTTTACAAATTGAAATATTTTCAATGTTTGCTTTGTGTAATGTTAAAAACAATTTTACTTTTCATTTTAAATGGGTCTACACGTAAACATCATTAATTAAGCAGCATGTAATTGAATTAAGGGATATACAAAGCTTATTTATCCATTATTTGGCAAATGAAACCATGTCTGTGAAATTGATTCAATAATAAAAAAACCCATAATAATCTCAAAATAATTAATTCTTAATAACAGGCAACTTGACGGCCATTTCTATTTCTAGAGACGTTGTCTCTTTCTCGCATCGCCCTTATCACTCTTTTGATAACATCTGGTGTGTCCTTTAAGATGTTTATTTTATTTGTGATGTGATTCCTCAAGTCATCTAAATTGAGAGGTGGTGTTGAATAAACACTCTTCAAATGAACCCCCCCAAAAAGAAATCATACGGGGTCGAATCGGGGCCTCTCGGAAGCCATTCAGTTTTATGGACCACTGATATTATTTGCTTTTTGGAATACTTCATACAAGCGATTCTAGAAAATATCAGTTTTCTGTAAATGGTATCTTGATCTAAAATTTCTAGCTAAGTTTTACCATTTAACTTCCCCCTTAATAAAAATTGAACCAATTAACGATCCATTGCCACACAGTCTCACCCACAAAGAAAACTTTTCTCTACGGATACTCTTTTCGTACATAGGATCTTCGGTCGGTTGGTTTCTTGATGCAGCGTGGCGGGAGTTTTGTCTGTTTATTTGACCTGTAATGTGGAATGCTGCCTCGTCTCTAACAATTAACTGTTCAATGAATTTTCCTGGACGTCTGAGAAGCCATTTAACAAATCTGAGACGGCGAGGAAAATCCTTTTCAAGGAGTTGATGTTTAATAACTGGTTTAAATGGATACAATTGCAAGTCTTTACGAACAATGTGCAGAAATGGCATTTGTGAAAGTCCTGTCCCCTTTTGGGGGAGGATACTTTAGGGTTTTATACTAATAACTGAAGAACACGGTCAATGTGGTCTTCGTTCCTTACAGCTTTCAGTCGTCATGAATGTCCCCTATATAAATTGAGAATAATTCGTAGAGATGCTCTATGAGGAAATTCCTTTTTGGAATCGTTCCGTATTTGTATTGAAATTTTGGTTTCTAGAAAATTCTTGGCGTTATAGAGGCATTGCTCTTTTGTCAGCTGCACATTAAAGGTCTCAACCAATTAATAAATCTAAAAATTAAAACATCTTCCAGACGTGTTGCATTATGCGGTAAAGTCATAGAAACATATTTTTCTTAAAACCAGCTTGGTTCACATAATTAAAAATTGGTTGCTAGCGAAGCAGTCTTTTTCTACTGGCTGAAAACTGTCTCATTGACCCAATTTGTGCACAAATAAGCTCTTGTAAATTAAAATACTCTCTGCTTAAAAACTATAATGTTTACCTGCAAACCCAGTTACTCGTACAATGTAAAATAGAATTGTTTTCTACATTACACAAAATAAAGATATTTAAAGTATCTCAAGTTATGAAAATTTTATTTAGATTTAAAGCTGGTATACTTTTTGTAATTCACTATCTATATATGTATATATATATATATATATATATATATATATATATATATATATATATATATATATATATATATATATATATATATATATATATATATATATATATATATATATATATATATATATATATATATATATATATATATATATATATATATATATATATATATATATATATATATATATATATATTTTATATATGAATTATACCGTTCAACTCAATCAGAATGGTTCGATTAACTACGAATCATTAATATTAATTGCAAATTATTAATAATCTAATATATTATAATTTAGGAAGGTATTTTTCTTTAAGAGTGAATTTTTAGTTTGAGGTGTTACAAATTTCTAGATATGGATATAGTCAGGGCCGAAAGTTTCAGATTATTATATCGATAATATTATATTACAATTTGTGATTTTTTTAAAACAAAAATAATTGTTATAAATGATGATTAAAAAAAAAAATAAAACTAATTATCAAATGTTTTGTAATTTTTTAAAACAAAAAGAATTATAAATTGTCAAGTTCAGAAAAATTGAGAAAATTTCTTAAAATTAATGCATGGTTGTTTTTTTTTTATTTATTTCGTATATTCGAAGCTTTTATCGAAGTCCTTTCAGAAATAGATTTTCCATTTTAAGTACCGTTTATATAATTACTTTTTTCGATTTTTTAACATAATGAAACTTTTTGAAATTAAAAATCCTTATGTGATAGTCGGGAGTTTTTTTTTTTAAAAAGAAAGAGGATTAGAAAATTAAGAATTTCAGAAAGTTTTTCATAACTTGTTGAAATTAATGCAAAGGTTTTTAAGAAACTTAAAAACAAAGGTAAAGATTTCATCCTAGCCCTCAACTGCTATTTTTGACAAACAAAATCAATTTATGTTTAATATTTTCTTTAATGAATTCAATTGTTTACCTAAATATTATTGGATAAGTTTTCCCTCAATATTTAAATGGAAAAAAACTGTTCCTTTGTGTCGCTCACTCGAAGCGTGTTGCGTATTTTGCGAATAAACATAATTGAAAAAAAATAATAAAACAAAAATTACAGATAAGAATATAAATGACAATGTACTTGAAGAAAATTAATTAAATGACAATACCGCTTTAACAAATGAACATGTGATTGAAATTGCTGAAATTATACGAAACGATATTTTTACTGGATTTGAAGAAAATGAATTAAAAACAGATATGGTTTTAAGTAATAAGGAGGTGATTAAAAAAGTTGACAATATACCAAAGAATATTGTCAATGGGATTGTAAAGGATACGGAAATTTTTTGGGGAACTCAATAAACCAAGAAAAAGGAAAAGACGATAGAGCGATTTAACAAAATAAGAAAAAAAATGGAATTAATGGCTCAAAAACGTTTACAAACGAAAGAAAAAAAAAACAATTGAAAGGATAAAGAAAAAGCTTAAAAATGAATAAAACAAGTAGAAAAGAAAAAGGAGAAAGAAGAGAAAAATAAATGCTGAATTCTATAAGAAAAAAGGCGTTTTTTTTCTTGCCTTTAGCTTCGAAAATAAGCCTGGGTCTAAAAAGACACATACCAAGAGTAAATAATTGGAAAATATGTACTGGAAATATTTTAAATATTTTTTAGACAAAAGGTCCGTTGTCTACAGACAGAACGTCTGCCTGCGGAGCAAAAGCTCTTCCTGTAAAGAGTAGCGAAGCCGCTTCTTATCTCAATACAGGTACGCAAGACTGTCGTTATTTTAAAAACCATCTGTAGTGCCGCTGGGATTTTATGAGAAGTCTTCATATCTGTAAAAATGAGACACCTTCACAAATTTAATCCTTCAAAGTCGTTGTCAGGGGTAATATTATGAATTTAATATTTTATATTGTAGAGGGCTCTGGATAGAGGTAGTACATTTGCTGTATGAGGGCTGCACCCTACCTGGTAGGGTGGACGGGTACCACTGGTTCTCATCCATCTCCTAAACTCTGACGTGCTAGCTCCAAACACCACACCCCGGTACGCTGCCTCAGTCGTTGGGGTAAATCAAGTGAGGGGATGGTGTTTGGTAGAGGAGCTGCCTCTAGCAGCCAACGGCTAGCCGGGCGGAGGAGATATTTGACTGATCCAACGGCTGAGTGCAGGAGAGTAAACCTTCCATATCAGGGGTGGAGCCCCGAAGGTGGACCAGTGCGCTGTACTCACTGACTCCGGAAACTTCTGCAGCCAACTGGGTGCCAAACGTACTGCTCTGCATTCCTTTGTATGACACCGGCGACGCCCACAGGGGGATCTTGACGAATAGGCCACCCAGGATCTCCATACGCTTCTCCAGGCCTGCGCCCTGGAGAAGTCACTCCAGTGCCGCTGTCCCAGTGACAGAAACAATAAATTGGGCTGTACCATCGCAGCCGGCGATGCAGTTCCACCATAGACTGATTTGGATGGCGCAATCTCCTTTGTCTTCCTAGACTGAAGGATGTCAACAAGAAACAAAATAATTTCTTCATGAAAATTTTAATTCAACTTGAGGTACAAATTTAGATATTTATTCTATCATTTATTTTATTTTTGATTTACAGAATGGCTGTTACTTTATTAAAGATAATGTTTCACGGTATGTAATTTATGTAAATTTAGTAAAAAAAAAAAAAGATAAACGAAATATTCATCGCTACAACAAATGTCTGCCTATATTTATATGAAATTTTGCTTTAAGAAAAAAAAATGTCTGAAGTGTTTAAATATTTCAGTGTTGTGAATTTATTATTATTGTGTTAATATAATTTTTTCAAGCATTAACTATATTTGTATATTTTTTTATTTTTCAGTACAGAACTAGTGAACACTTGTACGATGTTACGCACTGATACAACATCCACTAGCATTTTAATCATATTCCAAAACTACAATTTAAATCAAAAAATAAATTGCATACTCCTTTCGGCAACCACTGAAAAAGTCACTGCCCTTGCCCTCCCCTCCCCCCGATAAAATCTCATCACTATGTTAATTTTAAAAAAATCACACCCGAAAATAAGAAGAACACAAAAAACAAGAGAACAATGGGGAAAACATAAAAAAAGACATGCTTAAATACCTTAAATACCAAGAGCCCAAACGTGCAACCAACAATTAAAATAATTAAAAAGTTTAGAGAGGAAGAGATCCAACTCCTACAAAAACATTATCTCACTCCTGCGTGTGTACTATCTACGGACCGTAGGTCGTCGGTCGGATGGTAAACATTTTACTTTTCAATGAGTTTTTTGGCAATAAAATTGTAACTATTCTGCCGACTATAACGAAATTTGAAACCCTTATGTTCTTTTACATTCTCCTTTGAATGTTACAATTACAAAGGTCCTCCCAAGGTTATTCCGGGAATTATTGGGAAATAAAATCGTAACTATTTGGTTGATTCTAACGAAATTTGAAACCCGTATGTTGTTTTACATTCTATTTTGAATTATACAATTGCCAAGGACCTCCCAAGGTAATTCCGGGAATTATTTCGAAATAACATCGTAACTATTCGGTTGATTCTAATGAAATTTGAAACTATTATGTTGTTTTATATTCTACTTTGAAGGATATAATTACCAAGGGCCTCCCAAGATTTGTCCGGGAATTATTTGGCAACAACATCCTAACTATTCGGTCGATTCTAACAGAATTTGAAACCCATATGTTGTTTTACATTCTCTTTCGAATGGTAGAATTGCCAAGGTCCTCCTAAGGTTTGTCAGGGAAGTTTTGAAAGTTTTAAAGGTCGTAAGGTCATATGGTCATAAATCAGAATAATTGATAGCGACTTAGGTCTCAAATCTAATTCTGTGCTTAAAATAAATTGCTTTTATTGAACCATTTGGCCTGCGTGTATAGTACGCTTCTACAAAGCATAGGTGTATCTCGACCGGAAAATGAAATAACACTCGCTGGCAAGCTCTCGAGGGCACCAGAGGCCAGTCCTATTTGGAGGGGGGAGAGGGAGAAGTATTATGGATAAAGGTGGGTTGGCGAACTACTACACAGTATAGTTCTTTACCTATAAAACGGTAAAATTAAAGGTTAGGTTTTGCTAGAAACTATTTAGTGAATTAAAATGGAAGATGACAGCAACACCTTTAGCTACGTAAATATTAGTAAAGAAAACTGGATTGTTCTTAGTGACGGTACGCGGTTGCTATAGTAACGAGTCGGGCTACATTGGACACCCTTGGGGGACGCTCTTCACTTGCTAAAAGTCAATTTTTTTTTTGAATTTACTAAATACTTTCTAGCAAACCTAACGTATGTAAATATATTCAAATGCTCTAGCATGTTTCCCATTTTTTTTTGTTTGATCCTATATCGGGTCCTTTATTTATTCATATATAAAGGAGGCGATATAGGGTCAAACAAAAGAAGGGAATTATTCTTCGTTGTATTTTATGGGACTAAAAGTTTAAAATTGGTAAATGGGTCACGCATCATCTGCCTGACTAATTATTTGTATTAATTTTCTCGTCTTTTGCAAATTAGTTAAATTAATTGGTAGGTTCTCTCTTTGCTCTGCACATTAAATTATATAATTCTTAGTGCCCCAATTTTATATTGTTATCTTAATAGTTTTAATTATCCAATTTTTATCATCATAAATTAAATACAGGTTGGACTAGAAGATTAGATACAAGTGGTGTAGGTATTTTAATTATTTAATCTATGAATGTTTAGATAATCTTTTGGATATCGTAAATGTTAGAAATTTATCCTAAGAGTAATTTAAGATGGCATTCCAAAATGTTTCGGACTAAAACAATTTATTTAAGCAAAATAAACGTAGACCAAAATTTTACAAAAGGGGTAAATAATGATTAAGATCTTAAATGATCTTTATTATTATATTTTTGTAGATTTCATTTGCAATTTCCACCCAAATCCATTTCGCATTAAAATTCAATATTTTGATGATTATTTTTGTGAGAGGAAAAGTCAGGATGCTTTTAATGTATAATGCATATTTATTCGGACGTTTCGTCAAACGCTATTTGACATCTTCACGGAAACTGAAATTATTAGGTCCCCACTCGTTTTATATATGTAGGACAGTGAGAGGTAGAGGGAAGAGGGAGGGGGGATATATGTGAAAGTACATAATTTTTAAAATATTAAATTAGGTCATGTATAATTTGTTCGTCCTTTTGTTCAGATATGGTTTATTTTGTTTGATTAGAATTGCTTCTACGAGCTTGAAGTTTCGTTTGTTTTGATAATTAAAAATAACTCAATTTTTATGATCTTTACTTGAAACTAGAACTGTCCAAGGTTTGTCATAGCTTTCTATTAACCTACAGCATTCATCACTAAAACCTCCTCTATTCCTCCTTACAGTACAACGACAACTCGTCTTCTTCATTGGGTTTCTTTTGTGGACGCGTTTTATTTAATTCCGCCCCGATGATTCCTATGGCGTTCAAGTCCGGGCTTTGGATGGCCGTTCTGGAGTAAATTTGGAACATACGATCGATCACTTCAGTGAAATTTAATGACTCTATTTGTAATTCTTCTTCTTCTTCTCGGCTTATCCGTACCCGGGTCTCCGGTTTTGATGAGTCGTTTCGCTCGATAAAGGACTCATCCATTGAGGTTTTGGTAGAGACTATACGGACAGATGCCCTTCCTGAATACAACCCTCCCTATTTATCTGGGCTCGGTGGGGTCGGCACTGAGTTGGGCTGGCTTGCCCTCCTGTCCCAGTGGCTATGTAAGCTTTCAATGATCTACATATTTCCTCCTAATACCTTTATCTTGAAGTAGTTGTACTTGGGTCTTCTCCTCTTAGTAGTAAGCTTGGCGACTCATAAAGCTGTGGTGAGGGAGTTCGAGGAAGCTGCTGCCCTTGGAGAAGCTGACTTCCACCTTTTTATTCTTCCTCTTTGAAGGAGGCTGGGAAAAACTGCGATACTTGTAGAGACAGAGCATCAGCTCGATCTTCCTGAGAAGATTCGGAAACTTTTTCTCCTGTTTTTTTCCCGATTTCCAACTCTCAGCTTTGGCTTCTTTACATCCACCCTTCAATGACTCTATTTGTAATCAACTAGTAGTATTACAATTCGAAAGCCTAGCATTAAGTTCGAATTGAAATACGTTTGCCAGAGGTCGTTAAGCACTCTAATGTTCATTATTTTTATGCCGTACTCCAGACCTATAAGACCCTACCCCGAATGCTAATTAAATCAATCATATTTTCTTTAATATTAATATAAAATGCCCATATCATATTTTAATTCAGAAAACGATTCCCTTAAAATGATATATAATATAATATCATGCGATGCTAATTGACAATGTGACTGTGTATCGCATATTTAACCATTCTGGAATCATCGCACCATTTATTCAGGCCAAAGCTCGTATCTTGTGGGATGTTATGATGTTGCTGAAAGTAAAACAGTCTAGTTACCTTCAGTGTTTATTGTGGATGGTGGGTTTACTTCCAAAGTAAACAAATCTTCCGCTTTCCTGATTGTTCCTTATAATAACAAATGTTCCTGTACCATTAGGGACAAGGAAACTCTATAATAACACGTCCCCATCATACTTTATGATTGGTATTGTGTTTTGGGGGAGATGTGGTTGCAAAAACGCTTCCACCCCCTCCACTAATACGTCACTACTACGCCACTACTCCGTTAATTTACGATTAAAACGTAAACTTTCTGACGGCGGTGCGAGAAACAAACGCCAACACCCAAATTTAAGAGAAAAATAGGATGCGTCGAAAAGTTGCCGTAATCTAAGCTTAATTTAGGATTTTCTCCAATAATCTTTGGTTAATTTTTGACCACAATCAAGTATTCGTTGCTATAAAATTTGATACTAGCTATGATTCTATACGGTAGTAT
Source organism: Ceratothoa steindachneri (assembly GCA_963969495.1). Lineage (NCBI taxonomy): Eukaryota > Metazoa > Arthropoda > Malacostraca > Isopoda > Cymothoidae > Ceratothoa > Ceratothoa steindachneri. The sequence continues at coordinate 205,511,533 of OZ018317.1, read as the reverse complement.
AATTGTGAATGAGTATCGATTTAATCGTAAGGAAGGACTCTCAGTTCGGACAAGGGGTAATAATAACTTCCTCAAAGGGCATCGGGCGGGTATTCACGCGTTCCCAGGAAGTAGGCCAGATACGAACGCATTCTAATTCGGCCAAATTGTTCAGGATGTTATGATTTATTTTTATTAAGACCCAACATACTTCTTAACCTAATCTACCCCCTAATATACCCTATACCACCCATTTAATCTCTCCCTGACCCACGCTCCACGCCTCCAAACACCCACTACCCGTCCACATGACGCCTCTGGTGTAAAGTTTTTCTGCCTAATTCACTCTCGTCAACTTTGCACAATGCTACATAGCCAGCCATTTTGTGCAACGTTACATACCGAGTCGATTTTTACAACGCTACATAGCCCGACCACTTGCGCAACGCTACATACCCCGCCGATTTCCACAACACCACAAGGCCCGACTATTTGCGCAACGCTACATACCCCACCGATTTCCACAACGCTACATAGCCCACCAATTTGCGCAACGCTACCTACCCTGCAGATTTTCAAAACGCTACATAACCCGCCGATTTGCACAACGCTACATACTCGCCGAATTGAGCAACGCTACATACCCCGCCAATTTGAGAAGCGTCCCTATCATCCAGTTCAGACACAATACAAACCTCACGCTTATTTGACCATTCCGGTTACTTTATTTCCTGGTGAGACTCTTTACTCATTTATAAAAGTAAAAGCGGAAGTATATTTACGTAAAATAGTCTAGTTCCCTCGAACCACATGACTGCATAGGGAAGGAACGCGGTTTTCACCTTTTGGGGGCCGTTTCAATCACGCAATAATTTTTTTTCCATTTTTTTAAGAATCATCTTTTACACTATTGAGCGCATTGGTCGCGCGTCAGGGACTATTCAATCGAATTGCAATACTCAAAACCCGCCAACAGTCCTCTACATTAACTTCACTAAATTTCACACTTACCTAACTAATTCTGCCAGCTCGCTTCCTCATAAACACTAATTAATGTTGTCACTGCATCTGAGTGACTTGACACATGTACTTAACAGTCAGCGGCGTCAATGATGTAAGAAAACAAAAATTCCGTTAATGGAATTAGAACGTTTTAAACGTATTCATCTAAACTTTCCGAGTTAAAATTCTCAGCTAAACTAAATGAGATTTTTACCCCAAACGGCTTTAAAATTCTTCATAATATCCAGTTATATTACAAGGTATGTAAATTTGTAGCTAATTCTTATTTGGTACGGTATTTAATTACTAAATTGACCATTAATTGCAAATTACGAAAATAGTTATTCCAATGAATTTATTACCCGATACCAGACGTCAAAAAAAAGCTTAAATTTTGCAACCAGACATTTATACACAACAATATACTGCCATTGACACAATTATGTGTTAACACATATTGCATACATATACATTCTGCGGAGCCTAGTCGATGAGCTCTCGTAGCGAGGTCATCAGCGCCTGCCCGAAAAACTATTGATCTCTCCATTTCAAATAATTAAAGAGAACTAAATTTGTATTACAGGATGGGATGGTTCAAACGTGCTCCCCAGCCCCTAATTTATGGTTGGTGCATATTACTATCCTACTCACTTTATTTTGTTATGCCTAGCCCCATATTCTTTCCCAGGCTTTGCTAGATCCGATTTCGGGTAAAAGATGAGGTTAATCCACTCCAAAGAGAAATATAAAAGAAGAAAGAATTTGAATATCCTTCAGCCACTTTACAGGTGCAGTTAATTAAATTGGGCGCTAAAAGCTTTTACCTCGCCTAGGAAAAAGCGCTAATCTCTGTAATCGGGAAACTGCTAGCCGAAAGTCACCTCCCCCCATCGTAAAGGCCATTAAGACTTGGGTCAGGCGACAGACGCTAATCCATCTGGCCTCCGGAAGTGGTCAGCCAGTCTTCTGAGTCTGACAACAAGGAGAAACCAAAGCAATGGCCGTCATATAAATACTCTGGGTTTTCGAATATCGACATATTGAGTTTGAGAACCCATCGCCTTCGGTTTAGATCGTGAGTCTGTTTCTCCAAGTCTCTGGTATTCGCTTATACCATCGAGGTTGGATCTCACCAGGCAGATCTATCTCTTTTGTGGAGGCTTACTCTGTTCAGAGCAAGCCTTGAATCGCTTCATCCCCGAATGATTGGCCGGGATTCCTCTCGTCTCAAGGATCTCCAGTTTCCCGTGTGAGAATTCGCGCCGAGCCGCGTCAGAGTCTCCATTTTTGGAGGTTGCGCTTCTCTGGAGCAGATGTTCCATAGTCCGTCTTCAAGGACGATCATGAACTTGTCTTTGGTCCCACCCCTTCATCTTCGTCATAATCAGGATATTCGGCCGAAAATCACGTCCATTTTCCGTCTCCATTTTCCCGCGCCGACTCGCAAAAAGATTCCCCTTCCTCGAGGTGACCCGATTAAGGTAAAACGACCCTTGCTTGTATCTCCCGTTAATCGACCCACTTTCCCACATATAAATAATCCCTCTATATAACTGATTTATATTATCCCATTTAAAAGCTGATTAACGAGTAATTAACGTTACTCGATTGCCAATTAATCTATATCTTGTCAGAATTGTCCTTATTTACATTACCTATATTTCCCGTATGTCTATATATGTTAACTAGTGACTTATTAAACTTATATGTTTGGTTTTCACTCTTTAAATATATCCTTGAACTGCAACTTGGTAGACTCATTAAACGCTATTGGCCCCTGTATTAAATCGCACTCTTGTACCTCATAATCAACGAATTACTTTTACGAAGTGAACTTGCGTAGCGAAGGACGCGTACGTACATTAGAGGATATATATATATATATATATATATATATATATATATATATATATATATATATATATAACTGTATATATATACATATTCTCGTGTCTTTTATCTCTTTCCCCCCAACCAATAGATACATATATGTATATATAGACGTATTATCTGGGGGAGGTGACCTATTCCTTAGTAATGTAATTACGAACAAAGTTAATATGTGATTACAAATAAAGTTAATATGTAATTAAAAACAATGTTAATATGTAATTATGAAAAAGTTAACCTGTAATTAGGGTAAAAGTTAAAATGTAATTACGAACAAAGTTAATATGTGATTATGAACAAAGTTAGTGTGTAATTATTATTCCAAAGTTAGGGAAAGCCTCAGGATGAGAATAGCCACCATCTACTGACTGACCCAATCGCCCAAATGAGAAGCCATGACGCTGAGCGATGTTAAGCCACACTGCGTTTGCGTAGTTGCCCCGGATGCGAATCTAAATTCGGTTTGACATCAGGAGGGATGTTGTAAGGACCCTTGGTAATAAATTTCATACTAAAACACCACACAGGACCTAATTCCGGAGGATGACACTCCTCCATCCCCTCCCCCGACATCCATAGGGAGGCCTTAATTGTGGAGATTGATTCGTCAGGGGATGGAGAACTATGTACCCTGCTGATCTTGACCCCCAAGTAGTCTCCTCTTTGGATTACTCGGGCTCTACTCATACACCTCCCCAGCCCTAATTTCAACAATTTCCTTTCCAGCCTCTCCTCGCAATTTATGGCATCGATGTCCTCGTTGGTTTCCCTTTCACAAAATGGATAAGCACAGATGGGTGAAGGCCGACCTACCTCCAAGGGAGACGTAGGCTCGTCCTTGGGCGTACGAGTGACCCGAGTTGACCTCGCATTGGTACACCCCAGCGTCCTCCTTCGCCACTGGGAACACCGTCAGGGACTCCCGCGGAACCATCTTTACTTTGGAGTTTGGTCTGGAACAGAAAATGGAACGGAATCATTACGGAAATGAGCCACCGGTGGCCAAAAATGTGTCCTCAAAGTAGCCCTTTTTGATGAGGTCATTACCCCAATGAGCCACCGATGACCATAAGAGTCGTTCGGAGAGACCACATTTGAGGATATTATCGCCGCAATGAGTCACAGGTGGCCAAAATAGACTCTCAGAAAGGCCACATCTGAGGATAATATCACCGTTATGAGCCACCAGTGGCCAAAAGAGACCCTCGGAGAGGCCACATCTGAGTAAATTATTAAGACAATGAACCACCGGTGGCCAAAAGAGGACACTAAAAAAATCTACATTTTTAAGGCATACGAAAGTGGTATTTGTATTTATGCAAAGAAAAGCGAAACCCAACAAGGGCATCGACGCTAAGAATCTTATAATAATTTTTTTAAAGAAAGTGGTGAAGTTAGATGGAGTGTAAGTGCGTGGAAGCTACATAAATTCTAGAAAGTTATCCATCATATCCCTTCCTAACACTAAAATTTCTTGCCACATTTCATGATCCTTTTATTGCAACATAATGTTCAGGTATTGAGACGAATGTATTAATTGTCACAACCTGAAAATTACAAGTTTGATAAACAAATAAAGAAGTATTAACAATTTTTACGAAATTCACAACCACTTAGTTTCGTAGGATATCATTTTCTCGTCCATATCTTTAAATTCGATGGTTTAAATTATGATACAGTTTTGAAGTCACACTCCTAGTTTCTGTGAACTCCTTATAACTTGGACTAGTCAAGAACAGTTTATAACGCTTTAAAAACCCTTTCATTGGCATCGCAACCTCGACAGTCTTATTCGACCAGCAACCATCATCTTGGCCACAGGTAGTGAATTGCTTTCCGATATCAAATCGAGAATAATTACGAAATTCAAATCTATGATGAGCTACTAAGAGGATTTCTGAAGAACCAAATGAGCCTAAATCCAAGGAAATTTAAGGAATTTGGGGACAACTGCAAATCTCTTTCGTTCGGGTCGTCCTCAGATAATCGTATTTGGCACGGTTCGGATGATTCTTAGAACCGTTAAAAATAATCCAAGGATGACTAGAATGAATGAGCACGACCAGTTATGAGAAGGCGTCGATACGAGTTTAGACACAGTTTCAAATAGGTTGGACAAAACGGAAATGCGATCGGACGTGTTCTCAGAGAGCTCTCTATTCAGTGGCGTTTTTTTTTTGGTGTAATATATTTAAGTTCGGAAAGATAGTTAAACTTGAGTGTTAGACAAAATATTCAAGGAATTCGTAATTGTATTTTCAATTAAGTCGTGAAATAGCTCCCGTTTGTTTACGTTTCAGAGCGACATAGTTTTCTCCCCCCTTTTTTGTCAACACTTTTCTCGATTGTTTAATTAAAGGGTTTTAAAAAGTTTTCTCAGTATGGCTGTTGCTTTGGATAAAGTGAGTATGCCGTTGATGTAAGTAGTGTGTGATTTTTGTGGTGTTTAAAGAAGAGCGAAGGTACCTGAATGCCCCTTGTGTATTGTGACTCGTGCAAATGTAGCTTTGGTAGAGGAGGTGAGTTGGATGCGTGCAAGAGATTAAGTGAGTTGGTACATGAAGTGAGAAGGGATGTGAGTGTACGCATGAAGAATGTGGCTGGGACTAGGAGTGTCGAAGATAAGCCTAGACTAAGAACTGGAGAAAAAGAAGTGACCGATGTAAGTGAAGATGAATAGTGGGTGAATATGGATAGAATGGATAGGTTAGGGCAGGTTAGGTTTGAGAGTAAGAGAGACATGGAACCTGTTGGGTTGACTAACATATTCGATGCGCAGAGAGACGAAGAGATTGAAACTGATTTGTTTGATGTGGTTGTGGCAGAAAGTAAAATGAGTGGTAGTTTGAATGAGAACAGGAGGGAGAGTGAAGCTAGGGTTAGGGGGACTAGGAGGATGACTGAGGTACTTGTGATGGGTGACTCTCAGATTAGATATTTAGATAGGAAGTTGAGTGAGGGCAAATGGAAGAGAGTGAGAGTTTGCTTGCCGAGTGCTGGTGTAAATAATGTTTCTGAGAGGTATGATAGTCTGGTGTCTGTGTGTGAGAGGGATGCAGTTGTGATTATGCATGTGGGAGTAAATGATGTAAAGAAGGATGGTTCATGTAAACTACAAAATAGGTACAAAAGGTTAGAGTGAAAGTAGAGTGAAAGGCGTTGTTTCAGGTGTGCTTCCGAGATTGGATGTCTCGATGGAATGGTTGTCTCATGCAATTGGACTGAATGAGTATGTGAAAGGCCTGTGTGAGGAGTCAGGATTAGTGTTTGTAGATTTTTGGAATGAGAATAAAGCATTGTATGCATTGGATAGACTCCATCTAAGACGGGCTGGGTTGACGTGTTGTGGCAGAAGTTAGATAGTGTCGTTGGGTCTTTGCAGGCGGGAAACTAGTTACTGATAGTGGTCAGGGAAATATAAGAGTACAGGGTGGGGAAGGGAAAGGAAAGAGATGCAGAGGAGATAGAGTGGAAGGTATACATTCGAAAAGAGGTGCTTCAGGGATATGAGGGCTGAGTTGTTTTTATACCAATGCTCGTAGTCTTAGAAATAAGAAGGATAAGTTATATTATTGAAGAAGATATAGATATAATATGTGTAATAGAATCATGGGTTAATAAAAATAAATTTAATGACAACGTAAGGTAATTTGAACTACAGGTTTATGATATGTACATTAGTCAGAGGAGAGATAATACTGGTGGTGGGTTGATTATTTATATCAGAAATAGCATTTCTTCAAATCTGAATAATTTTATAAAGCAAGGAGAAGTTGAGTCACTGTGGATAGATATTAGGTTCAGAAAAAATAGGATAATACACTTGGAGGCCTTTACAGACCGGGCAGACTGATTGTATTGATGAGCTAATGATCAGGAAAAAAGGTAAAGGATGTGAAGTAGATACAGTTATTCTTGGTGACTTTAATTTAAATTCTGTGGACTGGGGAAATATGATAGGAAGGGATATAACAAGTTGTAAGTTTATTGAATGCTTTGGGGATAATTTTTTGACTTAATTTGTTAATAAACCAACAAGGGGTGACAGTATATTAAATCTGGTTCTTTCAAATAATGATCACCTGATTCAGGAATTGACTGTCAGGAAAGCATTGAGAAATAGTGATCATCAGATGGTTCGTTTTAACTTGGGAATAGTGAAAGGTAGAACACCAACCAACTCCACAAATCTCGAAATTTTTGTAGGGGTGATTACGATAAATTACGCAACTTGATAAATCAGATTAGGTGGGATATAGAATTCAAGGGGAAGAATACTTATGAGATGTGGGACACTTTTGAGACTATATTAAACATAGTCCAGGAGCAGTGTATTGCAATGAAGGATATTATGAAGAAATTTAGAAAGTCAGTGTGGTAGAATCAGGAGATATCTAGGAAAATTTCTGAGAAGAAAAGTACATACAAGATGTCGTAGAGTCAAGGTCGCTGAGTGACCTTGTACTGACTCTCCTCAGACGGAACACGGGAGAGTCAAAATAATGAGGACAATCGGAGTCTCTGAGCGCGTGAGAAAAACAATAACAAACTGAGTGTGATAGTTGGCCCAAATTAAACAACTTCTATGTGTTCTGGTTTGAGAGAAATTGGATATAGAAAAATACTTTATTATATACAAAAATAAGGAATATAAGTAATTCCACAATGGATAGACAACACGAAATTAAGGGAGGAATACGGAAGTACAAAATCAAGGTCACGGAGACTCGGGGTATAACGGGACTCGATAAGGCTCGTTCACTGGAAAACGGGCAGGCTGAGTTCCGAGGGAGACTCACGTAAATCGGATGGGCTGGGGTCTGGAGACGAAGGGGGTTTGCAATGTCTGATTGCAAACACTTTGTTTAACCTTGCTGAAGATAAACGAGGGAGTACGCCAGTCGAGAACGGAGCCGACCTGAGGTTGATGGAGGTTTGTCTGTTGACTAGCGTTTATCTGGTGTTAACCATTGTCTTCGGCTGCAAGCGAGACAGAGTCGAGAGGGCGGCTCGTCACGTCACGGGGCTGGCGGTCACGGGATGGCGGGTGTTACGCACGGGGTCTGCACGGTACTGCTTTTCGCAACTGTACTCGTAACTGTACTTAATTCTGGTGGCCCTTGAGTGAGTACTTATGTGGCCTTAGTGGAAGTGCATTGCCCGATGCGCTGGAAGGGAGTGGGTCTTATCAGACGAGGGAAGTCCTGTGTGAATTTCCACGGTCTCGCGGAGTTTTCGATCTGTTTTGAACTCTCCCTGATTCAAACGCTTTTGTTATCTGCGCGGGAATTGCATCAGTTCGCAGGCGTTGTATGTACACGTGGGGCTCACGGTTGTTCCAGGTCATCCTACGTGGGGTTATCCGTCTCTTTCTGACACTCCTTCCCTCCCAAGATGGAGCTTCCGAGGTAAGTGATATCTGAGTGGTATTACCCGGAGTAATACCAGGGACCCTATACAAAAATAAATCAAATTAAACGGGACTCGGGGAATACAATCGTATTCTCACAACATCAAAACAAACAAAAGAAAAAAATAATACAGGAAGACAAACCGAACTAATTCGGCTATAGTTATAATTATTATTGTCTCAGTAACCCGGGGCTTAAACATACAATTGTTATACAAAGAAAGAAATGTCCAACACGATTAATAATAAAAGAATACATACAAAAAATAAATTATTAGGATATATATACAATAAAAAACAGCATATTCTTATAATGAAACAAAACTAAAAGAATTCTTACAAAAAACAATAATACATTAAAATAATTAATACAAAATTACTCCGGGGACGAATCCAGAAGATTTGTACTCAAGCTGACCGCTGGACCGTTTTTGCAGCCCTTAATATAAACGATCTTAAATTGAAATGCTTGGAGAGAGAGAGAGAGAGAGAGAGAGAGAGAGAGACCACCTCATAAGGTGATTGTTGTTACCTTTGATGTTTCGTAAATAGGAGAGGGGCTTATGATCAGTCTCGATAACAAATTCTTCCCCTAAGAGAAACATCTTAAACTTCTGGATCCCCCAGATAATAACCAGTGCTTCTTTCTCAATTACTACGTATTTTTTCTCGCGGGGGAAGAGTTTACGGCTAGCAAACGCGATGGGGAAACTTTCACCATTTTCACTATATTGGATAATGACGCAGCCTATCCTTTCGTTCCTTGCATCGGTCCGTATGCCAAAAGGTTTATGGGGGTCGAGTAAACGGAGGATTGGTGCTGAAGATAACTTCCCTTTGAGATGGTCAAAGCTAGCGGTCGACCATGGCGTCGAGCGTAGGCACTCATAGGCCTTTTTCTTAAGTAGCTCACATAAGGGCGCGACAATGGAGGCAAAGCTCCTAATAAATTGCCAGTAAAAGGAAGCAGAACCCATGAACGACCTCAGCTGCTTCTTCGTTGACGGCAGGGGCATCTCTACAATCGCCCGGATTTCATCGGCTTGGGGAGCTAAGCGGTCGTTCCCTATGTGGAAACCAAAATCGTCTATGGTGCCAATCATGAGACGGCACAGAAGGGCGCGAAGGGCAGCCAGTTGGGAGTCCTATTCCTGAGTTGCAATGTAGATGTTATCAAAGTAGAAGGTGACGTGGTACAACCCGTCTAATATCCTCCTCATCATTCCGTTGTAGCTGCTGCGCGCCGTCACCAAACGGAAAGGGAGCCGCCGGAACTGCATCAACCACTTTTCGGTGAGGAAGGCCGTCTACCTCTTTACCCTTTTCCTTAACGGAATATGGTAATAGGCTTTACACAGATCTAATTCGGTAATAAATTTAGCTTTCCTGAACATGTGCAAATTCTGATCGATATGCGGAATGGGCTTGGTGTCGAACATGGTGACGGAGTTTAATTTCCGGAAGTCGATACACATCCGGTAAGAATCGCCTCACGTCTTCACCATGACGACCAGGGAACAATACTCCGACTCTGAAGGCTCTATAATGTATAACTTTAAAAGTTTTTCTACCTCATCATTGAAAGCTTTTCTTAAGTGTATGGGGAGGGGGGTACGGTTTAGAACGGACGGGTTCCTGGGTAGTGAGCCGGATATGGTGCTCGAACTGAGAAGCACAACCAGGCATGACCGAAATTATGTCACTGAATTGCTTAAGTAACGCTTGTAGCTGATTCTTTTGAAGGATCGAAAGCTGATTATTTATACTTAACTCGGACAAAGGAGAGTTGGGGGCGTCTGGCAGGACGTGCAGAAGGTTATTCGGCGTCTTGATCTACACGGGCAACTTGTACCAAGACCAAGGGGCCTAGCGTTAGCCGGACTCCGGGGCCGATTATTTCTCTAGTGTCACAAGTTGGTTGGCACAAGCGCGAAGGTGTTATTTCTTAAGCATATTCACGTGAAATAGCTTAGTGCCGGACGGAGTTTGGATTAAATAATCAACGGGGCGTCGCCTCTCGATCACTATGAAGGGGCCTTTCCATTGAGTCAAAAGCTTGTTGTTCTCTGTGAAGAGTAATAATAGAATCTTTTCGCCGGGGCTAAATGTCCGATCTTGGGCCTTAGAGTCGAAATACGCCTTTTACTTGCCAAGTTGGTTTCAACATTTTGGTACGCAATCTCTGCGCACTTTTCTAGCTCTGTCTCAAATCTAAGAGGTAAGCATAAGAGGTTTGAATATCTTGGTCTAACTTTTGGTTGGAGAAGAGCTCCTTTAGAATGCTAAGGGGCCCTTTAATGTTACGCTCATACAGGAGTTCAAATGGGGCTAAACCTAATGTGCGATGGGGAATTTACCGGTATGTGAAAAGGGCTACCGGCAAGAAACGGTACCATTCTCACGGTTGTTCGCGGACAATTTTTTTAGAATAGATTTGAGGGAGCTGTTTAGCCTTTCACACAGAGCGTTGCCAGCTGGGTGAAAGGGGGAGGTGAAATGCAGTTTTATTATTAGAAGCTGTGAGGTGAACTGGCGGGCGAAATCGGACAGTATCTCTTTAGGTAATCCCACGCAGGAGGAGATGGACATAAGTGCTTCCGCACAGGAGATACTGTCGATCTTTTTCAACGGCACAGCCTCGGGGAATCGGGTGGCAAAATACACTAAAGTGAGGACATAGCCGTGCCCTTCACTCACCTGGTGGCCGGCAGCGCTTGAGGTGCTAGGGGGAGGAGAACATTCCAGTGGTGATGATGGGGGTGCTGACGTGGCCCATATCTGTTGGACTTGGTGAGGGGAGTTACTTCTGAACTGGGAGTTCTGAGGCAGTGGGTCTTCACGTAGCCCTCCACACCACATGAGAAACAAATGATGGGCCTCCTGGGGAAAATGACGTAGAAAGCTTCGATTCGAATGGTTTTGTCTCGATGCTCGGACAAGAAGAGTGGTTTTGGCTTTGAAGGCCCAGTTACCTTTACATTTTGCGGGATGAATTTACTCTTATTTGACTTTGGTTTGGGGAAAGGGGGTGTCATCTTCTTAATTTCCTTCGGGTAGCAACTATAGCTAGCTGAATAAACATCGGCCTCTTCTAGGCATTCTTTGAACGTAAGGCATTTCCGGCCCTTTACGAAGGACCTGATTTCGGGCAGAAGTGCAGCCAACAGCTGGTCCATCAGGAGGAAGTCAAACAGGGCATCATAATCTCATAATCATGTGGGGCCTTTGATGCATCGAGTTAAAAGTTGAGGTGACGCTGAAGGGTGTATCCAAACTCACGGTAAGTTTGGCCGGCGTGAATGCGGGCATGCCTAAATTTGGATCGGTAAAAGCCCGGGGTCATATTGTACGCCACCAATAATTCGGATTTTAATGTGGAGTAATCAATTGTCGCTTCCGAGGCGAGAGAGATGAATATATCTCAGAGTTGGGCGTTTAATAAGGGCAGCAATTGAGCCACTCTATCTGCATCGATGTCCCAATGGTTAATTTCGAAAATCTTTTCGAAATGAATTAGGAAAGCTCTATAATCCTCACCTTCTTTGAAAACTGGGAGCTTAACTGACGCAGTACATGAGACGTCGAACCTCGTGCTGATGGACAACGTCTCGTTCCTGGTCCTATTCATTTACAGCTCGTGAAGGCGGATTCTTTCTCTTTCTTCTCGTTCTTCTCTTTCTCTTTCTTTCTCTTTTCTTTCTCTTCTCTCTTCTCTTTCGTTCCTTTCCTCCTTTTGAATGTACGCTAGCAACAACTTACCGCTGAGCCCAAGCGACTCTCCTTGCGACTTGGATGTGTTGAATGACGAAGACATTCAAAAGCGTTTGACCAACTTTTGGGGAGAACCACTACAACAAATGGAAAAATTATATAAATGAACAACGAGGGTGCTGGTAGATTTTTGCGGACCTGCGATAACTCACAAAAAACACAAAACACAAGGTGATTATTTCGCACGGCAAGAATTCTTAAGCACAACTAGAATATTTACTCCCGATTTATACGAGACTGCGTTGCCCAGTAAGCAACGAGAATACACAATACAAAAAAAATCAAATTGTACTTTTTACTAACGGTAGACAAAATGGGGCCTTAAAAGGACAAAATTCCAATACGATATCTTTTAATATGGCAGGCGATTTGGGACTTGAAAGGGGTAAGGTTTTACGTGAAGCACAGTCACAAACTTTAAATACGAAGAAAAACCAACAAAACACGCACATAAACAAAAGGAATGGGAAATGGCTAAAGTCGTTTTTCATAGTTTCTAAACCAGAACCCTTATTACAAAATATAAGAACACCCTTAAGAATCTGACACAAGTCGAAAAGGATGAGACCAGATAATAATACAGGTGCCCCTAAAAAACCTGACACCAAATTATATATATTATGTCGTAGAGTCAAGCTCGTTAAGTGACCTTGTACTGACTCTCCTCAGACGGAACAGGGGTTGAGTCAAAATAATAAGGACGATCGGAGTCCCTGAGCGCGTGAAAAAAACAATAACATACTGAGTGCGATAGTTGGCTCAAATTAAAAAACTCCTAGGGGTTCTGGTTTGAGAGAAACTGGTTATAGAAAAATGCTTTACTATATACAAAAATGAGGAATATAAGTAATTCTACAATGGATAAACAACACGAAATTAAGGAGAGAATACGGAAATAAAAAATCAAGGTCACGGAGACTCGGAGTATAACGGGACTCGATGAGGCTCGTTCGCTGAAAAACGGGTAGGCTGAGCTCCGAGGGAGACTCAAGTAAATCGGATGGGCTGGAGGGGTCCTAGAGACGGGAGTTTGCAATGTTTGATTGCAAACACTTTGTTTAACCTCACTGAAGATGAACGAGGGAGTACGCCAGTCAAAAACGGAGCTGACCCAAGCTTGATAGAAGTTTGTCTGTTGACTAGCGTCTATCTGGAGAGAACCCTTGTGTGAGAGAAGAAGCACGAGATGGGAGAAATAACGTCGCTTTTAAGCATTGCCTCGACGTGTGGGCCTCGTTGTCGTTTGCAAGCAATTTTCGAAGCTCAAAAGCGTGAGAAAGTATTGGAGCGGCCTCATGGAATGAAGCCCATATCAATCCTAGTATTTAAACAAGACAAGAAGTCTCTCCCCCCCCCATCCCTTCCAGGGTACGCTGGGAGCGGCTGAGACAAACGCTATCCGGGCCGCATTCGCCATTTATTAAAAGACGGGCGATAGTCCCCCTCTACTATGTGGCAAGCTCCCTCACTGGCAGGCGTCCGTATGTACCCGTGTGAGGAGGATTCGAGAGATGTTTGTGCGAGAGAAGCTCACGAGAGCAGACGATCTTACTCCTACTCGATTCGGGTTGTCATACGCTGAAAGAAAGGCAACGTTGTGGGATAAAACAGAGTATCCCGCCTTGGCTAAAAAAATATCCACCCTAGAACTAGTTAAGAACTCTTCTCCCCATAAGAATACCCATCTGACTCCGCTCAACAATGCCATCTCCAGACAAGAACTAGGTCTTATTCCAAAAGGCTTCACTGAAGATTAATCTTAGGGTAATACCCCCTTGATTACACATAGTCGACCAAACAAACCGTTTGACGTCTCGGAGAAACTCACCCTCCGTTTTCTTCAAAGGAATTTACACCGGAAGAATTCCCATCCTCCCTTCTCGAAGGCTTTGCTTCCCTCCCTCCCCCCGTCATCTTAAAAGAATCCTTTTACTACAAGCAAGTTGACCCTGTACCCTGTCGAAGTAACTCAATCATCTTCTCACCGCTTCGCCTGAAACGATCATCGTCTTCCCCAACCCCTCCATTTTTGTACAAGGTATTGTAACCAATATTTTAGCTTCCCCAAATTTATAAATGCCGTCTACTGTTCGCCATTATCTTTTGTGTGCTTACTATGTCCCCGTGTAAAGCTCAAATTTTAATTCTATTCAACCTACCCAATATTAATGCAATTTAAATACCTAGTCTTCGTACTAGCCCGTTGACCACTGTAACTATTTGTCTTATTATACGTCTGTTTATTGTTGTACCATTTAACTTAAATTATTAATATTATTAAAGCCTATTTTTGCCGACTCCTTTACTTTCCGACGCTTGAGCTCATTCTAGCCGTGTAACAGCCTGTAACTAAGTGAGATTTGGAACTCTCAGCCAATACAAAGATTTTAAAGTAACATCTATTGGACTAGCCCTCCCTTACGAGGATCTGACCTCGTAACAGGACCTCAGCTGACCCAAATTTTTTAAAAAGAAATCCCCGCGCACTCTAAGATCAAATATAATAGATGTATGTATGGTATATAGAGCTATACCACGACACCTTGTCTTCGGCTGCGAGCGAGACAGAGTCGAGGGCGGCTCGTCACGTCACGGGGCTGGCGGTCACGGGATGGCGGGTGTTACGCACGGGGTCTGCACGGTACTGCTATCCGCAACTGTCCTCGAAACTGTACTGAATTCGGTGGCCCTTATCTAAGTATTTATGTGGCCTCAGCGGAAATGCATCAGCCCATGCGCCAGAAGGGAGCGAGTCTTATCAGACGAGTCGCGTCCTGCGTGGATTCTCATGGTCGCGCGGAGTTTCCGATGTGTTTTGAACTCGTCCTGATTCGAACGCTTTTGTTATATGCGCCGGAAGTGCACCATTCCCAGGCGCTGTATGTACACATGGGGCTCACGGTCGTTCCAGGTCATCAACCGTGGGGTTATCCGTCTCTTTCTGACCCCAGAGATTACAGAGAGAAAGTACTTTTGACAATTTAAATCATTATAGGTCGACCAGAAATGAGCTAAATAAGATTATTAAGAAGAGCAAAAGAGCGGCAGAAATTAATTTAGCTCAAAATAATGATAAAGATCCAAGAAAACTCTTTAGCTATTATAGAGTTAATAACAAATCTAACAATGATAAAAAGGGCCTATTAGATATGAAGGTGTTTGGAAAGAATCTGATGAGGAAATAGTAGGGGTTCTTAATGATCATTTTTCTTCAGTATTTACAGAAGAGAATCCAGATAGATTAATTAATGATAATTCTAGGTCAAGGGAAGTAGTGTTGAATACCGTTAATGTTAACAGGGAAATAATTAACGGGCTTATATCTGAGTTAAATACTAGTACGTCATCTGGCCCAGACAACATTTATTCTAGGTTACTCAAGGAAGGAGTAGATAGTATTGCAGTAGCTCTTGAGAAGATATATACTAGATCACTAGAGTTTGGAGAAATACTTAATGATTGGAAATTGGCGAATGTAGTGCAATTTTTAAAAAGAAAGTAAAGAGAATCCAAATAACTTTAGGCCGGTAAGCTTAACTTCCATAGTTTGTAAATTCTTGAGCAGATAAATAAGAATGGAATTTCTGACCATCTCGAGAGTGGTAGGTTAATAAATGATGCTCAGCAAGGGTTTAGAAGAGGTAGATCGGGTTTAACAAATTTACTGGATTTTATGGATTATGTAACTAAACAATTAGATAAGGGAGAGAATGTTAATGTAATTAATTAAGATTTTAGGAAAGCTTTTGATAAGGTTCCACATAGGAGACTAGTTAACAAATTAAAAATGCATGGGATATGTGGTAAAGTTTTGAATTAGATAGCTGAATGGTTGAAAGACAGAAAACAGAGTTGTACTGAATGGGGGTGAGGTCGCAGTGGAGGGACGGTATCAGTGGTGTACCTCAGGGATCCATTTTAGGCGCTTTATTATTCATAGTTTATATAAATGATCTCTGGAAATTATCTTGGGGAGGTTGTAAATAGCAAAGTGTCAATTTTTGCTGATTATACTAAATTGGCAACTGTAGAAAAAGAAGTGGAGGGTAGCTTTAAAGTGCAGAGTGACTTAAATAAGTTATTAGCTTGGGCTCAGAAGTGGCAGATGACTTTTAACCTTAAAAATGCAAAGTTCTTAACATGCGAAGAAATAATAGGGAATTTAGGTTGAGAATGAGAAGAACTTAGGCGTAGTAGTAGATAGATCACTGAAGTTTTCAAAGCCGTGTATTGAGGCAAAAAATAGAGCAAATAGTGTGATAGGATACATTAAGAGAAATGTTAGCTACACGAGTAAGGAGGCTATCCCTAAACTCTACAACTCGTATGTCCGGCCACATTTAGAGTACTGCATACAAGCATGGTAACCGTATTTTTTACATGATATCAACTAGCTAGAGCCAGTACAAAGGAGGGAAACAAAAATAATTCCTTCCCTGAAGCACCTTGAATATGAAGATAGACTGAGGGTATTAAATATGTTCTCATTCGAAAGATGTTATTTGAGTTAGAAGGTAGTAATAGGACTAGGGGTCACCACTTAAAAATGAAAAGACAGAGGTGCAGGTTGTATGTTAGAAAATATTTTTTCACCAATAGAGTGGTAGATTATTGGAATAGTTTGCCACCTGAGACAGTAAATAGTCCAAACTTGAATGTTTTCAAACGTAGATTAGATGATTATATGGGGAGGGGTATTCTAGGCTGATTCCTGTGGATTCACTTTTTTATTATTGTATATTATGATTGACCTGGATTTTGATGAGTCTTGGTTATGATGCTTTTTGTTTTTGACACATTCCTGTGTATGGTTCAGATTGTATATTGTAGATGCATGATCTCACACAATCCTATGTATGCATTTTGTGGGTGGGTTTTGACAGATGTGGATGACCTTTGATAGGCCTTTGTGGCTTTTGTCATCTGTGAAATCATGTTATGTTATTACAACGATCAATTAGAGAAAGATTTCAATGTTTGGAAGCATGTGATATGGTCAAATGAAAAGAAGATTGAGGGGTTCTGCACAAATGATGTAAGGTATGTTTAGCAGAAAAATGGTGAGGCTGGTGTTCCTACAAACATTCTTGCCACAGTTGAACATGGAGATGGATTTATTAACAGGCGTTGGTACACAAAATCAAATCAACGGAACCATGTATACAGAATACTAGAGAAGAGTTCTTGAAGATTGCGTGAAGAGTTATGGTCGCAAATCTGGCCTAGGAAGAGAATGTCTTTCATCACGACATTAAAATTTGTTTCTTCTTGGTTGAAGGAAGCTAAAATTAGGCTATGAAATGACCCTCACAGTCACCAGAGTTTAACCCGATAGAAAATTTACGGCATAAACTGAAGGTCCTCGTCCATGCAAGACCCCAATGCATCGATGAATCAGAACACTTTTGTGGAGAAGAGTAGGGCGAAATTTCATCTGAAGTTTGGTTGAACCAAGTCAAAAACCGTAATAATCGTTTGAGGAGTATCATGAAGCCAAATTCTTATACTGTAAGCTATTATTTATTAAATTGTAACGAGTATGAATACTTTTTAGTGCAATATTTTGTAAAAAGTGTCATCATTCCTTTAATTTTATGTCAGACTCGTTGAAATTTTGTGGGACGGTTGATTAATACATTCGCCTGCAAGAAACAGTTCAGGACCTATGACGAAAAGTTTAGGTATAAGAACTGGGTATGAATCAGTTGTGCAACAATTGTAACCTTAGTTACTTTAAGGTCCTTTAAGAATCTAGAGGGAGGCAATTTTCCTGAATGTGTTACGTATAGAACAAAAACAAGGTAATGAGTTCTTGTCCCAGATATAGACTTGAAATAAAATAAAAACAATCTAGGAATTGAGGTTGTTTTCGATCGTTTCAGTTCATTCACGGAGGAACATAACAGTCAAGAGGATTTTGAAAGCCTCTAAACTCATCTTCACAGCATTTACTCCCCTGTTGCACTTTATTTAGGCTACATTTAGACTTAATTTTCCCCTTAATTGCAGTCATGATAATAATGTATTTTTTTAAAATAAAAATAAAATAATTTATAATATACAAAGAATTCATTCGATTTGGATGAAATACATATTTCATCTGATATCATTTTCAATTTCCTTCATATCAAGGAAAACTTTGCCCCTTAGGTAATCTTGTATAGGCCTAAATAAATGCTACTCAGATCCTATAAGGTCCCGTGAATATGAAAGACACCGAAGAACTTCCCAACCTAAGGCAATGTTTTTTTCTCTTGGGTTGCATTGTCCTATAAGAGGAGGATGAGCCCTTTCCTCTTGACTAGTGAAGGAGCTTTTGGCTCAAAAGCTTCATTTAAACCTTGAAGTCAGTATACATATTCTTTTTCAGTAATTCTTTGCTTATTGTGGAAGAGCTCATAATGAATAATCTCTTTCACATCTCACCAAATGCAAAATCTTACTAGCTTAAAAGTGCCTAAGCACTTCTACAGTTATCTTTAAACATCTTTCAAGAAATTTGGAACAATTTTCTCAACTTTTAAGAACTATTTGATTCTCTTCTAAAGTCCACATTATTTACTTGACAACTTAATTAATATGCCCAGTTTAGTTTTTTGTTCATTTATTTATTTGTCGACGGTCGAATTGTCGGTTTTTCGTCCATTTTCTGTCGTCTTTTCCAGCAATATATAATGCCCATCTTTACTTCAGATATTTTATACCTTTTAGTCTCGTGGACGCGACTCTATGTATAAGTTATAATGTCGGTTCGTAAGTCGTCGGTCGGATAGTAACTCTTTTACTATTCATTGAGGTTTTTGGTAATAACATCGTAACTATTCGGCCGATTCCAACGAAATTTGAAACCCTTATCTTGTTTTACATTCTCTTTCGAATGATATAATTGCCAAGGTCCTTCCCAGTTTAGTCCTGTAATTATTGAAAGATTCAAGATCATAAGGTCATAAGTCGGAATAATTGAAAGCACGTGACTTAGGTCTGATGACATTGTTAATATAAATGTACCTTGCGTTTGGTTATACGGCAAAGCCTGAATAGCAAGGCACATTGGACCCAATACCTACTACGAGCCTCTACTTTAAACACTTATTTTTTTATATATTCACTAAATTTTGGTCTCATTTGATCGATCAGTTTACTTGACGAGCCTCACAACAGATATGAGTAGAGTGGCAATTCACTTTTCATGTTATCCATTCATCTAATCAGAGCAGTTCTCTTTTGCTGGGGTAAGGGGACGGGTGGGAGGGAGAGACCCTCAAAAGCTATACCTGAAAACTTGCTTTTTGGTGCGAAAAATCCATACACAAAGGACCATTACCTACCTTCTTCCATCTAAAGTGGGCAATATACCTTTCTATGGGGGAATGGGAGGACCATTCCATATTCAATGTTTGTAAGTGAGTGTGCGTGTGTGTAAGCAGATAAATCATGTGTGGAGTAGTTAGAAAGAAAAATAGGTGGTGAAAAGAGAAAAAAGTACAAGATTTGGGAAAGGGATGAGAGGCGCCTGGTTTTCAGGCTTATCGCTGTCGTGGGAGAACCAAACCGAACAAACCAACAGCTTTAAATATGGAAACTTAGTCAAAGCGCTAATTCCCCTGACAGAAACCAAACAGGTATGTAGAAGTCTGTCATAACAACGAGATTAAAAATTGGTAATCGTGAAAGTGGAACAAGAATCTAGGTAATCAACCCACTGGAACGGATTCCACTTGAATCCATGGTGCAGATGACAATGATCTCCAAAAGCTTAGACTCTGAATCCACCGAAAACTCTCAAGATGAAATCTTAGAAGGGATCAGGAGGAAGCAGACTTAGGTCAAGGTCAAACAGGTAAGCAAGTTGAGATGGAACTACACCTTATTGAAAATCATATATAAGGTGTCTGAAATGGTACACGAATCAATAAACCAAGGATTTATCAGACTCTATCTCCGAATTTCCCTGGTGCAATTGGAATGGGAAGAATACAACCTAGTTCAAATTTACTACCGCTGCTAATTCTGGACCCACCTAATAAAAAAGTGCACATAAACGCGTACTCTATGTGGTGATTGTATAGAACTCGAACACTAATGAAAGAGTTGCGAAGTAAAACAGAAGAAAAGGTGCGAATTTTCTCTGATGAATTCAACTACTAGAGGAGACTGGCGTTACTAGGAGACTAGTCTGCCACCAATCAACGGTTCAGCGGATATATTTCGAATTAAGTTCATATAAGAAAACAAAAAATAATAAAATATAAAACGGAAATAAATAAAAAAATAGCACAAAAAAATCCGAAAGCGTAAAATACCAAAAATGTATTAAATAAGGAAATGAATTTTCTCATGTACTTTGTTCCGTTTTTTCCTTTACTTGCAAATACCTTTTATTTTCTTAAACTCCCCCCTAATTAGTTCTTAAATGTAAAATGTGGGGCCATTCTTCTTCCTGTGCTCACAGTCCGAAAGCTTAGAAGATTAAACATGTAATCTCAGTTGGGGCCCATTATTACAAATATATATATATATATATATATATATATATATATATATATATATATATATATATATATATATATATTATACCAGGCAATGGCTTCGCGACTAAGATTGAAATTTAAAATCTAAAAAAAAACAGCCATGGTTAAATCTTATAAATTTTCTGAACTTCACCATTTTGTTTTTTGATATTATAAAAGAATTATTAGAAATAACTTTGATAAAAAAGCATAAGTCATAACCAAACTAGGATGAAATTATTATTCAAATACTCAAAAATATCCTCTTCTTAAATTATAGAGTTAGTGATGATGATGATGATAATGATGATGATGCATGAGGAGAATAATAATAATAAGAGAAGGAGAATAAGAACAGAACGAAGGTCAGAATCAGGAGAGGAAGAAGACTGAGGAAAGAAGAAGGAGAAGAGAAGAAAGAAGTGATAAAGAACAAGAGGAAGAGTAGAAGGAGAAGTTTAAGAAAAGGATGAGGATTAGAAGACGAAGAAAAATAGGAAGAGTAGGAGAAGAAGATGAGACGGAAGAAGAAGAAGAAGAGAAGTAGAGGAGGAGGAATAGAAATAGATGGGAGATGCATAGAATAAATAGTAGGAAGAGAAGAAAAGATTGAAGAGTAGGAGAATAAAATAAAATAAGAAGGATAAGAATAAAAAAGAAGAGGAGTGGAAAAGGAAAGGAATAGGAGATAGATCAAAAAGAGAAGAAAAGAAAATAAGAACAGAGGAGGAGAAAAAGGAGACAAGACGCAATAGCGTAATTGAGAAGACATAAGAGAATGAATTGGAGCAGGATGAGAATAAGAGATCAAAAAGGAGAAAAGAATAAGATGGATGGGAGGAGAATAATAATAATAATAAGAAGAAAGTTGAAGAATTCCCGGTTGTTAAAAGAAAGAAATTTAGAATTTATTAATTTTTGTAGGGTTTGGGTTAATAATTAACAAATAAAGCATTTATTATATATTTTTTCTTTTTACTTTACAAAGGATTCATTTGGCGTTTGGAGTTAAAAAATGCGTAAAGAAATGGGGTTGAAAAAAGCGGTTTCAAAGGCCAAATGGGCCGGAAGCAACAGCCCAAACGGCTGTTCGAAGCGCAAACTCCCTCCGTACGAGGAGTGGCGAAACCATATCTTGTTTATATATATATATATATATATATATATATATATATATATATATATATATATATATATATATATATATATATATATTCATCATCATCATCATCATCATCATCATCATCACTAACTCTATAATTTAAGAAGAGGATTTTGTGGAGTATTTAAATAATAATTTCATCTTATTTTGGTTATGACTTATCTTTTTTTATTAAAGTTATTTCTAATAATTCTACAAAATGGTGAAGTTCAGAAAATTTATTTTTATATATCTTCTTCTTCTATAACTCTATATTTTATCAACGTTATATTTTGAAAGTGGGGAAATTTAGTTCCTTTTTAAAATTATTATAATTGGCGAAGTTCAGAAAATTTATAAAAAATTAACCATGGCTGCTTTTTTGAGATTTTAAATTTTAATCTTAGTAGCGAAGCGCAAGCTCCCCCCGAGTGGCGAAGCCATTGCGTGGTTTCTTTATATTTAACCAATCTCAAAATTCACTTTCTTAAAATATATTGTTAGGGACAAAGGGAGCGTCTTCTCCACTCCTCATTTAGTTCTACTCATTTTTAGGTGCAATTGATTGGAATTCTGCTAAAATCATCTGTCATAATAACGATACAATTTCACGAAATATCATTGAATCGACCTTTATTAGTAAATTCCCAAATTTTAATTTAAGTCCTGGCTTATATAAACTCGATGGTTATTTTTTAAATTATATTCACAAAACACTGTCGAAACTTTTAATTTGAGATCAAATATTTATATTAATCTTATTAAGCTATTTAATTTTATGTTTTGTGCATCTATGTAGCCTTATGTTTATATCTGTGTATTTATTTCCATTTGAGTCAAGTCTTTAGAACATTTGCACTTATTTTACCTTGGTTTTTAAATCCTGAACTCTGAGTTTAATCTCTCGTTCAGATTTTCTCCCTCCCTAATTGTTTAGGCGGTATTTTAATCCTCTTGTCAAGCTTTAGTCTTTTGAATTTACCTGATTTAATGATCTTAGTTTGTATTTATCTCCGCTCCTCCTAAGGTTTCCATTTCATATTAATTCATTTTGTTGATTCGTTTTTTGCTTTTTTGTGTGCGTTCCCTCTCCTATGTATCATCCTTATATATATTACATTTTCAATACTTTTGTTATTCCTTGATAAAGAACTCGAAATAAAGTTCGAAAATACTTGGAATCCTCGTATTAATTTTCCCTGTGAGCTTTGTTGCATATATATATATATATATATATATATATATATATATATATATATATATATATATATATATATATATGCAAATAGTTTGGTTGAGGACCATGGTGTATTTCGCCTTAGTTAATTTCATTTGGTAATTTCTATTCTTCTAACTGTCTTTTATATTCCATCTTGTAGATGTTAGATCACTTGTCCTGTATTCATCTCTCTTTTAAATGAATGGGTTTGATAAAAACCAAACTAAATTGCTGAGCTTTCGATCTTATGCGATCATCTTCGGAGCGTCTTGATATATTCTTTCCTCCTTTATCAATGAAATGTGAAGTCAAAATCGGACTGAATGAAAAAAAACGGTTTTTAGGGGATATTTATTCCGTCTGGTTGATCGTAACGTTAGAGGAAACGAGATAATCAGGTGAGTGGACTTTTAAAACAAATTTAATGTTCGATTACAGCTTAACGCTTGACTATTGATGGCCGGCTTTTCTGCGTTTATTAAAATGGCTTCTAAGATGTTCAGCCTAGCTTTATTTTTCTCTTTTCTTTTAATTACTGTGTTGTCAACTAGAATATCTCTCGTTAGGTTTATGTTGTGCGCGCTTTCTATATGATTTTTAGGTCCTCCGCATTGCAGATGCATAGTTAAACGTCTCGAAAGTGTGATAGTTGTCGTGCTAATTTATTTAGAGTTATTATAAAGCTTGCAGTCTTTATTGGGGCAGATGAACTCGTAAACTATGTTGGTTGACTTGAGATTCAAGGAGTTTTGGCAGCTGTTGTTTATCATAAGGAGATTGTTGGCTTTTGTTATTTTATACTAAATAATAAGTTGAATTTTATCGATTTGATTCTTAACCTTGATGTTACGGTTAATAATCTCCTTGATGTTTTTTCATCTATTTTATAGGCCGTGGACATCCGATTTCTTTAATACAGTTTGATGTTGTTGACTTCTTCCTGGTTACTTATCGTTTTATCCGTATCTTTGAAATGATTATTTAAAAATGATTGGAGTTGTTTTTCAATCATGCTGTTCGAAAACCGTTGTTCACGAGTATTTGTTTTACACGTGATATCACTTGGTAGAAAGGTTCCCACGTAGAGCAGCATTTATATGCTCGGCGGATGTATGAACCGATTACGCTTATTTGATACCTTTCAGGGCATTCACTATCCGCATTGAGGCATCTTCCTGTGTCCATACTTTTTCTATATACTTTTGTGAATAGCTACCATTGATGTTTTGAACCTCAACGTCCCCAAAATGGAGTTTATTGCACGTGCTCAATTCATAAGTGAGTTTTAACACGGAGTTCTCCTCAAATTGCTCTTTGATGTTTATCAGATGTTCTTCGTTTTGGAAGTTGATGTAGGCGTCGTATACGTATCGGCAATATGTGTGTGGCTTATTTTCACTGTTGTAAAATAAGCTCTCTTCAAGTTGACCCATATAGTAGTTGGCGAAGTTCGGCCCCAAGAGGGATCCCGTAGCCACTCCATCCACTTTGCGTGTATAGATTACCGTCCGGTGTCCTGAACGGAGCCTCTGATGTGCATGAACGTAACATGTTCCTTAAGATGTTTGGGTCAAGATTTGGAGGAGACATTGTAGGGTGGTGGTACACATTTTGTATAATAATGTCAATGGTTTGAGCGATAGGCGATAGGCACGTTCTTAAACAGGCTCTTCACATCAATATATATATATATATATATATATATATATATATATATATATATATATATATATATATATATATATATATATATATATATATATTGATGGGGGTCTTTGACAATAAATGGAGAGAAGAATAGGAAAAACAAAAAGGGGTGCAAGGTCCTTGATTAGTTTCCTATTACTCTGAGGAAGCTCCAGAGGAGCGAAGCGTCAGTAATAAAGAATCTTGCACCACTTGTGGTTTCTCCTATTTTCTCTCTCTACACACACATATATATATATATATATATATATATATATATATATATATACACAAATATATAACAAGAACTTTTTCCATCTTTCGAATGTATTTTTTAGCTAAGACAGTGTTGTTATATTTTAATAATATGAGCTTTCTATGACAGTAAACGAGACTAGCATTAAAGGGTTCCTTTGAAATGTGTTTTTTTAGGCACATTAAAAGGGCTCCTTGAGTGATGTCTCCCAGTTTGAGGACGAGAGTGTCACCATGGACCTGATGTAGAGTCAGTTGTCTAATAATCCAAATACATTAACCGTAACATATATATATATATATATATATATATATATATATATATATATATATATATATATATATATATATATATATATATATAAAATTCATATATAATGCTAGGTTGCTCCTATAGAGGCGGATCTTCAGGCTCAGGAAGAATGTAAATACAATTGAAACAATATTCACATATTGCGACGTTTCGGGCTATACCAGCACGTCTTCGATGTACTATAAAACAAAACAGAGATTTGTAAAAGGGATATAAAATTTTAAAACTAGAAATGAGATTATGAATCAAAACCACAGAAAACACTAAGCAAAAATAAAATGATTAAATGAACACTAATTAAATTCGCGTGTATAAAAAACTCACCATACAGAATGAAGAGTCGAAGAAGACTGAAAAGGTGAAGAGAATTAATAAAGAAATTGATTGGTTTATGTTTCTGGGTAAATTATTGGTTGGTTTAGGGTTACGCAATTAAAAGTGGGAAGGAGGATAAGTCACTATTGAGGGAAGGAAGGTATTTATTGCTTGATAAACAGTGATTCAAATATCCTCAGAGACGTAGGGTCTTGAGTAGAACCCAATATTTTAAAATTATTAATATATATATATATATATATATATATATATATATATATATATGCAAATTTTGTTGAAGACCATTATGTATTTTGACTTAATTAATTTCCTTTGGCAATTTTCTCTTCTTCTAACTATCTTTTTTATTTCATCTTGCAGATGGTGGATTACTTGTCCAGTATTCATCTATTTTTTTTAAAATGAAATTCTAGCAATTTAGTTTGGTTTTTACCAAATACATTAATTTAAAATAAAGATGAATACTGGACATGTAATTCATCCTCTACAAGATGGAATAAAAAAGATAGTTAGAAAAGAGAAAGTTGCCAAAAGAAATAAATGAAGGCAAAATATACAATGGTCTTCAACAAAATTTGCATATATATATATATATATATATATATATATATATATATATATATATATATATATATATATATATATATATATATATTCAAGGGTTGGGCAATATAATATGTACCTCCCACTTAACAAATACACTACATTTCATTATCAATGAGGCGTTCGACTAGCATTTACCATCAGTATAGCTGTAATCGTCCCTGGAATAGAACCAAACAATCCCTTTATAGTTTAAAGTGCAATGTTGTCCCAATCTGGTATAACAACGTCTTCCAATTGTTTCAATTATGACAGTGGTGGAAATCTGCCTGGCACTCTCTGCTCCAAAACTGCGCATAATGGTTCATTGATGTTTCGATTAGGTGACTGTACTGGCCAAGGGATTGCATTTCGATTCTCCTCAAACCAAGACTGAACCATTTTGTTCGAGGGTTCAGGCGCATTATCATCTTGATAAATGGTCATGTCTCTAAACAGTGCGCTAATAATTTTCAGAACCTCTTCATTGAGAATGTCTAGATATTTGTTGGCAGCAACCTGATCATTGATGGTAATGATGACACCAGCTGAATACCAGGTTAGAACCACCCAAACTATTACGGATCCGCTCCCATGTTTGATGATTGGAAGCAGGTAGTCCGTATTGTAGCTTTCCTTTGAGGTTCTCCATGCGTAGCACCGCCATTTGTAGGAAATAATTTAAATGGTAACTCGTCGGACCATAATACATTTTTCAGTCATCGAGTGTCTATGTGCCATTATCAAGACACCATTTGTTTCGCAATTTGGCGTTGGTTTCCGTTACCAGCGGTTTTGGACTTGCTGCTCTTCCACGAATATTTGGTTTGTGAAGTTCGCTGCGCTCAGTTATTATCGACACAATGTCTTTCAGATGTCTTTTGAGCTTTGCTTTAACCTTTGTTGCAGTAGTTTTGTGTTGTTTGACAATCATTGTTATTGTTCGACGGCTCTTCTCAGTTAACTTTGGTTTTCTCGCAATGTTGTTCATTGCAGATGACATTTTAACATGTGTTGAGTATGCCTGTCATAACCCAGGACACTTTTGCTTTCACATTTTAAACAGTTCAGCCATTTCAGTTACAGATGTTGCCGCTAATTTAGTTCCAACCATTCGCCCTCATTGGAGGTCCGATAGGTCACGTATTGTTCCGTTCACCAACCGTGCGTGATCGTTACTGACAACAATGTGGTATTCATTGAAATAGAAATTACAGGAATTAAAAACGCATCTTCGAAACAAATAAATATATGTAAGCAAAGTTGACAACATCTAAAACTGTACGGACAAATTATTTTGTTCAGTCTTTATATATATATATATATATATATATATATATATATATATATATATATATATATATATATATATATATATATATATACATATAATTATTTGAAAAGGCGTAATTATAATTATGCGGGCAATATTGAAGCTAACTAAGCTCCTCATCAAGGCCTCGGAGGGAGCTCTACTCACAGTTACGAGAGGATATCGCATAAGGCAGCTTTTCTAACGCAAAACCATTTGCGTACCAATCCGCTATTTTAATTGTTATTTCTGCTTTCGAAGAAAATGGAAAATTCACTTTAGCCATTTTAGCTCGGCCTTATAAATCGAGAATTATTTCAATTTTCTTCGTAACTGTGAGAAGAGCTCCTTCCGAGGACTTAATGAAGAGCTTAGTTAGCTTCAACATTGCCTTTTTAACATTGCGCCTTTGCAAATAATTATATATATATATATATATATATATATATATATATATATATATATATATATATATATATATATATTAAAAGAAGAGAAAGGGTCATTAGAAGAAGACTAGAATCAAAGAGAGCAGAGGGCAGCACAAGGAAGGCAATCCTTTACCGAGAAGACAAAGATACCACCTGGGGAAAAAAGTTTGAAATTCCTGGCCGGGACTCGAACCCGGGACTGCTGATTGCCGGTCAGATGCTCTACCACTAAGCTACCAGGCACAGTGACTCTACAGAGGCTCATTCGCGTCCAATTTCTCTTCTTGTACTGTATTGTTATATAATCTGCAATAGAAGGTTTCTGCACCTTTCTTTCTGTCTTCAAAATTCTTTTGAAAGGTAGAAAATAAATATGGCGAAAGCCCTGTGTTGGTTGTTATCACCCGAAGAACTTGCATTTGTTCTTTATATATATATATATATATATATATATATATATATATATATATATATATATATATATATATATACGAGGGGTGGTCAATAAGTTTTGGGAATCAGTAAGGCAAAACAAAGGAAGGGGGATGGCTGTTTGTGGAGGTGTTAGGACAAGTTATGAGAAGTCAGGACCTGTAGCCGCACGCTCCTGCCTCGTCTATTTAAGAAGCAGTAGCTGATCGCAGATCGTCAGTCACAAATTTTTCAACAATGGAGAAGGTTGAGCACCGCGCAGTGATCAAATTTTTGACCAAAAAAAGGCAATAATGCAAAAGAGATCCATGAACGCATGGTTGCAGTGTACACCGACACCGCCCCTTCCTATGTAACCATTGCTCGCTGGAATAGGGAGTTCCGCCATTGTAGTTAGTTCCTTGGAGATGAGGCCCGTCAGACGTGACCAACGAGAACAATGTGGCCCGTGTGGAGAGGGTGATCCTTGAAAATCAACGGGTGAAGGTCGAAGAAATCGAGCGAGAACTTGGAATATCAAATGGAAGTGTTATCAACATCATCAACGACAATTTGGCCCTGACCAAGGTTTCTGCTCGTTGGGTATCTAGAAACCTCACGAAACCTCTCGCCCCATGATCGACTTCAACGTCGTCAAAGTCCACAAGGCCAGAGTTGCACAAGCTGCCCTGCGCGAGTGCGGATTTGAGGAGCACAACCATCCCCCTACAGTCCAGATCTGGCCCCTAGCGATACTTTTTATTTCGCCAGCTCAAGGCTGCACTGTGTTCACGCCGGTTTGGGGACGATGAAGATGTCCAGCTCGCCGTCCAGGAGTGGATTGAACAGCAGTCGGGAGATTTCTGGTTGTCGGGAATTCAAAGCCTCAGGGACAAGTGGCGCAAGTGCATTGAAGTCGAGGGTAGTTAGATTGAAAAATAATACAACACTTTTCCTCATATCTCGTTTCCTTGTATCCGAATTGCAAAACTTATTGACCGCCCCTCCTATATGTATATATATATATATATATATATATATATATATATATATATATATAGGGTGTTCCAATAACTTGGAGTGATTTTAATTGTGAGTTAAGTTTAAGCGTCTAATGATTTTTTCTTTTTCTTTCAGATTTAACAACTTTAGTCTTTGGCAATTTTAACCATGGAAAGATTAACAATTAAACAACCTGTTAAAGTTATCGAAGCTTATTACAAAAATAGACGTTCAAACAGAAGCGTAATTCGGGCAAAAGATTTGTCTCTAAACGCCTACAAAATTCAATTGACACAAGTACTGAAGACTGCTGGGTACACGAGCAAAGACAAGCCGATGATGATTTTTTCGCAAAAAATAATCTTAAGTGATGAAGCCCATTTTCATCTCGGTGGATTCGTTAATAGGCAGAATTGTTGCACTTGGGCTGATGAAAATCCCAGGAAGATTGTTGAAAAGCCACTGCATCCACAAAAGGTCACTGTTTGGTGTGCTTTTTTTGCTAGCGGAATCATTGGGCCGTATTTCTTCGAAAATGATGCCGGGAATTCTGTTACTGTGACAGACGAGCGATACCGTGCCATGATAACCAACTTTTTATAGCCTGAATTGAATTCTATGGATGTCGAAGATTTGTGGTTTCAACAGGACGGCGCCACATGCCACCAAGGCAATGCAACAATGGCTTTATTTAATGAGAAGTTCCCAGGTCGCATCATCTCTCGAAACAGCGAGGTCAATTGGCCACCACGATCGTGTGACTTAGCGCCTTTAAATTTCTTCATTTGGGGTCATCTCAAAAGTAAGGTCTATGCCAACAAGCCAACCACAATTCAACAACTGAAGCATGAGATAATAAGGCATATGGGGGAGTTCGAGGAGCAACTATGCAGAGACGTGATCAAAAATTTTGACCATCGAGTGGAGGTGTGCCGCCGAAGCCTTGGCGGACATTGAGGCGATATTATTTTTCACACATAATTGCCATGACTCAAATAACACGAACCAATAGTGAAATCAATAAATTTTCACCAATAACAGTTTTATTTACTGCTAAATTTGATTAGTCTTAATGGAACACCCTTTATATATATATATATATATATATAAATATATATATATATATATATATATATATATATATATATATATATATATATATATATATATATATATATATATGTAGGGGAATCGTCCCTACCCCTTCTCTCGTGGTGCAGTCACGAGGCGGTTACCGCAAGGACATCCGGCCCCAGGCACCGGCGGATCAAGCGCGTAACCGCAGCGCCGCACCACTCGGCGCGATGAAAGACCTAGAGGTCAAAATGCAAGATCTCCCCCAGGAGAGTGAGAATCAATTTCACGTCGAATAAGAAATTGAAGACGTGTTTCTCCCAAGCTCGAAGGCCAACGAGGAGCCGATGTAAGACTTTGTGGGAAAAACCGTTTGGCATAAGAACCCTCCTGGGGCCATCCTCAAGCCCCTCCCCCACTTACCACTCCCCCAGTGGGGTGACAAGGTATAAATGAGGAACACTGAGGAAAATCGAGGTAGTATACGTCAATCTCTAGGTGACGAAGTCCTCGGATTAAAACTGAGCTACCAAGACTGGAGAGGTAGATTACTTGGCTTGCCATACCAAGAAGTACCCTGCAAGAGAGGCAGGGCTACCTACCTTAAATGGCTAAAAAGCAGCTCATCCTCGAGCTAGTCCCTGGTTATCAAACCGAACGCTAAATTAACTTTGTTAAGTTCAACTTACTCTCGCCAGAGAGACTCCTCATATCCTGGTGCATCTTAAACACCAGGGGTATTCCTCGTCCTTGAGGAATTAAGAAAAGAAGAATGAAAAGGCTCCCCCTCGAGCCCGTTACTCGGTGGCCACACCGCACTCCAAGTTAACTTGGTTCAAGAACCAAGTTCGACTCCCTCTCGCCAGAGAGACCACGAATACCTTGGTGCCGCATAAAGCACCGCAATTGTTCTCGTCCTTGAAGAACCCCCCTCCCCGGAATACCGTGTGGACCCCCAAGCTGTTACCCTCGCCAAAAGGACATCGTGATCTCGCCCAACTACCTCTGGCCAGGCGGCACGCGCCATGAGACAATAACATTGCTGAGGGATTTAAACCCCAGTAGAGTCCGTAAGCCTAAATCTTATATATTGCTGTGTGTAGAGAAATTAACCAATTTTAGAGGGTCCAACTAATTGAATTAATTCTTGTGTAGGATAATATTCAGAGTATTGCTGTAGTTAATGTTTAAATGTTGTATATTCAATGGTTAAAGTAAAAATATAAGTTTATTTTGGGAATTATTGTGCGTTTTTCTAAATCCTTATGTGTTTACAACGGCTCTATTCTTTAAGATATTATTAAGATATCAATATATTAGCACTCTTAGCACTCTTAGAACAGAAAGAAGGGCATTCTACGACAATATGTATATATATATATATATATATATATATATATATATATATATATATATATATATATATATATGAAGATACTGTTTTCCCCAATAGTGAGTAAATTATTGTACAAAGAAACAACTTTTGGGGCGCAAAGTTTATTAAACCGGAACTAGTTTCAGTACATACACTTACAATATTTCGAATTCGAATTCGAACCTCATTCAACAGTTCAGATTGGGGGTAATTTTAGTACACTGAACACTCACTCTACCACTGGTAACGGCGTCAAGGCAAAGCGAAAATTTACATAGAAATCGCCTCAGATTTTCGTCATTCTTCTTCCTACTGGCAGCTAAAGAAGAGAAGCATTTTACTGGGTACATTTGCTGTTTACGACCACCAAACAACTATCTTACCTCGCTGCTAAAGGAGGCAAAGTGAATGGTACACTTTACAACAATGCGGCTTCAATAACAACAAGGAAGACTTCCGCCTGAAGATGCCCAAAGAAAGGCGAGAGTTATGAACATAATTTGAATTGTTTTTTCAATACAAACCATTTAAATGGATCTCCCTTAGCTGAGTTTTAATTTCTAGCTAGATAACAAAAACTGCATTCGCTAGTTAGAACGTTCCAAAATATAATTGGTAAAGTCAAAGTACAACCGGTTTTTTAAAAATAATATATATATATATATATATATATATATATATATATATATATATATATATATATATATATATATATTCACTCCCTCACACAATATTTCCCTGCAGGCCTTCTATAAGAATCACGTACACATATCGTGGGTGTATTAGTCCCTTTTTTTCTGTTTCCTTCCCCACAAAATTTTATCAGGCTCTTTTTATTTTTGGGAGGGGGGAGTGTGAGACTCAGGCTCCCATTCCTCAGTACATATCTCCACCCTCCCTCCCCCTCCCCCTCCCTACCCCTAACCTTACCCCTCTCCTCTTTTCAACGCCTCCGATAAGAAAACAGACGTAAAAACGAAGAAAAATATTGCTACAAAAGCGCCATCCTTCGCCGAATTTGGAACACAAAAACGTCTCTTTTTACCAACATCTACACATGTACATAAATGCACACATAACCTCTCTACCCTCACCGATCTACACGCACATAAGTAAAGCAAATATTAATAGGAAAAGATTGCTTATGCGATCAACGGTATTTCAAGGAGTTAATATTTTCGCATTGGCTAAAATGATAACAATAAAGGTTTTCGCGTGCCATCTTTTGGGTTTACTTGGTTTATATTGGCGCAAAAAACCTCACGTCGATTACCTTTACTAAGAGGGAAGGTGGACTTAACCATTGGGGCCTCTTCAGCAACAGCATCCTGATGCGTTGCTGTATCGTATGTTTTCAGCTTTGGTTATGATCAAAGACAAACTGTGATTTTAGTTTATAATAAAAAATCGACGGGTGTAGGGGCGGGTTAAATATGGCCCGCGACATTTTATAAAGGTGGAAAAGTGGCCCTTTGGACTAATGCCTACAAACGATAGTATATGTGTGCGAGTGAGATAGAAGGGTGAAAAGCTATAGAAGTGAAGAGCGGCGTGGACTGAGTTCCATCCCACGTCCGCTGCTCTAACGAAAGCGCCGCGGATGGGGCTGCTGTTACCGCAAGTTCGTGCACCCGAAGTAGCCCGTCACGGACGTCTTCCCCATTTACGAGGGGCTGCGTTTGTCTTGATGCCAATTCCCTTTTTCTTCCACTGTCCGAGGTTCGCAATTTCACCCACCTTTCCTTCCTTGTACGTTTAATGCGCACGTGTGTGTATAAGTACGCATCAGCCGGTAACCTAGCTGAGCGGAACTCCCGCCTGACGAGGTTGACACATTGGTTATGATTACTTATCGAATGGGGCCCAATATGAGTAGGGTCAACGTCGCAGTGGCTGCTCGGTATCGAACGACCCATCGGTCGGACCCTCAATAGGGTTTCCT
The DNA here is from genome assembly GCA_963969495.1 of Ceratothoa steindachneri. Lineage (NCBI taxonomy): Eukaryota > Metazoa > Arthropoda > Malacostraca > Isopoda > Cymothoidae > Ceratothoa > Ceratothoa steindachneri. Next base: position 205,477,892 of record OZ018317.1, on the reverse strand, counting down.
CTGTTAATTTGTGTAGCGATAAATCAAACCAATAAATTGAGAGAATCATTTGTACTCGTAACGCCATCCGTCTCTCGCATCGTGGACGAAATCCCCCGACCATATAATGAAACTCACCTAAAAATCAGAAGGACAATCGTTGGCAAACCCGACGGCATCAGGGACGGCGTGTAGGGAGACCGGGTGGCCCAAGGGAGAGCCATCTGTTCAGCATCAGGGACTATGGGTATAGAAACCCCTTCGGCAGGATCAGGGAAGGAAGAGTGATGTGTCGGGGGAAGGAGGAGGAGACAACGGTGTTGCGATTGGATATGTGCCTAATGATGCGTGTGGATGCCCTCGCCATTAAGACTCTAATTTTCTATGTACGATGCGACTGAACCTGGTACGACGGCGTAGAAGTCCAACGCATCAGCTACCAGGATAACGAGAGGTTCAGGGGAGCCTTCTATCACATTGAACTCCAAACTAAAATATTTAGGAACAGAACTCCTTGGTACGTAGAAGCACATAGTTCAGGGGCGATCGTCCATAAAAACAGAACCCCCTGGGTACATAGAAGCCCCATAGTTCAGGGGTGATGGCCTATGGATTTAGTCAATAAAATGCTAATTGGGAACTGATTAACAAAATTTGAAGTGAATGGCAAGATAATACTAGTAGGAAAATAGTAAAACAAACATGTAGCTATGTCAATAATGTGTTAAAAATTTCCGAACCAGCAAAGAACCTAAGATACACTAGAAGCTGGTTCAAGAAAGAAGATAAATGGATGGAATTCAGAAATGAAGAACAAAATCAAATAAGATGTGGATAAAGAGTTTCACAACTCTTATTTCTAGTAAAGAGTTATTTTAATGTACTATTTATGGATCCTATTCTTAAATTTTTGAAGTGTAGTAGTTTCAGCGTCATTCTTAGACAAGTTATTTCAAGTTTGTGCTATTTTATAGCAACAATTATTTTGTGCTATCGAAGTGTTAAATCTTTTGTTTACTTCCGCAATACCATTAGTTTTAGTGACCGTTCCATTGTCTAACTCAAATAATGAGATATACTTATTATTATTCAGCATATTTAGCATTTTAAAAGACTTCACTACATAGGTTTTGTATACATCGATCTTGCAATAGAGATAAATTAAGTTGCCTCAGTTTATCTTCGTACGATCTATTTCTAAGTTCAGAAATTTATTATAAAGCTGGACACATTCCATTATTACAATATGTTATTTTGCATATACAGAAACCAAAAATGCACTGCATACTCCACTTCAGCTCTTACGAGCGCTTTTGTGAAGTTAAAATGCATTTCTTGGAAAATTTGAAATCAACTAAGATTTAGACACCAGAATTTATTTTCATTTTGTCTGTTTTTAAAATTTGCCTACCAATATTGACTATAGGGAACGGCTTTTAGTGCGAAATGAATTGCAATATATAAGTTCTTATTCTTCTCTTTTTTCCCCAAGCAAGAGCTTTAATGTTAACATTTTTGGTTGTTTTCCTTGCCTTCTTCAGCACAATCAGGGATCGTTTCCGCTTTCCATACCCATATATGGGTTTGAGCGGGGGGCTCTTAATCTATAGCATGGTTTCTTTTGGAAGCTATATGTTACGCTTCTCTATATAGGTCATCCTCTAGACGGATACCACTGCTTTTGAGGACAACTCATTCCTTCTCATTTCTTGCTTCTCTCCTGAGATTACACTTAAGTCGAACTGTGTCTAGTATCTTTCCGACCATTTATTTGACTACAAGTTTTCATAGTTACTATGTTTTGCCCTAGTACCTAGTATCGTGTCATAGGCAAGTGTTGAAGTTTTACCTACGTGTAAAATTCGTATCAAGATCGTTTATATATTGAAAAAAAAGGAGCTCAGAACAGAACTGTGGAACGACGACGCTAGTGACCGATTCCCTCCCCTCCCCCCGCAAAGGGTCACTCTTACACTTGGTATCTAGAGGAGCGGTACCCCCTCCTGCCCTGGGTATCCCCGGCAGTCTCACCCTATACCTCTCCATTTTACTTTTTTTTCTTCTCTAATTTTCTTGGATAGCCGCTAATTTTGCAGGCGATTCGCCAACTAGACTTCATCCATTCATCCCTGGGAGTCTTGGTGGAGAGTCACTTATCCCCTCATGGCTCAATTGTTTTTTACCCCCTCTCCATTCTTCCTAACATTTTCTCCATCTACTGCATCCCCTCTTTCTTAGATTTATCTATACTTTTACACATCCGCAAGGGGATGTCACGTATAACATGGGCAACCTTGCTTCTGATGACATATGGAGAAATGTGTACCATCCCTGACCACACCGCCGCAGTTTTCCTTCCCGGTCCCAATCCCTGAGGAGGATCTGGAGTTATATGTATTCCACACATTTTTATTTCCTCTAACTTCCCCACTTTTTTTTACGTCCTTGTTGGCGTTTCACTTTATATTCAAGAAAAAAAAGATTGATCCCAATAGTGAACGACTTTACCTACTGTTTTTCATCTAGTCGTCAATCCATTCTGTATGATCCCTCCCATTCCTTTCCCTTTTGGATTCTCACCCAGTCTTCAATCCATTCTGTACGCTTCTTCCCATTCCGTGAACCTTTGGCTTTATCATCCAGTCTTCAATCGATTCTATGCAGTTCCTACCATTCCATGCCCTTTTGGCTTCTCATCCAGTCTTCAATCAATTCTGTACGCTTCTTCCCATTTCGTGCCCTTCTGGATTTATCATCCAGTCCTCAATCAATATGTACAGTTCCTCCCATTCCATTCCCCGCTTTTAGCTTCTCATCTAGTCTTCAATCAATTATGTATGCTTCCACCAATTCCGTGCCTTTTTGGCTTTATCATCCAGTCTTCAATCAATTTTGTACGCTTTCTCCCATTCCGTGCACTTTGGGCTTTACCAAGTGTTTTACATGTGAATCGGTGTCGAAAGCATTTTTAAAATCGAGTTTACCTCATATTCAGCTTAATCATGGTCAAAGGTTCTGAGTCATTTGTTAAGTTTTTTCCTGCCGATGGTCCACAATAGTATCTCTATAACAATGGACTACAAGAGTTTACCAAATCGAAGTAAGCAAAATGAACCGAAAGTTTCAGGGATCAATTTTAAGTCCTTTTGATAATTGCCGCTACATTTGCATTTTTTAATTCTTTAGGAACTATTTCCTCGCTAATAAACTTTTACAAATTATGCAAAAGGATTTTTACAGTTCACTCCCTAATTCCTTAAGGTGGATTGGATAGATTTTATCGGGACTCGGCGCTTTGGAAATTTTAATTAATTTTTCTTAATATAAAACTAATATAATTTTAGGTTGAGGCAATATTTGAAAGTGAGTTTGCTGCCTCCGTGGGGAGTGATTATTCCTCCCTTTTACGTCCTTTCCTTTGCGACTGATTACTTTTACCCTCGTAGTGGCTTAATTATCCCCTCGCCCTACAATACTGATTAATATTACCCCGATAGCGGACCGATTACCCCTACCATCCTACGAAACTGATCATTCCTACCTTCATAGGGGAATAATTGTTCCTCCCCTCCTACATGAATGATTAATCTTACCCTAGTAGGCAAGGTATTATCCCTCCACACCATCAGAGCAAAATTTTGGCCTGGTACTGGAGTGATTACCCATGTCCTCCTACAAAACACGTTACCCATACTCTCAGAGGATATTAATTACCCATCCCCTCATACTGGACTGATTACCCTCATAGGAAACCTATGCATAAGGCGTAAGAGCGACAGGCTGGGCCTGAGTGCAGCGAGGAAAGGCAACCCTCATTCCATCTGATGACGTCACTGTGTCGGAAAGGAGTCGTAAACATGTCACAGACACGTCAATTGTCTGGCAACACCAGGTTGAAAGGCACCCGAGGGGCCAATTGGGCTGGTACTACCCATAATTCCAACATCGGCCTTAGTGCCATTTTCCCTGTCCCCATTAATCACCCAAATGCCAAGAAGGTAAAGGAGGGGGGGGGGATGCTTGACCATACCGACATATATATCTAGGTGAACACACAGTCATACCAACCCAGACCTCGTAAGAACAAATGCATCAATTGCATAATGGAGACCAAAGAGAGTTGCGTATCGTCTGTACCTAACGCGTTAAGTAGTCTCTTCTTTCACTTACTCGGGCTATATACCTTTCACTGATTATCACTTACCCTAATTTCACCACATTCATAAGTCACACACAAGACACTTATTCTATTATCTAGAGTTCCAACTCACATATTTTTTCACTCACGCATATATTTCAAACACATTCACCCACACATTTTGGATTACTACTTTCTGCCATGCATGAACAGACTAAATCACCAAAACGAGTATTTATATGTCTCCCTTTTACCTCACAACAGTCCACCCCTACTGCTGCCTCTCACACCGCTTATTTTCTACCCTGGTCCCCAGGTTTATTCTTTCAGTACATTCAAACATTAAGAGATTTCTATCTTTCACAGCATTCATTAGTGTGCAACAGACACTAGAGCAACCGTATCGCGCTCAGATTTTTCTCTCTGCGAAATAATGTCTGTGTGTGTGTGTATTGGAGAGGAAGTAAAGTGTATTAGAGGCAGGCGTATAACTAAGGTGTGTATTTGTATACGAAATATGTATGGTGGGGGCGATTGGTTCCTGTCGTCATTCGCTCGTTATCAGAAGCATCGCAAATTGGTTCGTAGCGTCCCTCAAACAGGACGAGGGACGGGTGTCGAAGAATAGACGGGGGAATAGACAGACAGAAATATAGGTGATAGATCAAGAATAGACAAACATATTGACCGATAAAGGCAGACATACGGTCGTAAAAGAATAGACAGTTTTTGTTTTGTTTTTCTCGCTTGAATTTGAATGGCAATGGAAACGAGGCCACATCACAAAGAAAGTTTGTAAGGAAACATCTGGAAAGAAAGCGATGAAGTTAGGGAAAGGGAAAATCCATGTGAAGGCATTGGGCCTGGAAGGAGACTACGGGCGTTGGGGCGTGGAGGGCACGCAAGAATAGAGTAACAGACTGGCAGAATAAATATGTCGAAAGGGAGACAGAGGAAGAGAGGATGAAATAAGGATGTAGAAGAAGAAATACAGAGAAAAAACGGAAATAATGGATCGAAGAGTTTCGGATAAAGACAGACCGACAAAGATACGGGTGACGGGTAAGAGAGAGAGAGAGAGAGAGAGAGAGAGAGAGAGAGAGAGAGAGAGAGAGAGAGAGAGAGAGAGAGAGAGAGAGAGAGAGAGAGAGAGAGAGAGAGAGAGAGAGAGAGAGAGAGAGAGAGAGAGAGAGAGAGAGAGAGAGAGAGAGAGAGAGAGATAGACAGGCAGAGACAGACAGATAGAGGGACAGAGAGAGACAGAAATAAAGACAGAAACGACGATGTTGGAGATGAAATACAGAAAAAGTAAGCAAGATTAAATAAAGATACAAAAGTAAAAATTGGAAGAAGAGAAAACCGAGTGACAAAGAGACAGGAAGAAGTGAAGATGTAGAAGAAGTGGCAGACTAACAGATAGATACAGAAATAGTACGCTGTTGAGAAAGAGAATGAAAGAGCATGGAATAAAGGCAGAGAGAAATAAGGATATCAAATATTCAAATATAGAAAGAAAGAAACAATATATATATATATATATATATATATATATATATATATATATATATATATATATATATTTATATATATATATAAATATATATATATATATATATATATATATATATATATATATATATATATATATATATATATATATATATATAAATAAAGAGAGACAGACATAAAGACGAATATAGACACAGAGACGGAAAGTCGGAAAGTGACTTTATCGAAATTGAGAACATGTGGAAGTTCATTGTAGTCAAAGTTCGAGACCAGCAGAGCCTTCAACTGTAATGGATTTATGGACGAAAATTGAGCAAGAATGGAACTAAATAACACCAAATTTTGCAAGAAAACTGGTAACTTCCTGTGGTTGTCTTTGTGCTGAAGTAATAGAAAACAAAGACTTCAACACCTCATATTAAGTGTTTGAAGTTTCATCGTTGTCAAATCGTGCTTTGTTTCTTGTGTATTTGCTCGCTAGGCAATTCTGTCAATAATCCTTTTCTTATTTTGCACGTGTCACTATTTTGTTTTGTTGCTTTCGCTTGTATAATTTCTTGATTATACGATTGTATCATATTAAATCATAAAATATATATAAATATATACCTTTATGTACTATGAAAATTTCATTTACATACTTATCACATTTTGGAAAATATTTAAATAAGGGAAAATTGTTCTCTTATTTTCCTCTGTAGTGTTCTCTTTCTATGTTTGCCACACCGTTGCGATCAAGATAACTACAACCATGAACCCACACTTGACATTTGTTTTATACCCTAAGATAGTGTCACATGAAACTCATTTCTCACACGCGCCAAAGACCATGACGTTAACAAAGACACACTAAACACAAAACCCGTCATCTTCGGATCAGCAATAGATAGCGAAGATTCGTTGAGTCCCACGTTACTTTGTGACAACAAACACATCTTGCCAGCACACTACCTACTGGCTCCAACGTGTCTACCCATTAAAAACGATACCCCGATGCTGTTACAATATTTAAGTTCCTATATGGCTTCCAACTCAACGCCATAGGTACTTAAAGCGTTTCGTTCCTAGATTAAGCCCACGCTTGAGTCATTTTCTCTAGAGATGATTCGTTCAGTATCTCTATCGCTTTTCTCATCCACATTTAGTCGTCACTTTTTCGATTTACTCTACATTTTGATTTGTTGATCCCACTACTTCACACTACCCGCCCATATGCAATTTCCTACTTCCAACAATGCAGGCGACCCTAAAGTTTCACGCACATTAAACAGAAACAAACCAAAATTTCTTACTAATAGTCATGTTTTCCATCCCTTAGCTGTTATTTATTTAAATTTAAGAAGCAATAAACAACGAAGGTTTATTCACTTGAATTTTTAAAAGATTAAGCTTGTAAAAAAGTAGTAAATATGGAAGAAGTGAAAATATGAGGGAGGTAAGATATATTTAAAAATTGTCTAGAGAGATGACTCCAGAGGCTCGGATCTCGTAGACTTGGCACTCTGCATAGTAGGCCTGATCGTTGCCTGCGCTTCCTCAGCCTTACCCTTTCGTCACCCTAAAGGGGGAGTTTACACATACACGGATCGCCCGTGGGGACCACGCCCGGTTCCGACCTGCAGAAACTTTTGGCAAACCCCTCATTACGCCTGAGAGACCCTGGAGATGCTCTTAGTACCCGACACACTCGTGTCCTACCCCAGAGGTAGGGAAAAAACTTGGCGCATATTGAAATCTTTTTGAAAAACCCATCGGAAAGTCGGAAGCCGTTGGTAACCGGTAGACACTCGGCTGTTACCCAGCAGTACCCGATATCACCCGGAAGTACCCGACGGTTTCGAGTGCTACGTATTCACCCCTGTAAGCCCGTGTAAACCCGTCGAGTGCCACGTGTGACTTGCCGAGTATTAGGGGTCACACGCCGGGTATTACGAGTGTTCGTGGCTAGCTCCGGGTACTCACGGTCACATGTCGGATACTACGGGTGATCCGCCGGGTATTACGGGTGACGGGCCAAATTCGACCATTTTCGACCCAAACACGTCGGATTACCCGGTGGGTATTACGTAGATCACGGGTAACTCGCAGGGCTACCCATGGTGTAATTTGACGTCATGAACCCCTGACAAACCCTGGCCAACCCGCCCCCCGACCGGGCGTGGACCCCGCGGGCGATCCGTATATGTATAAACCCCCCTTAACACATCGTCTAAGCCGAATCTTTTAAACTGCGAGTAAACGTGACTTCTAAACAGGTGCGAAAGAAGTGGATATACAAACTATCTGTGTTTCCTGTGTTTATGGGACAGCCGAGCCAAGGAAAAACATTTGAAACTGAAACTCTCGCAAGTTAGAGAAAGTTTGATTGTTGGGGAGAAGAATATTATACACCAACCACTTGTTGAGCGAGAGAAAATCATCTTCCCACCCCCTCATATTAAGCTAGGGCTGATGAAACAATTTGCGAAAGCTCTTAATGTGGAGGGTGACTGTTTCAAATTCATATGTACAATATTTCCTGGCTTAAGTTATGATAAAATAAAGGCTGGAGTTTTTGAATGGTCGCAAATCAGAAAGTTAATGGTAAACCAAAGCTTCTCGAGTTCGATGACTGACAGAAAAATGAGCATGGGATTCATTTGTGGCTGTTGTGAAAGGATTTCTTGAAAACATAGACTGCTAACTAAAAGGATTTGGTAGAGACATTACTTGATAGCTTTCATCGTTTAGGCTGCAACATGAGCATAAAGGTTCATTTCCCCAAGAGCCATCTTGATGAATTTCCTGCTAATCTTGGCAACGTGAGTGATGAACACGGAGAGCGTTTTCATCAAGATTATGGAGGAGAGATATCAAAGCTCATGGAACACAAACATGATGACGGACTAATGTTGGAGTATTCAATGAGGCTGTGTAGACACCAAACATTCGAGACAATCTCGCAAGCGAAACTTTCTTCCATGAATAGACAGGTATGCGTACGCTTGTTTGTGTTTTCTCCATTATATTAGAAAAATAACCTGTATGTATTTAGTAATAGGAGATGTTAAATTACAATGCATTTATCCTTTCAAATTCTGTTGACATTTTAAGTTATGGTTTGAAACTATATCACTTAGGAAACTATCCTTACCGAGTAAATACATGCTGTAGGTCGTAAAATAGGAATCTACTGGAGAATGAAAACCTGATGTGTTACAAAAAAAGGATGTCATATTTGAAATCAGCACGTCAAAATTAGTTAAAAACAACCACAAAACATAAGTCGGCAAAAAGTGTGTTGACCAGTGTAATTTATTAAGGTAGGCAGAAATTTAAAATTAGTGAAGTTAAAAAGAATGATAAAGTTCGTACACACTAGTACACAACCCAGAGCATGCGAATGCCACCCTGTTGGGGGATGGATACACCCACGCGCCCCACCATGTAGAGGAATAAGCCAGGGTGTAGGAATACTATAAGGAATGAATAAAGAGGTAATTAATTGAGGCAGATAAAAAAAATGGTTCCAGACCATTAAACCGTTTCATCTTGCGTTCTCGAGCTGGAGTTCGCTTTCGTCCCGGTGCTCTACAAACAAATTAGTTCCTGGGGACTTCGATTTTTCCCTCCATGCTCCCTTGATTAAAATTTAAAACCTCTATTTTAATTTTTTATCCTTATTCTCTTGCTCAAGCCTTCATTAGTCTCTATAACCTCACCTCTACGTAATCAATGATCCTTGGTCCGTTAACAATCAAATCACGAAGCCTCTGAGACAAAACGTCCAAATCCGATTCTCTTCGCCTTCGTCTCACATTTGAGTACAAGGAATGTGCCCCTTAAAAGAACAGCTTCCCGCGCATAAATTTCCCAAGTTCAAAAAAGTTAACGATTTGAGAAAGTTGCTCGTGAACACACGAACGAACACATACATTTTGGACGCCAATTTTTTTTTCTAGTAATTTGGCCTACGCTATTTTGTACAATTTTTTACAAATGTAGTGTACAATTTAATGAACGACTTTTATTATACAGAAAGCTTTGAAGGCAGTCTACGTTTAGGGTTGAATAAGCTTGCAATTAGATTCTTAATTCAAGTTCTTTTTATCATCTATTTTCTTGTCACTTTGCTCCTTCACACTTATCAACTTGGTCACATTCATTCCTTAATATGTATATTGGGATTTGGATAGTAAAAGAGTTGAAAGTGTATAGGATAGAGAGATAGTAAGCATAAATCATGTGTACGTAGATGTAAATGATAATTAGGGTGAGGATGAAAGTGAATATCAGAATGATTGCAAGATTGAATGAGACAAGAAAGGAGACCTAAAAAATAAGCACTTTAGAGTTTTACGAAGTCTTATAATGGCTAGCTTTAAGCCAAAATAACATTTGTTTAATCAAGATTAAACAAATTTCTCCAAATCATTGACATTATCTCAATCATTTGCTTATTTTTGCCACTAAGTAAATCATTTTATTTCCGTTATTTAGAGAACTTTAAACGAATTTGTAAAATAGAAACACTCAAATTTACTAATATTTGGTTAGTAAATATAACATTAGTGTAAAACTTCTATAGATAACACTGTACCTTAGGTTTTCTGTATTGTTTCTTAATAAAATTGACCTCCTAAATCCGAATCTGGCATCCGTTTTTCTCTATCAGGTCCAGATTTTGCGATACAGGGGGTGATAATAATTTTGTAGTTTATACATGTCCTATATTACATAAAAATTTCAATAGTTTTTGCACTACTGTATTCGCAGAAAATTTTGTGTACATTTTAAGTAATTATGTTAATAAGTTTATATTTTTGCAGGTTAATAATTGCTTAGCATTATAATAATAATAATAATAATAATAATAATAATAATAATAGTGGTTGAGTTAAAAATGAACAGAAAATGTAAGAAATAGCTCCGACAGATTTTGCTATGTTTGCGGCAAAGTGACTTTTTTTGAGCAGCAAAGTACAATCTCTCCTGTATTTAAATCTTTGCATCATGCATATTTTGGAGTAAGGCCAAGATATCAAGAAAACTGTTTTGCACCACATATCTGCTGCAAGGGATGCTACATAAGTTTAAGACGCTGGAGTCAGGGCGAGCAGAAGTCTCTCTCTTTTGGTGATCCCATGATGTGGACAGAGGGCAAGGACCACACTATGGACTACTATTTTTGCATGACAAATCTTAAAGGTCAGCATTATATCAAGTATTTAATCTTTCTGTATTATACTGGCTCCTGAAAATGTCATTATTATGCATAGACTTAGCATAAAATTAAAAACTAACATAGTTCACTTCAGCATGAACATATCTTTTACTAAACATTTATGTACTATCTGCAACTCCAAATCAATTCCTTTATGTAATATGCAATTATATTTTCCACAAGTATAAATAAGAAGAATTAAACATAGTGTGGCATTTCCGGATGTTCCTTCTGCCTTCAAACTCCTGCTCCATAGTCCAGGAATTCATATACCTTCTCTCCCTGAACATATAGAGGTCCTTGAAGAGATTAATATTGAATTTGATCAAGATTATGATACATCTGAGTCTTATCAGCTTTCCACACATGATATGGTCGCAAGACCATTCACTCAAGTTCAGTTAAATAACCTGACCAGGAATCTGGGGCTTTCAAAGAAGAATGCACAACTTCTTGGCTCTCGACTTCGTGAAAGTAATCATCTTGCTAAAGAAACAACATTCCTTTGGTAAGGAAATAGAGAAGAAGAGTTTCAAAGCTATTTTTTACAGCATTCTTCCAGCTCTTTAGTATACTGCGCCAATATTAAAGGACTTGTTGAGGCTCTTGGAATTCCCTACAACCCATTAGAATGGAGCCTTTTCATCGATTCCTCCAGTAGAAGTTTAAAAGCTGTGTTATTGAATATTGGTAACAAGATAGCTTCCGTTCCTTTAGGTCATTCAATCCAACTTACTGAAAGTTATGAAAATATGAAAAAATTGCTGGATGCAATAAATTACTCTACCCACAATTGGAGGATATGTAGTGACTTAAAGGTAAGATCAGTTTACACTTGGCATTTCTAAGCTCTTTGCTATTGACATTTTCATTTTTAATTGTTAATACTTGTATACTCCTTTTGGTCAAATTACATTTTACAAGAATGCAAATCTGGAAATCATGAGTCATTTTTGAGTTATATTTTTTTGTTCAAGTGTGTCCTTATAGGTAATGCATTCTCTTGGGTTAATGGGGAACTTATTCTAATTGAGAAGGTATACAACATAACTCAATAAACTCAAAATAAGATGTACATATATCCAATTAGTTCCAATACAGTGATTTAATGCATCGACATACAGGACTTTTCTGTACATATTCATATTCTTATTGTTTTAAGAAATGTTACTTTGAATTTGGTTTTAGAAATATTACACTTTGAGTTTACATACCCTGTTAAATTGCTTTACTGGGAGTGTCTCTTATACCTGGGATGCAAACGGGCTACACGAAGCATCCCTGTTTCCTATGTTTATGGGACAGTCGTGCAGATAGTATGCACTATGAGAAGAAAGTTTGGCCTCCACGAGGAGCATTTAGAATTGGATCTAACAATGTTACAGCTGAACCTTTAGTGCCTCCTCACAAAATACTGCTTTCTACACTGCATACAAAGCTTGGCATAATGAAAAATTATGTCAAAGCCCTTAATAAAGAAGGCCATGCTTTTAAATTTCTTCTTCAAAAATTTCCACAAATCAGTGACGCTAAGCTCCATGCGGGAATTTTTGATGGACCTCAGATCAGGAACTTGAGAGAGATCAGCAGTTTGAGGCATCAATGACAGACATAGAAAAAGATGCCTGGAAAGCTTTCAAAGCTCTCGTTAACAATTTTCTAGGCAATAAAAGAAGCCCAGAATATGTTGCCCTTGTCAATCAGCTCCTAACAAGTCTCAAGCATTTGGGAGCTCCCGACAATTGTGAGGATTACAGTGAAGAACAGGGGAAAAGATTCCACCAGGACATAAAAAAACAATATAATCCAGGTACCAGGGTAAATGGGACGTAAACATGCTTGCTGACTACTGTTGGTGTTTGAAGCGTGATGCTCCAGATGAGAGGCACAAACGAAAATCGTCAAGGGCGTCTTTTCTTGGAAATTAGAATTATTTTCTTTATTATGTGGCATTCTTTAATTTTTTGTTTTTTCAAAAGGATTATAGTTTACATACGTTTATTCCTGTTTCTATGATATAACAATAATAATGCATTATTAGATAGAGAAAGATTTTTGAATTTTTCTTTTTAGGGAAAAAATGAGGTAATCTCAATGAAAATAGTGTATGCTGTAATGAGAAAATCTGACCTGATTGAACAAAAATACATTAATTTTTGAGCTCAGGAGGTTTGATTCATTAAGAGACCACAAAGAAATCCTTTTTTTTTTTTTCAAACGCAGGACTGTGTAATAATTTCAATCATATTTCCTCAATGTATTTAATATCATGAGTTAAATTAACGATAAAAATAAAATATTTATTCTAGAGCTTTGAAATAGGAGAAATTGTTACATTTGGCACACATAAAAGGGGGGGGCAACCATAAAATAATTAATATAATATATTCATTTCGCTTCCGTAAGATGAGATCTCTAATTAAAATAGAAACAAATTTTACTATAACAATGCAATGGATTTCTTTTGATTTTGTAAATTAATCTCCCAAAACTTCTATTTTAATATTGTAAAACGCTTTAAATTTAGCCCAATTTTATCGAAGAGATATATTAAATGAAATTTATTAAATCTTTAAATTTATTATGATCAATGATCCAACAATTGAAATATTGAACATACGAGTATATGTAAAGCCTTGAAAAATAATTAAATTAAATAAAGCGAGATAATATATTATGTTAAATTAATATTGAATGTTTTAAGCGGTCCATATAAACTCTTTTTTTTTTATTTGAGGGCCCTAAAGAGTGAGTCATTCTTTCGACCCGACATTAATGAGTGCCGTATAAATTCCTTGTATTATTATATAGCAATTGTAAGACTTGATAGTTGTGTAAGAATTGCTAAAATATGTTAATATAAATTGAGAGAATAAATTTAATATTATATGAACTAATCAAATAAATAAATTAAGGATAAGTTGATATTAAAATACTGCATTCATGAATTATACATATCAAGAAAAAAGAGCTACGTACGGATGAATTCATTTATCAAGAAAAGAGAGATTACATATGAAGAGAGAGTAATATCAGGAGACGTTTCAACCGAATGGAGAGGATCCCACCATAAGAAGAAGCTCTTAATTCGCCGTCATCCGAGAATACCCGAGTTCCAGAAGAAGAAGACCTGTCACGGGTCATGGGGTGTTCCTCTTCCAGGCAGGTAAAGCTGCTCACTTTACTAACATTGAAGAAAACCAGGCGAATTCCATCGCCATCGGCGTCCCCTCTTCAATGTTACCGGGGACGGAATGGCCCCAAATCGTGGATTTGTTCTACTTTTCCACCCGCTACGGTGGATCGAGTTCTGCCACCATTGATTGTCCCGTTTCCAACGAAGCAGCCCTTACGAGATGGCCCCAATATCCTGGATTTCTGTTGTTTTGCCACATGAGACGGTGGATCGTACCTCCCATTTAGTTTTATTTATATTGCCTTTTTTCAAATCATTTACGCATGGGTCTTTCGATATGAGGACCTTTGATTTTCCCAAACCTTTTTTCAGGAACTGACGGGGTTCTCCATTTTCTTAGCGTGGGGCTTTAATAGTTAATCTGGTGAGATTTTGGTATAGAGCGCTAATAGTCCTTGTTCGGTCGCCCTTTAGCCCTTTGCTCTGATTATCCCTTTGAACATGCGACTGTGTTCTTCTCCGGATTGATTTTTAAATTTGATCACATCTTTAACTGTCGCCTATTTATGTTGTTTCGCTTTCTTGCTTAATGTTCTTGGTCCTTGTGCGCTCCTACTCACCAATAGGGGCGCCTACAGATCATCGATATCTCTGTTGTCACGTTAGGTGGAGTTTGAAGTTTTAGACTAATAGTTACGAGTATTTTCCGTGCCTCTTCGCTTAGTAGTATGTCGAGATCATTTTCGATGTCGCAGAGTGCGACATATCTGTTATATTGCTTAGTTAGAGCGAGCAATAACACAATTATCCATGTTGGCTCATTCGCAGCTTAGTATCCGTTTTAGTTACTTTTCTTTTTTTAAATAATCTATTATTTTTTAAAGAAGTTAGCATTTTATGGTAAATAAGATAATTCTCCCCACCACCAAACCCCACGCTCAGCTGGAGTTGCTGCTTAGATAAATATTACGAGTGGATAGACCCTCGGAGGTACTCTTATGGATGACTCATGCTGGACTCGATGATGGGTAGCGGTCGAATTAATCACCACCACCCAAAGTGCCGCCCTTCAATGCTTTGGTTATCGAAACTGCTTCCCGCGTACACAAAAGTCGTTTAATTCTCCTCTGTGATCTTGGTCGGGCCCTCAAGGATAGAGTAATCTTTTCCTTAAGGTTTTGCAGCTTCTCCTCCTTCTCAGGAGGCCTTTGGTATTGGGTTCCGCAGTGGGTTATTCCTTAAATCCGCTTTCCCCACCGCCTCATTTAATGCCTTATCAAGTGACTAGTCTAGTTTGACCCAAGTTCTAATTGTAAGTTCGCTCATCCAAGCGGCAGGAAACAGGGTAGAAGAGATTAATGAGCTTACGCTACCATAATAGATTTTACGGTAAACAGTGTAAGATTTTCTCTATTGCCTCCCTCCTATGGGTTATATGAGTGAGTGAATTGGTGAGATAGAAAGTGTGAATAGAATGAGAGGTGAAGTCGATTGGCTCGAAAATGCATTCTTTTATTTCAATTAGGTGGTCTCCTTTCTTCTTCTATCTTTTCCTTATGGGCTTCCAAAATAGGAGTAGTTGTGAGAAAAATCTTATTTCGCTACGAGAGCTCAAATATATCCATGGAAGTCCGATTATATAGGAACAGTAAATAGGCCTATATTCTTTAGGTTTTCCATTTAATAGAAAAAAACACTGTTTTTTCTCAAACGGTGAATAGTTTCAGTGCAATGAACATAAGAATTTGCCCTAGTCTCATTCACAGCAGCGTAATGAACTTAGCTGCTAAATTCTATTCTATATCAGTGAAGATAAAAACTCATTTCCACAATTCACTTTATATCGTAATTCTATGAGACTTTTTACCTCTTTACCCTCATATGTCGTTCCATTTGAATATCCCCAACTTCACAACTCATCCACTTCACCATCCAAATAAATTAAAACACTTCATTTAATACCTCTATTAATAGTTGAGCATTTGGTTGGAAGTATTTTTACCGCGTTCCAAAAATTCCATTTCGCCTAACAGTTATTTTTGGCCGTTGGTTTTCTGCCTCTTCTGAGCCATGGCCTGCGATAATTTCTTCAAATTGCCACCAACACCCATTTTCTGCCGTCTTTTTCCTAACAAAAACTATTATTTTCTTATCAGCTAAAGTAACACAGCAAATATTTCAAGTGTAATGTAAGGTAAAGCGGTATCCCAGACATTAAACCTAATGCATTCTATAACTGCCGAGTTTGTTTTTTTTCTCTTTTTCCCTCTAATAGAGGAGATATATTTCCTTGGGTTAATGGTATTGCAAATTCAGTAATTCAAAAGTAAGTAAATTCAATTAAGGGAAAAGGGAAATACGAGGGGAAATAATGAATTATTCTGGGGAATTTTATAACTTTTCGTATGAGAAATTAATTTGGTATTATTTTATGGCTATACTCATAAAGGCAACCGCCCCATCTTTTTATACAATGATACAGGTAAGGAATAACAGCTACACAACATTAAAAATACACTGCGATTGAATAGAGGCTCGAGTATATGGATAGATCAACAAGATTAAAAGTTCTAAAGTGGGAATGGGTAGATCATATCGTTAGAAGAAACAAAAAAAAATAGTTCTAAATTGGAACTATATTCATAAAGAACTCCATATATTGACCTCGGATAGGGTAGGAAGAATAAACTCAATAGTAGGAGAAATATGGTAAATTCAAAGTCTAAACCTTACTTGGGATCTAAAGGAACCTGTAAACCTGCACTTTGACGTTGATTTCCCATCCCAAACCTAGATAAACCCAATATCGCTTAACTTACAGAGCATTCGAAGTTTTTATACTTCTTTTCATCCATGAACAGGCACTCAAGAAAGGAAAAAAACCCCTAACCAATAAGTCCGTATATATGACATTCCTTGGAGAATAAAGACAAGGATCATGTTTTGGCAAAAGACAACATTTTAGTAAATTTGAATCCCAAAAAACAAGCGTCAGAAAAGATAAAATTCAGAAGATTAACAATAAAATTCGAATCAGAGGACAAAATATAGAATGGCAGATGGAACATGACCAATAAATAGAACCAATCTCATGAGAGACCCAAGAGTTGAATAAGGGGTGAAATAATCTAAAAAGTGGAGTCAAAACTTCCCCCCATTTGGTGACACCATGACGAAATTATTGTGCCCATCTATTAGAAGAAATTAAGAATTTTTGAAATGGCCATAAAAGGAGTCAAAGAATGTAAAACACCAGAGGAAAATTGAAACTTGGAATAAGAAACAGGTATAAAGGAATAATTGAACAATGCAGTATAAGAGATATAACTGTTAGATACAAAAGTAGAGAAGTAAATGAACAGGATGGCGTAGAGAACGCAAAAAACAGAGGATAAATTATAGTCCAAAACCTTTGGTTCAAACAGAAAGTCCAGAACCTGCAGAACCTTAACAAAATTCTCCAACATCCGTAAAATCCAATGGAACATAAGACACTTCCTCGGTGACGTTAAGATTGCCTAATTGATCTTCACCCTGCAACAACTAGGAAGGCCATTAACGGAAACTAAAGTTTTAGATCAATCCTGTTACTTCTTTAGTAAAATCCTGAAAAATATCAAGTGTCAAGGACTCCTGGAGGTTCTAAAAAAACAAAAAAATATGACACCCACAACTTTAGGTTAAGTAGAAAACTGATAAAATGAATCTGTCCCTAATAGAAAAGCAATGAAATAAATCTGTCCTTAATAGAAAAGCGTTGAAATGAATCTGTCCTTAATAGAAAGATGAAATGAATCTGTCCTTAATAGAAAGGAGATAAAATGAATCTGTCATTAATAGAAAGGCGATAAAATGAATCTGCCCTTAATAGAAAAGCGATGAAATGAAGCTGTCATTCTTTGAAAAGCGATGAAATGAATCTGTCCTTAATAGAAAACCGATGAAATGAATCTGTCCTTAATAGAAAAGCGATAAAATGAATCTGTCCTTAATAGAAAAGCGATAAAATGATGCTGTCATTCATAGAAAAGCGATGAAATGAATCTGTCCTTAATAGAAAAGCGATGAAATGAATCTGTCCTTAATAGAAAAGCAATAAAATGAATCTGTCATTCATAGAAAAGCGATGAAATGAATCTGTCCTTAATAGAAAAGCGATGAAATGAAGCTGTCATTCATAGAAAAGCGATGAAATGAATCTGTCCTTAATAGAAAAGCGATGAAATGAATCTGTCCTTAATAGAAAAGCGAAAAAAATGAATCTGTCCTTAATATAAAAGCGATGAAATGAAGCTGTCATTCATAGAAAGCGATGAAATGAATCTGTCCTTAATAGAAAAGCGATGACATGAATCTGTCCTTAATAGAAAAGCGATAAAATGAATCTGTCCTTAATAGAAAAGCAATGAAATGAAGCTGTCATTCATAGGAAAGCGATGAAATAAATCTGTCCTCAATAAAAAAGCGATGAAATGAATCTGTCCTGAATAGAAAAGCAATGAAATGAATCTGGCCCTAATAGAAAAGAGTTGAAATGAATCTGTCCTTAATAGAAAGGCGATGAAATGAATCTGTCCTTGATAGAAAAGCGTTGAAATGAATCTGTCCTTAATAGAAATGCGATGAAATGAATCTTTCCTTAATAGAAAGGAGATGAAATGAATCTGTCCTTAATAGAAAAGCGATAAAATGAATCTATCCTTAACAGAAAGGCGATGAAATGAATCTGTCCTTAATAGAAAAGCGATAAAATGAACCTGTCATTCATAGAAAAGCGGTAAAAAGAATCTTACCTTAATAGAAAAGCGATGAAATGAATCTGTCCTTAATAGAATGGAGGTGAAATGAATCTGTCATTAATAGAAAGGCGATAAAATGAATCTGTCCTTAATAGAAAAGCGAGAAAATAAAGCTGTCATTCATAGAGAAGCGATGGAATGAATCTGTCCTTCATAGAAAAGCGATGAAATGAATCTGTCCTTAATAGAAAAGCGATAAAATGAATCTGTCCTTACTAGAAAAGCGATGAAATGAAGCTGTCATTCATAGAAAAGCGATGGAATGAATCTGTCCTTAATAGAAAAGCGATGAAATGAATCTGTCCTTAATAGAAAAGCGATAAAATGAATCTGTCTTTAATAGAAAAGCGATGAAATGAATCTGTCTTTAATAGAAAAGCGATGAAATGAATCTGTCCTTAATAGAAAAGCGATGAAATGAAGCTGCCATTCATAGAAAAGCGATGAAATGAAGCTGTCATTCATAGAAAAGCGATGAAATGAATCTGTCCTTAATAGAAAAGCGATAAAATGAATCTGTCCTTAATAGAAAAGCGATGAAATGAAGCTGTCATACATAGAAAAGCGATGAAATGAATCTGTCCTTAATAGAAAAGCAATGAAATGAATCTGTCCTTAATAGAAAAGCGTTTAAAATGAATCTGTCCTGAATAGAAAAGCGAAGAAATGAAGCTGTCATTCATAGAAAAGCGATGAAATGAATCTGTCCTTAATAGAAAACCGATGAAATGAATCTGTCCTTAATAGAAAAGCAATGAAATGAATCTGTCCTTGATAGAAAAGCGTTGAAATTAATCTTTTCTTAATAGAAAGGCGATGAAATGAATCTGTCCTTAATAGAAAGGAGATGAAATGAATCTATCCTTAATAGAAAAGCGATAAAATGAATCTGTCCTTAATAGAAAGGCGATGAAATGAATCTGCCCTTAATAGAAAAGCGTTGAAATGAATCTGTCCTTAATAGAAAGGCGATGAAATCAATCTGTCCTTAATAGAAAGGAGATGAAATGAATCTGTCCTTAATAGAAAAGCGTTGAAATGAATCTGTCCTTAATAGAAAGGCGATGAAATGAATCTGTCCTTAATAGAAAGGAGATGAAATGAATCTGTCCTTAATAGAAAAGCGATAAAATGAATCTTTCCTTAATAGAAAAGCGATGAAATGAAGCCTTCATTCATAGAAAAGCGATGAAATGAATCTGTCCTCAATAGAAAAGCGATAAAATGAATCTGTCCCCAATAGAAAAGCGATAAAATGAACCTGTCATTCATAGAAAAGCGGTAAAAAGAATCTTACCTTAATAGAAAAGCGATGAAATGAATCTGTCCTTAATAGAAAAGCGATGAAATGAATCTGTCCTTAATAGAAAAGCGATGAAATGAATCTGTCCTTAATAGAAGAGCGATGAAATGAATCTGTCCTTAATAGAAAAGCGATGAAATGAAGCTGTCATTCATAGAAAAGCGATGAAATGAATCTGTCCTTAATAGAAAAGCGTTGAAATGAATCTGTTCTTAATAGAGAGGCGATGAAATGAATTTGTCCTTAATAGAAAAGCGATGAAATGAATCTGTCCTTAATAGAAAAGCGATAAAATGAATCTGTCTTTAATAGAAAAGCGATAAAATGAAGCTGTCATTCATAGAAAAGCGATGAAATGAATCTGTCCTTAATAGAAAACCGACGAAATGAATCTGTCCTTAATAGAAAAGCAATGAAATGAATCTGTCCTTGATAGAAAAGCGTTGAAATGAATCTGTCCTTAATAGAAATGCGATGAAATGAATCTTTCCTTAATAGAAAGGAGATGAAATGAATCTGTCCTTAATAGAAAAGCGATAAAATGAATCTATCCTTAATAGAAAGGCGATGAAATGAATCTGTCCTTAATAGAAAAGCGTTGAAATGAATCTGTCCTTAATAGAAAGGCGATGAAATCAATCTGTCCTTAATAGAAAGGAGATGAAATTAATCTGTCCTTAATAGAAAAGCGTTGAAATGAATCTGTCCTTAATAGAAAGGCGATGAAATGAATCTGTCCTTAATAGAAAGGCGATGAAATGAATCTGTCCTTAATAGAAAGGAGATGAAATGAAGCCTTCATTCATGGAAAAGCGATGAAATGAATCTGTCCTTAATAGAAAAGCGATGAAATGAATCTGTCCTTAATAGAAGAGCGATGAAATGAATCTGTCCTTAATAGAAAAGCGATGAAATGAAGCTGTCATTCATAGAAAAGCGATGAAATGAATCTGTCCTTAATAGAAAAGCGTTGAAATGAATCTGTTCTTAATAGAGAGGCGATGAAATGAATTTGTCCTTAATAGAAAAGCGATGAAATGAATCTGTCCTTAATAGAAAAGCGTTAAAATAAATCTGTCTTTAATAGAAAAGCGATGAAATGAAGCTGTCATTCATAGAAAAGCGATGAAATGAATCTGTCCTTAATAGAAAAGCGATGAAATAAATCTGTCCTTAATAGAAAAGCGATAAAATGAATCTGTCCTTGATAGAAAAGCGTTGAAATGAATCTGTCCTTAATAGAAAGGCGATGAAATGAATCTGTCCTTAATAGAAAGGAGATGAAATGAATCTGTCCTTAATAGAAAAGCGATAAAATGAATCTGTCCTTATTAGAAAGGCGATGAAATGAATCTGTCCTTTATATAAAAGCGTTGAAATGAATCTGTCCTTAATAGAAAGGCGATGAAATCAATCTGTCCTTAATAGAAAGGAGATGAAATGAATCTGTCCTTAATAGAAAACCGACGAAATGAATCTGTCCTTAATAGAAAAGCAATGAAATGAATCTGTCCTTGATAGAAAAGCGTTGAAATGAATCTGTCCTTAATAGAAATGCGATGAAATGAATCTTTCCTTAATAGAAAGGAGATGAAATGAATCTGTCCTTAATAGAAAAGCGATAAAATGAATCTATCCTTAATAGAAAGGCGATGAAATGAATCTGTCCTTAATAGAAAAGCGTTGAAATGAATCTGTCCTTAATAGAAAGGCGATGAAATCAATCTGTCCTTAATAGAAAGGAGATGAAATGAATCTGTCCTTAATAGAAAAGCGTTGAAATGAATCTGTCCTTAATAGAAAGGCGATGAAATGAATCTGTCCTTAATAGAAAGGCGATGAAATGAATCTGTCCTTAATAGAAAGGAGATGAAATGAAGCCTTCATTCATGGAAAAGCGATGAAATGAATCTGTCCTTAATAGAAAAGCGATGAAATGAATCTGTCCTTAATAGAAGAGCGATGAAATGAATCTGTCCTTAATAGAAAAGCGATGAAATGAAGCTGTCATTCATAGAAAAGCGATGAAATGAATCTGTCCTTAATAGAAAAGCGTTGAAATGAATCTGTTCTTAATAGAGAGGCGATGAAATGAATTTGTCCTTAATAGAAAAGCGATGAAATGAATCTGTCCTTAATAGAAAAGCGTTAAAATAAATCTGTCTTTAATAGAAAAGCGATGAAATGAAGCTGTCATTCATAGAAAAGCGATGAAATGAATCTGTCCTTAATAGAAAAGCGATGAAATAAATCTGTCCTTAATAGAAAAGCGATAAAATGAATCTGTCCTTGATAGAAAAGCGTTGAAATGAATCTGTCCTTAATAGAAAGGCGATGAAATGAATCTGTCCTTAATAGAAAGGAGATGAAATGAATCTGTCCTTAATAGAAAAGCGATAAAATGAATCTGTCCTTATTAGAAAGGCGATGAAATGAATCTGTCCTTTATATAAAAGCGTTGAAATGAATCTGTCCTTAATAGAAAGGCGATGAAATCAATCTGTCCTTAATAGAAAGGAGATGAAATGAATCTGTCCTTAATAGAAAAGCGTTGAAATGAATCTTTCCTTAATAGAAAGGCGATGAAATGAATCTGTCCTTAATAGAAAGGAGATGAAATGAATCTGTCCTTAATAGAAAAACGATAAAATGAATCTGTCCTTAATAGAAAAGCGATGAAATGAAGCCTTCATTCATAGAAAAGCGATGAAATGAATCTGTCCTTAATAGAAAGGCGATGAAATGAATCTGTCCTTAATAGAAAAGCGATAAAATGAATCTGTCCTAATAGAAAAGCGATAAAATGAACCTGTCATTAATAGAAAAGCGTTGAAATGAATCTTACTTTAATAGAAAAGCGATGAAATGAAACTGTCCTTAATAGAAAAGCGATAAAATCAATCTGTCCTTAATAGAAAAGCGATGAAATGAAGCTGTCATACATAGAAAAGCGATGAAATGAATCTGTCCTTAATAGAAAACCGATGAAATGAATCTGTCCTTAATAGAAAAGCGATGAAATGAAGCTGTCATTCATAGAAAAGCGATGAAATGAATCTGTCCTTAATAGAAAAGCGTTGAAATGAATCTGTCCTTAATAGAGAGGCGATAAAATGAATCTGTCCTTAATAGAAAAGCGATAAAATGAAGCTGTCATTCATAAAAAAGCGATGAAATGAATCTATCCTTAATAGAAAACCGATGAAATGAATCTGTCCTTAATAGAAAAGCAATGAAATGAATCTGTCTTTGATAGAAAAGCGATGAAATGAAGCTGTCATTCATAGAAAAGCGATGAAATGAATCTGTCCTTAATAGAAAGGCGATGAAATCAATCTGTCCTTAATAGAAAGGAGATGAAATGAATCTGTCCTTAATAGAAAAGCGTTGAAATTAATCTGTCCTTAATAAAAAGGCGATGAAATGAATCTGTCCTTAATAGAAAAGCGATAAAATAAAGCCTTCATTCATAGAAAAGCGATGAAATGAATCTGTCCTTAATAGAAAGGCGATGAAATGAATCTGTCTTCAATAGAAAAGCGATAAAATGAATCTGTCCTTAATAGAAAAGCGATAGAATGAACCTGTCATTCATAGAAAAGCGTTGAAATGAATCTTACCTTAATTTGAAAAGCGATGAAATGAATCTGTCCTTAATAGAAAAGCGATAAAATGAATCTGTCCTTAATAGAAAAGCGATGAAATGAAGCTGTCATTCATAGAAAAGCGATGAAATGAATCTGTCCTTAATAGAAAAGCGTTGAAATAAATCTGTCCTTAATAGAGAGGTGATGAAATGAATCTGTCCTTAATAGAAAAGCGATAAAATGAATCTGTCCTTAATAGAAAAGCGATAAAATGAATCTGTCCTTAATAGAAAAGCGATGAAATGAAGCTGTCATTCATAGAAAAGCGATGGAATGAATTTGTCCTTAATAGAAAATCGATGAAATGAATCTGTCCTTAATAGAAAAGCGATAAAATGAATCTGTCCTAAATAGAAAAGCGATGAAATGAAGCTTTTATTCATAGAAAAGCGATGAAATGAATCTGTCCTTAATAGAAAACCGATGAAATGAATCTGTCTTTGATAGAAAAGCAATGAAATGAATCTGTCCTTAATAGAAAAGCGTTGAAATTAATCTGTCCCTAATAGAAAGGCAATGAAATGAATCTGTCCTTAATAGAAAGGAGATGAAATGAATCTGTCTTTAATAGAAAAGCGATGAAATGAATGTGTCCTTAATAGAAAGGCGATGAAATGAATCTGTCCTTAATAGAAAAGCGTTGAAATGAATCTGTCCTTAATAGAAAGGCGATGAAATGAATCTTTCCTTAATAGAAAGGAGATGAAATGAATCTGTCCTTAATAGAAAAGCGTTGAAATGAATCTATCCTTAATAGAAAGGCGATGAAATGAATCTGTCCTTAATAGAAAGGAGATGAAATGAATCTGTCCTTAATAGAAAAGCGATGAAATGAATCTGTCCTTAATAGTAAAGGAGCGAAAGAGGTAAGTTAGCATTTTAGCAGGTGATCTCAAGTGTTTGATATGGTAGATAAAGAAAGCTGAAATATAATGCGATGATGACAATTGAATGGGATGATGACTTTTAAGAATCTTTATAAAGGATGGAACAACAGACATTTCCATTCTAGGGTTTAAACACTATTCATGACACAAGGATTTCCACAAGTACTTGTCTATATCTGTTTCTGTACATTATAAACACCAACAACCTTCTACACTCATCTAACTAAAATAAAATCATTATCTATTTATCGCACGGCAATTCCTAAGTTATACCAGCTATGCCCCATTAGTACGCATTGCACCCGGAAATCCTACCGGAGAAATAGAGAATATTAATACCTAAGTAACAAATGGAAATTCAGGACCAAAAGTAGTAAATTTCTAATAATAAAACTTAAAAACAACAACAAAAACAAAAAGAACAGATGTTAAAGATAAATAATATGACTATACCATGAAAGCTTATATGGTTCAGACGAGTAAGAAATTGTATATAACAGAACGAAGGATAAACATTCAAGGTAAAAATCAACCTCACTCAAAACAATTAATGGGTTCTAAAAAAAATAATCTTTGTAGGTCGTTTAAGTTTTTTCAACTGATTTTGAACAAATTTGCTCCGCTAAATCGGATAATGAAACCTGTTTCCTCCGATGAGGTTAGATTTGGGGGCTAAGTCGATTTTTAAAGAATCCGATCTTATAACTGAATAGATTACATTTTTGTGACCTTTTCGGTAGATTTTCGTTGGCTATTCTCATCCGAAATAGGTTTTTAAGATAAAAAACATTGTTTTCTAAGACAATTTTGAAAACAATTGATTACTAGACATTGATAAAGGTAAGAATTTACATATAAATTGGATATTAGTTCATCATTGTTCAGGATTCAGTGCATAAACTTCCGTTTCTTCGAACTCCTACTGAGTTTTGCAAAAATTCTGTTCCACTCTGTTTTTTTATCTTGTTCTGACAAACAAACTTAAAGTTCTACTTTTACAGCACGTGTCATTAAAACGTCTTTTCCATTGTGTGTTGAGATATAGGTCAAAGAAATCGAGATCTCTGCTCTTCTGGGCGCGGGCCACAACAGGTCCGATATCGCCAAGTGGCTCAACGTTAGGCGGATGACCGCCCACAGAGTCGGAGAGAGGCTCTAGAATGGAAAAGACTTCAAAGATCGCCCTCGTTCAGGCAGACCTTAAGTTGTCAACCGGCTTTGAAAAATGCCTTCGAAAGTGGTCCGAAGGTCAATATGACTACGCTCGCGAAGAACATCTCAGTGGCCACGGTGTCCAGGGCCGTCAAAGAGGAGGACGGCAAGAGCCTGAGGTCCGTGGAATGGCCTCTGCTCACCGGCCCTATGCGAGAACAACGTTTGGAGTGCCGTTGTCGCTTTCTCAACCAATAGGAGATTAATGGCAATCGAATTTACATTTTTTTCGGATGATAAAACTTTCATGGTTGATTCGGTCATCAAAAGGTAGAACGACTGGGGAGTAAGCTTCTGCCAAGACGTCAGCGAGGTCCGCTACGTGCTCACAACCAAGCACCCGGCCTCCGTGATCATGCTCGGCGTCGTGGCTTCGGATGGCGAGAAGAAGCCACCGGTGTGGTTCGTTGCCAATTACAGGGGCCTTTTGGCCACGAAAGTCCTGCTCTGGCTGACAATAATCACGAAGAAGGCATCTACTTTTTTCAGTTGGATTGTGCCCCTGCCCACAAGGTCAAGACCGTGCTATAGTGGTTGGGGTCAAACTTGTACTTCTGGTCGAAGAAATTTTGGGTGCCGCAGTGGACCGACCTCAATCTCCTCGGTTACAGAGTGTGGGCGCATGTTGAAGGCAAGGCTTACAAGGTCCACCACAGCAATGTCAACGAGCTGAATTGCTCCGTTAACCGCATGCAGGCTAACATGAAGAAGAACTTCGTCCGCAACTTGTGCCCGGGCTTAGGGTCTCGCCCGGAGCGCGTGCTCGTTACCAAGGAAGGTCACATTGATTAGTTTTACAATTTAACCACATTTCTATGTTAAAACAATAAAAATGTGTTTAATTACATCCAAATCATCATTTTTTCCTTTGTTGCGAGTGTCGTAACGAGTGTAACAGGACTTTTGTAATACAGAACAGGATGCTCAGCCGTAGGAGTCTCTCTTCAGATTCCAACAGTAATCGGCTATCATGAGTGTGTCCTAACGCCCCTGACTACCTGGTCTCCATCTCTTTCATTCCCCGATCGAATCCTCTCCCTGCTCGTCGCTCATTAATCCCAGATTGTCAGGAAAACGATCCATATGTGAGAATAAATAAGTAACTCATTATGATGCTCATGTTGCATCCGAGGTTTCTGAAAGCAGTCATCATATTGGTGAGAAGTTCTATGTAGTTCCTTGCCCTTTTTTTGCCAAGAAAGTTCTTCCAACCAGAACAAAAGCTTTACACACTTCCAGCTTTACTTCCGTCATAGAGTTTTCAAACTCGGATCTCTGATGAGCTTACGGAGTTGATGTCCGTCAAAGATGCCAGCGTTCAACTTAACCATGGTAAATCCTGGAAAAGAGTGCAACTCGTAAATGAAGAGCCACCACCCTTGTCCAGAGCTTTGGTGAACTGTTTGATCAAGCTGATCTTGATGTGCAACGGTGGGAAGAAGATCCTGTCTCTATACTAGAGGGTTGTTTATGACGTTCTTTACTCTGCAAGGCACCAATTCCTCCCGTAGAGGCCAGTTCTTTTTCATTTAATGCTAAAATGCTACTATCCCACATGCACAGAAGACATTGGTACTTGGTGAACTCGGAATGTTGTCACAACAAACAGTTAACAATCTTCAGTTTAACACATATCAACTAATCATGCTGACCATAACGAATTTTCTCCACGACGTACTTCACCGCTTCATACTTCTCCTTAAGTGTAGTCGAGTGAGAGAAGGATACAGAGGCAAACTGGTTGCTGTTGAGCAACATAACACATTACACTGCTCTCTTGCTGCTGTCAATGAACAGTCTCCAATCTTCGGGTTGGTACTGTGGCACTAATAGCTTATGCAGAAGCTGCGCAATATATATACAGTACACCAAGTCCTTCTATTCACAGAAAAAACGGAAGTACTCTTGATATTTGTTGCGGTAGAAGGTGATGCGAGCACTGTCAAAGAGGGTTTTTTCATTCAATATGTATGCCAACACTTTGGCAGAGGACTTTGACAAGCTAAGATCGCGAAATAGATCATTTATTTCCTTTTGGAAAAAAAAAAGGAGCTTCATCGTCAAAAATTCTTCATTTTCTTTAAAATTGGAGAATCTTCGTCACTAATGTCACTAAGTTCTCCAAAGAGAGATAGTGGAATTTCATCACATTGAACCACAGGACGAGGTACTGATTGATGATCATTATACTTGAGGCCGCTCCGGTTCTTTCTGTTGATCCCAGGTAGTTCAATAGCGCAAAAGTAGCAGTTAGTGCCATGGTTTGTCGGCCTTCTCTAAACTATGGGAATTACAAACTTCGCACAGCTATTCTTGTCCTTGATCCAACGACGCAGATACACGGTGCATGTCTTGAATACCACGTCCCGCCCAAACTTTATCCTGGTCACCAAATTTTATACCAAAATAAGTATGATAAGCACGCTTTATGAAAGTTGTGACTTGATTCCTTTTAGGAACAACGGTGTATTCGAGCAGATGTAGCAAGATCTTCTGGCCGAATCCAATTTATTCACCAGTTAACCAAAAGTAGCGGCATATAAACTCTTCAGAATTCGTTTATTTAAAGAAATAAGAAAAATTTTTGCATTATATAAATATAAAATACCCGTACATGTAGAAAAAGTTTAAAAAAACATCATAAAGTTGACATGATTTAGCAAAAGCAATGTGATATTTTTATTCAGCACATCAAACTTGTCTTAAATCAGCTTGTCGAAGTATTGTTGTGTCCTTCTTTTTGTCAGAGTATTATATATTTAATGACTTTAGCGCGCCAGTCTGACATTACTCCTTAGGAACGAAAACTATTCCTCCATTGGCTGAGTGGACTCTTTAATTATTGTATCACGAGAGTACCACAGTGTTTAATCCATTTTTTAAGGAAAGAGCCGGTCAACACATAAGAATTCTGTGAAACACCAAGAATTAACCAAAAAAATATATATATATATATTTTATATTTATCAATTAACTCAAAATATTTACACTAAATTCTAAAAGTTTAATATGGTTCGCAAGATTTGAACAAGGGCCTGTTCCTAATGTGAATCCTGATCAGAGCAAAGTAGGCTCCACATAAATAAGCCAATTGCCAGTTAGTCAATTTATGTAGAGCTTTTAGTACAGCATTTAGCCACAAATTACGTTCCTTTAATCTAACTAAAAATATGACGGGAGTCACTAAATATTATCTCTTCTTTAGTTAGCTTGGGTAAAGCATTAAAATACTACTTAATCAAAACAAATATACATATAGTCATTCGGACTTACATGACCGTGAAAGGAAACATGGGTTGACGGATGTCGTTATCTTGGATTTTTCACGATTCTTCGCATTGCAGCTGGCGGATGCAGTTTATCTCGGAGATGGTGAAAAATGACTTCTGATTCTTCTTATAACTTTATCTATGTGGTTATACGTCTAAAAGACGGAGAGAGGAGTTGTGCTCTCTGGCTCAAGGAATACTCCTCTTGGTAGCTCTTGAGTTCTTCTAGTATCCTCGTCTTCTTCGTAGAATTGCCAAACTGAGTTTTGGTATACGAGGTGATCCCGAAAGTAATAAAAGGGACTTACTTGTGGATTAATACTTCTTTTCTCAAAACTACTGAGATTGCAATTTGAGAGTCACACAAGGATGAGCGGATCTTCTTTTGTCTTGCTCCTGAAATTCCTATTTTGAACTTAGGAATTGTGATCCAACCAGACATCTTGATAAGTCTGCAAAGGATAAATCGGTATGGCACCGATAAGAAAAAGAGATGAACTCCTACGTGTTAGAAGTCGAATTCGGAACTAGGCGAGGGACTGATCACAATTATCTAGTCCTCTATCGTCTCTAACAGAATAATCAATGTTCCTTTTTCCTTCCTCACGGGGCTTATTTATAGTTCGGCGACCGCCCCACCTAAGAGCGACGGGGTAATGTCACTGAGGAGAGCACGAGGGGGGAGGGGGGTGCTACCGTGGAGCCCTGGTCTGCTTCTTAATAAGAGGCACCGACGACCGTCACATTATTTCTTATCGGTGTTCTTTTTGATCTGGCATGGCTTTTAGGGGCGCTTTAACCACGGACCTCCGGACCTCGAAGGTAATCGGATCTTTTGAGAGATGCTTAATGGCCTTTTGTGGCTATCTTGGTCCTGCAGCTCGACTCAACTACCAACTCGGCGGGGAAGATCAAAGCCTTTGGGCAATTTGACTGTTAGTCAGACGACTAACGTTCTAACGCCCCACATCTTCTGGTACGTTTCTCTCGCTATCTCGGACGAGGGACTTTAACATATTTGTACGATTGGCTCTCTGGGTGTAGTTATGTTATAATTCCTCTACACAGCTAAAGAGACAATATAGTTTGCATTGGCCAGTGTTATCGATGAACAGACTCTAGATATGATGTGCTCCAATATTTTTCATTAGATGTTGAGTTGATAACATGGAAAAATCTATTGGGAAACTAGTTTAGGTATATTTTGGAACTCCTAGTGAATGCAAAGACGATGCGTTCGAACTCTTAAAACTGGTCTACAAATAAATGTTTTCAATATAGTGTTTAGCTTCTTTCCGGATCAGCCAAAGATAGCTCGTTTCTAGATTTAAAAGTTAACTGTAACTTAAAGAGACGTATCAGGCATAAAAACAAAGGAATATACATCCAAATTTTAAATGAAACCTATTTTTTTAGTTCTTTGACTCAAGCTCGAGTTATTTTGGGACTTTTATATTTCTGACAACGACTATTTTTCATTTTGATAATTGTACATCTCCATTTAATCTGTAGAATAAAAGTACATCAATTATGGCACATTCGGTTGATCCCATGATATGCGCCATACTATATGAATTCACATGACTCTTGCTATGACAATGAGGAAATTGCCGCGATACCAATATGAGGTCACACAGTGGTTCACCCCAGATGCTACCCGAAATTCCTACTCTATGATTGGACATCAACCATGTCGAAGTTGTAACTTTTCTTGGTGGAACAGTAATTTGGGACAAGTGATTTACTAAAATGGTGTAGATAGTAGAGAGTAGGAAAAGAGGCAAAGAAAAAATAATAGCGTAGGCAAGTTGCGAACAGCTTCCCGCTTCGCTGGACTACTGTTAGCCAGCGGCGAATTCACTGCGCCATCTTGAGTCTCAAAAAGACTCATTCAAGCGAAGCTTTTAAGCCGCTCGCAGGCACTTCTCGTACGCTACAATGTAATTACACTTGTATATAGATCAGCATAGTATGAGTAAAGACTGTGTAAAGGTGCTTCAGAGTGAAGAATGTCATAATATAATGGTTAGGTATGAATGTGTGGGCTAAAGAATTATGTTGGTAAAGTTGAGATTTGCAAGTGTGAAATTGTGCATGGCTGTAGCGCATATACCGGTTAATGATAGAAGTGAAGTTGAGAAAAAGGGGTTCTGGGATGATTTGGGACGAGTGGTGTAATTGGCAATGTTTATCGATTGATGGTTATAGGAGATATGAATGAAGGAAAAGGTGAAAGAATGAGAGGAGATAACTGGAAATTTTGGTATGCAAGGAGAGAATAAAAATGAGAGAAGGTTGTGAGTTTGTGTGTGAAAGGAACTTATGCGTAACAAAAATTTCTGTCAGCACAAGGATGTGCATAAATACACATGGGTTAAGCAAAGGGGAGAGGGCGGGAGTTAATAGTATGAGTGATCTGCGCCTAGCATGAAATAATATGTTGCAGGATGTATTTGATGTGAAACTTGTACGAGGTATGAGTATAGGGGTCTCTGATCGCATGATTGTGCAGTGTAAGGTTAAACGGGTTAGTACGTTGATGAAAAAGTCATGGAGAAGGTGGAAACGAAGGGAGAATCAAAAGTATAGGTTAATGAATGAGAGGAAAAGGGTGAAAATACTTGAAAGTAGAAGAAAGAAGATATGTGTAAGCATGTAGATATAGCAAATGTGGAACAAGGTTAAGTAGCAGTAAATAGTGAAAGAGTGTGTGTGAGTGAGCCAGAGCTAAAAGGAGAAGACAAAATGAGTGAATGGTGGAATGATGTGAAGCGTGTAGTGGCAAGCAAAAAGGAGGCGTCTAGGTAAATGGTTAATAATGATTATAAGAATAACAGGGTAAAGTGGTAGGATGCATTAAATTGGCTGATATGAAAAGTGAAACAAGGGATTAAACAGCGTAGCAAAGCGGCAAATGCAGCGTTGTGACGAATGACGAGTGAGGATCTTGATCGGAAGCAGATGAATGAGAATCCGGATGGGCTCAGGGAGATGAATGATGATCCGGATGGGAACAGGAGTCTATTGTGGAAGGAATTAAAAAGGCGGTGTGTAAACAAGATAAGAAGAACTGTATAAACATCACGGGTAAGAATGGCTTATTAATTGTGAGCAATGAGGTCAAAAAAGGGGCAAGAATACGGTACTTAAATATATCATATGGGAATGGAAGATGATGCAAATGTAAATATTATTTGCCAACGGTGCTGTATCGGGACAAGGAAGAGATAATCATGTAAGAGATTTTTAGTTATGTGAGAGGTCTAAAAAATTTGAATGCAGCTGGAGTAGATGATATACTCGCCGGAATGATCAAGAGTGATGGTGATGTGTTATGGAATGAGTCTTGTGGTTGTTTAATAAGGCATTTTAAAGTTGAAGATGGCTTGGGGATTGGAATAATGCAGTAAGAGTACCATTTTTTAAGAGTAAAAGGAAGAAAGGTGAATGAAAGAACTTCAGGGGGATAAGTCTTGGGGTGATTACGCGAATGAGTATTTAAGGGAGAAATTACTGACTGATGAGGGAGGGGACGACATTGTGCAAGGGAGATCTGGGGAGCAGGGGGATGGTTCTGGGTAGTCGTGTAAAGTGTCTTCTACTAAAGGATGAATCCTGAATAGACGAGATGCTACAACACATAGAACCCCATTGCTATGAAAGGTCTTCGGCGTGGATAAAATGATGCTCCTATTTGTGCTTAATAGGGCATAAATGGAGTGAATGCGCTAGTGCCGTTGAAGAACGCCAATTTCACTTTGTGGAAATTTAGTCGATGTTGAAGCTCTGAGAGTTGTTATCATGTGGAGGTTTTCAAAGCCACATTGTTTAATAAGGATTGGGATACAGTCATTCATTCTTCAAATCTGTGCCCTCCTAGAGAAAGATCAGATGTTTTTATTTACCTCAGTGGCGAAAAACTCCGCTCGCAGGTTGCATACTCAGTCGGAGAGCTTAGCTTCTTTATAAAGCCTGAGAAGCAGATCAAGAAACGCCTCTTTTTACGGTTTCAAAAATATATTTAAATCTCTAATGCTTCTCAAGTGTACTACTCCACCGTCTATATTTCTCTTTATCATTCTTTTGCCCTGATTTGTATGTCAGTAATTAGGGAGACTTGATCCATGAGTTCATAAGTCCAGAGGGGTTAAAAGAGAATGACGGTGAAATAAAATTGGAACCGTATCGATGAGAGTCTTTTATAACAAATGTAAAGGGATGATAAGAGAAATCAGATTTGGTATGAATTTTTTCTTTATTGATGTTTTTCTCCTCTAGATTTTCCTTAGAGTAACAAGAAACTAAGTTACTCTGAGGGAGTTTCAGAGGAGCGAAACGTCAGTGAAGAAGAACCTCGTACCATATCTGGTTTCTCTTTCCCCCCCTTCTCTATTTTGGGAACCCTTTAAAGAGGTATTTCTTAAGCAACTCCTCAGACGTTGCAAAATAGCCAAGTTATCCTAGTGAGTACTGAAGCATGTGAGCGTAGCTTTTTAGCGCTGAAGTTAATAAACACATTCGTCATCGTATTACTATTTTACTTAACTTAGCACATCCACTCCAGAAAAATGTGTGTCGTCCAATGTAAAACATTAATGTAGAGGAAACAATCAAATAATTGTTGTTGAAGGATCTGTACTTTTTTATTGGCATAATTTCGTGGATTTTTATTTGGATTCGTTCAAATAATTAGACTTGAGAATATAGTGTTTACATTCATTGCCAGTTTCATTCTCTGAAGATGGTACTCATGTAGTTAATTTAGAGTTGATGTTGTTCAGAGGGTTAGTCATTTATCTCCTAGATCGTGTTTGTGCTTTTGCGGGTATTGTTTGTGTTTGTAATTTTCTGGCAATTTCCTAATCCTCATGTCACCCTTGAATGAATTAGGACCCCGAATCGGTCACCCCCTATCAACCTTATCAAGAAAGTCTAGAATCGATACTATCCGACACACATAAAGATCTAGCTACTAGATAATGAAATCACAAGTAAATATTCTATTGCATAAGAAAAGGAAGAACGTGTGTCAGAAGAACGAAGGAATATTGAAGACAGGATAGGAAGAATAGGCGATAATTAGAAGAGCAATATAGACAAAACAAAAATTTAGCACTCTCAAAAGGGAGAAATGAAAACCCTGTCGTGGCTTATTAAAAGTAGGTCCGAATATAATAATAATAAATAAGAGAAGAAAAAAAGTCAATTAAAAGTATAAATATCAACAAAAGAAGACCACCTATTCACCTTGAAAACACTTATCCCATGTCCACTACAACTCAGAGACACACACGCCACCGACATCTCTCACTTTTTCCTCTTATCCTCACCTCTTCCACACGTATTACACCATTGCCACCACGGACAGCTCACTTCATCCCGATAAATTCCTACACCCCGGTTTTAATAAAGATAAAGGAGCCCCTCCTCGATACATCCTCACCTACAATAGTTTCCGCATGGCTATTTCGCACATACATTCATATATATTTTCTTTCTCTCTCTTTCCTCTCTTTTTCTCTCTTACTCTATCTCTCTTTTCTCGCTCATTTATTCTCTCTCTCTTTTTTACTCTATCTATATCTCCCTCTATCCCTCTCTTTCTTTCTATTTCTCTTTTTTTCTCTTTCTTGCTCTCTCTATTTCTCTATCTCTCTCTCTGTTTGTTTCTCTCTACCTATATCTCCCTTCTCTCTCTATTCCTCTATCTCCCTTCACTTACTCTTTCTATCATAATCTCCCTTCTCTCGCTTTCTTTCTACCTCTCTATTTTAATCTCTATCCCTTTCTCTATTTATTTCTGTCTCATCCTCCCTCCCTTTCTCTCTATATATTCTCTGTTTCTTTATGTCATTTTCTCTCTCTCCTTCTATCTCCCTTTTCTCTCTCCATCTATCTACCTTCACTATCTCTATTTCTACTCTCCTTTTTGTTTCTCTCTTTCTCTCTATATAGTATCTCTCTGTTTCATATCTCGGTTTCTTTATCTCTGTTTCCCTCTCTCCTTCTATTCCACTTCTCTCATTCTTTCTCTCTCCCCTTAACTATCCATTCTCGCTTACTTTCTATTTATCTCCCTCTATATCTCTTCTCTCTCTATTTATCTGTTTCTTTCCATCTACCTCTCTATTTTTTCTCTCTATTTTTCTCTCTCCCCATGAAGATGCACGGCGATGTGTTTTCCTGGCCGCCGTGCTGGCGGTACTCTGTGCTCCATCCTCTTTTACTTTAGCCACCCCTTTTCCTTCCGCTGACATCTACTTTCTACCTTCCTGAGCCCAATCTCTTCCTAGTCTTCAAAGCTTTCAGCTCGATAGGATGGAACTGGTAATCAGTTGCAGGGAGACTTTATTTTTTGAGAATGGCCATGGTTTGCACTATCCCTCCTGGTAATCACAGCGGAATATTGGCAGATACTAATCCATCCCCTCCCATCTCCACTTTTTGGGGGGTTGCCAAGATTGGGGGTAAGTTCGAAGTCGGTGTTCGGACCGCGAGACAGGGCTCCAACCAAGAAAGAACGAGATACGGGCTGACGACCAACCGGGATAAATCCTGCACGGTCCGATGGGTTAACCCCCATGAGTGAATGTCTATGACCCTTCTACATAGAGCCTGACGCCTGCGTCTACATTCCTGCCATACTATTTTAAACCGGCCTGTTGTCTAGGCCAATTGGTATCCTTAATGGTTGCTGGAAACCAAACTCATTATGCCTTTATCGAGTTTCCGGTTCCTTTGAAATTGAGAACCAGCTAGATGTTACGTTCACGGATGGAGTAAGCTCTGTATTTGTGCTAACCAGTTATTTTTCTTTAAAACAACCCCCCAAAAGCCCTATGAAATCAGCAACCCATAACAAAGCTGCATTCTCTACTCTTTCCATTCCGCGCTTTACTTCCCAGTGTGACAATGACCAGTATTATTACTATGAAAGAAACTTAGAGGACACAAGAACCATAAATGAAGATTTCTAATCCTAGACCCTCACCTAAGACGATGATTAGAGGACCATAATTATCGCACAGCCCAAATACGACCCAGAAAAATGCCTCACCTCCATATAAACCGAACAAACCCACTCTTTTGAACTACCACTGACATTTTCAATCTACCGCTACCTATGAGTTCCACGTGCTCTACCAATGACCCAATAAATCCTCCAAGCTGAGTGTATCGACCGCTCATTCAGAATATTCTATATCATTAGGGCAGAGATCCGACAAGTAAACCTAATGAAGCCGTGTAGGATGGACCAAGGAAAGGAATTCGAAAGAGTATTCGTGCTCCCCAGTTAACAATTCCCTCCGCTTTTATCTCAGGGAGACGGAAGTATCTTGATAAAGGTTGAAATCAAAGATCAAGCAGACAAAATCTTAAAACTGACTGAACTAGTCGGAAACAAATTATCCGTGATACCTCACCCTCCCTTCTACATGCACAAGGGCGTGATTATAGTAGCAGAAATTGTCACGATACACCGTGACCCGGCTGATTGAGGGGATGAGTGACTACTCATTTACCCAAGTCCACCGAGTTCACAAGATAATTAACTTTGTCAATCATTACGTGAGCGAACGCATATCATCCAGTTGGATAGAAGAATGTCTAGGAAGATGTAAAGGACCTCACTCAGCATTGAGCAAGAAAATGTAGGGCCACTTGCTAAAAGGAACACCTAAACAAGCTTCCGAGAGGCAAAAGAAAAAGTAAAAACCATGATACGAAGCAGAACCAATTCCAACTTTGTCTTAGAATCAACCAAAACATCGAAAGCTCCATAGCATAGAGGCAAAGCAACAGAACAGGAACATCCAGTCGAGGTCTAGGGGCTGCCCATAATACTCCTGTCTTAGAAGTGACCAAAGCAACAAGACAGTAGCCTCTATTCGAGGTTCACACATCCTAAGCCCCAACTCTGGAGGCCATCCCTACGGCAGGGGTGGATTCTCAAAGGCTCGAGAATGGCCACTCATCTCCTAGAAGCACTTCACAACTCACTTCCTGGCACATAATGGCTATAAAAAAAACCGCCATCTGTCCCAAAACGCTGTTTCCTTGGCGTGAAGCTCCTGCGCCCCAGGTCTCAACTCAGAGGGTCATTCCAACTCAATAGGTTTGATACTAAGAATCCGGAATTATCCACCCATTCCTTTTAGAAGAAATCCTATGGATGCCATCCGAGGCTCCCGCACCTCAGATCCTCACATCGTTGGGGTGGACCCTGGGAAACGGATGAGGCCCAGGACCTTCCCACCTACTGAGAACATCAAAGTTCCGACAAAAACGACCGGCGATCCCACCTACCCACTGCTCGAGAAGAAGAGGACAGATTTATCCGCCGTCCTCACCAGCTGGAAGAAAGCGGTAGATGCTTCCATCTCTGTAGGAGGAGTGCCAGTGCACTCCCCTACAAAATATAACCAGCAACCAACCCGAAATAACCCACAGACCCAAAGATCAACTAGAAAAATCCACTAAAAGAAAGGGCACCCAGGCTTCTACGATAACTCAACCACCCCTTTACCAGACAAGAGTAAAAAGTTTAACCATTCTCGTCCAAAGGAATATCCGTAGAATGCGAGGAAATTGGGAAGAAATACGCTATCTGGTCATAGACTAGGATTCAACCTGTGTCTGCCTCCAAGAAGCCATGCTGGGGGCACATCCTCCACTAACGTTACCAGGTTTCGCTCACGTAATTACTCCAGCCACTGCTGATGGCAATACATCTGGCAGATTTACTACCTATACCTACCCCAACGTCCCAATGGTGACCGTCACTCTCAACACGCCTCTACACGTGACCTCCATGACAGTGCATATCCGGAAGAGGTAAAGAATAAAAAATATCTACCTGCTTCCTGATGCACCATTCCCGACAAATAACTTCAGAAGCCTAATTCCACAACTTCCTACCTCATTCATCTTAGTAGGAGATTTTAACAGCCGTCATCCTGATTGAGGAGATAATATCACATCACAAACAATAAAGGAAATGAACTATCCAGAATAATCCACGATCTTCAACTTGGAATCTTAAACGAGGGAGAGCACTCGATGCATAATTCGAACAAACACACTATCCACGCTGGACCTTTCCACCTGCCCCCACTCCCCTGATATTATGACAGATTTGAATGATACATCTCCAAAGATTTAATAGGCAATGACCACTCACTCATTATCGTCTCATCAGACGAGAGAATGCCTACGTCGGGTATTACTCGCTAGCGGATTAATAGGACAAACTGGACTAAATTTCAACACTTTACAGACACTCAAGACATCTAACTAATCGACATCTAAGAAATAAATAAAGTGGTGGAATTTTTTCCAATCTTACACCAAGCGAGCTACGAGTCCAGTTCCTTTAATTTCGGATCACCTCGCCATCGACCAGTACTCTAGTGAAACTCAGAGTGAAATACAACCCTGAGATCCAAAGGCAAGGCTCCAGGACTTATAAGCGATGGCCGAACACTTAAAGAAAACTGGATTTCAACAAGAAACCAACCGAATATAGATACCTCCTCAAATAAACCCATCGTAACTCATGGAGACCATAATCTCCACCTATAACTCTCAAACGCCCATCCACTGCACATGGAACAAGTTCAAGAACTTGAATTAAA
This sequence comes from Ceratothoa steindachneri, assembly GCA_963969495.1. Classification (NCBI taxonomy): domain Eukaryota; kingdom Metazoa; phylum Arthropoda; class Malacostraca; order Isopoda; family Cymothoidae; genus Ceratothoa; species Ceratothoa steindachneri. The sequence continues at coordinate 205,439,175 of OZ018317.1, read as the reverse complement.
AATTTACAAGAGATCTCTTTTCCGCATGCGTATAAACGGTAAGACTATTCTAAACCCCATTGAAGAAGCGGACACGCTGGGCCAATCCTTCGCTGAGATTTCAAGCAGAGCGCGCGTAATGCCCGAATTTACGAGACACATTGGCTGTTGCGAAATGGCAACAGTAGAACATGGACTGCAGCTTGCTATAAACCATATCACTTTTGCCGGCATCGAAGATGCATAAAAGAGCCTAACTTTTACCTCTATCATCAGAGAGTATCAGTCGTCCAAAGTCGCAAGTTCTTGGAATGACCCTTGATGACAGACTAGCATAGGAACCCCACATTAGAACTCTAAAACATCCTGCTAGAGAGCGATGAACATCCTACGGACAGTCTCCAGGCATAATTGGGGAGCAGACGAGGAAACGCTCCTCTTATTATACCGATCCTTGCAGGCGTGGATCTAGGGGGCTGAAACATCCCTAAATTTCTGACCTGTTTATGTTTATATTTCTTTTTAAGCTATACTTGAATTTTGCTATTCAGAAAGAATTATGTAGTATTATAGAATATATATAAGTTTTTTTTAAACCATTGCGATTGAATGTATCATATGGCACATGCCAAAAATACAGGTAAATATAAAAAATAATTATCAAATTCAGTATTATACCTTAAATGGCGTCCAAAAACTACAATAAACCAGCTGACGTAAAAAAAAAATGCAATTCATAATTTTCTGATGTGTGCCAAAATTTTATTTGAGTTAGTGCTCACTCCTTCATGAGATATTGTTATTTATTATCAATGCTATGTAAGATAACTATTATTAATCATCAATGGCCTTTTCTCATATCACTCAGAGGGAGGAATTCAGGTTAACTCCCCCCCAATTTTTAGGCCTGGATCCGTGTTCCGTCCCAAACTGGAGTATAGTTGCGAGGCCTACTCCTCCACACCAACAAGACTCCCAAAATTACTAAACAATGAACAAACGAAAATCTCTGTATCGTTACCGGAGCATTCCGGTGGTCCCAAATCTACAGTTTACACTCTGACACCGGAGATCGACCGCTGGACCTCCGTAGATAGGAGATTACCCTCCGGCAATATACCCGCAACCACGACTCCCGAAGTTACCAACCACAGCCGTTGTCCTTACCCAACGGCTGGACGCCTTTTCCGCCACACTCCCATCCATTCCACGACCATGGTTATTCAGAACACGGATGTAGGTGAACGATAGAACGGTAAAACTAAACTCCACCCATCCGTTGACTAATCTAAGCCTCTCATTTTGGAAAACAACCGTCAAGGTCTATTACCCTGACAGTGCTGTACAACTTCAGCAACTCCCACGGAAAGGACATTGTTCCTGACTCATACATCGATGCACGAGGGAACCAAAATCTGCACCAAATGATCTAAATACGAGAACGGAGTGGTTTTCGAAGAATACACACAATTTGAAGCCGTCTCCAAACACAGCATCCATTTTAATTCATTTTCATGCCCATAATCACACGGTACACTGGGCACTCAACGACCAACATAAAAAATACATAACTTTCCGACTTTTTGAGCAGACTAAAACCCTTAAATAAGTAAAAATACCTCCACCCAATGATTCAGAAGATTTAAATCCTAGTCTACAAAGCGATCTACAACGCCCCCCACCCCAAATCACCTGCTAGATACCAGCACACGTAGGGGTAATTGATAATGATTGATACGAACCATCAAACATGTTAATTTACCACTACCTTGCGATAAATTCATCCATTCAATATGAGGTGCCATCCGAGAGCTCTGGGTGGCCAGATGGGTGGACCTTTATGGACAAAATAACATACGCCATATCTTCCCGAACCTGTCATCTTGGAGACGTAAGGAAGTGTCAGTGTGTACACTCCGCTTCGGCCATTCTCACCTCACCCATGGCTTTTGATGGAAAGAGGCACCCCTTCATACTATGAGGATTGTATATTATCCCTCACAAAAGCCACCGCATCTCCAAATATCCAACATTTGGCGCTCTTTGAAGCCAATACCTCCCAGCGACGCCGGAGGAACACTCTTCATACTGCGGTGGGCACTGACAGCGGGCATCATCTACCCCTGGAGCGGGATCATCCGCTGCCTAAGGAGACGAAGCTCCTCTACAAACTATAAAGTGAATCTCCAATATTTGGATCTGCTTTACAAATTTTATTTAGCGCATTCACTTTCACACAGATCGCCGCACTATCCATCCATCCGTTGATTCACCCTCATTTTCACACAAATCGCCATGTCACGCATCTATCTCCTGATTCATTCATCACTCCAATCTCTCCTGCACAACCAACTTGTCATTTGCATCATCTCACCCATAAAATTTTTAAAATTATTTTGATTTTGTTAAACAAACTTAATTTTTACGGGACAATTACCTTGCAGTGAGCGCCAAGGGACTAGTTCCATCCAGCTCTCTCTCTCTATCTCTATGTATATATATATATATATATATATATATATATATATATATATATATATATATATATATCTCGAAGTAGCACGAGAAATGAATTCATTAAACCACATTGAAAGAGAAAACGGAATAATTTTTCCTTGCAGTAATATTTTTATTACCTTTTTTCGAAAAAATCAGTGCAGGGAACCGATTCGAACCAGGCACATTGAGGCAGCGAACACCGCTTTGATCACAGTTAAAAGTATGCCGTTAGTACACTACGCTACGCAGAGAACCACAGTGTGCCTGGTTCGAATCGCTTCCCTGCACGGATTTTTTTCGAAAAAAGGTAATAAAAATATTATTGCAAGGAAAAATTATTCCGTTTTCTCTTTCAATGTGGTTTAATGGATTCATATATATATATATATATATATATATATATATATATATATATATATATATATATATATATATATATATATTTATATATATATATATATATATATATATATATATATAATATGTCTTATTTTAAACGGCCATCTATCATTAGTAATGCTTGTTACGAACAAAAATATTTTTAATGACATTTTCATGAATATCTGAGTTGATAGAAGTGATGGCTTCTTGAACAGCATTCTTCCGTTGGCGATGAAGATGTAGTGTTTCGGAAAACTCTTTGACATAAAGCCAGCGAAAGAAGACAAGAGATCCGGATGGCTCGGTAAACATTGATCGAATTTGATCCACCTTTCCCTTCCAAGAAATCAATCCTTCGGTAACATCATGAAAGAGCCGTAGATCAATCACGTCATACCATGCACACAGTTAAGAATAAAGGGTTGATTGTCAAGGACAATTTAGTGAAGGAGGGATCATTAGTAACAAGGAATAATTACAATCAACTCTAAATGCAGGAAAGGTAAGGTCACAAATGATATTCAGGAGTTCCAAATTAATATTTCCTTACAACTTGGATTACGGAAACCAGATATCCGTCCTTTTCTTCCTATTACGTACACGCGCGCTCACCTCCGCTCACTTTGTGCTTCATGTATTCTCGGTCATTTAACATCCATTGAAGGGGAATTAAAGTACATTACCCAAATAAATGCTCCAAGAGAAATTGAAGATATATAGCCACCTTTCAAACACGTATCTAATTTGCCCTTAATACATTCCAAACACGCTTAAAACGTGTCACTAACATAATTCAAATTAATCTTAAAACTGTTCCCGAACATTTTAAACACGTTTCAAGCATATTCATCGCAGTTGAAACACTTACTTCATTAACTGTTCAAAAAACGTTCACAACAGTTGAAATACGTTCTAATGCGTTCGTAACATATTTCAAACACGCTCCTAACAGTTCGAAATACATTCTTAAGATTTCAAATAAACGTTCTAAACACGTTGATAACAAAGATGAAAAGCGTCCCGAAGAAGTAAGTAACGCAGTGCAAAACACGTTCGGAACTTGCTTCCAAATTTACCAAACGAGCTTCTAACACTTATCATAGTTGCTTCCAACACTTACCAAACTTGATTCCAACACTTGCCATCCTTGCTTCCAACACTCACCATGATTGCTTCCAACACTTACCAAACATGCTTCCAACACTTTTCAAACATGCTTCGAACACTTACCAAACTTGCTTCCATCAGTTACAAAACTTGCTTCCATCAGTTACCAAATTTCTTCCCATGCTTACCAAAGTTGCTTCCAAACTTTACCATAGTTGCTTGAAACAGTTATCAAACTTGCTTCCAACACTTTCCAAACATACTTCCAACAATTACTATACTTGCTTCCCAAACTTACCATAGTTGCTTCCAACACTTACCATAGTTGCTTCCAGTACTTACCAAACTTGCTTCTAACACCTACCAAACTTGCTTCCAATGCTTACCATACTTGCTTCCAACCTTTACCAACTGAGCTTCCAAAACTTACCAAACTTGCTTGCTATACTTACCAAACTTGCTTCCAATACTTATCAAACGTACTTCCAGCACTTACCATACTTGCCTCCAACACTTAGCATACTTGCTTCCAACTTTTAACCTAAGGAGTTTTATCCCATTTCCAAATTAGGGTGGGGGGCAAATGCTGAGTTAGGGACTCAAAGCTAATCCTACCAAATAGGATGTGAAAACAAGAGCAACTTAGAACTTAAGGACGATCTTTAAATTCGTTCCATGCAAGCGAGAGCAAAATAACTAGAGGACGCGAATTAACTTCATCCCTTATAAGTAGGAGTAATTTCGAACTTAAGGACGAATTTGAACTTCATCCTTTATAAGCAGGAACAACTTAGAACTTAAGGACGGCGTATAACTTCATTCCATGCAAGCGAGAGCAAAATAACTATAGGGCGAGTTTGATTTCGCTCCTCTCAAGCAGGAAGAAATTACAACTTAAGGACCACCTATAACTAGGCACCTTGTACACGAGAGCAAGTTAGAACCTAAATACGACTTTGAACTTGGTCCCTTGAAAGCAGAAGCAACTTAGAACTTAAGAACGACATAATTTTGCTTCCACTAACTTCACCAGTTTATGTACATCGTTCACTACTGCAACCTGCATAAGGACCCTCAGCACCCACCACGAAAAAGATATTGTTCCGTACACATCTTCCGTACATATATATATATATATATATATATATATATATATATATATATATATATATATATATATATATATATATATATATATATATACATATATCGGGTGGCTGCCCCCCCCAAATAATAAAATAATATCTCAGGAACCTTCCTATTCATGAGAATTTTCATTTGCAAGATACTTTTAATCTTCCTTTTTCGAATGCAAAAAACGGAATTAGAAACCTTTTATGGTTTTCTTGCACTTCCCAAATAGCATGGGTAAAAAAAATTTTATAATCACAAATTGAACTTACCTACCTTAAATGCTCGATTGGACCACCACTTTGATGAATTACTAATGTGTCTTTTTTCCACACACAAACTTTCCAGTTTCTTGCCAAGATTCTCGTATTTTGCTTTTCAATTCTGGTTCAGTGAATTATTCTCTCCAATCTCGGTAAACCTTTTCTTTTAGCAACTCTTAAATTGAGTAATTCATGGGGTTACAATCTGGACTTTGCGGTGGACACTCATTTTCGTTATTAAATGGGTGAATATTGCTAGTTAGAAATGCCTGTGTGGCGTGGCTAGTATGCGAAGGTGCTCCATCTTGTTGCAAAATAAGGTCATTTTCTTGATACAGACGACGACAATCAGGCAACAACTTTGTTTTCAAGAGTTCAATGTAATTTTCAGAATTCACTTTTGTTTTTTCATTATCAATAAAATAAACATCTTTTTGCCATTCCCAGAGACCCCTGCAGATATCATAACCATTTTGGAAAATCTTGAAGTTTCATGATACAATCTGTTTATCGGAATGTCACACTTTTTACAACGCCGGTAGACATCATTTTCGCGAAATTTCTAAAGTGAAATCTTTTTCATCCGTGAAGACAATATTTTTAACATTAGTGACAGAGAAGTTATCAAGTAACTGTCTGCATCTTATTTTTAATTTATCCTTAAAAGTACCACTTTTTTCTGAAAGATACTGTTCTTTTGAAGGCTTTTAGCTTTTGTGTCTTAATTATTCGTTGTACAGAGCTTCCAATATTCAAGTTTTTAGCAATTGTTCTTTGCGATAAATGACTTCCTGGTTTATCTTCTTGAGAGTAGATGATATCGTTACTGTAAATCACATTTACCAGTTCAGAAACTATTTTAGGTCTACTGCTTCCTGGTTTTCTGTTACCGATTCCAGTTTCTTTTGGTCTTCCATCCCTGTTCACATTAACAAGCTGTAATGAGAATACGATCTTTTTCTGACAACGTCATTATGGGTACTGAGGAACTGTAAATAAAGATATCCATAATATGACATTTTCATTCCTGTAGGCTTTTATAAGAAGGTGGAAAATCCTGTATGATATTGCACAATAAAATAATATTTTACCTCGATGTTCGTTATATCTATCTATCTATCTATATATATATATATATATATATATATATATATATATATATATATATATATATATATAATGTAGAGAGAGAGAGAGAGAGAGAGAGAGAGAGAATATTAACATTTTTTAATCAGACAAGAAAAATGGTTAATAATTATCCGTAGATAATCATAATAAAAAAAAATTGCAAAAAATTCTTCCGTATTTTTTTTTCATCGTATGAGGCGAGTTATTATCCCTCACATATAGTATGTCGTTATTATTTTTCTCAACGCCATCTTACGAATACCTCTTAGGGCATAAGTCGCCGTCACATATATGTATGTCTGGTCCGGTCGACATTGAGATATAGTTACACGAGATCACTTAGCACTAAATTGCTCTGGGATGTTAGCAGCTTCTTCTGAAGCCTATTGATGGTCGTCTCCCTCAGACAAGGAGAATAATTTACTCTTTGGCTCTTAGTGTTTTATTATAAAATCCAACTCTTTAATTATTAACTAAAATCACGGGTAACAGAAGAATGGCTTTGAAACTCAACGTTAATAACTTACTGAAGAACTGGGTTGAGCGTAAGTGATGAAAAGGTTAATTAATGAGGAGTAATGTAGATAAAGTAATGCAAGCAATGAAATTAATGAATGAATAAGCAAAGTTATTTGTAAATGAGATGAGCTTAAATAAGTAAAATAAAATGAGGCGATAACAATTGTTTCACATAATCAACTAATCATAATTAAACAGAAATATGGTTACCCTTGGGAACAGAAGCTGAAATAGGTAATTTATAAAAGCGGGCGAGTATTTTGTTATAGAAGGGCGTCGCCATTCTTTCTAAATCATTGGCTAACGGCTGATAAAGGTCACAGCGATCTTCTGTATGTCGATATACGAGGCAAGTGTTTCATTCAAAATCTATGGTCCTCCGGGAATTTATAGGGTATATCGCGCAAATTTTTTTATGAATATAAAGGCAAATTCGTCTGCATGTCGATTATACGTTAATTAGTTGTAATGTCTGCTGAGCTAAGATGGCAAGGCAAAATATTTGGTTGTCATTAAGGGACGTTTGGAAAGGAAATATGTGGATTAACAGTACAACGTTATAATAAAAACATTGGAAAGCCATATCTGTCTCCTACTTAGTCTCTCTCTCTCTCTATCTCTGTCTGTATCTCTGTCTCTCTCTATGACACTCTATCTGACTCAGTATTCTTGTTTCTCTCTTTTCTCTCTATCTCTATCTATCTTCTCCTTTCTTTCTCTCTTTTCTATATGTCTTTTTCTCTCACTCTCTCTATCTCTTTCTGTCTGTCTCTTCCTCTCTCTCCCTATCTCACTATGTCTCTGATTTCTTTGTCTATCTGTCCTTCTCTCTGTCTCTCTCTGACTTTCTCCCACACTCTTTCTATCCTATTCTCTCTCTGCCTCTATCTGTTCTTCTGTGTCTCTGTCAGTATGTCTGTCTGTCTCTGTATTTTTCTCTCTATCTGTGGCTGTCTGAATCCTTTTGTATCACCTTTTCGCCCTCATGCTCTCGGCTGTGTCTGTCTCATCTGTCACTCACCGTCTTTGTTTTTCTCCTTTTTCTCCGTTATTTCTATCTGACTCTCTCTCTCTCTCTCTCGTCTCTCTATGGCTGTCAGTCTGTATCTATCTTTATGCCTCTCTCTCTCTCCTTCTCTCTCTTTGTCTGTATCTCTCTATGTATCTCTCTCTAACTTTCTTCCTCTGTTTCTCTCTTTCTCTCACTGTATCTGTATTTATTCCTCTCTCTCTCACTGTATCTTTATTTCTCTCTCTTCCTCTCTCCCTCTACCTGTCTCTCGCTATCATCGTCTTTTTCTGTTCGTGTCTCTTTCTATTTATCTCTCTATATGTCTGTCTATCTTTCTGTGTCTGTCTGTCTCTAGGTCTTTTCTCTCTCTCTCTCTCTCTCTCTCTCTCTCGCTTTTAGTCTCTTTTTCTTTTTTTCTCTTTTCTCTGTCTATTCTTTGGATTTGCCCCAATTTCAGACTAATATTTGCAGAAACTACTCGTATAAGATCTGCGTTACATGGAACCGTCTTACAGTCGAGGTGGTGAATAGTTCGTCTGTAGAACAATTCATATCTAGACTGGAGGATGTAATCTAAAAATATGTATAGAACGTAGATTATAGAAACAAGTAAAATAGGTTTCAGCTATACTATTAAAAATTCCTGATTGTGATCCTGTTTCTCATCCCAATCAGGTGTCTTTTGCGCTTTCTGTGCCCGCAAAAGTGGGTGGGAGAGGTGGAAGTAACAAGGAGTAACAAAGAAAGAAAGTACCCTAGAATACCTTACGGTGCATTCAAAGATGGTACCTTTGGACTAGCAGTCGAGTGGACACATCTTTGCTCAAATGCTTTACGTCCTTAAATGGTCACTTTTCAAGACCCTGTCTAGTCTTGACTTGAACTAGTCAACAGATTCACTGTTGAAAACTTCCACTGGAAGTGCATTCCAACTACCACAGATACTGTACGTGAAAAAATTTCCACACAGATCGCGGTTGTAACGCTTCAGTTCAAGTTTAGAGCCGTGATTTCTTGTTCTGCTCTCAGCAAGTGTGAAAATATCCCTGTATTGAATATCGTCGAACCCTCGAAGTATTTTGAAAACTTCGATGACCTGACCACACAGTTTACGGGTTTCCAACGAGAACAGATCCAATTCCCATAATCTATTTTCATAACTTTTATGTCTGATAGATAGAATCAGTTTGGTTGCCCTGGCTTGCACGCGTTCCAATTTCGCGATGTCCTTTCGAAATGAAGGACTCCAAAATTATACGGCATACTCCAGGTGCGGCCGAACGAGGGAGTTGTACAAACACAGTACAATCTCCTTGTTCCGATATCCAAACTGGCGCTTTATGTAGCCTAACATCCTTTGGGCTTTCTTCTCTCCCTCGATGCACTGTTTCGAGAAATTGAGGTCGCTAGTGATTGTTACACCCAAGTCCTTCTCAGTATCGGTGGATTCAACAGCAGTGCCCTTAAGGATATACTAAGATTGGGGGTTTCGGTGGCGATATGCATCACTTTGCATTTGTTCACGTTAAAAGGCATTTGCCACGTGTCTGACCACGCCCCAATCTCCCCAAGATCTTCATGCAGGCGGGCAGTATTTCCATCCTTTGCAACGTTCATACCAAGCTTGGTATCGTCGGCAAATTTGGTAATCTTGGCAACCATGTCACCGTCCATGTCGTTGACGTAGATGATAAATAGTAGTGGTCCCAGGACAGAACCTTGAGGCACCCCGCTAGTAACGGGCACCCACTCAGAAGCCTGTCCATTCACTACCACCAGTTGCCGTCTGCCACTTAGCCAGTTCTCTATCCAGCCCGCTACTTTTCCTTCTATGCCCAACGCTCGCACTTTCCAGAGAAGGCGGCCGTGTGGTACCTTATCAAAGGCTTTATTAAAGTCTAAGTAGACCACATCCACCGCCTTGTCCCGATCGTGCTCACTGAAGACGAAGTGGAAGAATTCCACAAGGTTCGTTAGGCATGACCGTTACCTTCGGAAGCCGAGCTGAGAACTCCTCAGTAGCAGGTTTGACTCTAAATGCGACGTCATTTTGTCCAACATGATTCTTTCCATGAGTTTACCCACTATTAAAGTCAGAATGATAGGTCAATAGTTTGACGGATGGCTGGGGGCTCCTTTCTTGAAGATATGAGTCACCTCCACTTCACGCCAGTCTCTAGGAACGCATTCGGTCCGGATTGACATGTTGAAGATTGCGCTCAGGTGTCGTGAAATTTGATCGCGCACTTCTTTCGACACTTTAGTTAGAAAACCATCCACGCCAGGCGATTTATTCGTTATTAGATCAGTGATCTTCTTTTTTATTTCTCCTTCGGTGAAGTCCATATCCTAAAGCTTTTCCTCAGAGTAGGAATCCGTTGGCTGGGGGATGGGACCACACTCTTCAGTAAACACTGAAACGAATTAGTCGTTGAGGAGTTTAGCATTTTCTGCATCTGAATGCTTTAATGTCCCCTCCTCGTTCCTCAAAGGGCCAATCGTTCGACGGATTGGTTTACGGTTGTTTACATATCCAAAGAACTCCTTGAGATTCTCTTTACGGGATCTCGCCACTCGGAGTTCCTCAGACCGCTTAGCCGCCCTTATGCTGGACTTCATTCTCCTGGCTAGCCTCCGGTATTCGTCAAAGTCACCCGAGATCTTCGCTTGCCGGTACACAGTTCTCTTCTCCCTAAGCAGTTGGCCGATTTCTCGATTAAACCACTTTGGTTGAACAGAATACCGACGTGGGAATTTCAAAGGGATAAAACGCGATTGAGGACTTATGAATGTGGTTTGGAAACTGTTCCACGAGTCTTCAACAACATCGCACACTTCTAGCCTCGCGTGAGTCAGTCCAGCACAAAGACCTGCAAAGTCTGTTCTTCTCAAATCCAGTTTCCTCGACTTACTAGTTGCAGGCCCTGCCTTCGGAACTTTGACTACAAATCTAATTAGTCGGTGGTCACTGCTATCGAGCTCTTCGCCAACAGAGAGGTCCTCAACGATGTCATCTTCAGAGGTGAAAACCAAGTCGAGGATATTTTCTCTTCTCGTTGCTTCTCTCACCCATTGAGTCAGGAACTCGTTGTTCGCGAACTATAGGTTAGAGCCTTCCAAAAATAATACCTCCACGGTATGAACAACAATGTCCTTTGAGGTACAACTTTTCCTTGTGACTTCTTGTGACTCTTCCTAAGACTCGTTCTCTCCCTCTCTTTCTTTCTCTTTTCTCTCTCTCTTTATTCCTTCGTACTCTCTCCTGCTCTATCTCTCACACACTCGCCAGCGCACGAATGTCAGCAGTGAACATAATGAGAACAAACAAAAAAATTGCATTGCTCAATTTTGAAAAATTTACCAATGTTCGGAATCGGATTGGACTAAGTTCATTATTCATAACATTCATTTGAATGAAAAATGAAGGTGCAACAGCTTTCTTTGAAGCGTGAGTCTATAATTGATCACCGAATATTCAGCGTACGACAATTTAGCGCCGATATGAATCGCAATAATTTTGTGCAATCTGCACTCAATAGCAATAAACAATAGAACACAAAAATTGCGCGCAACGACAATTGAGGGGAAAAATGAGCGCAAAGAAAATTTAACGCCGTATTAAAATAATAAAATGGATTATATTAAGTACATATAAATAATTATTAACCGAAACTTTAAATATCTGAACTTTATATTATTAAATATTTTATCATCATCATTTCAGGCATTTACCTCCTACTGTTGAAAGAAGCCTCTTATCATTTTTCTGAATTCTTGCCGGTCTTAAGCAATTGTTTCCATTTTTATAGCATATGTTTTAAGATCATCTCTCCATCTTGATTTTTGGTCTTCTTTTCGGTCCTCTTTTATTAAATGGAGTCCAATCGTTAATTTTTGTAGCACATTCTATCGTCTTGAAATCTTGCCACATGGCCTGCCCAGTTCAATTTTAGGTTTCTCATAACTTCCACAATATCCTGAAGTTTGGTTTGTTCAAGTATACATATAGCTGACTTTCTGTCACGCCAAGTTATCCTAACCATTATGCGTTCATGGGCTCTTTGCCTTGTTTACAGTTCTAATGTAAGATATTTGGTCAGATTTCAACTTTCTACTATATAGGTCATAATTGGAATTATTATGAACTTGTCTTTTCAGGCATATGGACAATTTGTTTTTAAAGACGATGCTTACCGTTCCAAAGACATTTTAGCTTAGAACGATTCTACGTCGAATTTCCTGATCTTTTCCCGTTGAAAGTGTAAATTTTCTCGTTGTCAATTGTGAAGTCTATCATGTCGACCTCTGGTTGGTTTATCATTACTTTTGTTTTTCCAAGATTTATTTTTAGCCCGACATTTTTGCTTTCATGTGTAAGTTCTTGAATCATTATTTGAATCTCATTTAGGTTATCAGCTATGAGTACAATATCATCTGCGAAACTCAGGTGATTGATGCAATTCCATCGATCTAAATGCTTTTGTTTTGCCAGTGGAGCCTCTTGAAGATTTCTTCTAGACAAGCCGGGAATAATTTCGGAGAGATAATATCGTCTTGTCTTACACTTTCTCTATTTGAAAGAGGCCTGAATCCTTATGCAATCTTATATATGATCTGAAATTTAGGTATATGTGTTCTATGATATTAATATCGACCTGGTCTATACCTTATTTCTTCAAGGCTGTTATGACCACTGGTGTTTCTATTGAATCAAATGCTTTCTGGTCGTCTACAAATACAAAGTATGGAGGTATATTGTACTCTGAAGTTTTCTCAATGAGCTGATTGATAGTATGTATATAGTTAATTATTGAGAACCCTTTTCTGAAGATAACGTTATATCTCGGTTTTTCGCCATCCAGCTGGTTTTGCAGTCTGTCAGTAATGACTCTTTTGAAGAGTTTACAGACAGAAGAGAAGACTGATTGGTCTGTAGTTTGTAAGGTAATTTTAATCACATTTTTTTATGTAGAAGGATATTAATAACATTGTGTCAGTTCTCCTGATTATTGCCATGTTTTGTCATTCACTGAAAAGCCTGGCTAGCTTGTCCAAAATTACATCTCCAACATCTTTCAGCAAGTTCGAAGTGATGTTGCTTTGACCTGATTTTTTGTAGCTCCTGATTTGATTGATTGCAATTTCAATTTCTGATTTGAGAAGAGTCGGGACAATATTTGGTGTTGTTGTTTAGTTGTGGTTTTTGTTTGTGTTGGTACTTGAGTACAACTTTTCATGATACTTCTTAGTTCTTTCAACTATTCTTTCTCGGTCCTTGATGATTTCACCAACTTTCTCCTTTATCAATCCTAAGTGAGATTTTCATTTTAGAAGTATCTTTTTAGCCATTTTTTATCCCTTTCCTTCTTTGATGGTGTATTTACCAATAGTTTTATTATATTTTCTGTCAGCTCTATTTCTTTTAATGAGCTTGTTTAGTTCTACTTATTCAATGTGTTGGTTTGTGTTTACCCTACATCTGATCACCATACAATAATTGATTTTGATTTTGCTGACGACTTAGAAATTATTGATGGCAATTTCTTTTGTCGACCAGTCTGTAATCAATTACCTTGTATCTCGCATAGTTTGGGCCTCTCTTTGCTGTTGCTTCTATTTGAACATATTGTAGGTAATGCTGAGGTCTTGAGCCAGTGTAAAGTCACTCAGCTCTTGTCCCCTTTCATTTAATTTCCCCATTAAGAACTGTCCCATGCATAATTTACTACCATGCCCGACTTTTGCATTAAAGTCTCCCATGATGATGTTAAAATGGGCTTTCTTTTTGTTTAGGCTTGTCCGGATGTAATCATAGAATCTATTTAATTCTTCCTGCGCACTCGCAGATCTCGGGGAGTACACTTGGACTAATTTGAGGTTGTACTTTTTATAGACTTAAGTTTATGTAAACTCTATTATCATTTATTTGAGCTCTCTCTCTCTGTATCAAGAATCCAACTCCATGCTGCCTTTGATCTTCTTTTCCGTTGTAGTAGAGTAGGTGATGTCCGTTTTTCAGCGATACCTTTGTATCGTCTTGTTTCACACCAATTATATCCTATTTAATATCATTGATTTCAGTGGAGTTTTGTGAGATGTAACTCCCCAGATCATGTTCGGCAGTTGTAGATTGCTATATAACAGATTTTATTTAGATTTTTGATATCATAGTTGGGATTGAAATTCTTGTAAGCAGTCGCATGTTAATTCACAACATCCTAGCGTAAAGAAGTACTGTGATTGTTGTAGTTAGTTGCAATATCTGTCTCACAGCACCCATGCCTTGTCTACAAAGCACTGATATTGTATTTCAGTGTCAATCCACTAATCCAACAGGAACGACCAAACTTTCTTAGAATTTGCTTTATACTGAGAAGTTTAGGGCCATAAGCTACCCATACTGACTCATTGTAGGTTGGAAGCTCGGGGTTGTTTGCAAAAGTAGTCGACAGGGATTTTTTTTTTGCAGCGTCTGGAATCGAACTCAGAACCTTTTGTTTTAAAGTCCAGTACGCTAACCATCACTTTACCTAGCCCCAATTGGTTAAGTTGAGTTAATTATCCTTACGCTTAGTTGTCTTGCGCTCAATTGTATTGCCCTTAAATATCTTTGTACTCAATTGTTGTTAACGCTAAGTTGTCATACGTTCAATTGCCTTTGCTCTTAATTGTATTTGCACTCAATTGTTGTTGGTGCTGCTCAATTATTGTTGGTGCTCAATTGTCATGCACTCAATTGTTGTTGGCCCTCAATTGTCTTGAACATCATTGACGGAGCAGCCTTTGCAGTAATTAGATTTGCAAACCTAAACTTGAACGGTTGCATTTCGACTCTTCTAAATATAGACACTAGTTTGCTCTTTTAGAGAATAATACAATCGAGCAAAATTGCTAGATTGCCCTCGAAATATTTTACCACCTTGTTATTTGCAGATTGTAATTCTCTTCTTTTCATTTATATTGGTTGGCCAATTGCATATGTTTAACTATGTAGGTTATGTGAGGGAAAAATCTCCCTAGATTCTTATTGTTCGCTTTATACAACACGTGTGGTTCACTGTAATATCGCTCTCGCTGTAAAACCTTTGTGCTTTCTATCGGAATTGTTCCCTTGTCATATTTCTTTTGATATTAATATTAATTGCCGGTGTGGCAAGTATTGAAGCTGTAAATATACTTAATATCTTTCAGGTTTAAATAGTGTACGTATATTAATTTAATAATGATTACACTCTTTAATTTCCAACTCAGTAACCCTGTTGGATTGGTGGGTGTAATAAAGTGTCAAATTACTCTAAAGTAACTTTATTTACTGCACCACCCCGTGTCTCAACGTTGGAAAGTGAGTATAAATACAAGTTGGTACCTCTTTAACGAACGCACATAAACTTCCCTTTCTAGAAACCATATTTTTGAATACACATGTACATCCTGCATGCACAACAGCAGCTTGTGTGTTCCTGAGGGGCTGACAAGGATAAAGGAGGGATTTCCAAAACACGAATGCCCCCTCCCTGACAAAATATCCCTTTTCACAACTTTATCCGAGTCTCTATTGAAAATTAATATATTTTTCTATCTAAAGTTTGTTTCCTTTTGTTTTTTGTTTTTTTTTATTGCAAACAAACATCACTTCCGAAACCTGGACCTTTGAAATCCGTGGATTGCTGGAATCTGTAAAAGTGCTGTAATCTGGCTACTCCCTCAGTAAGTGAATAAATGGGAAATACATATGGTTTGGTAAGTTATCAGATGGGCAGCAGGCAACCTCCATAATTAATGATAAAACTGTAGCCTTCCACTAAAATATAGGTGTGAGGTAAAGTGTGCAGGATAAAACAGGTAAATATAAATATCTCGATAACAATTATTTCTTCTAAAATTATTGAGCAAAATGTACAATGAATGAGAGCGGACGAAATTTTTAAAAAGGAATGAATTCCAATGAAATCCGAACAAAACGAAATAAACTTCAAATGAGCTTTTAATTCTGAATTCCAGACCAAACAATATTCGATCAAATTTGTGAACAAGAAACGGACGCAAAATTTGTATTAAATTTAACACTATTTCATTCAATTTTCTTTCTTAATTTAATTTATTACAACAGAATATATTGGTGATTGCATTGGTGATTTCTTATCTTAGGGGCGGTTCTTTATCTTTGTCTAGCTTATATATTTTCTTATTATATTATTTTCTCTTGTAGTTATCCTTGAGAATGAACTGAATAAAGTCCGAAAGTACTCGGAAGCACTTTATCATTTTTTCCTGCGGACATTGCATTCATTGCGAATCTTACGTGTTACTTTGTGAGTTATTCATTTCACACACATACACACACACACACACACACATATATATATATATATATATATATATATATATATATATATATATATATATATATATATATATATATATATATATATATATACGAGGGGCGGTGAATAAGTTTTGCGAATCGGTAGGGCAAAACAGAGGAAGGGGAATGGGTGTTTGTGGGGGTGTTACGACAAGTTATGACAAGTCAGGACCTGCAGCCGCACGCTCCTGCCTCGTCTATTTAAGAAGCAGTAGCTGATCGCAGATCGTCAGTCACAAATGTTTCAACAATGGAGAAGGTTGAGCACCGCACAGTGATCAAATTTTTGACCAAGGAAGGCAAGAATGCAAAAGAGATCCATGAACGCATGGTTGCAGTGTACACCAACACCGCCCCATCCTATCAACCATTTCTCGCTGAAATAGGGAGTTCCGCCATGGTCGTGAGTCCCTTGAAGATAACCCCCGTCCAGAACGCCCGTCAGACGGGACCAATGAGGTCAATGTGGCCCGTGTGGAGAGGATAATCCTCGAAAGTTGACGGGTAAAGGTCGAAGAAATTGAGCGAGAACTTGGAATATCACATGAAAGTGTAATCAACATCGTCCACGATAATTTGGCCATGACCAAGGTCTATGCCCGTTGGGTCCCTAGACACCTCACGCCCCATGATCGACTTCAACCTCGTCAAAGTCCACAAGGCTAAAGTTGCATAAGCTGCCCTGCGCGACTGCGGATTCAAGGAGCTAACCTACCCCCTACAGTCTAGATCTGGCCCCTAGCGACTACTTTTTAATCCGCCAGCTAAAGGCTGCACAGCGTGGACGCTGGTTTGGGGACGCTGAAGCTGTCCAGCTCGCCATCCAGGAGTAGATTGAACAGCAGTCGGGAGATTTCTGGTTGTCGGAAATTCGAAGCCTCAGGGACAAGTGGCGCAAGTGCATTGGAGTCAAGGGTAGTTATATTTTGAAAAATAATAAAACACTTTTCCTCATATCTCGTTTCCTTATATCCGGATTGCAAAACTTATTGACCGACCCTCGCATATATTCGATTAGAAGATATCACATTAGCGTGATACTCGTATATATCAGTGAGGGGATAATAGTAAACCACAATATTTGAATCAAGATTTATTTATAACCACAAAACTAGTTTCGGCAAAGTTATAATTGCCATTTTCAACTAAGTAATGAAAAAAGCCAAGCAAGGAGTCTAAAATATATAAGGCGAACAAAATTCTAAACAAAATGAAAACGCAGGAAACAATCTGGAAAAACAGAAGTATTTGTGTGGACTCAAAAGAAGCTACTAATCTCCGAGAGCAATTGCCTGGATTCTGCAATTCTCCTCATCATTAACTAAGTCGATAATTTCAAGTCATCCGAAGGGCAATACAAATTCAACAAATATATATATCGAATAAAGTCACCAATCGTATTCCTTACCAACCCCTGGAAGCAATTGTTCTCGGAGCTTAGTAACTTTCCCTGAGTCCACACAAATACTTATGTTTTTCCAGATTGTTTCCTGCGTTTTCATTTTGTTTAGAATTTTGTTCGCCTTATATATTTTAGACTCCTTGCTTGGCTTTTTTCATTACTTAGTTGAAAATGGCAATTATAACTTTGCCGAAACTAGTTTTGTGGTTATAAATAAATCTTGATTCAAATATTGTGGTTTACTATTATCTTCTCACACACACACACATACATACATATATATATATATATATATATATATATATATATATATATATATATATAATAAATAACTCACAAAGTAGCACGTGAGGTTCGCAATGAATGCAATGTCCCGCAGGAAAAATCAAAAAGTGCTTCCAAGTACTTTCGAATTCGGTCGCATACAGAATGGATGCATACATTTCCGTGTTCATATATATATATATATATATATATATATATATATATATATATATATATATATATATTTAGTTACTAAATTGGAAGAAAATGAGGCTCTATTTGAAATCAAATTTAAGAGAATTATACACAAATTTGTCTTTTTGCTAAGTATGGAGTAACCAAAATAACAAAAGAATACAAGATTAAAAAGATAAATATATAGCAAAAAGACAAATTTGTGTCTAATTCTCTTAAATTTGATTTCAAATAGAGCCTCATTTTCTTCCAATTTAGTAACTAAACGAGATAAATTAAATTGTACATTTATGTTACAAATGAAAATAATTGTTTCCGAAACGTAGAAAACAGCTATTATATAATAAAAGGAAGGTATAATAATTAGCAATTTATTTCATTCACTAAATATTGGGGGGGGGAGGGGAACTATGGCCTCCCTGTATCACTTTTTTTTATTTGCTTTTTATTTACTTACGGAGTGCAGTCTAAATAACGATGTGAATGACTGTTTCTGTAGGGCTCTTAGAACTGAATATGTGTTCAATGAGTTGAAAGCCTTTCATAGTCCATCAATTCCATGTAAGGGAATATTTCGTGTATAATTAGTTCGCTGCATTGATTGTTGAACAGCCTGATGGAGGTGATGATAATTACTATTGGTAATTAGAGACCTGCCTGTTCCGGTCCTTCATTGCACATAAGTGTTTGTATTAGTTTGTTGGTTCTTGCTCTTTTGTATTAAATTATGTCGCTGATAAGCGACTGATTACCTTGAAATTCTTAACTTTTTTCGTGTCAATGTTCTTTTTAAGTTACAACGCGGAGATCTTATTTATTTATTAGGAAGTTATTCTCTGATGTGCGGTGGACATTATTTCTTAATAGACTCAGCGTTCGTTTAGGTTTTCGTGAATTAAGAAACCTCCGACACTGCGTTGACTTGAACTCTCTGATGGGGCCTGAAAAAGTTGTTTGCGCGCTTCCCCCTCACCCCCTCCCTTTATATCTCCCACTTTCTTTCTTTCTTTTTACAACTACTCCCATCAACTTTTTTTTCTACCCGCACTTTGCACTAGAAGAACTGTTCTTACCTGGACAGAATTGGGTTCACTAAAAATGGGGACCGAGTAGACTGCATCCTGGGATGATCTAGCACCGGAGAATGATAATAATAGACGATTACCCACCCTACTCATTAGTGGGGCTGCCTATCCCTACTTCTCTTTATTACGTACCCGTCTATCCTTTCCTATCCACAGAAATTCTGGGTGCTCGGCGCACTTTTGTCCTCTAACTAGACATTCTTCAAGTGGTAGTGCATACTGTCAGGTCCCTACCTGTGGCGAGGACCAAAAGCCTACAGGCTAAGGTAAATATTAGGCACGGGGTGTGTTGGGCAGTTGGCTCTGCTCATCTTTCAGTACACATAAAATTTGGCAAGGTCGGCACCATCCTTTATGGTCAAGGCTCAAGGACAATCTCGCCTGAATGGTGGACTGGGATGTCAAGGCCCATCTTTGCTCGTACCTGTGGGTCGAGTATATTTAAATGATCAAATTTCGTATAAGGGGTGGGTGGGTAGCTCTATCCGGCCCAATTGAGCAGGGTGAGGACAAACCACAGGGAAGTGTCCTCAGTGTCACACTCTTTGCCCTGAGCATCAACGGCATCACCTCGGTGCTGGCGGAAGATGTTCTCGCTACGCTCAGCGTGGACGACCTTTCGATCTCTTTTGGCGCGGTCCAGATGCCAACTCTGGAGCACCGACTTCAACAGGCATTGAACCGCATCTCTCGCTATGCCGAAGCGCACAGGTTTTGGTTTTCCTTGGCCAAGACTAAAGTGACGCACTTCTGCCGCCATCCACGGCTCCACCCTAACCCAGACTTGTTTCTTAATGAGGTATGCCTGGAAGTGGTTGAATCGCACCATTTCCTTGGTCTTGTATTTGCCCTACGCCTCACCTGGGAGGCTCATATCCATAGCCTTAGGGCCTCTTGCACCAACGCCATGGACATTCTTCGTTCTATGAATTTCAGCACTTATTTTTATGCCGATCTTTTGTTCGTTCGAAGGTTGAATACGGATTAGAGTTCTAAGCATCCGCGGTCAAGCGTGTATTGCGGAAGGTAGACTCGACTCAACACAAAGGTCTCTGCCTAGCGACCGGAGCCTTTCGCACTTCCCCCATTGAGAGCCCACTTGTCGAGACGGGGAGATACCATTAGCTCTGCGCCGTGTACAGTGAATTATTCGCCTGTACGAGCGGGCCCTGCATCTATCTTAGTCGCCAACAGCGCTCACTGCATCCGCGGCCGATCTCAATGGTGCCTATGCCGCCTAGAGACGCTATTTATCCACTAAGCCAATTACGTGATGGTGAAGAAACTGCTTCGAGAGTTCGGTGTAGCTCTCGGGTCGGTGGCGCCTCTGGTTCTGTCAATGACTCTATCTTGGCTATTTTTTGCCACGCCTCTGCTCCTAAATCTTTCATAGCACCACAAGTATTATGTTTGTCCTTTATGGGGCACACTTCGAGTCAGGCTGGATCGGTTCCAGTGTTCTCGGATGGATCCCAGTCCCAGGATGGGGTCGGCATTCACACCATATCCGCTCTGTTTGAAGTCTGCAGGGCTCTGTGGGGCGCTGCGTCTGTCTTCGCGGCCGAGTTGGTTGCAATACACTGCTTGGTATGAGAGATAACGCAACGTGCTCGGTTCGGAGACAGGATATTGATCGTTAGCAACTCGCAAAGTTCCCTGAGTGATCTCGGAGCATTGGCAACTCCACACAACCTTGTTTGCTGTATCTGTGATACCACGGTTGCTGCAAGCGGGGTGGATATCGAGATTATCTTCCTGGTTCCTAGACATATGGGAATGCCTGGAAATGAGCTTGCCAATGAGGCCGCCAAAGAGTCCGCGAGGACTATTCGACCAGACCCACGCTTGGCTCTTCCTCACACACAATACATAACAGGAATATGGGTAGCCCTCCGAGCTGCTTGGCAAAGAAGATGGGAGACGGCGGCCGAAGTGAACTTAAAGTAACCTGCAATTACGCCGCGACTATTATCATGGACCTAACCCTAATTCAGCGACGGCTTAAGGTCGCTTTCACCGTCTTCGAATTGAACGAACTCGCAGGACGCACCGTCATTTGATGGAGTGATCCGCTGAACCTTACTGCCACAACTGCGTTATCTCCAAGACTGTTAGGCGCATTCTTATTGAATCTCCCAGTCTGGGTGATCTTCGCACACGTTTCCTGTTCCGGTAACGGGACGAGTTTGGTCGTTAACGCTTGTCTCTCATATTTGGGACAAGTTCATGCACACAGACTTGCAGACCATCTGACTTTTTGGTTGAGACTGGCTTCCTACATTTTTTTTTACTCTCTTTGGGGTTAGTTGCATATCCTGCGCCGTAGGTAGGCGGACCTACTGCCGACACCGGAGCACACTTCCTTCTTATTGATTTTTAACTTCTTGTTTTGTTTTTGTCTTTATGTTCAGTTTTCTTTGGATTTTTTGTTTGTCTTTTACAGTTTTTTTTATCTATTCTAAAATCAGGCTGTTGGATGATGACGGGGACTTATGCTCTAGTAGGTAGTCGCCAGATCATGTAACCCTCAAATAAGCTGATATAGATGAGATACTTTCAAGATATATTTATTTGTGGTAAAGACATTTATTTTTTATTTCCTTTAATTACTTAAATAAATTGAATTACTGACTAAAACATATATATATATATATATATATATATATATATATATATATATATATATATATAATCAAGTCAAAAAATATAGCAATAAGAGAGCAAAATTAAAGGACTAATACATTACTAAAAAGAAATTACTTAAATTGATATTGAGCAGCACTTATCTGCCAAAAGAATAAAATAAGCTCACTTTTTTCAATCCTAACCTAACCTAACCTAACCTAATTTAACCTATCTAACCTAACCTAACATAACCTAACAATCTAACTCATCCTAACCTAACATAGCCTAACCTAACATAACCTAACAATCTAACTCATCCTAACCTGCCATAGCATAACCTAACCCAACTTGTAAACGCAAGCCGGCCTAAAATATGCTAGTGAAGATAACCTTATGTATTCTTTGACTGCTCCTATTTGCTACGTCCTATTTTAATAACTAGTTTGATTAATCTCTTGGTTGTTCCTTTAATATAATTTGTGTTATGAGTGGTGGTCTCTCCACGCGACATCTTCATGTAGCCTACACTCGGTCAATGTGTGTGCATATATATATATATATATATATATATATATATATATATATATATATATATATATATATATATAAATATTAATGTGTGTGTATATATATGGAAGATAATTAAAAATATATTAAATCTCTGACATTTCTTTAACGTAATATTATTGAAGCAAGTCAGGCTCATCCGCCGAAATAAAGAAGAAAAAAAATTAATCTTTTCCATTCCCCCCTTTTCCCCCAACCTCCCCGTTGCCCATAAACCTCCCCCTTCACTCCCCCTCTCCCCCTACCCCGCCTTACCGTAATCCGGCCCAGTGGCGAAAGACGAACAGAAAACGAAGCCCAAATTGAATTCGGAGAGATAATCATCGTGCATGACAAGAAGAAAAAAAGGAAAAGCAAAGATACATTCTAGTGACGTTTGGTTATGTGAATATGTGAATGTGAATGTATATGTGTACTTCACTTTGGTGTGTACGCATTTCTAGCGTACCCATACGCCATTCTTCCCACTGAAGATTAATAGAGGTTGCCCCGACCCCCTCACTAACTCAAGATTGAAATGTTGGCTCCCCCCCCATCCCCTCATTAACCTTGTGTTGGGCAGGAAGGGTGCTTTAAATAGATCCCAGAATATGTTCGTACTTCTGACCATAGTGTTCATAGGTACAAATTGTACTCTCGGTAAGCTGAGTACCCCTAAATTTAATAAATCCCTCTTGTTTCGCTTCCTTTTCTCCTGTTTGTACTCGCGGGTTCTACGTCCGTAGATACAGACCGCCCCATGTTCGCTCATAAGGTCCTGGCATTCGAAGATGCAAACTCGAGCAGGAAGTGGAAGACACGTTTCGACAGTGATGAGTGTGTTTTTGTGTGTGAGAAAACACGTGTGTGCGTGTTTTTTTGCGTGATCGTCAACCCTGACATAAAATGAGTGGGGGTGGGCGTGTGCACGCAGATCCGTTCGAGAATTTCTAGCATTAACACATGTGTGTACTTATCTATAGAATTCCAAACCAGCAAAGACCCCAAGTATGGAAGTCAGAGGGGAAGAATGTAGGTAAAAGGAAAGGATGAAGTGAATAAAGAATTATTTTTATAAATCCCATTTCTCAAAGGTCATATTTTAATGTAATATTTATCGATTCTATTCTTAAACACATTTTCCATGAAGCTTTATATCGATATTCACATGCAAGGTATTCCAAATTTGTGTTATTTTATAATAAAATAAATTTTGTGCTCTCTCAGTGTTAAATCTTGTGTTCCCAAATTTAAAACTGTTAGCTTTAGTTGCCGTCAGGTTATTTAGCTTAAATATCAAGTCTTAATTTATATTGGTAAAACCTTTTAGTATTTTAAAGACCATTAAGTTGACTACGTAGATACCAATATTTCATTGAAGTCAGTGGAGTTGTCTCAGTCTGTCCTCGACGATCTATTTCTAAGTTTCAAGAATTAATTTCGACGCTCGACGCTCCAGAGGCATTCCAATATTACATTGTTATTTTGTACTTATGGAGGGCAGAATCGCACCACATACTCAAAATGAGGTCTTACAAGCGTTATATTTAGGTAAAGAATACTATCTTTCAATGTAAACCCCAAATATATATACTAGATCCCTAATGACCTTTTATAACACTACAATCTATTAGTTTGACAATTTTAGGTAGATCAGTCAAGATTAAGACTTTAATCCTTTTTCTGCATTGAGTGTATTTGAAATTTAACCACTCTTTTTTGAATCTCAGGAGATTATTATTATGTGCATTACCTGCATATGTTATATTTCCGACCACTTGATTACTCATTCTCTTTTTCTTTGTAAGTTATCTTATTCTTTAATGTGAAACGGTCTTCAAAGCCCTTTTGAAATCGAGCTAAACTACACTGCTTTAGCGTTGTCAAACGTGAAAAATATGAAGTAAATTAGATAAGCCTGAGTGTCCGTGTTGAAAGCAGTGGTGTGTAAAAGATTAAGGAAATAGCCTCAGGATTTGAAATGGATTCAGTATGGAGTGTAAGTCTAATTGGACCCATATTTTCGAGTGTGTGGTGTATGTGATATAAATGGAACCGTATTCCAGAGAGCGTGATGTAAGTGTAGTTGGTCCTGCATTAGAAGTGTATGTATAGATGAAGGAATCGCACTCCAGAGAGCATGATGTATGTGTAGTCGGCCCCGTATTAGGAGCGTATATGTAGGAAAGAAACAGAGAGATATAACCTGCGTTTGCTTTGAAAAATGACCCCTAAATGGATTTAACAGCTTTCATTTATTTTCCCCTTGCCCTCACACACACATGCACTCTTTTTCTCGCACAAACACACACGCGTTTACACATAAACTAAATTTAGTATGAATTTGGGATCAAGAGGTGTAGGTACAAATGCAACTTTTCACTTTTCTTCCATCACTATTTCTCATTCCCTAAGTTTTTTCTGCCTACTACCGCGGCATGGGTAAGTGCCCTCGCTGCTAAATGGGAGGGGGGGGGAGGTTCAAGAGAGTTGCGCGGCACCCATGGTCTCCAATACTCGGATTTGTATGTTTGGTACCTCCCATAAATTTTTAATTACTTTAAATTTGCCACTCTCTTTACACGTAGATAGGTGAAAGCATGGCGTGAGTGTGATTTCTTTCACACTTTCATCTCACACGGGGCAAACATAAAGGGAACTCAAGCCTTTGCTATTCCCTCCTCCCCTCCACTCCCCTCCAAGCCACATTAACCCTAAAACCATATCGCGAGGCAAGTTTCATCGTCTGGAACGACGCGTTATCATGAAATATGTTTGCTTAGACTGGCAGTAAGAATCCCTTAGGGACCACAAGGCCCTGAGTCGTCTATCGGATCAGCCATCGGGGTATTTAACCCAAAGCTCATCATCTCTTCAAGTGATTGAAAGCCCACCATCCACTCAGTTCAGACTGCCGTCTGTTTCCCGTGAACCCCTGTAACCCGTCGTCCTACTTCGTCGAAGATCTCACCAGCAGATCTACCTTCGTTAAGATTTGGCCTCCGTTTAGAGAAAAGCTATCGAGTACCCTTCTTCCAGGAGAGTTATGCGTCCCTCTCATCTTCACTACCGCTTCAAGATTACCGTTCTCCCGAGACTGAGACTCCCTGCCGATCTGCAGAATCGTCTCAAGTTGAGATTACGTCTCTCTGGAGCAGATAAAATCTCATTCTTCATCACGAAGTAATCCAACCCCATCTTCGAGTCCTCCTCGTCAGGACTCCCCGAAGTATCTTCTTAAAGACCTGCGCCGTTGTCTTCTACCCTCATCCAATTCGCCCGCGCTTGAAGGTAAAGCGATCTTGTATGGTCATCCCCAGATTACCTCTTTAATCTTTACTTAATTCATTTAACTACCATTAGTAATTTGTTCCCCCTTTTGTATATATATATATATATATATATATATATATATATATATATATATATATATATATATATATATATATATAAATAAATTGCCCAACCTTTTATTATATATAATAAAATTATATTTGGGGGTATTGTCTTTATATATCCTTTGAACTGCAACTTGGCAAGCCATTAGTCAAAAAACCCGGTCAACCGTAAATCGCACTCTTTATTAATCGCCCCGAACTGTCTGCCCGTGCTAGTCTGCACAGGTATACCTCGACGACACCCTCTTTCTTTCTTTCTCTCTAATATATATATATATATATATATATATATATATATATATATATATATATATATATATATATATATATATATATATATATATATAAGTGAAAGAACTCAATAGCGAGTTAGGGTATATGAGAGTGAAACCACTCTATAGGAGCAATAAAATTTATTTACGAGACTATTTTTCGGTATGAAGTTAATCATACCCTCTTCAGTCGTATACTGAGAATGGAATGAACACGCAAGACACCTGCAGATTCATTGAATTAAATTATCACCTCCACGTCATCAATGAGAGCTTATCTAAAGCTAAATCTTAATATTACCGTTTTAAGGATAAAAAGTGAGTAATACGAATTGTCTATTCCTCCCGTTCTCTCCCCTCCTCAAAGGAGTAAACAGAGTTATTTCTCCAAGTCGAGCCTTGTTTAAATACCCTCTTTCCATCCTCAAATCATTCCATTCGACTAAGCCCATGGATCAGCCAAATGAGGCAGGTGTATATATAATCCCGTGTGAATCCACTAACTGTCCCTTATCATACATAGGAGAGACTAAGAGAACTTTAAATAAACGAATATATGAACATAAAGGTAATGTCAGGCTAGGCAGTAGTACATCCAGTATTCTTAATCACATTATTAATTACAACCACCACTAGATTATTCAAAGGCCCAAATTATATATAATTGTAAAGATTTACGTAAAATAAAAATTGTAGAATCGATAGTTATAGGAGAAATTCCCAATTTTAATCTTTCGGATGGTCAATTTAAATGAAGCTCCTATTCCCGGAACCGGATCGTAAACAGTTTAGTTAATGATCATAGAACCACACGCCTGATTAATAACCCTTTTTCTCCGTTATTTTTTCTTTTGTTGGGAACTTAGTACCAAAACTAGTCTCGTAAATAAATTCTATGCTCTTATACAGTATTTCACTATTATATATATATATATATATATATATATATATATATATATATATATATATATATATATATATATATATATATATATAAAATATATCTATAAATCGAGGATGAGTATTCATTGCGCTGTTGTCACCACGTTAGAACACTTGTATTTTCACAAAACTTTATGCGAAATGATCTTGTTAGGTTTTAGCAATTGACGTTACTTGCCTTAGTCCTATAAGAAGCAATGCTTGGTTTTTATCTTATTCGGCAAGAGTTTTCTGCGTCAATTCGGCTAGCAGACTCAAATTCCCTTTACCCGAGAGGCGGATTGAATTAGAAATAATTTGAAACACCATTTAATATGAAAATATTGCTCAACTTTAACAAAATGAATTGGGATCATGAATGAAGAGTGCTTGAGACCCATATACGCAAGAGTTAATATTAAGACTTTGTACACCGAGGAATAATTAATGAAGGGAATGACTGGACTAAAGTGAATGGGAAGAAGATTTGTTCTCCTAGATGTGATATAACGTATTATAGCGAACTTGTACTGTTTTTGAGAAGAGAGAGAGAGAGAGAGAGAGAGAGAGAGAGAGAGAGAGAGAGAGAGAGAGAGAGAGAGATCGTGTATTTATGTGTAAATAAAATGGGGGAAGAGTGTGCATTTTTTGAAAAAGCAGTTTGCGTATGTTCACATGATTGTAGGGGTTTTAAGTTAAAAAAAAGGAGAACAGCCTCCACATTCACAATCTGTACTATGTGCCTTTATCAAGGAATCACGTTTTCGAAATTAACCTCTGGAATGCAGATAGTAGTGAGTAAGCTAAACA
Source organism: Ceratothoa steindachneri (assembly GCA_963969495.1). Classification (NCBI taxonomy): domain Eukaryota; kingdom Metazoa; phylum Arthropoda; class Malacostraca; order Isopoda; family Cymothoidae; genus Ceratothoa; species Ceratothoa steindachneri. The sequence goes on along the minus strand of OZ018317.1, from coordinate 205,411,273 downwards.
AAAGATCTTTTTCTATCCCTTGGTTTGGATGAGCCATAGAGAATTTCCTTTTTAGATCTTATAATTTGATACTCGAATCCTCTCCCGAGATAGGGGGAGTCCAAAGCTCAAATTCCAGAGAGCCTATGGCGAAAAGCAAGGGAGAGATGGGAAGTGAGTGAATTCCCCAAGAGAAAAGGCAAAATATATTTATCTGTAGAGCATATTTCCTTTTCCTTCAAAAACAAGGGGAATATTGCAACATATATATGTATTTATTTGAGGAAGGAGATATACTTCAATACTATTCTTTCAATTATTACCGCCGTATTTTACTCACCCCATTAATTTTCCCCTCATACCTCATTATGATCCCCATATTAACCTTCCGTACTCCCTCTTGGTGGCAGTCAGCATAAGAGCGCTGTAATAACCTTCCATACCCCATTTTAATCTAGCATACCCCATTATACTCCGACTTGCCAGATTACTAATCTTACCCATGTTCCCGAAAGAACCCAAGCTAAAATTCACCAAGCATTTCAATTTTAGCCCTCCACCTTAGCGCATCCAGAGGGGCCCCACTTTCCTAAGTGGGTTTGGTTCGGCGGGGAATTTAGTTCACGTGGGATTGGCTATTTGGAGAGAGGGGGGGGGGGATAAATCTTTTCAAGGAACGCTGGCTATTAAGGATGACGATTACTTGACTATGGTCCTGCTTACTACGTTGGGCGGGGTTAAGGCACATCGTGCATAATAAGTCACTGGATGGGCTCCTTATTCGGTAAGTGATGAAGTTAAGGAAAAAGAAAATGTGTGGAAGGTGCGCAATCGAGTATTTTAAAGAGGAGACTACTTGGGGTGGTCGGCACCCGGAGTACGAGCCGCTTTCGACCACCACCCCCTCCTAGGTTTAGCGTACTTAATTAGAGTACTGATTCATGTGAGTACTCTTAATGAGTACATGAGATGAGTACGCGAACACAGGGGAAATTAAATATAGGAAATTTGTGCAACCTACGGGAGTATTTTCACTCGTGAGGGAAACAGTAAGAGGGATGGAGGAAGGAAATCTTGGGTCAATGAGGAATTATTATACACATCCGGCAAGAATATGTGTTCGTACCTGTGAATTTTAAAAGCTCATACAAATAAAAGGATATTAAGAACTACGAACTTACATGTTCTTAAGAGTTTGCACGCGTCATCAGAAGTACGAACATAAATGTTCGTAAATTTGACACACGTGCTCAGAAGTACGAATCTAATTGTTCGTAGGCCTGCATAGGTACTCATAAGTAAGAAGTTAAATGTTGGTATATATGACTCCCCTGCTCAGAAAAACGAACTTACATGTTCGTATGGTTGGCATACGTGCTGATAAGTACGAATTTAAATGTTCGTATGGTTGATATACCAGTTCACATGTACAAAGTAAAATATTCGTAGATTTGGCATATCTGCTCACAAGTATGAGCATAAATGTTCGTAGAGTTGACACATGCGCTCAGAAGTAAGAACCTAAATGTTCACAGGTACTTAGAAGTACGAGCGTAAATGTTTTTCTAAACAGAATAGGGGCACAAAGGCAAGCGTATCGAGATATACGAACTTCAAGTGAAACAGGTACCAAGAAGTATGGAATACACGGGAAGAGACTAAAAAGTAGGAGCATAAAAGAATGAACAAAGAGAACATGTACTTACAAGTACGAACTTAAATACTTCGTACGATGATAACAGGTAAAAAGAGACATAGGTAGAACACGGGCCCCAAAGTAGAAAATTAAAAGTTCGTACAAGGAGTATTGGCACTCAAAAGTAAGAACTTAAAGGTAGTATATGAATAACGTGCTGATCATTACGAACTCAAATACTTACGGAGAATAAGTGCACGAAGGAAACAACGTAAAAGTTGGTACAAAGAGAACAGGCACTAGGTAATAAGTATTTAAAAGTTCGAACAAGCAAAAAAGGCACCAAGAAGTGAGAAATTTAAAGTTCAGAGAAGTAGAAAAGGTAGCCAGAAGTAACAATTTTTAAAAGTTCATACAAAGAGAATAGTTACTTAGTAATATGAATTTAAAAGTTGGTAAAGGAAGAACGGTCACCCAGATTTAAAAATTGAAACGTTCATATAAGGATAATAAGTAGAAAGAAGTAGGAATTTAAAATTCGTACAAAGAAAACAAGTAGACATAATTAAGAATTTAAAAGTTCATCCAAGGAGAATAGGTATATAAAAGTATGAATTTAAAAGTTGGTACAGGGAGAACAGTCACCAGATGTAAACATTGAAAAGTTAGTACAAGGACAACAGGCATCCAAAAGTAAGAATTTAAAAGTTCGTACAAGGAAAATAGGTACCTAGAATTAAGAATTTAATTTAAAAGTTCGTAGACAGACAACAGTTACACATAGGTAAGAATTTAAAAGTTCGTACAAAGAGAAAACACCTAGAAGTAAGAATTTCAAAGTTCTTACTAGCAAAACACGTAGACAGAAATAAGATTTTAAAAATTCCTACAAAAACGACACCAATAGGTAAATATTTAAAAGATCCTACAAGGAGAACAGAGACCTAGAATTAAGGATTTAAAAGTTCGTACAAGAACAGGCACTCATAAGTATAATTAAAAATTACTACGAGAACAGGTACTTAGAGGTAGTAATTTAAAAGTTCGTAAACAGGGAAGAGGTAACAGGAAGGAAAAAATTAAAAGTTCCTACAAAGAAAATAGATACCCAGACTTAAGGATTTAAAAGTTCATACTAGAAAAACAGGCACTAGAATTAAGACTAAAAGTTTGCACATGAAGAACAGGTACCATACGTGAAAATTTAAAAAGTTCCTGCAGGAAGAACAGGTAAAGAGAATTAAGAATGCAAAAGTTCGTAAAAAGAGTACAGGTACCCAAACGTGAGAATTTAAAAGTTCCTGCAAGGAAAACAGGTATACAGAAGTAAGAATTTAAAAGTTCGTACAAGGAGAGAAGTTGTTCAAAGATAAAACTTTAAAATTTGTTCCTGAAGAAAAGGTAGCAAGAATTAAAAACTTAAAGATTGTACAAGGGGACCTTTTATCTTGAAGTACGAACTTCAAAATTCGTACACTAAATGGAGCTGCCTATAAGTAAAGACATAAAAGTACTTACAAGAATAGAAGGCGCTCAGTTGTAAGAAATTATGCCTTAGTATGAGAAGAACTTCTGTTCATAAGTACGAACTTACTACTGTACCCCGAGACAGGTGGTAATCACTGTCCATTTCCCCCACCAACTGAGCCAGGGGTGACTGCGTACTTCTGAGTAATTGTGCTCGTTTTACGAACTTTTAAATTCGTACTTCTTCTCCCAGTTCCCCCTTGTACGCATTTGCTCAGATTAGAAATATCCATTATAGCCAAGGTATATGGTATTGGCAAGGTCTGATAATGTTTTCCTTCACGTTTGACCTCCGATCCACTCTTTTGCACTATTTTTCACGTAATCTTCTACAAGTGTCATGCTCTCGTCTGTTACCGCCCGTTCTTATCCTTTCTCGCTTAAAAAGAACAGTATACCACACACGTGCACATAAAAACACCTGGTTCTTACTCCCATACATGGATCCCGAGAATCATCCGAAGCCTTCTTCCCCACACTCCATCCACTCGCAACCTCTGCTCGAACGAATCCCATTGAAATTGGAGTCCTTTTCAACTCGTCGCGGTCTCCATCATTCGACCATTCAGGGGTGAAGGAAGCACTAATTAAGGTCTGGTAAAAGGGAAAATTTTCAATTAACTCAAACAGCAAGTGAGAAGAGGTCCCCCTAATTATCAGGGTGGGTCTCGAATGCGAACTTTGCGGGTTTCTGCCATTTCAGCTCTTAGATCCGTTGCCCATTCTGGGGCAAGCGCCGAGCAAGAGAGCGATGGGCAGAACGCAACAAGAGAAATGATGGTTATTTGATGCCGTTATTCAATTATTACACTTGCGTCTCTATAAGCTACGCTAAGTGGCTTACAGGTGCAATCACATTTTGATGCTTTCTAATATTATTATTATTATTACTTTAAATATTACTATTATTATTATTACTTTTAATATTATTATTATTATTATTATTATTATTCTTATTATTATTATTATTATTACTTTTATTATCATTCTTCTTCTTCTTCTTCTTCTTCTTCTTCTTCTTCTTCTTCTTCTTCTTCTTCTTCTTCTTCTTCTTCTTCTTCTTCTTCTTATTATTATTATTATTATTATTATTATCATTATCATTATCATTATTATTAATTTTATTTTATTATTACTTTATTATTATTATTACTTTTGCCGTTATTATTATTATTATTATTATTATTATCATTATTATTACTTTTATTTTATTATTACTTTATTATTATGATTACTTTTGCTGTTATTATTATTATTACTTTTATCATTATTATTTTTATCAGTGAGGTTATTAACTCTTAAAGAGTATTAAAAGGGTTTCCAACACTCGCGACCCTTAACAATCTCACATATGTTTTATAAACGATACCAAAAGTTTTATGGTACTGGAGCATTGGGTGTTTGAATGAAAGGTATGACATACAAAACAAAAAAAAACTCATCCACCTCATAAATTGAGTGCAGAGCTAAACCATCATCTTTCCAACCCAGGGTAAACCAAAACAGATCGTTGAGAGCTCAATTAGGCTGGATAACATGTAAAAGCTTCTTCTGCCAAACCTTTTCGTTTCCCGATCAATGTTAAAAAAAAATCCTCCAAAATTAGGCAAACACAGCGCGCAATAAGTTGGCAATGGATCAGTGGAAGAATGTTATCTTCTGTGAAGAATTACTCCTCAAGCTCTTTCGATCTTCATGACGAATTAATGTATGGAAGACGCCCATAGAAGCTTTTGATTCCGATTGCCTGAACTTAACCGTGGAGTATAAGGGAGGTTCTGTGATGGTTTGGAAGGGTAGGGTATATTGTGAAACAGATTCTCTTGCTCCTATGATATCACTGAATGTTAGGGTTACTTAAGGATTATTTGTTAATTCGGGCTCACAAAATTAACCCAATGGTATAAACACACTTTCCCAATGGTGACGACATCTTCCAAGAAGATAATGGAGCGATTAATACAGCGAAAATTGTGAAAAACTAGCAGGAAAAACATTACACTAATGTAGAACACTTGGCCCCTACAATCTCCACATCTTAACACAATTGAAAACCTCTGGTGTGTTTTGAACCAACAAGTATGAAATCAAAATCGTACCTGAACAAGCTGGAATAAATTCTGCTTCAGAAATGGATTAAAATTCCCATAGCCACTGTCAAAAACTTGTATGACTATTCATCGACCTATTGAAACAATTATGGCTGCCAAAAGAAGAATCAGCCCAATATTAAAATTGATACTTAAATTCTCCAAGACTTGAAGGAATACCAATGCGACATACGACATACGCTGTGGAAGCCTATCGTCTAGCCTGTTCTTACATATGCCAAATGAAAACCATGCAATTGACATTGATAATGCCAAAATAATTTATAATTCTCACAACTATATACAGAGACGCCTAATAGAATTAGCCCTCATAAGGGAAATTCCAAAGTTCAATTCGTGTGATGCCCAATTCAACACTAATCCCTTGATAAGCAGAAGATTCATCCTGACTTTGCTAAACAAATGTCTTCCCGCACACCCCTCCTGATTAAATTCTGACTTATAACTTTGTGGGTCCTTTGGTTAAGCATCTCTCTGTATTCATTAATTTTTCAGCGACTGAAGATGGCGAATGTCTCCATCGAAACCAGGTTTCGCCAAAAATTGCTAAACAGATTCCGCATAGGAAATATAGAGTAAATATAGCCCCCAAAACAGTGACTTTCAACCGGGTTGCCACGGGAGCAATCAAGAAATCATTTTTAAAATGCCTAAAGTGCAAAAAAAAACAAGTATTTAAAAAATTTAAAAAAAAATGAACGACACTTAATAGTATGTTGAAACAACTTCTCTGCATTGTACAACATAAAATCAACGAAAAGAGAAAGATTGCCGACAGTGAATGAAGAAATGAGAGTTGCCTTGTCAACTACACTTCTCAATATTATAAAATTATGTTATAATCATCAAGCTCAAAATTCCTTTCAACTTTTAAAGGTAAAATTTATTTATTTTCAAATTTATGTCTTATTTCAGTTAAATTAAGTTAAATGTCAATCTTGGTTAATTTTGAAGTGATGTCCACGTAATTTATATCATATTGGGGTGCAACGGCTGCTTTTAGATAGCAAGTAGGGTGTTACTATCATAAAAAGGTTGAAAACCACTGCCCTAGACATTAACTTTATAAACCGTCGGCAATGAGCAATGAAACAAGAAACAGGAGTTTTTTAAGGCAAGAGAAAGGGACATTGGAAGAACACAAGGATGAAAGAGAGCAAAGGACGACACAATAAAAGCATTACATACTGAGAAGATATTAATATATATATATATATATATATATATATATATATATATATATATATATATATATATATATATATTAATTTTATATTATATATTCATTAGCATATGTAAAGACAGGAATTATTTTTTAACTTTGCGGACAAAAAGAACTAATTTAACACAAATTATCACGTTTGAAAAAGTTTCTATGTTGTTAGTGGCCGTTATGACTCGTATCAGTTGCGGTGGTAATGCTTCGTCTCTTTTCATCACGTTCATTGAATAGTATTTTTGCTCCGAGGTTGGAAATTCAATGTTTAGTCGCGTGCGACTCTATAAGTTACTATGTCAGTCCATAGGTCAACCGGTCGGATGGTAACCATTTTACTTTTCAATGAGTCTTTTAGCAATAACATTGCAACTATTCGGCCGATTCTAAAGAAATTTGAAACCCTTATGTCATTTTACATTCTCTTTCGAATAATATAATTGTCAAAGTCCTTTCAAGGTTAGTCCGGGAAATATCGAAAGTTTTGAAGGTCGTAAGGTCATATTTTCATGAGGCAGAATAATTAAGATAACTCGGCTTAGGTTTCTTGACCTTGATTTTAGTTGTGCACTACTTGTGATAAGTATTTATTAGTAAATCCATTTATTGCCCATAATGGATTCTTCAACTAAGAAACGAAAAATAGTAGACGAAAAGTGTTTCAGCAAAAATGGACAAATGATTTCTTTTTTGTAGAAATCCAATCTAAACCTGTGTGCTTGATATGATCGGAGTCCATTCCTGCATATACAAAATACAATCTTAAACGCCATTACGATATTAAAAATCCCCAATTTGATCATTTTAAAGGCGAAGAGAGAAAGAATAACTTACAAAAATTGAGGCAAAAATGTGATAAATCCGAGACCCTTTTTTTTCCTCTGATTTTAGTAGAATGAAAAATAATTTGGGACATGCTAGTTATATTTTTAGTCAAAAAATGACTAAGCATTTAAAAAACTATTGGGATGGACACTTCATTAAAAGTGTTTGCAAGGCAGTGATTGAAATTATATGTCTTGAAAATAAGAAAAAGATTTTGCTAAAATCTGTTTGTGGCCAGGAACGGTCACGAGAAGTATTGAAGAGAGATTTCTACTCATTTTGAATCCAGTCTTAAAGTGCGAAGTCTCTCAAAGGTTTGATTCCTTTTCCTTAGCGGTCATAAAACTACCGATGTTTCTGATACTGTTCTGCTTGTAATTTTGAAATTTGGAATTGATAGGACATTTAATGTTACAGGAGAACTACTTTGAATTCGATCGATGAAAGGAATTACCACAAGAAAAGATAAATTTCAACCATAAAAACAAAATTGGGAAGGTTTGATGCTTCTTTATTATGAGTAACAACGTTTCGAGCTTGTGTGCTCATCTTCTGGTTCCTCGACATATATGACAGTTCATTAGCAAAATTAACAAGAATGGGAAATATAACTTTAGATTACTTACATGAATGGATTGTAGTAATAACTATATAAATTAAGGTAAATACTAAATTAACTATATATATATATATATATATATATATATATATATATATATATATATATATATATATATATATATATATATATATATATATGTGTGTGTGTGTGGATTTTATTTTTACTTCCTGCCTAAAGTTGACGCTAAAAAAAATTCTCATCTCAAAATTATTGTTCTGAGCTTTTACTCTCTTCCCCTTAATTGACAATGCTGCAACCTCATTCTTACAGTCCTCTACGAAATACACTAAAAATTAAACAGTCTGGAGTATTTTAAGTACAATTAGCATTCACTTAAGCCACCTTGATTTCTTCCACACACACCCTCTAGTTCAGTGATTCAACTTTTTTTTTCTACTTGACGATGTATTTGAAAAGAAAATATGGGATTATTGGGAATCATACTAAACATGAAAATTTTCTACCATTTAAACAAACCCGTTTAAATAACATCTAATATCTTAGGTGGGCATGGTGCCAGCTCTTGTCCGTTCACGGAGTGGTATGTAATATCCTGAACTTGATGATAAGATCACAAGCTGCCTTCTTTAGGCTATTGATTAGTCCTTTGCATACTCCTTTTTTCTTATGTTCTTCTGTAATCTCTTCGGAAAGAAATGCACAACTCTAATAAAATAATTGACGATTTTGATTGGGCCAAAATTCATGGCAATATAAGATTACAATCTCGGGCAAGATTGCTGCTCCCAATAACCACAAAGTCACCAACTGCGTTCAATACAGGAATAGGAGAAAGATGAACGCAATTCTTCGTCGTTCGTGTAATTGCCCCCGAAACTAAAGGATGCTCCGAATGCCTTTTTACTCCCCTGAAGAAAAACTAATATTGTAAGAATTTATATATCTCTATGTAAAGAATATGTGTATGAATTAATTTTGGTATCCATTTAAATAGTAATAGTTGTTCCGTTACTTAGTATTCATTCCGTTACATTGTCCCACAGTTGTTCTTTAGGGGGCTGACAGAGTTTCGGAACAACCTGTGCTTTCTTAAGAAATCCTTCTCATTTTTTTCGGTAAACTTGAAGATCGGCGGCGCGCCCGAAAAGTGTTTTTTTTTTTCAGCCGAAACGACACTAAGTTGCGTTTATGTTTCGTTCATCCGCGCATGAATATTCATTCGCGTTTGGTTAAATAAAAACTAAAAAAAAAACCGTTAGAACATTATTCTATTGTGAGGGAACCCCACGTGGAATCTTTTAAGCAGACGGCCCGGTTAGGCCTAAATTGGTAAGCTTCCTTCCCCCTCCTTTCACAAGCGGTAGTCTCGAACCGCGTTCCCCACGATTCACCTTTACGCGGACTAGAATAGCCTCTGCAACAAGATTCGAGGCCATTCGATATTAGAGCTGTTTCCCGCTAACCCCCCTCGGGGAGAGCCTCGAAGATAAATAGTGTTCGACTCCCATGAGGAGACACAGAGTTGAGAAGTCTCGCCCAGACCCCAGAAGATTCCCCATGATTCTAAGTCAAGTGCTAGCAACAAAGCAAAGTGACAGCTGGACTATTTTGTGTATTTGGAATTAGCCACAGTCAGGAGGTAATTCCACTGAACGATCACCCCGAGTGATTTTCCCGACTTCTCTCATCAACTCCTGTCAAAGCCCTCCTCATTTTGGGTAACTGAAATACTCTCCCCTGGACCGGAAGTTACCGCCCCCCCGCCCCTGTTTTTGGAGAACCTTCATCCTTTGAACCTCCCGATCAGAAGTTCCGGGCGGCCTCACCCCACGTGCAGAAGACATCCGTTAGCCAACTCCTCTCCTCTTCCTTCAGTAACCTAATTGAGCTAATTCCCCTCCTATTTTGAATAGTCTCCTCCTGTAATACCTTAAGTTCTAACTTCATATTCTCATTTATAACTACAATTCCCCCTTTCATTTACTGATGTGATTTTGCCCGTTAATTCTCTGAGGTAATTTTACCAATCAATTCTCTCATTATTTTTGTGTAAATAAAATTATATTTTTGTATATGTCTCTTTAAATAACCTTGAGCTTTGCAATTGTCCATAATTTACCTGACCTAGTTGCACTCTCTCGCTATTCAGCCCGTCTAAACTCGTGGTTTTCCGTCCCTTTTGTTGGTTCACTTTCAAGTTATTGGTCCCTCCCTCATAGATATAATATGGTATTGATATAATGTAATGTCATACCACGACATCTATAAACAATTATGATTATATACTGGGAGGCTGTGCACCCAAGACACCCGCAATTGATTGAAACTCAGGATCATCGCAGGGGGGTCCACCCCACAGTGATATCTCCGCCACGAGCAGTCCCCTTGAATTTACTCAAAAAAGGTGAAACATATAGGAACAGGGACGAAATATTTTGCGTCCCATCGGTCGCGCGGCCGAACTTCAGGTTTACCTTTTTTTTTCAAAAGAAGGATATATTTATTGAACATTATGACCAAAGGTCAGAGTAATCGTGCGATGGTCGGTCACTCAGCTGGGAGTGAGCACTACACCGGACTAGAAGAAACCATGAGTAATTATAAAGCAAAAGGCAAGTAAAAATCAAAACCAAATCTATTAATCCAACCTATCCAGAACCAGGAGAAAACTAGTATAAAAAGAACCTAAGAACCGTTATCTAGTGATTTGTGGGAAACGACATGGCACAGGTGAAGGATTAATGGTAAGAAACAGGAAGGTTATAGCTGGTTAGGTGAGGAAGAATGTAGAAGAAATAGGATGTAGACGTGGCAGGATGTATTTTGATGGAAAAGGATGTAGTTGAGATACGATGTCTGTAGATGTAATATGATGTATGAAGAAGTATGTAGATGGAGCAGTGTGTAAATGGCATAGGAGGTAGATGGGTGCAGAATGTAGGGGGGAGTAGAGTGTAGGTGTGGTAGGGTGTAGTTGAGGTAGGATTCAGTAGGGGAAGATTCAGGAAAGGGTAGTCAGTGTGTTAACAGCGATATAAAGTAGAGGAGAGAGGTACTTGGAGAGGTAGTTAATGCCTTACCTGAGCAAACGGCCATCTTTATACCAGGCGATGGTTTCTACTGGGCTACCTGACACGTGGCAGCGGAGTTCCAGACTCTTCCCGGAGTCAACCTCGCTCTTACTGGGAGTCACCTGAGGATTAGGGGAGAGGGGATGTGTGTGAGCAGGTGTTGAATCAATTGGGTACCTGAGTCAACCAAAGCCATCAATTCGGGAGGTCATATCTAACGAAATTTCTAGTATTTTTATTTCAATTATGGTCGTAGAAAAGCTTTAACAAAGGTTGTCAAGAGCTCTAGTTGGCCAAAGCTGTCAAGAAAGGGCCTGAAATAAGGATGGTGAAGAATTTCGAACCAAGATGGTCAAGAAAGAGCCTGAAAAAAGGATATTGAAGAGTTTCGAACTAAGATGGTCAAGAAAGAGCCTGAAAAAAGGATGTTGGAGAGTTTTAAAACAAGGTTGTCAAGAAAGGGCATGACATAGGGATGGTGAATAGATTGAACAACTGTTGTCAAGAAAGGGCTTGAAATAAGGATGCTGGAGAGTTTCAAACCAAAGTTGTCAAGAAAGGGCGCGAAATAAGGATATTAAGGAGTTTCAAACCAAGGTTATCAGGAAAGGCCCCGAAATAAGGATGCTGACGAGTTTCAATCCAGCATTGCCAAGAAAGGGCCTGACATAAGGGTGTCTACAAGTTTCAAACAAAGTTGTTAAGAAACGGCCTGAAATAATCATGTTGATGAGTTTCGAACCAAGGTTGTCAATAAAGGGTCTGAAATAAGGATGGTGAAGAGTTTCGAACCACGATTGTCAAGAAAGAGCTGAAATATGGATGTTGAAGAGTTTAGAAACAAGGTTGTCAAGAGGGGGCATTAAATAAGGATATTGAAGAGTTTTAACCATGGTTATCAAGAAAGGGCCTTAAATAAAGATATTGACGAGTTTTGGACCAAGGTTGTCAAGAAAAGGCATGAAATAAGGAAATTGAAGAGTTTACAACCAAGGTTGTCAAGAAAGGGCCTGAAATAAGGATGATGACGAGTTTCGTCCCAAGGTTATCAAAAAGGGCCTGGCATAACGATGTTTACAAGTTTCGAAAAAGGTTGTTAAGAAGCGGCCTGAAATAAGCATGTTGATAAGTTTCGAACCAAGGTTGTCAAGAAAGGGTCTGAAATAAGGATGGTAAAGAGTTTCGAACCAAGATTGTCAAGAAAGATCTGAAATAAGGATGTTGAAGAGTTTCGAAACAAGGTTGTCAAGAGAGGACATGAAATAAGGATGTTGAAGAGTTTTGAACCACGGTTATCAAGAAAGGACATGAATTAAGGATGCTGAAGAGTTTCGAACAACGTTTGTCAAGAAAGGGCATGAAATAAGGATCTGGAGAGTTTTGAACCAAGGTTGTCAAGAAAGGGCCTTAAATAAAGATATTGACGAGTTTTGAAACAAGGTTGTCAAGAAAGATCTGAAATAAGGATGTTGAAGAGTTTCTAAACAAGGTTGTCAAGAGAGGACATGAAATAAGGATGTTGAAGAGTTCTGAACTATGGTTATCAAGAAATGACATGAAATAAAGATGCTGAAGAGTTTCGAACCACGGTTGTCAAGAAAGGGCAAGAAATGAGGATGCTGAAGAGTTTCGAACTAAGGTTGTCAAGAAAGAGCCTGAAATAAGGATATTGACGAGTTTTGAACCAAGATTCTCAAGAAAGAGCCTGAAATACGGATGATGAAGAGTTTCGATCCAAGGTTTTCAAGAAAGGGCATGAAATAAGGATGTTGAAGACTTTTGAACCCCAGTTATCAAGAAAGGACATAAAATAAGGATGCTGAAGAGTTTTTAATCACAGTTGTAAAGAAAGGGCAATAAAATAAGGATGCTGAAGAGTTTCGAACCAATTTTGTTAAGAAAGGGCCTGAAATAAGGATGTTTACGAGTTTCGACGCAAGGTTGACAAGAAAAGGCCTGAAATAAGGATGTTGAATAGTTTCGACCAAGGTTGTCAAGAAAGGGCCTGAAATAAGGATATTGAAGAGTTTCGAATCAAGGTTTTTAAGAAAGGGCCTGAAATAAGGATGTTTACGAATTTCGACCAAGGTTGTCAAGAAAGAGCCTGAAATAAGGAAGTTGACGAGTTTTGAAGCAAGGTTGTCAAGAAAGGACCTGAAATAAGGATGTTGACGAGTTTCGACCCAAGGTTGTCAAAAAAGGGCCTGAAATAAAGATGTTGACAAGCTTCGAACCAAGGTTGTCAAGAAAGGGCTTGAAATAAGGATGCTGAATAATTTTGAACTATGTTTGTCAAGAAGTTTCTGAACTAAAGCAGTGTAAGAGAAACTAAACATAATTGAAAGGATCACTTCTAAGCTATAGTGGTTAAGGATAATATTGGCTCTCAAGGAAGTTTGTGAACTAAGAATGTAATTTATAAATATACTAAGTTTTATGAGGGGAGGCCATTAATTCAATTTCTCAACATAACTGCAATAAATTGTTCCATTTTTTATGTTGCGGGCATACCTCATCATCATCTTCTACACTGTCAATCTCCTACTTGTTTTTCGCTGTTTATCTGACCTTCGTTCGCAGTTAAATTGGAAGGCTCCTTGAGAATTTGCACAAACTTGATGATCACCTTAACTCTAATGATTAGCAAATGCTAACCGGATAATTTACAATAACAATGATGCTTAGCACAACTCTGATAATCAGTATAATCCCGATATTCAACACAACCTTGTTCATCATTATAATCCTGATACTCAGCACACATCTGATAATTATCAACATAACAATAATAACATCGGGGCTATGCTAATTATAATCAGCATAACCCCGTTGTTCAGCACAACGTTGTTCATCATCATATTCCTGATGCACAGCACAACTTTGCTAACAGTATGAAACAAAATTTTATTATTTTCTTGCTCCTGGGTTAAATATGTCATTTCCAAGTTGTTCGTAACTAAGTTAAATGAGAAAAAAAGTCTATTTTGATAACCAAAATTTCTTTTTGAAAGTAGGACACCGAATTTCTAAATTTGGCCATTTGCAAAATAATGTCAGGGTATTATTAATTTGGGGGAAAAAATTGAGAATATATAAAAGGCTTTAATATTTGTTGAAGCATGGTAGAAAATATTCAATCATATTAAAAAAAAATCTTTAGAGTGTTGTAGAATAATATTTGTTTTTAAGAAACCTTCCAAAACATTCTAGATTTAATGAGAATGTTATGAAGTTTCAAGAACTTTCTAGAATAAAACCCTGCAAACTTTAAACTTATAGAATATTCTGGAATATTACTTCCTAAATATTTATAGAAGGATTCACAGCTCTTTCTAACATAGTGAACACACCAGAAAAGATATGGGATCAAGAGGCCGCAATCATTCTCTAGATGTATTCCGTTAAATCTGTGGTCAATTCATCAAAACGAGAGGCAAAAATGTTCGGTGTTGAGGAATCTATGAGAATGTGTGAACCTTACAAAACATAAGTTGGCATACCAGTTGGGAACCAAGACAAACCCTAGGCACCTTATTTTTCCTGTGAACACTGCAAGAAATCTTTGGAAGGTAAGAAAATTGTTTATTGTAAAGAGTACAGTATTAAATATCACAAGTATTTAAGTATTATGTTTGTTTGTAAGCCAAATGAGTAATTAAGAGCCATGGAGTTTGCCATTCACAGGATTTGTCGTGAACCCACTGACCATTCAATCAACTGAAACTTCTGCAGGGTGTAACCTACCAAATGTAGAAGTGGCAAAAAATGCACCTGCTATAAATCCTGTTCCGATCTTCCTGTACTTACCCTTCTTGAAAGGAATAAGCCACCTTCAGAATAAAGTAACAATTGAGAAGCTGAAAGGATCAGTGAAGTTGTAAGCTACAGTATCAGAGAGAAATCCATAGTATATAAACCAATGAGACCCCAATGACCTTTTCAGAGATCTTGGCTTGTCAAATTCAAATGCTGAGATTTGGATTTTCAGGATCAAAGAGTGGGATTTAGTGGATGTAATCCAGATGAATGGAAGCTCTTCATTGACAGCTCCTCAAAAATAATTAAATCTGTACTTCTTGATATTCGGAATAAGTAACCATTCCTTCCTTTGACACATTCGGTATATCTCAAGGAGGACTACAATTCCCGCTAAAAGCTTTGAATTATAAGGAATATTGTTGTGAAGTGAATGGAGACTTAAAATGGCAGCACTTTTCATGGGTCTCCAGAGAGGTTTTATCAAGTTCCCATCTCACCTCTGTCTTTAGAATAGTAGAGATACCACAGGACATTACCACAAGAATCATTGTTTCAACGGAACTAAGTTTTCTGTTAAAGGGAATAGTAATAATGTCAAGCGGGAGCAATTGATATACCTTTAAAATGTGCTGTTCTCTCAATTGCATTTAAAATTAGGTCCAATGAAACAGTTTGCTAATGCTCTTAACAAAGAGTCTGAAATCTTCCAGTACCTTAAAATGTTTCTTTCCCAAACTATCTGAGGCAAAGGTGAAAGCTGTGGTGTCTGTGTTGAACCACAAATCAGGAAAATCATAGTTGGTTCAAACTTTCATGAAAGGAAGCCTGGAAGAGTTTTGTTTCGGTATGTCATGGCTTTTGGGGGCAACCACAAGGCTGACAGTTATGTGGAACTGGTTGAAAATTTAGAGAAAAGCTCTGGCCAAATGGACTGCAAGATATCGCTGAAGATGCACATCCTTGATGACCATCTTGACAGGTTCAACCAGAACATGGAAGCATACTCAGGGGGTCAAGGGTACCGCCTCCATAAAGATACACTGAACTTTGTGCAAAGATACCAAAGATTTTAATTTTTTTTTTTTAAGAGCTCATCTGGCGACTGCCTACTTGGGCATTAGTCGCCGTATTAAAACTGGCCTAGTTCTAGGCTACTTTAAAATGAAATTAAAGAGAAAAAAAACACCCCAAAAAGGGGGAAAGGAAGCAAGCTGGTGCGTTGGAGAGAGGTACCCCCGGCGCAGGAGCGTGCAACTAAAGGAAAAAACAAACAAAAAAAACAAAAACAAATGCAAAAAACAAAACAAAACAGAAAAAAACAAACCTTGCTTAAATAATAGGGAGAAGACCGGCCTCTCCCAAGAAGTCAACAAGTCCACAAGTCAATGTGCATGAATCTGTCCCAAGTACAAGGGACAGGTGGTAGCGACCCCGCTCATCCCGGTACCGGGACAGGTATCGTGCGCGAAGATCACCCAGACTGGGACATTCGACAAGAATGTGCCGAACAGTCTGGGGGACGACGCAGTCGTTGCAATAGGGCGCAGGCAAGCGCTTCATCAAATGGCGATGCGTCACACGAGTGTGTCCGATTCGGAGACGACAGAAAGCAATAGAGAAGCCGCCGCGGCATTGGGGGATAGGTCCATGGGAACAGTCGCGGCGCAATGGAACGCAACTTTAAGTTCCCTTCGACCATCTCCCATCTTCTTTGCCAAGCAGTCCGAAGAGCTGCCCGTATTCCTGCCATGTAGTCGGTGTGAGGAAGAGCGAAACGCTGGTCCGGTCGCAGAGTCCTCGCGGACTCTTTGGCGCCCTCATCGGCGCGCTCATTCCCCGTAATTCCTACATGTCCAGGAACCCAGCAGAAGATAATCTCGACATCTGCCCGGCTCGCCAAAACCGTGGCGTCACGGATATCGCGAACCAGGGGATGCGGAGATTCCAATACCTCGAGAGCACTCATGGCACTTTGTGAGTCGCTATAGATCATAATCCGGTCTCCGAACCGGGCACGTCGCGTAATCTCCCGTACCGAGTGGTGTATTGCCACCAGCTCGGCCGTGAAGACAGACGCAGCGCCTGGTAGAGCCCCGCTGACTTCAAACAGAGGGGATACGGCGTGGAAGCCGACCCCCTCTTGGGACTTGGAGCCATCCGTATACACTGGCACGGTTCCAACGTGACACAAAGTGTGCTCCAAAAAGGTCGAACGCAATACTCCCGGCGCAGTACAAGCTTTGGGAGCAGAGGCGTGGCGACAAATAGCCAAATGTGGTACCCTCTAGGGTGGCGTCCTGGGCAGAACCAGGGGCGCCACCGGCCCGAGAGCTATATCTACCTCTCGAAGGAGTTTCCTGGCCCTAAACGCAAAGAGCTTAGGGTCTGACTGGCGTCTCTCGGCGGCATAGGCACCATCGAGATCAGCTGCGGATGCAGTGAAAGCTGTTGGCGACTGAGGAAGGCACCGGGCTCGCGCGTACAGGTGAGTGATGTACTGCACGCGGCGCAGAGCTAGTGGCATCTCCCTAGCATCGACCAACAGGCTCTCAATGGGGGAAGTGCGGAAGGCACCGGTCGCAAGGCACCGGTCGCAAGGCAAAGGCCGGTGTGGTGGATCGAATCCACCTTCCGCAATAAACGCTTGGCTGCGGATGCATAAAACTCGCATCCGTAGTCGAGCTTCGAGCGAACAAAGGATCGATAAAATGTAAGGCAGTAGCCCTATCAGTGCCCCAAGCGCTGAACGACACGGAACGGAGAATGTCTATGGCGCGGGTACAAGAGACCCTAATGCTGCGAATATGAGCCTCCTAGGTGAGCCGTCGGTCAAATACAAGACCAAGGAAACGGTGCGACTCAACCACATCCAGGCGCATCCCATTAAGAAACAAATCTGGGTCGGGGTGAAGCCGTGGATGGCGGCAGAAGTTCACCACCTTAGTCTTTGCCGAAGAAAACTGAAACCGGTGCGCTTTGGCATAGCGAGAGACGCGGTTCAATGCCTGTTGGAGTGGACGCTCCAGAGTTGGCATCTGGGCCGCGCCAAAAGAGATCGAAAGGTCGTCCACGTAGAGCGTAGCGAGAACATCTTCCGGCAGCACCGAGGTGATGCCGTTGATGCTCAGGGCAAAGAGTGTGCCACTGATGACACTTCCCTGCGGGACACCCTCTTCCTGCTCCTTTGGGTCGGAGAGGGCTCCCCCACCCGTACGCGGAATCGACGATCTCGCAAAAATTCAGATATAAACATTGGGAGGCGTCCCCTCGCCCCCATCGTGTGGAGAGTCTCCATGATACCGTATCGCCATGCGGTATCATGGGCCTTCTCCAGATCGAAAAAGACCGTGGCGCAGTGCTGTCTACGAAGGAAAGCCTCGCAGACGGCATTTTCCAGTCGGAGCAGAGCATCCGACGAGGAGTGGAACTTGCGGAAGCCGCACTGTGCGGAAGACAGATGGCCTCCGCTGTATAGGAAAAAGGCTAATCTAACATTTACCAATTTCTCTATCAACTTGCACACGCAAGAGGTTAGAGAGATTGGGCGGAAACCGGTCGGAGTAGAGTGATCTCTCCCTGGTTTGCGAAAGGCGAGCACAGTAGCGGTTCGCCAGGAGTCTATGAGAAGACCTTCCACCCAGATCCTGTTGAACAAATCTAAGAGAAAGGCCATGCCTCGCTCACCCAGGTGTCGAAGCATGGCGTACGGGACATCGTCCGGACCATGGGCGGTGTCCGCGCACGAAGCGAGAGCGGAATGCAACTCACTCACAGTAAACTTGTCGTTGAAGGGTTCTCCGCCTCTGGAGGTAAAGTCCAGCCGGCGGCCTTCCGCGACATCACAACGTACATTGAATGCTGGTGGAGCAGCATCACGGCTGCTCCACACTTAGCGCAACTCTTATAATCAGCATAACCGTTACAATCAGCACAACTCTTATAATTAGCATAACCGTTACATTCTGCACAACTGTTAAAATCAGCATAACCGTTACACTCAGCACAACTCTTATAATCAGTATAACCGTTACACTCAGCACAACTCTTATAATCAGCATAACCGTTACACTCAACACAACTCTTATTAAATCAGCATAACCATTACACTTAGCGCAACTCTTATTATCAGCATAACTGTTACACTCAGCACAACTCTTATAATCAGCATAACCGTTACACTCAACACAACTCTTATTAAATCAGCATAACCGTTATAGTCACCACAAACCCAACTATAAGCACATTCCTGCCGATTCTCATAACACCGGTGATGATCAGAATAATCTTCACCGCTCAACATAACCCCGTTGACGATCAACATAACCGGTGATCATCGAATCAACCAGTGTCGACGGTGGAGGCTGCTTACCTGGACCGATAGTGGGATGGCGACCGAGAAGTGGGTGGAGTAACGAGACGACCCGGCGCTGTTGTTCGCCACACAGTGGTATTCGCCAGCATCTTCCGCCCGAACACCTACCAGTACCAGCGAACCACCCACCACCCACGCCCGATCCGAGGAGTGGATAGGCAACGAACCGTGGAACCAGCTGTGTGCAGAGAATTGAGGTTATTTTCCATATATTTTGAAGGTTTTTGAAGATACCTTTGAGACCTGATCTTCAGGTCATCTTTCCATTCCTTCAAACTTTCAAACGCAACGAGGGGTGGATTCGAGTAAAATAGAGGTATTTCAAGGGTATCTAGCGATCCTTTGCGGGGAAATATAGGGTTATTTGTTATTTGGCTTTGGTGGGCAATATTTTTGCGGGGCATTTTTCGATATCATCTTCAGGCCATCTTTCCGTGTAACTAATCTTTCTATCGTAATTTTTCCCGCAATAGGATCTTTATTGCCTAATACCAAGATTCTTTAAAAGAAAAACAAACCTGCAAATTTCAGGTAGAAACCTTTTAGAAAGAAGTTTATGGTGGGGAAATTAGGGAAAGTGAAAAATCTGTTTGGGTCACTGATGCAAGTAACCCCCAAAATGGGGCTTAAACTTTACCCACAGTTCCTTACAATAGAGTTGGGGGGGGCTTAAGGGGAAATAAGCTTAAAATATTAAAAACAAATTACTCGAAAGAAGTGTAAGTACGACCTTAAGGATGATTAAGGGAGGGGAAGCTCAATGCCCTTACATGGTCCCCCAGAAAGTGTGGGTATGGGATGTGTGAGTGTTGGTGTGGGGTGTTTGGGTAGGGATGGTGTTAAAACTCTGTTTTGTTGTTCTTTTGATCCAGCTTGTTTAGAAATGCCTTAATAACCACCAAAATTGGCACTGTTCATACGACGTGATCACTAAGTACAATGTGGCACCCATAAGTTAATTCCGCAACTGAGTGTCACTCAGTTGCACTCAAGAATCCCCCAACTTCCCCTACTTTACTTTCACATCTCATTCACACCATCTCCCATACAAAGCACTAAAGTACACACAAATATTCAAAAGTACATCATGTCCTACGTAAGTACTTTTAGTACATTTAGCAGCTGAATAACCTTCAGTGGCACCCCTCAGCGGCACTCTGGGATTAATATAATTTGTCCTGCTTTACCCACCACTCCGACCATCATATTCCACCCACAAGTAACTATGTTGTGTTTTCCTTCCATGCTTTATGTTTGTTATTTCCCCAGATAATGGGCGTTGGCGTGTATTAATACATGAATGACTCACTTGTATTGTGGCGGTGGATGTCCCTGAGCGAGGCACGGTAGCATGACGTCACCTCCTGTTTTGGCACTCACTCGGGTGGCGCGCTCGCTGATACGTGGTGGCACTGATCCCTGTGGCTCTGAAAAGAGCAAAAGAAACCCGATTGTGACTACATCTTAAGGGAAAATGGTACTATTAATCATAATAATACTAATAATAACAACAATAATAACAATAACAACAATACCAATAACAATAATAACAACAACAATAATAATAACAATAACAACAATAATAATAACAATAACACTACTACTACTACTAACCAATGCTACCACACCCTTCTCTTTCGAATTTTGCTTCTTCTATCTCCTTCTCTCATATCATCCACCACAAGTTCAGGCGCCTTCTGGCTACACCATAATGCCTAACACAGCACTCAGAAAATCATTTTGTCATTGTCTAACTAATACTACTATAACTACTTAAAATATTATTATTATTACTCTTACCGTCTTCAATGATCTTCAACTCACAGATATAACTCCCACACTCACATTCCCATCATATCTACCACGACAGACAAATCATTTTTTTTAATGCCTAGCCATTGATTGCTCCCATTACTCTTTCGACCTTCTACAGGTTTTTTCGATTCGTCATCACACCGATACAATATACAAGCATCCGTACACCTACACATGCTCACGCACAAATACTCATACAACTAACAAAACTCACACATTCGCCCAACTTAATTAAAGGGACAGGAAAGTTCATAACTTATTGTCGACATTCCTTTAATTTATTCCGATTCCATAAATTAAATCAAAATTAATTTAGTCAAACAGAAGCACTATCATTTGGAAGATAATTCACTTCATAAATTTCAATATTTAATCGAGATTCTCTTTAATCTAAGAAAAAAAATTCGCTTAAGTTCTTTTTTAAAATGCAGTTTTACATTTTAACTCTAATCAACTGAATCTTCCTTTTTCTTTTGAGTCATTTTACTATTTTGTCCAATTTCTGTCAACCGGACAGTTTTATTTGTTTCTCTAACTTTTGTTTATCAGAGAGTTTTGTTTGTTTGTCTAACCTTTGTCTATCAGAGAGTTTTTTGTTTCTCTATCAAAGTGTTTTGTTTGTTTTTTAACTTTTGTTTATCACAAAGTTGGTTTTGTTTGTCTAACTTTTGTGTATCAGAGAACTTTGTCTGTTTCTCTATTAGAGTGTTTTGTTTGTTTGTCTAACTTTTGTCCTTTAGAGGGTGTTGTTTGTTTCTCTATCAGTGTTTTTTTTTCTCTAACTTAGTCTATCAGAGAGTTTTGTTTGTTTGTCTATTTTTTTCATCACTGAGTAGTTTCTTTGTCTAACTTTTGTCTAGAAGTGTTTTGTTTGTTTGTCTAACTTTCGTCTATCAGAATGATTTGTGTGTGTTTATCCAACTTCTTCCCCAAAACTGTTTGCTTGTCCAAAGGGTCCGTGAACTGTGTTTAGAGATTTTGCAATGGTTTTTATATAAATATGTTTGTCCATTCCCTTCATATTTACCTGTCTGTACTATGAAAGTCAAAACACTTTTTTTGACGCAAGCTAATACATATCCAGAAAGTTAATTTTTCCTATTATATTATAACCAATTGTATAATATTACAGAAATGGGACCTGCGACTAAATTGATCTAGTAATCGTATACAATTTTAAGAGATGATCGCAACAAGCAAGAATGGACTGCAGGTAAAAGATAGGTTAATCACTCTCTGGAAATTATGACCGTCTGACAATGGTACATAGATGTTAATACGCTTGATATCATATGGATATACGAATTCTCCTACACCAAACAACTTGATGAAAGCTGTGGTGGCCATTAAGTTCTCAGTAAAAGTTGTAGCTTGTCTCAGGGCAAAGGATATCCCTAAACTTTGTCCCTCTTGGGTGACGATATCCACGGCGAGTCTACTGTCCTGTTATCTTATGAGCTCTGACGTGATGGTGTCAAAAACTACAGTTTTTATGCCATGATGTAGTTTTCTTATCTCCTCTCTAAGTGTGACTGTATCGAAAAGGAAAAGGAGTTCTGCGGGAACTGGTCTCCCCTTGCTCTAGTAAACCGTTCACAGGAACGAGGTTTGCTAAGCTCGGACCTCTATTTAAACTGCGGATTGGGCCTGTCGGCAGGAACATTTGCTTTAGCCTCGGTCATTGTGGAAAATTCATTCTTAATCAAACGCCTTATTTGTTCGACTGTCCACATCTCTACTATTTGCGTATCCCAACTGTTTATTTGTGCCTGTCCAAAGCTCCATCATGTATGTCAATAATGTTTTTTGCTTGTTCTTTACTGTTCATTTGTTCGCCTACATATTAGTTGTCTTTGATCGAGCATATCTATCATCTCTCTTTCTTTTCGGTTATCATCCGTCTGCTTTGGCGGGGGTCTATCACTTTACATCATGTTTGTCTATTGGCCCCCTTCCCTCACTTCTGTCTACTAGCCGTCGTATTTTTCGACTATCTATCAGTCGTCTTCCACTATGCCTTCCCTCACGCATGTCAATTATCATGTTCATCACTTCTTTCACGCATGGCTAACATTGTCTTTATCATGATTTTTTAGCAACCTTATTCAAATTTCCATACTTAGCTGTCGTCCGCCCTCACACCTCTCTACTACCTGTTTTCATTCCTACCTATCTATCAGTCTCCTTCCTTCACGTCTATCCACCAGCTCTCTTTGCCGAAGCCTATCTGTTATAGGAGAGCTCCCTCGCTTTTCTGTTGTGACAGCGCTCGCTCGCTTCTCTTCTCGCAGATTCATTTAAGCTGACAGAAGTTATCTCCGCATCGAAATTGCGGCAGGTTCACCCAAGACAAACTTTTGTCTCAAATCTGGCCGCAAATAGACCTCATTTACATATTTCGAGGTCTTCCTCGAAGGAAACCCCCTTCTTCCCCTTCCTTCCTATCATTTTCCCTCAACTCCCATTGTTCCATCGCTCGATGAAGACAAAACACGAAGCTATGAAACCTGAACACAGATGAGACGTGCGAAACGTGATTGAGGCAGTCGTTGAGCAGCGCGCATGTGTTATTTGCACTCGGATAAATGGGTTCAGGAGAAACTGTGGCAATGCCAATTAATAGATATTATAAAAGTATTTAAAAAAGTGCTTAAGTTAGAAAAGATAATTGTGTAAAAGTTACATTGACCCCAGAACCTGATAGACTCGGGATGGGAGGGGGGGTTATTGGGGGCAATTGTTGATGTAGGTAATCACGGCTCGTCCTCAAAAAAGAGGAATAACTTCTATGGTATTCAAAAAAGGTGTATTGTTATGTGTGTGTGTTTGGAGAAGTGGTTGTGTTTTATAAATGTTCAAGCAGCTATTATTGACGTACATACGTGTTTAAGTGTATGTGCGCAATTGGAAATGAGAAGTTGTTGTATGTGCTGTAAATGTTTGCTTGTCTGCGTTTTATCGAGAGCGGTGTTAAATGATACGTGTATGTGTTTGGAACGAAGAGGGTTTCCTATGTGACGTGTTTGCGTTAAAAAGAGAGATTTTTACACCACCGTACAAAACTAGAGAAAAAAATACCCAAATCTATATTTTCATGAAAATAGTCGTTTAATTTGTATGAAAATTGTGCAGCATGAAAATTTCCTCTGATTGGGTAAAAGTTACGTTTCATGGACCAGATTCTAAAAAAAAAATTATGAGGAAATTAATGTAGATTTAAAGAGTGAATGCATCAAAAATTATAGAACGATAAGTATAAATCCATCAGAAACAAGAAAATAATTGAAATTGCCCTTGTTCCGAATGATTTGGTCCAATCTTCTGCCAAAGGACTTCCATTTGTCGCATTGTTCGAGCGTGATTTTCTTTCCTTCTCGTTCTAATTTTTGCCAACATTAATCGGCTTCCGAGCCACAACATTCACACGAAGTATCTTCCATAGGGGTTTTATCAGGTTTAAATCATGGTTCTGCGCAGGCCATTTCACCACGTCGAAATTTTCAGCATTCAAGAACTGCTTTATCTTCTTTTTTTTTGTGGCAGTGAGCATTACCCTGCATGAAAACAGGTTCACCTACACCCCATGTTCTGAGTGAGGGGAGCCCATGTTCCTAAAGCAGATTATTGTATCCCGCAGCATAACTTTGCCGCGTAAACAGAGAGGCGGACAAACTACAACGCATGAAAACATGCACCACACTATAACACTGGTACCTCTAAACTTAATCGTCTTTGTCACGCATGCGGGATACAGTCATTAACATCTATGACGAGTTACATGACCTTTCATATCCCATTCGAATATATTGACTTTCATTTTGGAGCTAAATAAACACTTTACTACTTTTCAGCACTCTACATGACGTGCTCAGTAGCGAAGGCCAATCTAGCCGCCTTATTCATTTTACTTTTGAGTGGTTTCTTAACAGTGTTGCGTCTATGAGTCTCATCTCTCTCACATGACATGAGACAGTTTGACAAGACATAGTCTAGTTCAGGTTCCTGGTAACTTGTCGCAAAATACCGGCTGCTGTCTCAAATTGTCCTTCATCGACATTTGAGGCATCGTGCGATCTTCTGTAGAAGTTTTTAGGGAGCGACCAGTTTTACTTGTTGACTCGCAGGATCAGGTATCTTCATGGAGAATAAATAGACGTGAAATTACGCTGTTTGATCGACTATAATGCCTCAAAATCTCATTTTTTAACTAGTCAACTGGTCAAGCAGCTTCTGAATGATTTGGTGACCTTAACTCGTTTAGCGATCCTAATAAATGAGTAATCCCATGAGAAGCAGTCTACAATACACATAAGAATGTTAAGAAAATTTACGTGCTCACCGAAAGTTATAAGTTATCGTTCTCTAGTTCTGGACGTATTATTTCGAGTTTGTTTTATATGAAACTAAACTAAAGAATATTTGTTGCATTTTTTTCATGGAATTTAAACCAGTATTTTCAAGAAAATGTAGATTTTGGGTATTTTGTTCTCTAGTTTGAACCATTAGCCTATGTGTTTATGTGATTAGAAGGCGCTCTTGAATAAGTTTGTGTGTGTTTTGGAAATTAGGGTTAATTGGGGGGTGGGGGGATGAGGTGCTGTATGTGTTTTGGTTTTGGATAAAGCTCAATCCGGCAGCGCTGGATCTCGCAAGTATCGTTGATCCAGATATGCCATAAATATGAGCGGGCACCGTCGATGAATTGAATGATAGGGCTACGGGCGGAGTCGCCACGCAATGGTGCATAACTTCATGTTCCCAGGAGCCGTCTCCCATCTTATTACCACACCTATCGAAGAGCTGCCTTGATCACCACCATGTATTCGGTGATGGAAAGAGCAAAACAGAATGTTGAGTCAGCCTAGCTTTGTTCATAGGTACGTTTATTCACCCATACCTATACATGTTCAGAACCCATTGTAGAAGTCTAAATACCGTGTACGCAGAAATACTCCAACACAAGCTGCGTGCCCTTTCGTATCTCTAAATGCAACTCTCGCCTCGAATTCTCTGTCACCATTTTTCGCGCCACCGTAAACTCCGAGATGGCTCGAAGGCGTGAAAGACACTGTCTGCCCAAAGATGAAAAAAGGTCTTTCGCGCGACGATACGGATTTTACGGGAATTCGATTCTCTCTCTCGATTTCTGCTCGCGAAGGAAATAACAGGAAAACTTCTCCCTGGAATCAGGCAGAAGATCTTAGACCTACGTCGAGTGTGTGTAGAGCCCGATCCACAAAGGAAACCATTCACCGGCTGCAAGGAAGGAACTTCTCGGGGAATTGGTTGTTGCCGTCACGGTACTTGTAGGTGCCAAACTTTTCGCCCCCCCCTTCACAGTATGAGGTTACACAGGAATTCCCTCGGCGGATTACCCTAGACGTAGCTAGGTAATCGGTTTTGGTTACCCACTCCAGAAGCCGAATAATCAGACAGGTATTTCGAGGAAGAAGTCCGATTTGAGTTACCGTTTGGCTCACCTTCGTGATCCGGCATAGGATCATTATATCCCGGTCTAGGATTACCCTCTCATTCGGTAACCTTGGACGGCCGGACTAGGTGCGATCATCGTCACCAGAAGAAGATCTTCACCGTCCCCTTCAAAAATACTTACGAACTCAAAAGGTATCGTTAATTGAATTATCCCCTCCCCTAACTTTACCAGCTTATTTGTGAACTAGAATTCTCATCCCGAGCCCATAACCTCAATAATAATATTCCATTCATCCTGTCGGATGTCATTAAGACGCAAGCATCCCTGTGAGTAGTTTTCAAGTAATCCCCACGACATTTTTGTAGACTTATTTATTCAGTGCAAGATTAATTCTATTTATATTTATATACCCTGTTGCTTATTTCCAATTCATGTACATGAAAGATTATTTTTTTGTATGTGTGTGTTTAACTATTTTGGACGATCCTTTGGCAATTATTAAGCAATCCACTCGGCTTAAATCTCAATATTACACCGATCCACCAATGGTTCGCTTTTACTGAGTGTGGGACACACTCAGGATATTCATCATCTTAGTTTTGATCAAAAGAAAGGTGTATTGGATACGCTTCACCTCCTCTTCACCTCGGGGCGGTAATAAAATATATGTGCATGAAGTGGGACTGGGATTACCCACTCACTAAACTTCGACACCCATCACAAGACCATCTCAAGATCCCTTCAGGATGCAACCGCCGTGGCTTAACGGATGCTGCACACAAGATAGTGCGGAGAATCCAATGCTTCAAGGGCATTCTGTTTGCTCTGTATGTCACTATTAATGACAAAATTGTGCCAGGACCGGGCATATTCTTCAGGACAAAGCAGTAAGATTCAACCAGTTCGGCTGTAAAGATGAACGCAGCGGCTATAAGGCACCCTCCGGCTTCAAACGAAGAATATAAAGCGTAGACGTAAATTCTTCTTTTGTTCTTGAAGCTATTTGTGTACACCAGTACGGCTTCAGCGTGACACGATGTATGCTTTAGATCTTCGAACGCAATATTCCAGGGCCTGTAAAAGCATTGGAAAAAGAGGCGTAGCAGCAAACATTCCGAGCTGGTATCAACTAGAGTGTTCTCTTGGGCAGAACCATTCCCGCAACCGGCCAGTGTGTTACAGGAAACTTTCAAAGCAGTTTCATTCGCCAAAACGCGAATGGCTTATGATATGATTAGTAACTCTCTTTAGCTGTATCCGACCAGTGTCTCTAAGGAAGCTCTCATTCGGGGACATGCGGAAAGTACCAGTCGCCAAGCGGAGATCAGTTAAGTTAATCAATTTCACTTTAAGGCAAATTGAGCTTGGTTGCGGATCCTTAGAATTAATGTACATTCCGTAATTTAACTTAGAATAAACAAAAAAACGGGCTAAAAATAGAAGAGTATCCTTATGAGCACACTAAATGCTGAACAAAACGGAGGCTGCAAATTTGCAGCTTCTAGGAAAAGTGTCGGTCAAAAATAAGACAAAGTAAACAGTGAGACTACAACACATCCAAATAAGGTAATCCTCATTTTTTCATAATATTAACCAATCATTAGCCAATTTCTATCAACTTGCACAGTTGTAAATTTAGATAAATTGAGAGAAAACTGGCCGGGGTAATCTCTCTTCGGATGGCGAAAAGTCAGGGCGGTTGCGATTCGCCAGAAATCTGGGAAGACACCCTCTTTTGAGATGCTTTTGAGCAAAGATTACAAAAAAATGGCACGCTTCTCTCACCCAGGGGTTGTAACATTGCACACGGGATATTTTCCGAAGCAAGGGCGGTATCCTTGCACGAAGTGAGAGCGGCACTTAGCGTCAAAAAGGTGGTTGAAGTTTATCCGTACTTGGAGGTGATATTCAGGCTTCGGCCTTAAGCAAAGTTTGACATGCTTTAAATTTAGTTGCAACACAATCATGCCTGGAGAAAATGGAAAGATCTGTCGCAAAGTAGTCCACCACGGATACAGGGCCGAAAAGGTAGTCCCGTCATTTTAGAGAAAGAGAGCGGAGGTCATATGAACGCTTAACCCAAATCATTTTGAAACGCCTCCACATCTGCACAAGAGGAAATATCCCACTAAGCAAAGACATATATACTCGCCAAGAAGCAATACGAGTGTATTCACAATGAAACAAAAATTGGCCCTCCGCCAGTGAAACTCACTAAGGTTGTATTAGCAAGGACGTTACTTATAGCGCCTCTATTGAAAGACTAGTTTCAAAATATTATTCCTCGTCTTAACTTGAAGTAGTTTTTCAAACCAAATCTTCGAAAATCAAAATTTTCAAAATACGGCATTTTAAACACCTCTTTTATTAAAAGTTCAGAAATGGCAGGAAATCTAAAATTAAGCCACAGACAATGACCTATCTTCAACAGCTTGATGAGTATGGACGTGGAGTTAGGAAGAATTCATTTTCCTTTTAGCCAATATTAAAAATAGGAAGGGTTGGGTTAATGAGATTAGCAACAGGTTGGCATTATGGCAGAGCATAAAATTTTGTGATAAGCATAAATTTTTCGAATTTTAGACAGAATTAGTTTGGGTCTCGAAATTCACAGCCAAAGTTTGACCTAAACAATCCAAGGCTGGTAGCAAACAAGCAAACAACATATCTGTATTGGTTTATGAAGTTGTTAGAAAGAGGGCAGTAATGCGTTGGTAACAGTTTGTAACCGGTCTAAAACGCAATGGGAAGAGTTTGTAAGAATACTTATTAATATGAACAGGTAGTAGTAGTCGATTGATTTTCGACGATAACATCAGAACCTGTACGTGAATGCTTTTGAAGTAGTCAAGCCGTTGCACTGGACCAGGCCCACTCTCTCAGCCTCCGGAGTCGGAGTCCACTCGTACGCAGGACCGTTACGACTGGAGACTTCCTTGGCTGCAGGGGATGGTCGTGACGTCTTATGTGCCTAGTCACGCCCTCGGCTTTCCACAAAGCCCTGCAACACCGCCTTCATGGCCGTTGGACCTTCCATTTGATCTCGTCTTCCAAATTCGCCGGAGTCGTCTTCGCATGCTAGGGTAGACACACCCTACTTCACCGAGGGTTTGAAATCCGCCGGCTACCCTCAACCTGATTTAGCCCGCGTGTCGAAGTGGTGTACCCGGGTGTGGCCGCTATCACATGCAAACAGTTCCTTGGAGCCACAGGTGAGGGCTGAGCGTCAAGTTGAGATCAGTGACGGACGAGCTACTTTTCAAGAAGAACACGACAATCCCCTCCGTCAGAGTTACTACCCCTACCTGAACGCTCCTCTTTAAAGCGGTTATGGGCCTTTTTTGTCAGAGCACGCCAGGAGATTCTGTCCTGTGCACATTCCTCCAGTTATTTTAGGGCGATTCTGGCGAGGGCTGTGTTCGCCTTCACACAGTCCTTGAAACGCTTGCGGGGCCTACCCCGGTTTCACTTTCCTGGGGATAGCTCTCCGTAACAGTTTTTAACAAAATATGTTTACTAAAGTTTAGAAGTTCTTTAATATGTTGATAACAATTTTGAACACTATATTAACTGCAGTTTTGAACTGCTTAAATGTTTTGAATTAGTTTGTATCACTGATTAAATGTTATGATGACAGTTTGGAAGAATGTAAAATATATTTCTAACAGTTTGCAATAGTAATTAAATGTAATGGTAATAGTTTTCATTAAGCCTGAAAAGCGAGGGTAATAGTTTGGAATAGTACAGGAAATTGTTGTAAACAATTATGGCACTTTTAAATGCGTTGTAAAGTAAAAAAAACAAAAAAACAATCTTTGTAATTGGTTTCTAATTGTTGTAAACAACTTAAAACACTTCTTAAATGCGTTGTGAGGTAATAAATAATACAATTAATCCTCATAACTGGTTGTACTCATATTGGCCAAAAGTGATAAATTGACTTGTTCTCAGGTTAGTCTCTATTTTTAAAGAGAAAGTGAGAAAGATAAAGAGAAAAAACAAGGTATTGACCAAATTCGCTTGCTCCCACTTATTCTGATTTATGACCTTACGACCTTTAAAACATTCAATAATTTCCATACTAACCTTGGGAGGACCTTGGCAATAATATCATTCAAAAGAGAATCTAAAACAAAAGAAGAGTTTGACATTTCGTTAGAATCGGCCGAATTGTTATGATGTCATTGCCAAATACTTCTCGGACTAACCTTGGGAGGACCTTTGATAATTATATCATTCGAAAGAGAATATAAACTAACATAAAGGTTTCAAATTTCGTTAAAATCAGCCGAATAATTATGATGTTATTGTAAAAAAAACTAATTACTGGGCTATCCTTGGGAGATCCTTAGCAATTATATCATTCGAAAGAAAATAGAAAATACAAAGCAACATAAGGGTTTCAAATTCCGTTAGAATCGGCAGAATAGTTACAATGTTATTATCCCCCCCCCAAATAAAAAAGCAAAACGGGGACCGACAGACCGACTGACCGACGAACATAGTGAGATATAGAGTCGCACGTGATGTTATTGTCAAAAAAACTAATTACTGGGCTATCCTTGGGAGATCTTTAGCAATTATATCATTCGAAAGAAAATACAAAGCAACATAAGGGTTTCAAATTCCGTTAGAATCGGCAGAATAGTTACAATGTTATTATCCCCCCCCCAATAAAAAAGCAAAACGGGGACCGACAGACCGACGAACATAGTGAGATATAGAGTCGCACGTGACTAATATTTTGAGAATAATAACTCTACACATCAATAACTACGGGGTTTTCTCTTTGCTCTACCTTCTCGACCATGGGGCCGGAAGGGGGAAATTAAAGCTTTAAGAAAGAGGGTTTTAATGTACAACTTTTACTATACAATTATTTCGAAGTCTTTTTAGCCAACCTGGTATTTATAATAATAATAAAAAGTCGATTTTATGCTGATCAGAAGCAAAGTTGGGACAATTAAATTTATGAAACGACTGATATCAGAAAAGTATACTAGGTGTTTCAAATTCAGTAAATTCTCTGAATACTGTATAATAAATATCTCTGTGCCTTAAAATATAAAAATTATATCTATATAAATATAAGAAATTAAATAAATTAAAAAGAAAGGGAAAAGAGGAAAGTAATAAATTTAAAAAGAGATTAGCGAATCTCAATTTATTTCACTACTATAAGTTTTAACAAAAGTTTCGTGAAAATGATGAGGAACTTGGGTAAGTTTTTGAGGTTTGACAAAATACATTTTATTTGTTTGTATTTTAAGTTTTGAAGAGGAACTTTCCAAAAGGTTTTCCATTTTGCACTGCGTTTATCAGTATTGGATTACATACAAGCAATAAAGAAAGCTCAGGTTCGGTTGTCTATAGATTTTTATTAATGCTTTTCAAATGTAAAAATAAAAATCGTGTGATAGGTAAAAAAAAAGAGAAAGGTAGAGAGAAAGAAAGATATAAAAGAGAAAGAGTTATAAAGAGCAAAAGAGTTATAAAGAGAAAAGGAGTTATAAAGAGAAAAAGAGTTATAAAGAGAACCAGGCAATGGCTTCGCTACTAAGATTAAAGTCTAAAATCTAGACAAAAGCAGCCATGGTTAAATTTTTTTTAATTTTCTGGACTTCGCCAATTATAATCATTTTAAAAAGGAACTCTAGACTAAATTTCCCCCCTTTCAAAATACCACGTTGCTAAAATATAGTTATAGAAGAAGAAGATATATAAAAATAAATTTTCTGAACTTCACCATTTGTAATTCTTTGGGTTTTAAAAAAATCACAAAATTTCGATACTTATTTATTTCTGAACTTCACCATTTTGTTTTTTGATATTATAAAAGAATTATCAGAAATAACTTTGATAAAAAACATAAGTCATAACCAAACTAAGATGAAATTATTATTCAAATACTCAAAAAAATCCCCTTCTTAAATTATAGAGTTGGTGAAAAGGGCGAAAAAGAAATAAATTTATAAAGAGAGAAGGAATTACATAAAGAGAAAGAGTTATAAAGAGAGGAAGAAAGAGTTATAAAGAGAGAAAAATCGTAAGAGAAAAATGAAATTTATTTTAGCAGGACAATGCCCCATGCAATAAATCCAAGCTGACCAAAAACCTAGTTTGGAGAATTGGGGACCACCGCTAGAGAGTGTCCACGACAGAACCCATACTTAAATCCAATAGAACATTTGAATTGAGTGCTTTGGTTAAAGCAGGAAAAAGTACTCTAAAGTGCAAATAGAACATAACTGTATGAAAAATTATAATCTAAGTGGGAAAAGATTGCGTCAGAAATTGCAGAAAATTTGGTCAAACTCGTACTACCAAGAAATATGGCTGTAGTAAAAATAAAAGAGATGCAACTAAGTATTATAATAATCAAAAATAAATACAATTATATATATATATATATATATATATATATATATATATATATATATATATATATATATATATATATATATATATATATATCGTCTTCATCATCACTAACTCTATAATTTAAGAAGGCGATTTTTTTGAGTATTTGAATAATAATTTCATCTTAGTTTGGTTATGACTTATGTTTTTTTATTAAAGTTATTTCTAATAATTTTTTTATAATATCAAAAAACAAAATGGTGAAGTTCAGAAATAAATATAAGTATCGAAATTTTGTGAATTTTTTAGAACCCAAAGAAATACAAATGGTGAAGTTCAAAAATTTAATTTTTATATATCTTCTCTTCTATAACTATATTTTAGCAACGTGATATTTTGAAAGGGGGGAAATTTAGTTTAGAGTTCCTTTTTAAAATGATTATAATTGGCGAAGTTCTGAAAATGTATATAAATTTAACCATGGCTACTATTTTTTAGATTTTAAATTTTAATCTTAGTAGCAAATCGCAAGCTCCCCCTTATGGCAAAGCCATTGCCTGGTATATATATACTAAATTAATAAAACACAAATATCTGATTGCAGCATATGAATGATACTGTAGGGTAATTTATACTTTTGGCAAAATGATTATATTTATGTTATGTTCCTCAGGATGCTTTGCTAAATATAGCAAAGCTGTTCCTTCAACAGAAGCTAAAGACAAATGCAAATCGCTAAACCCGAATTGCGCTTCACCAGCTGACCTTCAGTCCTATATGGCTTTGGTAACGGCCTATTGGTCTAAACATTTTTAATAAGTTTCCAGTACATATCTTCTAATTATTTTCTCTTCGTATATTTATTTTTTAAATGGATGTTTTTTTTTATAGGCCTACCCCCCCCCCCTCGCCTAGGTTTTATTAGAAGTCTTTTTTAAATACGAAATATCAATCCTCAGGATTCTTCATTAAAAATTTTTCTTTTAATTACATTTTGTTTTATTCCTTTTTAGGGTCCAATAGCTATTTCCTCCTGATTAAAATTGAAAATCTATATTTAAAATAACTTCGATAAAACTTTCGAATAGCAGCTATCCTAACTTTTAATAAACTTTCCGAACTTCACCATTTGTAATTCTTTTTGTTTCAAAATACTCCAGAACATTCGATACTCATATTTATTTCTGAACTTCACCATTTTGTTTCAAACTCTAAAGGAACTCTTAGAATGAGCTTGGATAATTTCTTAAAATATACCGAGGTCACAACCGGACTAAGAGAAAAAAATATCTATTATTATTCAACACCTCCCCAAAAACTTGTTCTTAAAGTATACTGTTATAGAAGAAGAAGAGATAGAAGACGATGAATAAATAGTGTTCTATTTTCTCAAGCAATATTCTGGTTTACAAGGTGCTATCGCAGTTTGGATCAACAAAAAATCCTGTTTCTGTATAGATATAAAGGCAATTTGACAGTTACATAAAAATCAAACTCTCATACACTAATTAATATTCACACAAAAACCGGACTATAGATGAAACATTGCTATATGGTAGTCAGATATAAGCCACACGGTATAGTAAGAATAAGCCCAATGGACTTAAAGGATATATTTCTAGTAAGGCTTAGGGAAGTTTCTGGTAGGCTAAATTCAAATTTAAAATAACCTCATAGAGAAAATAAAGCATATTTCTAGATAATACATGAAATATTTATAATGGCTTAAATATTTCTATTTCTGATTATGGGGAGGAGGTGGAATTCGTCCAAGAAGATTTTGTCCTGGTGTGATTTTGCCGAGCTTGAGTTATTTACCGTTTTGGTGGGAATAACATTTTGTGTATTCATCGCAATCAATTAAATAAACAATGACTGATGAATTTTTTAAAAAATGATTTGGTATAGATATGAACTCATGTTGAAAGTTACATAAAAATAAAACTGTCAGAGCCTAATTAATATTCAAACAACAATCGGACTATGGAAACTAACACCCAAATCTACAATTTATCACTGAAAAGGACAAAAAATAACTCCATAATAAACAAAACGAATAAAAAATCATCGTAACAAACCCTTTTCCAAAAGGCCTTTCCCCTCCAGATGACAGTGAAAAATCTATGCGTTTTGGTGAAAAATTCGTTAAAGAAAACTTGACCGGGGTAATTTTTTCTTTCTCTTAGGAAAAATTGCCGGGAAAAGCGGACAACAATGGAATGTAAATTGATGGACAAATTTCCGACAACGGCGAACGTAATTCGCTGTTCGATCGAGTTATATAGACAACTTATATCTATCTATAACTATCTATAAGGTCATCCCATAAGTAATGCCGCCCTTTTTCATGTTTATCATTATTTTATGAATAGAAATCAGTTAATTATTTGAAGTTATTTACATTTAATTATTTATTTATTAATTAAATAAATAGGCCACCAGCCTCCATCTGTCTGCAACTTTTCAATAGCATGTTTGAAAAAAGCGTTTAACTATGATTTTGAAAAGTTCTTTAGGGTTGTTTCGAACTCTTCTGTTGTTGGCATCTTCATTCTCTTCAGGTGAATTGCTAAACCCCTTAAATATAATAATCTCATGGGGCTAAGAAGGGTGAGGATTTTCCATTAGCTCCTAATCAAAATTAAGCTTTTTGTATGGTATTTCTTGGTATACGAGGTCGAGTGTTGTCTTGATGTAATGAGATTCATCTTCTATTGAATAATGTTGGCTTTTTTCTTCAGGCGCTGCTTGAAAACGGTGTGACTGATGACAGGAAACCTCAGTGACGGGAGTCTGATTTGGGTTAATAGATTGAAAATGGACGATGACATTCATATACCACCGAACCCCCCAAAGAATCTTCCTTGGATGAGGCCCCTGATACGGATGGAGTATTGTCTCCCCCCCCCCAAGAATTATCTATTGTCTAGTAGAAAGTTTAATATTAATGT
This sequence comes from Ceratothoa steindachneri, assembly GCA_963969495.1. NCBI lineage: Eukaryota > Metazoa > Arthropoda > Malacostraca > Isopoda > Cymothoidae > Ceratothoa > Ceratothoa steindachneri. The sequence goes on along the minus strand of OZ018317.1, from coordinate 205,375,634 downwards.
ACATCGTACACTCTTCGTCTCGTGTAAGAATCCTACTCAAAAATGCTTCACTTTTTCGTCGAAAAAATGAGAGATGAAGAAATGTGTATTTTTCGTTACAACTCCACCTCTGCATTATTTATTAATTCATAAAAAAACAGGGCAAACAACCAGGCATCTTTGCCCCCATAATTTATAATGAAGCATAAGATTGGTGAGGTTAGTAGAAGTAGAATTGTGTTGATGGTGCAAAGCCTGTTTAGTCTAAAGATTAGACTGCTTGGTGCACAAGGTACAGGAACCCCCCTACCCCGAACGATATCAAAATAGCCAATTTTCCCAATTATATGCCGGTTTCCAGCGGGGCGGAGTCTTTAGGAGATCCTCTAAAATATTGGCAATTAAAACAGACTAATCTCCCACCCCCCTTTCTTAAATTAAAAAAAGAGTAAAAAAAGAAAATTTATTACTCATCATAAAGGGTCAGGGACAAGACTGAATAACGTGTTCAAAACGAGTTTATGATCCCAATTGGGATCGACTCAAATATCAAGGCTCTAACTCCCTCGCAACTGGAGACCAGGGTTTAACTAACTAAGGGGAAAAATATCCTTGTAAATATAGGTTAAGGACCATTATATGAGGCAAATTGCCGGATAGAGTCCCCCTTCTCGGCAGCTATTATACTCTGTAGATAGCCATGGTTCGGATGCTACGGTAATCAGTAGGTCTCAATCCAGTTAAAAAATAAAGGGCATTTCAGTTAGTGAAGATCGATGGTAGAAACAAGCTATTATTTCGATTGCAAAATGAAATCAACAGTTACAAATAAAAAGACGACTTCTTCACTCCAAACGAACCTAAACAATCTATTGACAAACAAAACAAATGAACATTCCCTTTAAACGAAAACCACTAAACAAACCCAAAAACGAGCGAACAACCGATCAAATAAACACAAACAAAATAAGACCACAAAACAAATCCAATCAAGCGAACAATTGATCAAATAAAAGAAACAAAATATGAATACCAAACAAATCCAAACAATCTAACGACCTATCAAATAAAGACAATCATTGAACACAAAAAATGAACAACTCACGAAACAACTACAAAAAATCAATCAGAGAGAAGTACAAGCTCTGCTTCTAACGCAAACGAACAAACAAACCAGCCGAATAAACAAAACGAACAAATAATTCTTTTACCAAACAACGATCAAACCAACAAATAGACAAGCATGGGGATAAAAGCACGCAAACACACGGGTGGGGCTATCTTGGGGCGAATGGGGGGGAGGGGGCTGGAAGTCCTCCGAATAAATCCGTGGTAGATATCCAAACCAACACCAGTAACCCGAATCGCGTCCTAAAACACCTGAAAGCTGTCAGAATAGCAGCCCCTTCCGGCTCCAGCATCTATCTTGCAAGGGAGTATCAGTTGGTAGTATGTACCAGGATGCTGCAGCTGACATTTGGAATATCGCGCACCGTTCCTGCCTCAATGCCTGAAAGAGGATCTACGTTTTTTTTATATCTTCCAGATACTTTTAATTCCCCCATTTTTACCACTTTCTTTATCGATGTCTTTTGATGGAGATGACCTCATTTGTTTTCGCTTTAAATGTAATTTAAAAGATCAAATCCTGGCCATAACCAAACATATATATTCGTTAGGTCTTAAATAACGCCACAACAAGTGGGCTTCCTGGTCTATAGCGCCCAGTAGTCTCCTCTTTGTGCTACTCAATTTAACCTTTTTTGTATATTTTTACTTCCACTAACTTCACTAAAAAACAAATAACTCCTTAAGAGCTTTTCGACTGGAGATGAACGGATGGTTTTTGTTTAAACGAGTTTCGCGTGATCTTTCCATAGAGGTCAGAACTAACCTAAGATTAAATTAAACCCTCTCTATGAGTTGCTCGTTGCTTTCCATTGTGACTTCCTCAAAAGAAAGGCCAATGAATCCACCCTTATAGATGAAATCCCCGACTTTAACCTTTCGGATGGGCAATTCAAATGCAGCCCCTACGTCAAAGATCTAATCTTAAAAGATATCCTTAATGAACTTTAATTCACACCCCCCATTAAGGACTCCGAGTGGATCTCTGTAAATTATATATATATTGTATGCTTGGTGGGACTGCATGTATTCTTAGTGTTCGACTGAGGCTGCCATGACAAACTACATGCCGAAACTGGTCTCGAGATAATAAATACTACGCTCCTCAACAGTGGTGTTATTAGTATATATATATATATATATATATATATATATATATATATATATATATATATATATATATATATATATATATAGGTTAGATGCCATCTACCAGAAAAATAAAAAGGTAAAAATGAATTAATTACCACCGCCCTAAAATTATAAATCACACAATCACGAACACAAAATAAAGAAATCCAAGAGTCACGGTTAAAAATTATGTTAGAAATCAAGAGATCGGAATTTTCTCACAGTAGAGGGGTTGGTTATGTTACACGCTCACATTATTATTATTATTTAATACAAAGTCAGGTTGGATTACTTTTTGGTAGCCTCTAGTCAGCGGGTTCGCAGCTCGCGGGGATGGAGAACCTTCTTGGAGGTTAGTATGAATGCTGGCACTTGGCGTGGAACGATGGTGGCAGACAAACGACATCGTTGTGTGTATGACATTCATTTATAGAATTCTTCTTGGTTGCTTCAAGTCAGCGGGCTCGCAGCTCGTGGGGATGGAAAGCTTTATTGGAGGCTGACGTGTATGCAGACTAAAACATACAATAGAGGGAGCAAGGGAGTTGTGTGAATGACAATAATCCACCTCTCCAGAGTGCCAGAATAAATAGTCCCCAAATTGCCAGTGGTGGCAAGGTGTCGCTAGCAACAGCAAACGCTGATTCGTTCTCTACACTTGACCCTCAGCGAGGCTTTGCAGACTGTATAAGCAGTAAGTATATGCTACCACGTAATGATTCTATATATGTCAATGTATAGATACTGTATATGTGTCTTCTGAATATAAAATTAACTCTTTTATTGAAGGTCTGAGCGCAAGAAACAAAATTTATGACGTTGCAAACTTGTATTCGACTGTAATTCACAATTTATTGCAAATTTTATTATTTGTTTCATTCTAAATAAATAGTTATGAAGTTATTTGAAAATTTCTAAGTTCAACAAATTGGTTTCCTATAGCTAACTAGCTAAGACATATATAAACAAACAGAGATCTTACAAGAGATAAGCACAAGAAAAGCCACTAGAAAAACTCCCACTTCACCCCAACAAGGACTCGAACCTCAGACCTCTGGCTATCTAGACCAGCGTTCTACCGACTGATCAAACGAGACCAATATCAGCAGCAACATATTTTTCCTAAGTATAATTTCCCTTGTTTGTACGACCAGAATACTATCTGCCAGTTGGAGTTTTGGTGCAAACTAGCAAGCATCTATCACGTTCAGGCTGGCTTTAACTGCCTGATCAAGGGTGTGAAAAGGATTACACAAAAACAGGAGAACAGAGACCTTACAGGAGATGACCTCGAGAAAAGCATTATTATGTACACATATATGAGAAAGTTTGTATATGTATGTGTTGACTATAAGAAACCAAACTTTAGATGCGTCCATGATGTGAACAGTCAAAATGTATGATAGTTAGTGAGAAAAAAAAGGTGTAATACAGGGTGAGTTGGAACCTTTAAGGGGAAAATGAATGCAATGCAGAGAGATTCCAAAATTCTAAGAGAAATCCATGGATTAGAATTAAAGTGTGAAGAAAAGGTGGATGTATGAAATTATTAGAACGAATTAGTTGACCCCGTGTTCAGAGCAAGTGTATAAAAGTAAGAAAAAGAAAATGGATGAATGAAAGAGTTGGATGACTACAGTGTGTTCTGGAATGGTGAGTGGTAGTTTTGTAGGAAAGGAAACGCGCAAAACTTATCGATCTTCTGTCAGGGAAGAAGCTTTATCTGATAATTATTATTACTAATAGTAGTAACCCGGACACTTAAACTTGTAAATAACAAGTAAACTATTGATACTATTTTGATTCATATGAAATAGTAACTTCAAAATAGGGAATGAATAATAATGTTTAGTTTTGTTAATTAGCATAAATCACAAAATCTTTTCGGTTTATATAAGTTCAAATTTTCCCTTCGAACGAAGGATCGACCAAAATGATCAAATATCGCCGCAACTGATAATAAAATTACACCCCCTTTTTTAATCTAATTTTTAGCACAAGTGATCGCAAATCTATATTTTAACCGTCTCCCACCGATTTTTGGATTTTTTTTTTTTAAATCGAATGGTCGCGACTCTATAAGTTTCTATTTCGGTCCGTAGTTAGACGGTCGGATGGTTAACCATTTTACTTTTTAAAGTTTCTTTGTCAATAACATCGTAACTATTGGGTCGTTTTTAACGAAATTTGAAACCCTTATGTTGTTTTACATTTTCTTTTGAATGATATAATTGCTAATGTCCTCCCAAGGTTAGTCCGAGAATTATTAAATTAAAATTAGCTATCGGTCATATGGTCATAAGGTCATAAGTCAGAATAATTGAGAGTACACGACTTAGGTCTGTTGACCTTGTTCTCGGCAGTGACAGCCAAATTGGAAGGTAGGAGCCAAATTAACGCTTAAATGAAATCTTTACTCAAGAACTAATTAGGGTAAGCAAATGTATTTTAAATTTTATATCCATAAGTTAAATAGAACTAATTGACCTATAGTTACTATCATATTAATAGAGGTAAATTGCACATGGTTGCGTGCGCTCTGTGAAACGAACGTGCAAGGGAATGAAGATTTGATTATCCGATTGAGTGCTATCAATTTTGACTCGCACTAAAGAGGGAATGGTCCTTATTATTGAAAGGTGAAGTTTATCGTGCATTATCCTTCTGCTAACCCTTTGTTATGGCGTTGTCACTCAATGGGATTCTAAATGAATCGTACAACCTTACTGGTGTCAATTTACTCCTTCCTGCCTAAGCCGTTCGATTGAGATGTCAATCTCTCGTCAATCGCAGCGCAAATTGACCACTAATCCTGCCCCTCTGTCTCTTGACACAAAAGACACCACAAGGGGTAGGGAAATTCGTCTGCCTGTACATATTCATGCAAGACTTTCTCTGAGAGCAACCTCTGTCTGCGTGCGCACCCCGCAGTCCTCTCTTTCCATATCCTCACTCTGATCAAGCCCCTGACTTTATCTCTCACCCTTTTCAATCAACTTTTCCCTATCGGTATCTACCCTTCCCTTTATCGCGGTACTCATAGATTTTTCTACCCCAAATGACGATTGGTTGCAGGATACCCCTAAGAATAACACCCCTTCAAAGATATACCCCATTTTAGCGCCTGTGGAGAAGCAAACAAGGTAACAGGATCTTATTACTTATAATGCTAATAAAAAAATAAACTGGTATTCAGAGTGGAGTCCAGCGTGTATGTATGAACGGTGTGTGTTGGCATATGATTATAATCAATCAAAGCTACACGTTATTTTCATTGTGGAGAAAAGCATGTATAAACGGATGTTTAAGCATGTGTGAGTGAGCTACAGTAGAGATCGATAAATAGAACTAAATAGAGAGAAAGTGTATGTGCATGTTAAAGATAGAGAAAAAGAAAGAATTAATAATAGTGCGCTGTCTCTCTCCCATCGATCACTGACTAGCTCACTTATATAACCCAGTAAAACGTAATTCTTTTCATTAATACTCGACCGCTTTCAAAACACATTTCTATAGCCTTAATTTGAGAGCGCTCCTCTGGTCCAATTAGGACCCTCATCTGGACTAAATTGCTGAAATTTTAACACGATAGGACCGTTAACGGGTTTTTTTCGGTTTGACTGACTAAAAACCCCCAACAAACATATAATTAATCGCCTAATTATATTTTCCTTATTAAGGCTAAAAAAAATGTTTAATTATTAATAATCCCAGTCCCCCAAAATGTTGAAGCATCGACACTATTGTAGAAATGTGTGTTTATATTGAGGCGGCAGAATTTTTATGAGACGAAAGCCAGTGGATGTTAAATGGACGATTTACTTCAGTTAGTTCAAATGAAACCATTCGTTTCGGTGCCGAGACAGCGAGATACGACACTATCTCGTTTCGTTAGAGACACTAAAAGATGAGGAAGGATTAGCTCGAATGGGGCAGACATCTATTATTGATTTCATTAATCGGGTAGTGGCACTAATTTAAATTTACAATTTATTCTTCCTGCACCCTACAACCAATTACTATCCATATTCTTATGGTTACTCAGGCTAATTACCGCGCATTATCACTTAGATTATCTCTACCACTTATGAACACCATTTTATGAACTTCCAGATAGAGTTGTAATTGGTTTTGGTTGTTTGGTGAACATTGTGTGTGGCAAAGTAATGATTTTCCAGGAGTGTTTTGGGGTGTGTATCGCGGGAATCTCTGGAAGGTAATTATGACATTATTGAGTCCTTATCATTTATACCTAAGAGGTCAACACCCCCTCCAACACACAGCTTCACATCCACAAACATCACGGAGTAGAGGTTGCATTGAGTACTCCGATAGCGACCATTACGCTTCACTTTGCTTCACCCGGTTGATTGAGATCCCTCCCAAGGCGGAGTCAAACAGAAGGGACGAGGAGACCTATCGAACGGACCTAGCAGGCGCCCTTGATCTCGGGCGGGTTAGATCAAAATAAGAATCAAAGAAATAAGAAGAGAAAAGAGGTAAAATAAGAGAGAATAAATAAAAATAAAAGAATTAGATCGTAACTCAGAATTCCACAGAGGGGGAACCTTTGCTGTTGTTGTTTTGGTCGTTGTGTTGTTTTCTTTTTTTTTCAATAAAATGTGGTGACATGTCTAACACACCCAGTGACAACCGTCTGAGCCATTACCATTAATGTATAATAAGAAGAATAAAAAGAAGAAGAAGAAGAAAAAAAGAAGAAGAAGAAGAATGACAGTGAGACTGTATATTTTGGTAGAACAGAGGTAAATCCAAACAGTAGTCTCTACTCCTTCAGAGTACTCCCCTCCTGCCTCTATGCAGCGTTCCCTTCTCCTTTACCACCTTATGAAGCATTCATGGTACTCAGAAGCTGGTATACCTCGGAGCACTAAATTGACTGGTCGTGCCAGGTCTTGGATCCGATGAAATTGCTCTTCTGCCATCGCACTTTTGATCTTTGGAAAACAACCAAAAATCACAAGGAGCAAGGTCAGGTTAGCTGAGTAGGGTGGGTGGGAAAGAAGTGTGACCCCCTGCTGTTCCAGGAATTTCACAGTCAGGTGCGCTTTGTGGGGTGCAGCATTGTTGGGGTGCAGCATTGTCGTGGTGCAGCAAAATGCGCGATCGGTGAAGGGTTGGTTCGGACTTGGCCTGATGTTCAAGGAGTTGGGTAAGTGTAGTACTTGGCTGTGATAGTCGACTGTTGAGGCACCACATCCACACACATTGGTCGTTGAGAATTAAAGAAGATGGTGAAGAGGCGCTTCCTGCTGCGAAATCCTTCAAAATTGGAGTCTAGGCTCTTCATCACTCAACCACACCACGTTGGACTGCTTGTCTCTGGTGGCGAAGAAAGAAATCCAACACTCATCTCGGTAGCACATCTGAGAACAGTTTAGATCCAACACTCATCTCCGGTAACAACATCTGAGAAGCGCTTCGGACTATTTGGTTCGAATGCAACCAGCCAGAGACGACTAATCATAACCAGTTTGCTCTTCTGCTCTGCCAGAGATGCCAAATCCGCACCAGTTCGTTCTTCTGCTCTTCGTTAGAAAATTGGGTATACATCGATCACTCTTCTTTCTCAGTCCTAACTGACACCAAGCTCCAAAGTTGAGGATCGAAGAGCAACAGTTGGATCTTCATCATTGATATCCTGGACACGGACCGGGGTGTTTCTTTGGTTAAGGATGTTCGGGGGCGTCCAGACCGATGATCAGTGTCCGGCTAAGTTTTTCTGGCTGCAAAAGCTCGACTCTAGTGGGAAACAGTTTCCAGTGATGGAATAGGCTATGAAAAAACCTGTAAGAAGTCCCCTCTGATCTCCATTGTTTTTCCTTCATTTCCATCTGGGGAACCTGTAGAATCTGCTACCTTCTTTCGAGAAATCCATGTTTTAGGTTAGAAGACGAAGCCAACACTGACGCAATCGCACGGCGCAACGAGAAGATGTAACCCAACCAAGCGGCGACAAGTCCAAACACGTCACAAACAGGCAACACTTAATGCTCCACGCTCCCCTCACTCCCATCACTCATGGTCTCTGCCACAAGTGCGACTGTTATTACTTCTGATCACCCCTGGTATAATAATAATAGCCCTATGAGTCAATTCCACAGAGGTAATCTTGCCCCTATTTCGTCTTTTTCGCAGTTGGTGGCCCTGAAGTGATATGAACAGAGTAGTGAAAGGGACTAGTTTGGCGACCTCACAGATGGGGAACTCCTGTGTGAGGCAATGGGACACAAAAGGGCAATTTGCTCTGACAAGGAATCTCTCAGCCGAATCATTTCCAGTCCACTGTATATTTAACGTAATAATAACAAAGGATTATCTCTCATATATAATCCTGTACTATATATATATATATATATATATATATATATATATATATATATATATATATATATATATATATATATATATATATATATATATATATATATATATATATATATATATATATATATATATATATATATCAAAGATAGAAAAAATTCCAAGAAAAATTGGTACAAATTTTATACATATAATATCAACGCGATTTAAGATGTCTGCACCTTAGCCTTTATTAGGTTTACCAACTATGATAGATTGATGTTTGCGTAAGGTGGAAAGGACACTAAAAGCTTAGCCAATAAATTTTATTGCAAGTTGGATAGCTTTAAAGCTGCCAATCCTGTTTTTAATTTTACGTAATGCTATTTTGGTCTAAGATTTTACTCAATATTTGCCCATTTTATTGGTTTACCTTACTTTTCCCCGAAACGACTGGCCAATAATTGTTTAGTCATTTCCTGGGGATAAAACCACAGTAATAGGAGTAATTTTATATGCAAAACCAGGTTTCGACGGAAACATCCGTCATCGTTAGTCGCTGGTGGACAAGTGAAATACAATAGTTGCTTAACGTACAAACACATAAATCAGTGGGGCTAAGGTGGATGATGTGGGAATGTAACGGCATTTTTGAGAAGCGGAAGTATGAATTTCTTGCTTATTAAAGTATTAGTATTAAATTGGACGTCGGAAGTATTAAAGTTGGGAATTTCTTTTATAAGTGCCTATTCAATTAAGCGTTAATTTATATAATTGTGAGACTTATAAACTATTTTAGCATTATCAATATCAATTTAATGATTTTCATTGGACATATGTAGAAATAAACTCGAGGAGAGGGCACCACGTCGCATATCGCATTTATGTTCATTCATTCTCTTGGAAAATCTGTTGCTTTCACCGATATATATATTTCAGTACATGATTTGCAGGGAATAAAATAAACTCCCTGTTCTTTATCGATCGATCTATTTTTAGATAGGCTATTTCTGATCGTATTCTCGTACTGAAAGGTAACATTGATGTTGTTGGTCCGTGCCAACTTTTTTGAACTTGATTAACTGGGGGGAGTATGGGAAGGTAACATAATATTTGTCACATCTCTTTTCTTTATAATTAGCTGAATAGTAATAGATGATTCTGGCTTCATAGTGACACTTTTCTATGAACCAAAGGGGATATTCCAGCTCAATAAATGTTTGGATGATTGTATTAATTTCGTCTTGTGGTTATAGGCAGATACCCCCACAAAGAAAAAGTGAAAAACGATACCGAGCGCTTTCGTCTTTATTCTTAAAAACCTTTCCAAGGAATGAACAGGAGGATGAGCATGCATTGCCTTAAATAGTGCAAGGGGGGGGGGTTAGACTACCCACCTTTGAACCATAATTAGGGGCTAAAATTTCCTGAAACCACTTTATTTGAGATTTTATGTATGTAGGGATAATGGGGTCTAGCATGAACAAACCAGGGCTAAGGTTGAAATTTGAGACGCGTTAATTGAGATACATTCTAATATATTTCTCGAGATATAATTACTGTATTTTATAACTGGTTTGGCACTTTTCCAGTTAATGCTATGGTTAAGATTGTACATATGTAGAAAAAGCGCAGGTTGTTCACTGTGATTACGGACATTGGCTTGATGTGTCTTAACCCGGACATCTAGTTCTTTACTGGTTTGTCCATAATAAAACTTTTGGCAGTTGTTGCAACCTATCGAATAAACAATGCCAGGTCGGGGGGAAGGGGCGAATTTTTGACAAGGAGGAGATAAATTGTAGTCTCGTACTTAAAATAACATTTAGGTTCAGAGGCCTAGGGAAAAGAGATAATTTAATGAAAATATGGTTATAGGGTAAAACTAATAAGTTTTGGGCCTGAAACTTAGAGATATTAACATTAATTTGATAATAGGGACGCTTGGTGGACTTATAACAATTGTCGAGAAAGTACAAAGGGTAGCACAAATTTATCCCTTTTTTATATATTCTATCGACTTCTTTGTCTAGGTATTCTAGTGAGAGAATTCTGAGGGCATGCAAAAACGAGATTTGAAACCCTTATGTTGTTTTACATTCTCGTTCGGATGATATAATTGTCAAGGTCCCCCCAAGGTTAGGCTGGGGAATTATTCGGCAACAATATCGTAACTATTCAACCGATTCTAACGAAATTTGAAATCCTTATGTCGTTTTACATTCTCTTTCTAATGATATAAAGGCCAAATTCTTCCCAAGGTTAGTCCTAGAATTATTGAAAGTTTTGAAGGTCATATGGTCATAATTTAAAATAATTGAGACCATGCGACTTAGGTATGTTGACCTTGTTTTCCCATATCTGAGTGTAACAACACGAAAAAGATAAAAAACCCACTCCATTAATTCCATAGAACTGCACCAATACATATCTTCAGCAGACTATCCCGAATCTTCATTGGTGAAGCGCCTTAACTATTTTGTTAGTCAGTCTCTTTAATTGACGACTATTTTCACTATCATTGGATACAGCTATCTTTAGAAAAGGAAATTAAAGATAGTCATCCATCTTCGTAATAGCCATCTATATTAAAAAGCTTTTATTACATTTTACTATATCTGTGAGTCGTGTTTGTGTTCTTATCTAAGCTGTTTTTTTTTATGGTCCTTGCATGTTAAATATAACGTTTCGTTTATGTTTCTCTTCGCTTCTTCAATCTGTGAGTGCTTTCTTATTCAAATTTACTTGAGTCAGGGTTGTTTATATAAGTGCACATGATAGCGTTTACGTACGTGGGTAAACGCAGTATTAATTCAAATTTTAAGACGTTATATATAATGAAAGAGACTGGAATTGATTACATGTATTGTTCTTGGTGTACTCAAACTTACTCTAATCTTACATTTCAATTTCAGCCTGAAGGAATATCGGAAAATACGATTGAGATTCCAATATCTCTCTGGGCAAGAAGATATTTCCAAGGGATTGTTATACCATATCTATCTATCTATAAATAGATATATCAATTAAGCTTTGCCACAATAATGAAGCGAGCAAAGAGGGGCAAATGTGAAAATTGTACACAAACACACATTAAAAGGAGTTATTTTATTTTAATTTTAGATAGTTCTTCTGGCGGACATCGATATGGTCCTAGCCGCAACATAAAAGAATGAGGAGACGAACCTCAAGGGAAAATAGAAGAAAAAATGACGAATGTTTTAATTAAACATTTCTTCGAAAATAAAGTTTATAACAATGGAATCTAATTCGTAAATTTCCACTTTTATATTGCAACGTAGAAAATAACTTAAGTATCTGTATTCAATATATATTTCGTGTCGATAAATTCTGCGAGTGGAAAATAATTGGGTTCGATTTCCAATCAATTCAATTACCATCAGCAGAACCATGAACACAAAAGGCACAATTTATTTCGCAACGAAGGACTCAATATTTGTGTCTTGCTTTTTGGCATCGACATTTTTTCCAATCTCTCCATGACAATATTTATGACAAGCAAAATAGCTTACTAACTCCAGCATTTTATTGAATTTTGGTCAAACATGTTCGCAATTTATCATCGTACCCTGATTTAATATAAATTATATTTACTAAACATGAAAGTGAATGTATAAAAAAGTATGATTACCCATTTGTGAACTTTTGAAAACAGATGAGAATTTGAGTGTAGTATATTGAAAGAATATTGGAAGAATGGCACTCCCTATGGTGCAAGAGTGAAGAATAACTTCACAATTTAAAGGTATGGATATTAGAAAGAGGGAATTGGCGTGGATGTATGTGTGAAAAGAGTACAGTGATAGAGAAGGAAGAAAAGTTCATACAACAAGGAGAGATAGAGTCATTCGATAGAATACTGTTAAGCAAAGAATGGAGTGAAGAGAGTGGCATCTTAGAAATAGTGACGTCACATTAATGGATTTGGTTTGTCATTTGTCATGTAGAAAGGGGATTACGGAAGCTCCGTCCAGCGCTGAATTTTGTAGGAAATTTGAACATATTATAGCACTTCTACAGATAAATTAGACTCATTTTATACTTGCATCGCGAACGTCAAGCTAATTTATGTGGAGTGAAAATCTTTATCTGTAATTAGTGAAATATGAGTGAAATGTGAGGCAGAAAGATTTCTAAGAGGAGTTTAGGTCAAAATGAGAGTATCATAAAAATGTAAGTGAGAAGGTGGATTACTTGACACAGAATCAAATTTTATGTAGTTCTATGTACTGGTGAATATGTATCATTGTCGAAATTTTTGTGTGAATAGAGCCAGTAAAAAAATATTTAACGAATTAAACAAGCAAATTACCTCTAGAAGCAAATTCTGTCAAAAGAACAACCAAATAAACAAGAATGGTACCTAAGTTTTCTCTAGGATCACCCATCAACAATAGTAAGGAAAATAGCACTGTACACAGACATTTTGATTCTTACGTAAAATGCTGACAGAACATATAATTGGTGTAGTTAAATAAGCTAGAGCGAGAGAGCTTGGAAACTATAACCTTTGTCTCTACCTTAGCTGGCCATGACTCCATAAATAAATCCCATCTATAAGACCAACATCGGTGCCACAGTTCCCGAGGAAAATAAATGATGGTCAAGAAGTAAATGAATATAAAAATTCAAGAGATTAGAATGAAGTGCGGATAAACTCATATAAATACTAAATTTGTGTAATTGAAATTAATAATAAAATCTTACCAAAAAAAACTAATATATAACACTGGTCTGCGCTGTTTTCAAGGCCTAACACATAATACTTGATTTTAGGCGTGTTTTGCTCTGCATCCTAAAATCATGCTCATTTTATTTAATCAGATCAAGTTTTTGAGATATAAACACATACCAGAAATTTCTGCATTCCAATCTATTTGTAGGCAAATGTACACTCCTAAAAACTTCTGACGGAGGGGAGCAAATCCTTTACCTTCCACGCCCATTGCCTTAACAAAGTTCTTCATCAAACCGACTTTGATGTGGAGGAGTGGATGCAATATATTGCTGGGTTCAACCAGAGGTTGGGACAGAACTTTTTTGTGAACCGGGTTCTAATCCTTGTCTTAATGGACAGTCTTGTCTAACATAATGCTGGTCGTAAGCCCGACTGTCCCACAAGCACATAAATTATCGCTACTTTGTGTACCCACTTTGAAGGCTTATGATGAGTCTAACAACTTTAAGATCTCCACAGATCAGCCATTTGTATTCCTGGTAGTTGAGAGCATTCAACAGAAGGTCCATCTTTTTGCACGTTTCTTTCATTCCACCTAAATCTCCAACAACGATCGATAAGAACTTATTCCCATTATTATTAACAACTGCCTTGAGACTTCTCTTAAATGAGTCATTGAAAACTCTCTATTCCATAGCATCCTACTTCAGGCCCATTAAGTTTAGCAGGATAGCAATATTGTTACAGTAAACCAGTAAAGAGGCTTCATCAAACCTTAAAATAATTCCTAAATTCTTTCTCCCCATCCCGATACCAATATAATCTTGTCCCTAGTGCCAGAATACATTTCACTCCAAGACCTGAACCCAATAGCTTGACAACATTCTTTAAATATTTCAACTCCGTTCCAGGTCATTGAGTTTGACCTGCGTAAAATAGCACCGTTTTATCACCCTCTTTTCGCATGTATATATCAAACTCAAGTGTATCGGTAGTGACACTAGCCTCAGGATCAGAGCTAGAACCAATGGTAAAACCAGGCTCAGGAACAGGAAGCTCTGGGCCATGTGGTACTGGTTTTATATCACAAGGAACATTGGGGTATTGAACATGGTGCTAGTTCTTGCAATTGATGCCTTTCTAATTTATCATCCGTAACTAGCATTTCTTCACCTGATCTTTGCTTTCCCTCCACACTATTGCGATACCAAATCTCATACTCTTCCTTTTCTTATTAATTCAATCTCTTAAATTTTCCACACATGTTTTACAGCAAATATGAGAAGCAAATGGCTTATCCTGGTCCCCTAGTTTTACCCCAAAGTAAGCATAATATGCCTTTTTCACAAAATCCGTGATTTTTGCTTGACAAGCAGGAAGAGCGACATGTCCGCAGATGTAACAAAATCTATTCAGATGATTCTTACACGTACTATCCATTGTAATGCAAGTCTAGACCTGTAAAGATGAATAAACTAGGTTATGTATGGTTACTCATCACTAGATATGACAAAGCAGAAGTAATAAACGGTTGGATGATAGCGCTATTTGGGAATATACGTTCTAATATAAATCAAGCCTATCTTAGAAGTCAGACCTGACCAAAGAAAACTAATTAGATTCTTAAATTCAGCTTCCAAAAATTATTCTAAATCAGTTAGAAAACCAAGGATCTTTGAAAGGCAGGCCAGTGAAATGAAATAAACAGCATTAGAATATGCGATAACAACAACAGGAAGACAATAATGAAATGAACCGCACTAAGATATGTGACAACAGCAACAGGTAGGCAATACTGAAACAAACTGCATTTAGAAATATGCATTAACAGAAAAGGGAAGACAATAATGAAATAAACCCCATTAAAATAGATACTTGCAGCAACGAAAATACAATAAAACATAGAGTTTAGCCTTGGAAATCTCTGAGATTCATTGTCTGGTAATGGATGATTTGCGAGGGGAATGTAGGGAAGAGAGTAAATTTGAGTGCGTGGCAATATTAATGTGTGGGTGATAATCTTTCTTTTTTATTTAATGAGGTTCCACCTGGCGACTGCCATCGAGGGCAAAAACCAACGAAATTATCAATTGTGCGAAGCGTAAAAATAGATAATCTATCCATAATCCTTGCCAGGGAATCGACCATTTTTCTCCTTTACATACAATTATGGGGCCAAGAAGGGATTTTTTTATAAAGCGACAATCAACGAGGGCATTTCCGGCAGAAAGCTGGTAAGAGGGATCTCCATATAGAGTGGTAATGATGCACAAAGATAAATTGAGTGTATGATACATATAAGAGTATACTTTAGCGCCGCAGATATTCCTACAGGTAGTTTTCCGGGAGTGCACGTAATCTTACAGATGTAAGCTGCAGCATGGTTACCCGTGTTCCATCAATACCCCAGGGGGAAAAAAACAAGAAAACTGCTAGTTTTCTAGTCGCAAAAATATGGTTCCATGTTTTCGAGGCGGGGTTCCAATGGAGAGGAACAACATAACTCAGAACTGGATCATCCACTGTTGATGGAGGTCTGTAGAAATACTGGAGCTCAGTATACCCCCGCTAAATAACGAAGCGGCAACTAAAGCTGCCAAGCTATCTCAATCAGTCGCCAATTGACATCGCGACCATTGTCTTATGTTACGCGCGGTAGTTTACAGCAAAACTCTCAATTTCTATTTCTCTCTCTCTCTCACTCTTTCTTTTTTTCTCTCACTCTTTCTCTCTCTTTCTCTCTCTCTCTCGGCTGACCTTAACCTACAAACTATATAATAGAGCCAATATGGCGTTGGCACTCGAATAAATTAACAGGTGGATACAACCCCAAGACGTCCATTTCCTGGTCCCGGAGACATGAGCCTTGAGCCTAGAACCAAACAGAAAGAGAGAAAGAAAGAAAGAAAGAGAGAGGGGGGAGGGAGGGATCGTGGCCTTCGTTTAAAGTGACAGACCAAAGGACAGGTTTAATCTGTTGCCCGTTTTCCGTGAGGAATTCTTCCCTCACCCGGTGAATGATGAGATGGATGTGTGGGTGGATCCATTAGCGAGATAGACCAGCGTCTGGTTGGGATTGTATCATCGGTCACACCCAGACTTTTCACTTCCCACGAACATTTCAAAATCACACAAATGGCAAAATTAATCTTAGAGACCTTAGACATCCTCTCCTAATCGGATGAAGAGGAGACGGGGGGGACGGAGGGGGGGGGGGGGTGATGTCGGAAAAATGAAGGGGGAAAGAAAAGAGAAAGGCCAAAAATCAAGAGATCGAGTTTAATGTCTTATTCCTATCATTAAAAAGACTTTATACGCTCTCTTTCTGCGAGGTTGTCTTCTGTTTTTTTATCAATAATTGTCTCCCAACTATATTTCACTCAGGAAATTGTTTCTGTTATTAGTCACGTGTAAGCGACTCTATAAGTTACTATGTCGGTCCGTAGGTCAGTCGGTCGGCTGGGTGTTAATCGTTTTACTTTTCAATGCAACCTTTGGCAATAACATTGTAACTATTCGGCCGATTCTAACGAAATATGAGATTATTATTTTGTTTTGCATTCTTTTTTGAATGCTATAATTGCCAAGGTCCTCCTAAGGTTAGTCAGGGAATTATTTGGAAATAACATAGTAACTATTTGGACGATTCTAACGAAATTTGAAACCCTTATGTTGATTTTCATTTCCTTTCAGATGATATAATTGCCAAGGTCCTCCCGAGGTTAGTCCTGGAATTATTGAAAGTTTTAAAGGTCATGAGGTCATATGGTCAAAGGTGAGAACAATTGAGAGGACTCGACTTAGGTCTGTTGACCTTAAAGCTTAGCTAATTTATCCTACGGGCATGAAATAAACAAGGTAAAAGCTACAATGGCATCTCACAGATAGGGGACTAATTTATTCCTCCGTAAACCAAAATACAACGATCACACACAATAAAAACAACTTGTCCCCCAGTGTATAGACCATTTCAACTTCCAGGAAATGGTCTATATACACATACTAGTGTAAAACTCCATAAGAACTAGATACAAATTTATTACCATCACTGGTGCACCTGCTCTTTAATTCTTAATGGAATCATTCACTATCTTCTAAGATAACTATTTCTATAAATTAATCCCTCTTTGATTAAAATAGTTTTTCCTATCATCCATCCAATATTGTTTTTTTACTATCCCTTTGGACCTATTTACTGGAAACTCTCTTAAAAGGTTTACTGGCTAATGAGTCTTTTATTCTTACCTAATAGCTTTAAAATCTGAATCGTATTACCCAATTACCCATTCAAAATCCTACTTATGACTAAAACATACCCAATTTCTTCCATCACAATATTTTAACATGAAAATTTCTAGAATTAATTTGGTTGTTAAATGATTAGCCTTTTTCAGCATTTCCACTTTCTGAACAAAGTAAGACCAAGCTCAAACACACAATTCCAGATAAGGATTTACTAACGAATTATAGGAATTATATAACTAAGCTATAACTTTTATGCTTCTTTATAAAAATAACTTCTGATAGCAAAACATTGGTTGCCACTTCACTTCCAAACATTCCATAAGTGGTTTAAGACTATAAGACCAAAATCTATCTGTTCCTGTAGTTCACTCACCAAATTCCCATTCATCTTATTATAAATAGTTCTCTTCTTATACTTACAGTTGCAATGTCTTATATTTATCAACTTTGAAATTCATTTTCCATTTAGTGACACAGGTAACAATTTTATCTAAATCCTTCGGCAATCGTAAACACTCATTAAAATTGGCGACTTTAGTAGTTATTTTAATCCTATACCATGTAACCTAGCATCGCATATATGTTGAGCAATAAGGATCAAATTACTGATCTCACAGGTGCACCACACTAAGCTATTTCTTAATTGCGAGAGCTTTATTATGGAATAAATCCATTATGATAATCTTATTTGATTCGTCCTCTAAATCCATTTCAACACCAATATCAGAATTTTGATTCTCAGAGTTACATTCAATTTATTTTTTTATTCATTGTATCCAAATTTTCCATACCATAGTGTATGAACAAGTAGAATGAAGTAGTTTTATAAATTGGATTTAAAGCATAGATATAAGTATGTCGTTTCTTAAAATGTAGCTAAACATTTCTATTGCTTTCCAAGCTGCTTTTCTTCCTTCTATGATTTCCTATTTCATGTCGGTATTAGGACTCAAGCTGTCCTAAGTATACATATTTATGTAGCTACTCTAAAATTTGATTTCAAATTCCTATTGTTCTAGCTTATGAAAAACTAGCGAATATTATTTTGGCTTTGGTATTATATTTCATTTCGGTTCTGACTGGGAGACCATCTCGGACAATTCTAGTTTCTTTAACTGTAATTCTTATTCATCTGAGGAAAAACCATATACTTAAACTTAGGAAGCAAGTAGCTCACTAATACTTATATGGTTAGTATCATGTTACCCGACTTTAAATATTAGGACTTTAATAATGAAATATGTGCTTGTCCAATTTATTTTTAAACATGTTGATTGTCGTAATTTGAACTACACACTGTTAGGAGAGTGTTCCAGCTTGAAACGATTATATAAGTACATTAGTTTACAATATTCCCCTGATAATAATTTGATTTCAACTTATGTATATTGGTTCAGGTGCTGTTTGAGCGCTTTCAAAAAGTATATTGTCAGAACTTTATAGAGATCTATCAATTACGTGCAAAGGAGTCTACCTTCAAGCGAAGGAAATTTCAATTCTTCAAGTCTGTTTTTACAGCATTTGTTTCGCATCTCCGAAATGAGTTTTGTCGCCTTTTGCTGTAAGTTTTCTAATGTCGCAATATCCATTAGCATATTAGGAGAAGACGAATCAGCTGCATATTCGAGCTGATAAAGCATTACTGATATTAAAAATGGACGTACTATTTCTCTATTCTTATATTCAGAATTTCCTTCGATAAAACCGAGTGTGATGGTGATTTAAATATTTTTTCATTAATTCTGATTTCCTTTTTCTCTTAATTCACAGTTTTAAATTTCTCCTCAAGCATGTTGTAAATAGTTTTCGGAGAAGAGCTTTCTTAAATTTGATCTTTTTTCAGGGGTATTTTTCTTTTTAGTGAGACCAGGCTAAGAAACGATCTTGCTCGACTCTATATGTGGAAGTGTTTTTATTGTAGGTTTTACTAGCATAGGTTTTCTATATCCTTAAGTGTTAACTAAATCATGGTTGTTTTTTCATAGTTCATTAATGTAATAATGAGAGATATTTGGTATCATTTAGTTGCTGCCAGAACTGCTAACATACCTAAAAATTCTCTTAGTATAATTTGAAATGATCTTGTTTTAGGGATTAAACGCCGTTGCGCGTTTGCGTTAGACTGTCGATTACTGAAGAATGATCGCCCCGTAGTTCTAAATTTGGTCCCCCATCTTTTCGAGGATGAATGTCGACCAATGTTTCCAGGGGATATGGAATATATAAACAAATCATTATCCCTATTAATATTGTGACCAAGGTGCCAAAACCACGAGACACCAGAAGCTATATTGTTATTATTAATTGCGAAGACCGTCTCTTTTGCTGGGGTTTGGTGATAAAATAATGAATGCCACATAAAGATCTGTATGACAATCGTTGGCAAGCCCCATAGACACCAATAGATGGCTTCATCGCGAAGAAAACGTAGGAAGAACGGAGGTACCATGGTCCTACTATCAACCGGCGAGCGTTACGAACCCACAGAGGGCCTACTGGATAGCAACCTCTACTTAGTCAGGGGAGTGTGGACTATAAACCCTTCATTGCGTTCTTTAGACAAATGAGAGATGTGCTTTGTGTACGGATAAGGAGACTGTGTTAAGGTACGTTAATGGGTGTGAGGACGAACGCGGATGGAGCTGTTCGCGCGCATTTTTCAGAGAAGATGTCCCGCTGTGATTGGTGGAACCGCCCTACAACCGTTGCTTTGTATCTGTTTTCGCATGGAATCGAACCCAATAGGTATGAATGTAAATTCAAAACCTTATATCCTAAACGATGAAAACTCCGTAACAAATAAATGCAGGATACAAACCTCTGGAGAAGAAATTAATACAGGATGTCCAAAATTCGCGATACATAGTTAATAGTTTCAACAAAAGTTACACTCGTTTCCTCCTTGGTGGATTTGTCAATCTGACCACTTAATTTTTACGTGTAGTAATTATTTAGAGGAAATGAAGACTCCTTATTATTGTTCTATGTTTACTAACCTTTGAGATACCCCATTTAGGATAGAATAGACACTTTTATAAGCTTATAATGAGGAAATTAAGAGTACAAATTTAAACTTAAAAAAATTAGGTCCGAGACGAGTTGTCTTAGAACTACGGACAAGCGGTACTATAAATACGAGCAATTCCCTAAAATAAAAACCCGAATTGATTTAGGAAAGAGCAAAATAACAATTTCAGAGTATTCATACGATCTGTAGATTACTCTAACCCATAAAAACAACAGAACTTCTACATGAAAACAATACAAAAGTACTATGACGTACAGGAGCAAATCTACTAAGGAAGTGATTTATTCGAAACAACTCGATAAATTTGAGTAAAGGCCAGGAATGTGAAGGAAAATACTGACATTTTTGAGATTAAAATTCGAGTGCTGAGTTTCCATAAGCGATAAAATGTCTTCGCGCTAGAGAGCCTGCCAAAGGGGAGCGATTTTCTGAATATTTGACGACAGTGATGTCATAAACGATAAAAGAGAGGGCAGTAGGGTCGAAGGAGCATAAACGAGATCCTAATCCTCTAGCACGAAATTGGGTTTGATTGATTTATTGTCAAAGAGGAAATTTGAGGCAGACTCACGGAAAATAGATGCAAAATTATTCGTTTTGGTGGTTTAGTGGGGTCGGGGGAGGGGGGTGAAGGAAAGGGGGAAATGCATGAGACTCATTCAAAGAGGAGTGACATCAGTGGGTATGGAACCCAATCTTAGAGAGAATTAAGACCGAAAACAGCAACGCGAACGATTCAGTCAATTAGCAGTAAATCTAGCCTGCGAATCTGCTTTAACGATTACTCTCAAATGGAAATAGAACCCAATTTTACGGAATTCTAATTTTCCTTTTTTCGTGACTAAATCAAAATATCCATAGTTACAAAAAAAGAAATAACTAGGACATATATATGCTAGCTAGGTAAAAGAACAAGGAACCGTAAAAAATACTTTGGTAGCAAAACAAACACGAGTGAAGAATATATGAAGGTTAAAGCCAGAATATTTTTTCAAGGGGAAATTGGCTGGCTAAGTTTCTTGAAGTAAGAATAGGAGATAGAGGAACGAAATCCTAAATAAGTCACCTTTATACATAAACAAAACACTAAGAAGGCCTCACAGAAGAGGGCAAAATAAAATTCACTAAGTTCAAGTATGACCTTGCAAATCGAAGGTTGGACAGTGATATGTGTGGGATTTGGGGGGGAAGAGGCCTTATGTGACGGCTGCATTTAAGCATCACAAACCTCCTTGCAAATTCCAAATATCTGAACCAGCTGTTGCAATTAACCCATTTTGATGGAACCCTCGAAAACAGAAAATGAATATCAACCGTCTCCTCTAATTGGTCTATTTCAGCTAATGAATTAATTTAGAACTACAGAATTAAGACTTTCGCTAATGACATTCGCGCCGAATTGGAAGACAGCGTCGCATTGTGGCTCTTTGGCCGTGGAATAGGAGCCTTTTCTTTAACGTGGCCGTTTTGAGGTTACCTGCGTCCAAATCATAGCTCATAGGATGTCCCTTTGATTTGTCATTGTTACTTATCACTCATTTTTCGGCTTCGTTGAAGAACAGGGAACGGTAGCAGTAGCATTGGTTCGCTAACCTGCCTTTATCCAGGCCTATCCCCGACTAGATAATGAAAGAGAAATAAGGGCCAGTATGATAATCGCTGCTGAGCCCGAGGGCACCAGGAGTCGGTCCTCTCTGGGAAGAGGACACTAAACAGTGTTCAGGTGGAACCTTCTTCACCCCCAGGAAGAGGGACCTGTTCCGCGTCACAGGAATGTGAATATAGATACCCATCGGCAGGATTCCCCTCGAACAGAGAGAGTGTGTGTGTTGTGCAGCGAAGACGGGGGAGGAAGAAAGCAAAGTTGTAATTGGCTATGTGTGTGATGGGAAGTCTAAGATCCACCCACCCCAGTACAGGGGTGAGCACAACACATATACCAATTGGTATAGCCGCTCTTGGCAAGATCACACCAGGTACCACGACGTTGGCAGACCAATGCCGTATCCATTCGGCTAGGAAGGGATACACAGGGAAAGGTAAAAGAAATTTGTGTTCATCAGAGGTCTGGTTTAACTAACATAGTAGTAGTTAGTTGTCCGTCGATTTCGGCGATGACGTCACTTCATGCCCTTAAAAACAATAAATCGAGCATAGAGAGAAACTTGCACAGAAGAAGCTTAGGATGGAAAGGGGATGTGCATTCCTCATCTTGGGGACTCAATAGTTGGGCTGGTGGCAAGGTGGTTCAAGACGACCAGCCATTGTGGAGTGTTGCAGGAGACTGCCGAGTCGTCGGTCCAATAACGCTGGCTTAGTGCAGGTCGCCACAGCAGATTTTGCATTAGGGGTTGACTCCCGTAGTTTTTGTCCAGTCAAGGACATCCGCAATACAGTGGATCAAGAGTTGGCGAGGGACTAGGGCGTGTCCACACGTTGGCGGGCCAAGGTACAAAACCTCTGGGGCCTCCTGCACCTCCGAGATCCTCCTTTTTCGTTGTTTTATTCTCGAAGCTGATCTAATTTCATCATTTTTTAGGAGGAGTTTGCGCGTCGCACGCAGACCTTCGACATCATACTACAAGAAACCCTCGTTGACTTGCAGAGTAATCAAACTGCCCGAGCTAAATTTAAACATAGACACCATGTTTAAATAATTCGGTGGGCTCAGTAGTGCAGTGGTTAGATTGGTGCATTTGAAAAAAAATGGTCCCGGGTTATATTGCCGAAAAGGAAAAAAACTCCCAGGTCGATACTTTCGCTGATGATCCCTAGTTACCAACCTGGATTGGGCTAGCATGGCAACTATGGATCCCAAAGCTCTCATGATGAAACAAATCCTAAGAAATTCAAATTGCACACGACCAACAAAAATTCAGAAAGATGAGAAAGGGCCATAGTAGGCAAATGCCTGAAATGATAATGATAATAATTCGATTTAAACGGTTGTTTACTGATGTTAACGGAGAAATGTAACAAAGAAATAAAATGTCCTTCTCAGCCAGTCCGATGAACAGGTTAATGGGTGAACTAGCCAAAGTGCCATTCAAAATCGACGCGTAAAGTTCTCGATATTTTTCTCGTAGGGCCGCCATTACTGGTAATTTTCGTGTTCCCAGATCTCTCATAACAATGTGCTAAAACCATAAAAACATGCGGCATTTCGGTTGTATGTGGCCTACTTGTCCATTATATGAGGCATTCTGAATAATTCAAATTTTCCAGATCAAATAATTTTATTAGTTTTCAAAAAACGTTAGTCAACTTTAGAACTGATAATTTTATCCCCATTTCTAAGCTGATAATATTCCTAGTAGTTAGTTATATACAAAATAATATCCAACTCTGTATATCTAATTAAAATGGTCTTCAACACAAGAAAATTTCCCTACCCTAGCATAAACCCATGTTTCGGCGGATTACACGATAGACCTTATACATTAAAAATAACTAAGTAAACAAGGTCAAAAAATTTGCCCGAGGTTCCTAGGCTGTATTGCTTCTAACTAACTATTTAGCGATAAAATTCCTATGTGGTTAAAGCATCTTACAGAGCATTCGAAATGATATCGAGAAGTTTCATTGCTTTTATGATACCCGGAAACTTCTCGCGCAATTTTTTTCTTAAAATTTAAAGTGAAAACCAACGAGGGAGTTTCTCACATAAATTTTGTAACGCAGATTTGAAAAAAAAGATAAGAAGTGAAAATATGTTAAAGATATAATCGATGGTTCTCATACAGGCAATGAGGCTTGGAAGTGACATATCAGTGGGTGTTGGGGCTAGGAGGGAACGTACTTTTTCAGATGACGCCGTTTCTTCTCTCTTTACGTCGTTTTCAGCTCCATCTTCTCTATTTCTCCTTTTGGATTCATGATCTTATCATTTTCCTTAACGTTCATTTTTTATCTCACTTTCCTTCCCTTTTCATTTTATTTTCCTTCCATTTCCTCTCCTTTTTCTCTCATTCTTTTCATTTTATCTCCTCCCTCTCACTTTCATCTCATTTTCATTACAGTTCCCTTCATTTCTCTCATTTTACTCTCTTTTCTCTTTATTTACTTTCATTTTCCTATCTTTCCTTCCATTCCCCTCATTTCCTTTCATTTCCAGCTTCATTCATTTCATGGTCCTAGATTTCCTTTCATTTTCCCCTTCCCTTTCATTTTATGTTAATTCCTTTAATTTCTCATCTTTTCTTTCATTTCTACCACTTTCCTTTCAATTCACCTACATCCCTTTGATTTTCATCTTTTACCTTTCATTTTCCTCCTTTCCTTTCATTTATATCTCCACACCTTTCGTTTTTTTCTCTTTCCTTTCATTTATCGCTTTTCCTTTCATTTTAATCTCCATCTAGTTCATTTTCTCCTTTTTCTTTTACTTCCTAACTTTGACCTTCATTTTCATCTCCATCCCTTAAAATTTTCCTCTTTCCTATCATTTTTCCCCTTGTCTTTCATTTTCATCTCTATCCATTTAATTTTACTCTCTTCTCTTGGCCATTTCCTCTCATTTTCCCCTCCTTGAGTAGAACTTCTTCCGCAATTCCTCGCTCTCCATTCTTGGCTTAAGAACAGCCGTGGGTTGTAGCCTATTTCAGGGTTCCTCTTCTCATCCCTTGAATTGGATGATTACCCACTGGTTCTTGAACCGATTAACACCCACTGGTTTCCATGCTGTTTGCACATCTATATGTGGTGGTATTGTCAGAGACATTTTTTTACTTTGTTTTCGATTCACCTGGTTCTCTTTCGACTGGTTCTTGATCAGATTAACACCCAATGGTTTCCATGCTGTTAGCACATCTATATGTGGTGGTATTGTCAGAGAAATTTTATTACTTTGTTTTCGATTCACCTGGTTCTCTTTCGACTGGTTCTTGAACCGATTAACACCTACTGGTTTCTATGCTGTTTGCACATCTATATGTGGTGGTATTGTCAGAGACATTTTTTTACTTTGTTTTCGATTCACCTGGTTCTCTTTCGACTGGTTCTTGAACCGATTAACACCCACTGGTTTCCATGCTGTTAGCACATCTATATGTGGTGGTATTGTCAGAGAAATTTTATTACTTTGTTTTCGATTCACCTGGTTCTCTTTCGACTGGTTCTTGATCAGATTAACACCCAATGGTTTCCATGCTGTTAGCACATCTATATGTGGTGGTATTGTGAAAGCCATTTTATTACTTTGTTTTCAATTCACCTGGTTCTCTTTTGACTGGTATTGTCAGAGCCATTTTATTACTTTGTTTTAGATTTGCCTGGTTCTCTTTCGACTGGTTCTTGATCAGATTAAAACCCACTGGTTTTCATGCTGTTGGCACATCTATATGAGGTGGCATTGTGAGAGCCATTTTATTACTTTGTTTTCGATTCACCTGGTATTCTCAGAGCCATTTTATTACTTAGTTTTCGATTCACCTGGTTCTCTTTCAACTGGTATTCTCAGAGCTATTTTATTACTTAGTTTTCGATTCACCTGGTTCTCTTTCAACGGGTATTCTCAGAGCCATTTTATTACTTAGTTCTCGATTCACCTGGTTCTCTTTCAACGGGTATTCTCAGAGCCATTTTATTATTTAGTTTTTGATTCACCTGGTTTCCTTTCGTGCTGAAAAGTGTTTGAAAATCACCCAAGATATTTATGGATCGTTCGTAAGAGATGCTTCTAATATCTATTTTGTTATCATATTTTTTATACGGATTATTCTAGGACAAACTTTACCAATAATGGTACTCAAAATATGAAGACATTGCGCATTTCTCCCTTCTTAATTAAAAGAAGTGCTCTTTGAAATAACTCAAGAAGGAATTCCTTGTATTTGCAAAAATGTCTTTGTTTATATCAAACACTCCTCCAACGTTTCAAGGGTTCTCTATCGATCTTTGTTGGGAGCTTTGTAATTAAAAGCTATTGAGTTATTTGTCTTCTCTGCAAAATCGATATAAAGAAGGCTCTGAACTTCTCGCAACCTGCAAAAACCATTTACTACCAAACATCTACGGAGACGATGTTTAAAACATCTCTTACCAGTTTAATTATCGTACTGATTATTTGGTTCAGTTTGCCAATTATCTTAGGATGCGTCATCACATTATAGGGAGAAACAAAACGTTCACACAAAAGGAAATAATAAAATTGAGTAAATGGGGATGGAACATTTTGTGTTTCAAGGGAATATTAATTGGTTTGATAAGGATTCTAATAACGACCATTTTGTGATTAGTACTCGTTATAAGTGGTGTAGTTAAAAAAGGTTAGGAAAAGGAGGGAAAGTGAGAAGAGGAGCGGAAATGGAGAATAAAGAGAGGGAAAAGGAAGAAAAGTAGGGTGAAATGAAAAAAAGGGAGGAGAGTAGAAGGAAAAAAGAGGAAAATTAAATGGTAATAAAAAGAAGAATAAAATGAGAGGAAAAGGAAATGAAACTGAGAATAAGGCGATACAAATATAAATGAGAAGAAAGGGGGAAGAAATGGGATGAAAACGAAAATCAAAGGAAAAGGGAATAATTAAAGGAGGATGAAAATGAAAATCAAAAGAGGAGAGGAAACAGAGAAGAAAAGGTGACAAAACATGAATATTATATAATATAAGGAAGAGCAAAAGAAGAAATGAGTTAAAAATGACAGTAAAAGAAAGGAGAAGTGGTGGAATTTGACAGCATAGAGGAAGTAATAGAAAAGTGAAGACTAAGTAGTTCTCATCATCTCCTCTTATACCGCAAAAAATTCCTCCCCCCCTCATGTCAGACACGCCATTATGCCTACACTTTTAAGAGAATGCCAAACTTTCACTACACTACATCCTATTTCAGAGAGGTTGGGACGTAGCTGTTCTAGATTTCTCCTGTACATTCAAACCATGTCAAAACTCCTCTACTATTTGTAATATGTGTTCTGAAAGAGACCTTGTCATATACAAAGACTACCAAACATTCATCCTACGACACCTAACGCCATCACTACACACATCATCGCATTCCATTGATGTAGAGAATTTTTCTCTTAGACTCGTCTAGATTCTACAAGCCAAATCATGTCTAACATTTGTAATATCGGTCATGAAATCAGCCCAGGTTTACTCAAAGGCAACCAAATATTCACTCACAACACCTTTTGCCATTATGATCCCTCCACTCAACTTAGGAAAGGTTGAAAAGTAGTTTTTTATTGACTCTTCCTGCACAAATGTCACAAAACGCTTAAACTATTTTAGAGGGAAACAGCAGTCTAGCAAAAAGTATCCACACATTTATCCACCAGTCTAGCAAAAGGTATCCACACATTTATCTACCAGTCTACAAAAAGTATCCACACATTTTTCCAGCAGTCTAGCAAAATGTATCCGCACATTTATCCAGCAGTCTAGAAAAAGTATTCACACATTCATCCACCAGTCTAGCAAAAAGTATCCGCACATTTATCCAGTAGTCTAGAAAAAGTATTCACACATTCATCCACCAGTCTAGCAAAACTTATCTACAGGTTCTTTCAACCTATATTCACTACTCGTCAATCAATCGGAGATAGGAAGTGTAAAAGGTCGTGCCTCTAATATAAAATAAAGAAAGACAAAATGAAAGATTTTAATCCTTCATTAAACACAGTGTGACTTTTGTGAGATAGATTTTCGAAGCCTGAAAGAATCGGCTGACAAATTTCTGCCACACAATTGGCAATCTCAGCTCGCTGTGTTATGTCTGTATTCCTATCAGTACACATGGATGTGTATGTGGGTTATTAAAGTGAGTAGAACAGATAAGTTTACCACTTCGATATTTAAACCAATGACTTGAAGAAATTAATGTAGCAAAATTAATGAGGCATTGAAAGAGAGGTAATAATTCCAGTTCATTAAAATTCTAAATAAATAAATATATTCATGATTTTTTCTGTTATTTTAATCATATAAATAGAACAGAAAACAAGGAGTTACAACATTAATCAGTCATGCTAAACCACCAAAAATACTCTGTCACAAGACAAGGATATGATTAAAATTCACTTAACTTTTCACTAGTAAACGGGAAAAAATTGTCATTGGCAACTTTAAAACACCAATATCGGTGACGTCATAACCAGCCGTCTGTTCATTTATTGGCCCGAAATTACGGGATAATTTATTTCATACCTAACTAATCCTTATTGAGTTAATAGAGACAGAAGAGGCTGAAACTCACTACCTGAGCTATTACACAACCACTATTGAGGAAATTATGAGTCGGAAAGATAAAGAAAGTGAAAAATTGCACTTCATTTAATTAACTTCATTTCGAAATGTGGGTGTTTTCGCGCGTAATCTTGTTCCAAACAAGTTTTAGTCTTGTTTGAAACAACTGTCTTAAAGACACCAAAATACATATAGCCTCATTCAACACATTTCACCCAAGAGATAGTGTAGGGAATAGAGAATGGGCATTCAATTAGAATGCAACCTCTTGCTAGGGCATCGCCGCATTCTAACCTACCTCCCAACAAATAGA
This sequence comes from Ceratothoa steindachneri, assembly GCA_963969495.1. NCBI lineage: Eukaryota > Metazoa > Arthropoda > Malacostraca > Isopoda > Cymothoidae > Ceratothoa > Ceratothoa steindachneri. The sequence continues at coordinate 205,346,608 of OZ018317.1, read as the reverse complement.
TCATTAATTGATAGATCGTAATTCTATTATACCTCCCTCCGTTCGTATGCCAACTATCCATTGATACTTTATAATTAAAGTTCTCTCCCCTCTCGGTGAAATCTCTCGTTTGATAATTATCGACAAAATTCTATTTAGTCCATAATTAAAACCATTCCCATGCTAATTGCCACTAATCACTCAAAAAACCGGCTATGGCAATATTATATCCAGTGTCAATAAGCACAGGATGATTAATCAGATATTGATTCGCTTATGTGATCGGAGATTAATTATGGGTCTTTATATTGGGAAGCTTAGGCAAGCCTTCATCTGAAGCCTATTTCCCGAAGCCTCCGATAAATTTGCATAGAGGGACGATAGACGTACTTAAATTTTATTTAGGTAAATACCAAATCCTTTATGGGGAGAGGGGAGGTGATTAGGCTGAAATTCTAATGATAATTTGAATTGAATATTAAATAGTGACATTTGTTGTGATTGATTCGTTATAGGATAACCATTTCAGGGTTTTTAAGTTCATCCGAGGTTTTCGTGAGTATTTAATTGTGCCTTGTTAAAGATTTGATCTCGCACGACTTTTTGGGGCACTTTAATTATACCTTGTCAGGAATTTAAAGTTTTTATGAGATTTTCTTCTCTTTAATTGAACCATGTCAGGGTTTCTTTTAGTTCGTACAAAATTTTTGCGTCTCCTTAATTGTACCTTGTCAAGAATTTTGAGGCAGGGAGAGAGTTTTTTGCGTCTCTTTAAATATACCTTTTTAAGGATTGCCTCTGAATAAATTTGTATGCATCAACTAACTACGATGGTTTGTTATTTGAAATATTTTTTTTTTTTTAGTTGTAGTATATTTTTGGAAGCCATTTTTCTTTAAATTACTTAGGACGAACAATTTTGAAGTCTTATGCACACAAATTTTATTTTTTTCATTCGTTTTCAAAATTTCCGTAATAAGAATAATTATTCTAATATTTGAATTATTACAGGTTTATTAAAAAGTGAACATTTCAAAAACAATAATAAAAACATTTAATTCCTTAGCTGAATCCAAAATCGTGTTCTGGTCTTGTTATTCCCGTTTTGCTTTTTATTGTTTTGGTAATAACATCGTAACTATTCGGCCGATTCTTACAAAATTTGTAACCCTTATGTTGTTTTACATTGTCTTTCGAATGGTATAATTTCCAAGGTCCTTTCAATGTTAGTGCGGGAATTATTTGGCAATAACACCGTAACTATTCGGCCGATTCTAACGAAATTTGAAATCCTTATGTTGTTTTACATTCTCTTTCGAATGATATAATTGTCAATGACCTTCCAACGTTAGCCCGGGAATTATTTTGTTTTGGCAATAACATTGTAAATATTCGGCCGATTCTAAAATTATTTGAAACCCTTGAGTTGTTTTACATTTTCTTTCGAATGATATAATTGCCGAGGTTCTCCCAAGGTTAGTCAGGGAATTATTGGAAAGTTTTGAAAGTCGTAAGGTCATAAATCAGAATACGTGAGAGCACGCGACTTTGGTCAGCAGACCTTGTTCCTATAGGAGATGATTTTCAGTTCCTGGATCTTTGGATAAAATGATTGAGTTAAAAATGGGTTAAATGAATGATGTTTTCTGATTATAATCAATTTCGTAATATCTTTTTGTGAAAATAAATGTTTGAATCTTTTTCAATTACAGAAATATTTTTTCCAACGAAAAGCCTTCATCAACTATGGTTACTCTGCACCAAAATGGCAAGAAATGCAAAGAGATAGTTGCTAAGGGTATAGCCTCAAGGAACACTATATTTAGGATCATTAATGACTTTGAAAAGACTGGTTACTCTCTTGTGAAGAAGTCTTCCGGACGCTCATGCGCTTCAACTAAATACCCAAATCGTTTCCTGGTAAGGATTGGGTTGCCTCCAGCGTCAAGCTTACTCACAATTACACAGAAGCACGTGTGGATGCTTCATCGCGCACAGTAAGTCTCAGACTTTGAATCAAGTCAAGGAGGGCTGTGAAGAAGCCTTATCTCTCCAAGAGGAACCTTAGATATAAGCTCCACCTTTGTGGTAAATATAAAGAATGGACTGTTGAAGACTAGGGAAAGGCAATAGTCTCTGATTAAGCTTCCTTCCGCTTGCTTGGAGCTTCTGGAAAGTCATTCGTTACGATGAAAAAACGCTATCACGAGTCCTCTCTCGTGCCAAAAGTGAAGCATCTGAAAGATCTACATATGTGGGGCTGCTACTCATCGAAAGGAAGTAAAATACTGACAATTTTGCCCCCAAACAATGGTATGAATTCAAAATGGTAAGAAAACGTGCCTCATTAGCACCCTTTCCCGACGGTTCAGAACCAATTTTCCGATGATAATTATATTTTTCAGCATGATGGCGCACCTTGTCACAAAGCAAAGGCAATAAAAAAATACCTGGCTGCAAATAACATCGAACCTTTGGGACCTTTGCGCCGAAATTCGCTAGATTTGAACCAAATAGATAATTTGTGGGTGATAATCGAACTGGCAGTTGATAAACATAGACCATTAAATTGTGAGCAGTTTTGGGTCTTTACTGAATAAAATGGAGCAAAATATGAGCCAAGATATCATCACAAATTTGGTCTCTAGTTAGTATGGACTCAAAATCCCCCAAGCACCGACTTGTATAGAAACGGTCACAGGTGTTTAAAACTGTTTAGATACTTCTTAGAGACTGGGAGGTCAATATACATGTATGCTAGAGTCAGAACTGCTATGTATTACTTTATTATAGTCCTTTGCTGGCTTTCTCTCTCCTACCTGACCCCGAACACGTATCCAGACATTGTTAACACCTGTAACTGATGCTATACACACCGGGTGCTTTGGCGACAGTGAGTATCTGTCCTACGTGATCCTGGCTAGACTATATATATATATATTACCAGTGCATAGTAATTTTTCGGACACCCTCTACAAAGATAAGAAAAAAATATATTGTTTGATTAAATAGGTCCGTAAGTCGGTCTGTCGGATGGTACCCATTTTACTCGTCCATGAATTTTTGAAAGTTTTGAAGGTTGTAAGGTCTATGATCATAAGATCATAGGTCAGAACAATTGAGAGCACGCGACTTAGGTTTGTTGACCTTGTTGTTATATGAAAAAATATAGTAGTGTCAAATTTTTGGCCATGAATGTATGCTAGACCAGCACGCCTTCATAAACTAAAGATTCTACAAAGGCATTGATAGCACTAGAAAACTTTGGAGCCCTTCATCTAGAAAATTAACTTTCAACTTATAGTTATGGTTCGAATCCCACTCTATACCCTCACTAGGGTATAGAGTGTAATGATCCTAATAAGTTTAATTATTTTATATATTTTTTGCTCAGCTCAAAGAATAGAGGGACAAATAGAATAATTCAACATTTATTTATTTTATTTTAGTGGTTTAAAGTACCTCTTCACCTTTAAACTATCTTCCACCTGCTACAGAACACTGACATCAAACATCGCTAAAACAAAGGAAAGTAGTAACTAGAGTCCTGGATTAACACAGAATGCAAAAATATAAAGGATGTTTCTATATATTTTATATCACTTCGCAATATAGAGCTGTGCAACTTCTAGTTCAATTGACCTAAAACAGGAACTGTGCCAACTCTAGTTCAAATGACCTAAAACATTAGCAGCATGTTCAGGAACTGTGCCAATTCTAGTTCAATTTACCTAAAAAATTAGCAGCATTTCCAGAAACTGTTCCAATTCTAGTTCAATTGACCTAAATCTTCAGCAGCATGTTCAGGAACTGTGCTAATTCTAGTTCAATTGACCTAAAACTTTAGGAGCATGTGGAGGAACTGTGCCAATTCTAGTTCAATTGACCTAAATATTTAGCAGCATGTGCAGGAATTGTGCCAATTCTAGTTCAATTGACCTAAAACTTTAGGAGCATGTCCAGGAACTGTGCCAATTTTAGTTCAATTGACCTAAATCTTTAACAGCATGTGGAGGAACTGTGCCAATTCTAGTTCAATTGACCTAAAACTTTAGGAGCATGTGCAGGAATTGTGCCACTTCTGGTTCAATTGACCTAAAACTTTAGGAGCATGTTCAGGAACTGTGCCAATTCTAGTTCAACTGACCTAAAACTTTAGGAGCATGTGCAGGAACTGTGCGAATTCTAGTTCAATTGACCTAAAACTTTAGGAGCATGTGGAGGAACTGTGCCAATTCTAGTTCAACTGACCTAAATCTTTAGCAGCATGTGCAGGAACTGCGCCAATTCTAGTTAAATTGACCTAAAACTTTAGGAGCATGTGCAGGAACTGTGCCAATTCTAGTTCAATTGACCTAAAACTTTAGCAGCATGTGCAAGAACTATGTCAATTCTAGTTCAATTGACCTAAAACTTTTGCAGCATGTGCAGTAATAAGTCATAATTTTATGTTTATTAATTTTATTTTTATCTTTTCATGTATAGAAATGCCACTCACTGGAAGAGAAAAGGGGTTTCGTGTGTTAGAGTATTGCTTGAACACAGTCGAACAAACTGTGCATCCCGCATTTGTGGGAGAATTCTATAAAAATGCACCAAAAGCAATGTATATGTGAAAAGGCACAAAATGTTCAAAGAAGAAGGAAGGCTGTGCCGGACAAAAGTATCTGGACGACCGAAAGAGACGGTCGAACGGGTTCACGAAAAATTCCTGCTAAAGTTTTTAAATTGTTCTTGGCATCCACATACCTTTGCATTTCCCTTTCAAATGTTGAGAACTAAATCGTATATTACTCACCATTAAGCGAGTATAGTTTTATCTGCCTAGACCAAGGGTCTCCAACCCGCGGTCTGAGGGCCACATGCGGCCCGGGAGACCATTCCATGTGGCCCGCGGCCACTTGTCAAAATTAACATTGGGTACGGCCCACCAGATCATTTCCTTGGTCACTGGGTGTCTCCTTTATAAATGATTTGAAATTTGGGGTTCTGTATAATGGGTGGTTTTCAGATTTTTTTTTAATGGTGTGGCCCACGGGCAATCTCGGACTAGTGGATGCAGCCCGCGGTGCTCTGATGGTTGGGGACCCCTGACCTATACTATGAAGTTTCTTAGATATTTATATCGCAGATGGGCGTTAAACAAAATCAAAAATAAAATAAGTAATTTTAACCATTAAGGCAAATGAGTAATAATAATTATAAGTTATTTAACTAATAAATTCTTTACATTTATGGGACACGCGTAAATTACTGCTCTAATCGTTGCTCACTTTCTTCTAAAGGTATTTTTAGGGAAGAATGGTTTACCTAGTGGGAACCACATATTACGACCATTTGTAGCAGAAATGGGCAACGTAGCCATTTTTGAGCTAACGACGAAGAGACAATGGAACCTGGCGAGATTTCACCTAAGATTAGTTTTGCGAGTGTGAATATTTTTTTTATTTGGTCTGTGTACACCTGAAAAATATATGTTTACATGTAATTTTATTTCAGGATGGATGAGATATGCAACACTTGTGTGTTTTCTTTATGAGCGGGATCCCTCAAATTTGTCGAGTGGTGTTAATTTCTTCTTGGTCACAAAACCATTTACAGATCTCTTACAACTTTTCGATAAATGTATTTCAATTATTAATTGTTTCAGTTTTGCTAAAATCTGTCCTTTTATAATATTTTATGCTCCTTGATCTTCCCTGAGGCCATTCGTAAAAAACGAAGGTTAGTTATTTTTGGCCTCTTGATCAAAAGCCTATTAAAAGATTTTTATATATATTGTTTGCAAACCTTTTTTCTCTCGAAGGTATTTTAGTTACTCCATGAAACTTGATGAATCAATAATATTTTTAGTTCATTTTTAACTATCCAGACCTGACGTAGAGGAGGGGTTCTTCATCTAAAAGAACTTTTTTTAGAGTTTCTTAAATAAACGAAGAATTTAAAGAAAGGTGGCATTGGTGAATCGAAAGAAATAAAAAAAGATAAAAAAAGCCTAATTGGGATAAACAAGGAGAGTGTAAACGCAATCTCCAAATCTTCCCTCTCCTAAAGAGAAGCCCTCTGTGTGGTAGAACATGGAGGATGTTTGAAGGGAGAGGAAATATATTGCACACAATACTTTAATAACAGTACAAACGACTCCCTTGGGCCCATAATAGTTTATAAAGAGCCCTATTACTATCACACATCTTGTAAGTATATTTTGAGAGTTAATAATGGAGGTATTTTGATTCCTTTAGCGAAGTCTTTTCTTAATAAGAAAGTTCAATCGAATGAATTTCATGAATTATTGTATGATCACTCTTATTTTTTGCCTCATTAACTTCTTTTAATAATGTCATTTTATTTTACTTTTTTAGAACTTTGTTTTCAGTTTAAACTTAGAAAGAGGGCGTGGATGCTATCTCCATAGTAAAGCCTTTCTTTAGGGAAGATTCGCTCGACTCAAGTAAGGACTCGAGAATGGAAGTTGAAATTACAATGCCAGATTATTGCAGGAATTGTAAAGAAAGTTTGTTTTTATTGAACGAATTATTTCCCATGAACGGGTTAATATTTTTTAATTAAAGGCACGTTCTCTTTGTACGAGCAAGTACGTAGGTATCTTAAGTTTATCCTATATAAATATATATATATATATATACATATATATATATATATATATATATATATATATATATATATATATATATATATATATATATATATATATATATATATATATATATATATATATATATATATATATATATATATATATATATAATCATGCGGTTAAAAGGCTATTTTTTGGCAAACCAGTCTTCCTCAAAGCCTTCGGAAGGAGCTCTTCTCACATACACGAAAAGGTAGCACTATTTTTTACTGCTACCTTTTCGTGTATGTGAGAAGAGCTCCTTCCGAAGGCTTTGAGGAAGACTGGTTTGCCAAAAAATAGCCTTTTAACCGCATATATATATATATATATATATATATAATATAAAATTTCATGCGTTTAACTATAGGTCTCTTTATATAAACAATATCGTACTTAAAGGTGCCTGGTCACTTTATACGAGCGGCTTCCTACATTTTAGGGACTATTTTTTGTATACAAACATGCTCGTAAATTTGAGCGTTAGTTCTCCCTTAAAAAAAAGGATCGGAACTTTGACTATGTAATTTCATTGTATTAACAAGTTCGTAATTTGGTGTGTTGGTTTGGTTTGTACGAGCATCCCTAAGTTTGAGTGTCTGTTTCTCTCTGAACGAAAATGTTCGTGCCTTAGAGTATGTTTTGTCTGTACTAACAAACTTTTAAGTGCGTGTGTCTTTAGTCTTTCTACGAGAGGTTCGTATTTTAGAGTAACTTTTCTCTTTGTAATAACGTGTTCGTAACTTGGAGTGTTGTTCCTTTTTGGCCAAAATAATTATGAAACAGAAATTATCTTTCCTTCCTGTACGAACATGTTCGTAAATTTAAATATCAGCTCTCTTTGAAAGAAAACGTTAATAACTTTGTATCATTTCTTTGTGAACAAGTAACATCATAACTTAGAGTAGATGTTTATTTGTACGAACAAGTTCATAACTTAGAGTGGACCTCTCTTTCTACTAACAGGTTCGTATTTTTGAGACCTCATTTCCTGGGTACGAACATGTTAGTAACTTTCCGAGGCTAATTTCTTTGAACGAACAAGTTAGTAACTCAGAATACATATATTCTTTGTTGGCAACTTATAGAGTGTATTTCTTTGTACGAACACTTTCTCGGTTCTGATGGGTTTCTCATTTTTATCTATTTTTTTCTTTTATCTTGCTTTTTGTTATTAACTTTTAGTCGTCTGCACACTACTCTATAAGAGTCGCGTATTTTAAGCTTTTTATCATTTTTCTTTTTAATGATTTTCTAATTTTTCTTTTTCTCTTTATTGTTCTTTCTTTAATATATTGACGAACTTGTCATTTTAAGTTTTTCTCATTGAGTATCAATTTTTTGTGTTCTCTTTTTTTAAATGTCTTCTCCTCATATTCTCTATTTTACAGAAATAATGTTTATTATACACTTTATTGTCGTTCTCATTTTCTATTTATTTTTGATTTGTTTTTCTCATTTTAATCTTTTTTATTTGTTTTATTCTATTTTTTATGTTTCTTACTCATTTTAAAATATCAGATTTTTCTTTATTTCGTGTTTCCGTCAATTTTACATTTTATATTATTTCATGTATTTTCTCTATTAAATGGGTTTGCGTGTTAAATATTTGTATTGTTTTTTATAGTTTACTATTTTTTATATTTTATTTAAATCTATTTTAGTTTCTAATGTTTTCTTTTTTATTTTTTTCTAAATCTTTTTTTCTTTTTCTCTACATCTTATTTTTATGTTTTCTCCTTAATTTTCATTATTTTTACTCTCCTTTATAAGCTTTTATAACGTTTCTTCATTTTTGTTTTAATGAATATTTCTCGATTTCTATTAATATTTTCCTTATTTTATAATTTTTCTCCTATCCTATATTTTAAGGTTTTTTGATATTAATGGCCCGCGGCCACTTGTCAAACTTAACATTGCGTACGGCTCGCCAGATCATTTTCTGGGTCACTGCGTGTCTCCTTTATAAATGATTTGAAATTTTGGGTTCTATATAATTAGTGGTTTTCAGAGTTTTTTATTGTTTTGGGTGTGGCCCGTTGTGCTCTGAGGATCAGGAACCCCTGACCTATACTATGAAGTTTCTTAGATATTTATATCGCAGATGGGCGTTAAACAAAATCGAAAATAAAATAAGTAATTTTAACCATTAAGGCAAATGAGTAATAATAATTATAAGTTATTTAACTAATAAATTCTTTACATTTATGGGACACGCGTAAATTACTGCCCCAATCGTTCCACACTTTCTTTTAAAGGTATCTTAGGGAAGAATGGTTTACCTAATGGGAACCACATATTACGACCATTTGTAGCAGAAATGGGCAACGTAGCCATTTTTGAGCTAACGACGAAGAGACAATGGAACCTGGCGAGATTTCACCTAAGATTAGTTTTGCGAGTGTGAATATTTTTTTTATTTGGTCTGTGTACACCTGAAAAATATATGTTTACATGTAATTTTATTTCAGGATGGATGAGATATGCAACACTTGTGTGTTTTCTTTATGAGCGGAATCCCTCAAATTTGTCGAGTGGTGTAAATTCCTTCTTGGTCACAAAACCATTTACAGATCTCTTACAACTTTTCGATAAATGTATTTCAATTATTAATTGTTTCAGTTTTGCTAAAATCTGTCCTTTTATAATATTTTATGCTCCTTGATCTTCCCTGAGGCCATTCGTAAAAAACGAAGGTTAGTTATTTTTGGCCTCTTGATCAAAAGCCTATTAAAAGATTTTTATATATATTGTTTGCAAACCTTTTTTCTCTCGAAGGTATTTTAGTTACTCCATGAAACTTGATGAATCAATAATATTTTTAGTTCATTTTTAAATATCCAGACCTGACGTAGAGGAGGGGTTCTTCATCTAAAAGAACTTTTTTTAGAGTTTCTTAAATAAACGAAGAATTTAAAGAAAGGTGGCATTGGTGAATCCAAAGAAATAAAAAAAGATAAAAAAAGCCTAATTGGGATAAACAAGGAGAGTGTAAACGCAATCTCCAAATCTTCCCTCTCCTAAAGAGAAGCCCTCTGTGTGGTAGAACATGGAGGATGTTTGAAGGGAGAGGAAATATATAGCACACAATACTTTAATAAAAGTACAAACGACTCCCTTGGGCCCATAATAGTTTATAAAGAGCCCTATTACTATCACACATCTTGTAAGTATATTTTGAGAATTAATAATGGAGGTATTTTGATTCCTTTAGCGAAGTCTTTTCTTAATAAGAAAGTTCAATCGAATGAATTTCATGAATTATTGTATGATCACTCTTATTTTTTGCCTCATTAACTTCTTTTAATAATGTCATTTTATTTTACTTTTTTAGAACTTTGTTTTCAGTTTAAACTTAGAAAGAGGGCGTGGATGCTATCTCCATAGTAAAGCCTTTCTTTAGGGAAGATTCGCTCGACTCAAGTAAGGACTCGAGAATGGAAGTTGAAATTACAATGCCAGATTATTGCAGGAATTGTAAAGAAAGTTTGTTTTTATTGAACGAATTATTTCCCATGAACGGGTTAATATTTTTTACTTTAAGGCACGTTCTCTTTGTACGAGCAAGTACGTAGGTATCTTAAGTTTATCCTATATAAATATATATATATATATATATATATATATATATATATATATATATATATATATATATATATAATCATGCGGTTAAAAGGCTATTTTTTGGCAAACCAGTCTTCCTCAAAGCCTTCGGAAGGAGCTCTTCTCACATACACGAAAAGGTAGCACTATTTTTTACTGCTACCTTTTCGTGTATGTGAGAAGAGCTCCTTCCGAAGGCTTTGAGGAAGACTGGTTTGCCAAAAAATAGCCTTTTAACCGCATATATATATATATATATATATATATATATATATATATATATATATATATATATATAATATAAAATTTCATGCGTTTAACTATAGGTCTCTTTATATAAACAATATCGTATGTACTTAAAGGTGCCTGGTCACTTTATACGAGCGGCTTCCTACATTTTAGGGACTATTTTTTGTATACAAACATGCTCGTAAATTTGAGCGTTAGTTCTCCCTTAAAAAAAAGGATCGGAACTTTGACTATGTATTTTCATTGTATAAACAAGTTCGTAATTTAGTGTGTTGGTTTGGTTTGTACGAGCATCCCTAAGTTTGAGTGTCTGTTTCTCTCTGAACGAAAATGTTCGTGCCTTAGAGTATGTTTTGTCTGTCCTAACAAACTTTTAAGTGCGTGTGACTTTAGTCTTTCTACGAAAGGTTCGTAATTTAAAGTAACTTTTCTTTTTGTAATAACGTGTTCGTAACTTGGAGTGTTGTTCCTTTTTGGCAAAAATAATTATAAAACAGAAATTAACTTTCCTTCCTGTACGAACATGTTCGTAACTTTAAATATCAGCTCTCTTTGAAGGAAAACGTTAATAACTTTGTATCATTTCTTTGTGAACAAGTAACATCATAACTTAGAGTAGATGTTTATTTGTACGAACAAATTCATAACTTAGAGTGGACCTCTCTTTCTACTAACAGGTTCGTATTTTTGAGACCTCATTTTCTGGGTACGAACATGTTAGTAACTTTCCGAGGCTAATTTCTTTGAACGAACAAGTTAGTAACTCAGAATACATATATTCTTTGTTGGCAACTTATAGAGTGTATTTCTTTGTACGAACACTTTCTCGGTTCTGATGGGTTTCTCATTTTTATCTATTTTTTTCTTTTATCTCGCTTTTTGTTATTAACTTTTAGTCGTCTTCACACTACTTTATAAGAGTCGCGTATTTTAAGCTTTTTATCATTTTTCTTTTTAATGATTTTCTAATTTTTCTTTTTCTCTTTATTGTTCTTTCTTTAATATATTGACGAACTTGTCATTTTAAGTTTTTCTCATTGAGTATCAATTTTTTGTGTTCTCTTTTTTTAAATGTCTTCTCCTCATATTCTCTATTTTACAGAAATAATGTTTATTATACACTTTATTGTCGTTCTCATTTTCTATTTATTTTTGATTTGTTTTTCTCATTTTAATCTTTTTTATTTGTTTTATCTATTTTTATGTTTCTTACTCATTTTAAAATATCAGATTTTTCTTTATTTCGTGTTTCCGTCAATTTTACATTTTATATTATTTCATGTATTTTCTCTATTAAATGGGTTTGCGTGTTAAATATTTGTATTGTTTTTTATAGTTTACTATTTTTTATATTTTATTTAAATCTATTTTAGTTTCTAATGTTTTCTTTTTCATTGTTTTTTGTCAATGTTTTTTTCATCTCGTTTTCATTTTTTTAAATCTTTGTATTTTTTTAATGTTTTCTCGTCGAGGGCAAAACTCCTCAAGTTTTGCCCTCGACGAGAAAACATTAAAAAAGAAAAAAATTAAAAAAAAATAAAAACGGGAAAAATGAGAAAACGCGAAATCATTATAGATGAAAACTATTTTAAAAATAAATACTGAAGGAAAATATTTTTAAAGAAAAAAAATGGAAATATAAATAAATTGAATCGATAAAAATAAAAAAATCGAAAAGGGAAAAATTGAAAAAGTAAGCGTGAGGAAACCTTAAAGAGAAAGGTTTAGTTGCCTTTTACAATGAGTAAAATGGTAATGGTTTCCACCACAACTATGAACGGCCTCAGGCGTGGATAAAATATTACTTGACGTCGTGATTGATATGACCTAAATGGTATGATGGGGTAAGTATTAGCACCGTTACTTCCCCCTTATCCATTTGTATGTGTGGAGGGGGGCAGTTGCTTTTGAAGTTAGTGATGTTTCGCTAAGAGAATTTTCTTCAAACGGTGCTGATGTGCGCCAACCAGATCCCTTTGGACATTAGTTGGATGTTTTTTTTGCTATGAAGCGTCGATGTGCACCATCCAACCTTATGGGAGAGTAGTTGATGGTAAATAAGACGCATTTTTCTTTGCAAATTACCTCATATTAATTTATTCATCTTTATATGTTTACAGGAGCTGCCAAGTGTAGGCCATGAATGGTCTTTTGCAGTCTCCTTCTTTTCTTATGTTCTTATATGTTATGGTAATATGTTTATGATGATAATTATGTTACATTTATGTTGGTTTTATATGTTAATTTGATATGTTTATGTAAATATGCTTGTTAATATCTTTATGTTGATGTTGATGTTGAAGATTATATTAATAATTAGGTTATGTTGGAATTGATGATTAATATTTATGTTAATGTTAGTGTTGGGTTGGTGTTGATGTTACTACATTTTATGCTGATTTTTATTGTTGTGTTGTTGATTATAGTATTGTGGATTATGAGATTATTCCTTGGGTTGATGATTTAGGTATGTTGCATTAACACCGCTCTTTTGTATGATGCTTTATGAGGTTTTTATTTCATTATCGAGTCTCAATGCTCTGGTGGGTTGTAAAAACCTGATCAAAATTTCGAATTCGCCAAATAAAACCCTTTTACCGGCTCAAACGAACACGAGCCACTTTATTCCTTCCAATAATTTGGCTGATTTTATTTAGCATGTGATATAATTACCACAAATGACGACGTTGTCCCTAATTACATGCCAGAGTGGCGAGACTGAGTAATATTGGGGAATATTCAACACTATATTATCATTTAATAGCATTAAAGTGAGTGAACGTCTAGGTTAAGTTAGGCTAAGGTTAATTTTAGTTTAAGCTTGGTTATCTTTAATTTGGGTTAGGTTAGGGTGGCTAGAATGGGATTGGGTTAAACTTAGGTTAGGTTTAGTTATAGGTAGTTTATTGGGGCTAGAATAGGTTTGGGTTGAATTTAGGTTGAATCCGAAGACGAATAGAACTTAAGGCATCCGGCGCTCGACTCCTTGAGCACTCGGGAGGTACCGCCCCAGCTTCGGAATAGTACCGCAAATTCGAGCGTGCTTAACCCTAGACGCAACCTAGCCCTCTCCCTAGAACTTAACCTCCCTGACGCAGGCCTTCAACCTGCCCTAGGCCTCCCCCAGCTCATAGAGCAACGCCGGGTGATCCCTGACTGGAACTTAATCGCTGAACATCTGCGCGCCCGGACTACCTCCCCTAATTCGCCCTTCCGTACTCGAGATATCGAGGCGATCGAACTCCTCTCAATCCTACATCGCCTACGGAATAGGCTGTTTTCACAAGAGGAGACCAGACTGAATACGAGACTCAATCTCTATTATTTATTCTCATTGGTAAACTGAGTTTATGCCCTAGAAGACGCGCGTCTTCAGTCCACCCAGGGAGTCGGGTCTTACGCTCGTAATACTCAGAATATGCGTCGCGACTCAGACCAGACAGCAGTCTCAGCGGCACCAGGGGCAACAACAACGTAAGCCACGAAATAGATCTCGTGGGCAGGAAAAGGGAGGATCTAAACCCCGTAAATCTTAATTAGTGGATAGAGGAATCCTGGGCCATCCAGGAAGTCATTTTTGGTCCTTTCCCCTTACCCCTCCCCCCGCGACTTTCTATTCCGAGCCCTGAGGGGTACCCCCCCCCCTCCTTCGCTGTGATGGTAAGTGCTGGTGATCCCACGGGAATATCCGTTGTGAGCGATTGGCTCGAAAATGAGCCCCTCCTCCCCAAGGTGCATCGACATCGACTTACCCACGACATCTTTAGTTTGGGTTAGGTTAGGATGGCTAGAATAGGTTTAAGTTAGGTTAGGATGGCTAGAATAGGAATGGGTTCAATTTGGGTTAGGCTAAGTTCATCTAGGTTATTTTTAGCTTGAGTTAAGTTAAGGTGGCACTATAGGTTTGGGGTGAATTTAGGTTATGTTTAGTTTAAGCTAGGTTACCTTTTATTTGCTTTAGGTTAGGTTAGAATGGCTAAAGTACGTTTGAGTTGAATTTAGGTTACGCATATTTTAAGTTAAATTATCTTTAGTCTTGCTTAGTTCAATTTAGGTTAGGTTTAGTTTAAGCTATGTTACCTTTTATTTGCTTTAGGAAAGGAGGGATAGAATAGTTATGAGTTAGATTTATGTTAGTTTTAGTTTAAGCTAGGTTAACTTTAGTTTGTTCTTTTTTATTGGGCTAGAATATGTGTGAGTTTAATTTATGTTAGGTTAGGTTTAATGTAGGTTACCTTTATTTTGGTTTAGGTTAGGAGGGCTAAAATAAGTTTGCATTAAATTTAGGTTAGGTTTCATTTAAGCTAGTATAACTAAAGTTTGGGTTAGTTTAGTAGAGATAGAATAGGTTAAGTTTAACTTAGGTTAGGTTCAGTTTAATGTAGGTTATCTTTGGTTTGACTTAGGTTAGGAAGGCTAGAATAAGTTGGGTTTACTTTAGGCTAGTTTCAAGGTACTATAGGTTTATCATAGGTCTAGTTTTAGTTATGTTAGGTTTATTCATATTGAGTTAGGATAGGTTAGGTTGATTCCGGTTATTTTAGGGTAGGTTTGGTTCAAGTTAGGTTTAGTTAAGTGTGAGATTGATCAAGGTGAGAAAGAAAAGTTTATTACAGGGTAATCACAAAATCTTTTCGAAATATCCGTTATTTTATGTTTGATATACGAGGGGCGGTCAATAATTTTTGCGAATCGGTAGGGCAAAACAGAGGAAGGGGGATGGCTGTTTGTGGGGGTGTTAGAACAAGTTACGACAAGTCAGGACCTGCAGCCTCACGCTCCTACCTTGTCTTTTTAAGAAGCAGTAGCTGATCGCAGATTGTCAGTCACAAATTTTTCAACAATGGGGAAGGTTGAGCACCGCGCAGTGATCAAATCTTTGACCAAGGAAGGCAAGAATGCAAAAGAGATCCATGAACGCATGGTTTCAGTGTACACCGACAGCGCCCCTTCCTATGCAACCATTGCTCACTGGAATAGGGAGTTCCACCATGGTCGTGAGTTCCTTGAAGATGACCCCTGTCCAGGACGCCCGTCAGACGTGACCAACGAGGACAATGTGTCCCGTAGGAAAGGATGATCCTCGAAAATCGACGGGTGAAGGTCGAAAAAATCGAGTGAGAACTTGGAATATCACATGTAAGTGTTATCAACATCTTCCACGACAACTTAGCCATGAGCAAGGTCTCTCTCTGCCCGTTGGGTCCCTAGAAACCTCACGCCCCCTGATCGACTTCAACGTCATCAAAGTCCACAAGGCCAGAGTTGCACAAGCTACCCTACGCGAGTGCGGATTCGAGGAGCTCAACCATCCCCACTACAGTCCAGATCTGGCCCCTAGCGACTACTTTTTATTCCGCCAGCTCAAGGCTGCACTGCGTGGACGCCGGTTTGGGGACGATGAAGATTTCCAGCTTGCCGTCCAGGAGTGGATTGAACAGCAGTCGGGAGATTTCTGGTGGTCGGGAATTCGAAGCCTCAGGGACAAGTGGCGCAAGTGCATTAAGGTCGAGGGTAGTCATAATGAAAAATAATAAAACACTTTTCCTCATATCTCGTTTCCTTATATCCGAATTGCAAAACTTATTGACTGCCCCTCGTATGTCTACTATATGTCTGGACTTATATATAATAAGGTATATTAGCTAGGGGGACTTGATGAATGCACTAGTCATTTTCATAGTTTCTTTAGTTTTTTTTATGTATATATTCGAAGTTGGGCTAATATTTGACTTTTGGCTAATATTAGATTTTGTGGTAATATTTGATTCTGCGGTAACCTTTGTATTTTGTGGTGCTATTTAATTATGTGGCAATCTTGTATGTTGTGGTAATATATAATTTTGTGGTAACACTTGAATTTTGTGGTACTATCTCATTTTGAGGTAAAATTTAATTTGGGGGGATAGTATTTGATTTTGGTTAATATTTGATTTGGGGGTATTATTTGTTTTTATAATATCTGATTAATTTCTTCCTGGCTATATAACTCGTTTTGGCCTTCTTTCTTTCTACTCCGACACAAATTAACATCATAGGCTAATATCAGCGCCAATAGAAAAAAAAATCCATTTCAAAATTAATTTCAAAATAAACTGAAAATATTTTTAATTATGCTTCAACGTATATATGACTGCATTCTTCAAATTTATCTCCCCCTAAGGGGTCAGGGCGCAGTAAAGGTGAGAATTGGGAAGACCTCGAGGTCTAAGAGGCGGGTGTGGGTAAAATATCGGCATAAGGCCCCAAATCGTGACGGGCGTACAGTCCAAATTTAGGGATTCGGCGTTTTGGCGCGAAGAAATTTGCTAAAGCGAAAAAGCGCGCGAAGCCTCATATTTATTCTGATCAGATTCCGAACCAGAAAATTTGAAACAAAATTTTCTTCGGTTCGTGACCACCGTCTGTCCAAACAAGAATCTATTCTTGTTAAAATCCTTCTATATATTAACTGTTTTAATATTCTTTTATTGTAATTATTTATATATAATGTTTAATACTTTGTTTTAAACCTATACAATTTACTATATGAAATATAATTATATCTATTATTATAGGGAAAGTTGAAACAAAATTTTTATTATCAACATAGGATTACTTACGAAGACACAAACGACTTTGCATTTGATAAATGAATAATTTAATTGAATAATAGATGTTTTCTTGGACATAACAATGGTTAGCCCCTTCCCTCGCATGAAAAGGCCTGACTGGCACTTTTTATCCAGCATTGACTGTATCAAACACCCCCGCTTAAAAATCCTAGAAATAACTATTTTAATTAGGTATTTTAGCCTTCAGTTTTGGCTGTTTGGGGACGTTATTCATAAACTAAAATGAAGTATGTAAATGTTAAAATAGATAATTGAAGCCGGTCATTTTTGGCATTTTTCGATTGGTCGATTTGACAAATGAGGAAATTGTGAGACGCGTGTCAAATATGACACGGCGTTTCTGACAGAATGACACGGCTCACTGTGCGACTATTTGTCATTTTCCACCTAAACGACTTTTATTTTAGGAAGAAAAAAAAAAACCCGTTTTTTTGTGGGGATGAGTCTTAAGAAAAATAAATATGGACGCGTTTTTGTCTCAAATCATTATTATTATATATATATATATATATATATATATATATATATATATATATATATATATATATATATATATATATTGTTGAAGGCGACTGCGAATTCAGCATTAATAATTTTCTTTTCGAGTCTTTCGATTTCTCTAATATTCCGCCTTTGGTCGTTGGTTAACCCGTGTATAAGCTCGCCAAAATTCATTACAAAAGCACTGATGAACGAGGGCAGTAAAATAGTTCACTGGATAAAACGAAACATTTATTGACCCAACTGGGGTGGTGGACTGGATGAGATCGATGAAATCTGTAGAAGATTTCAGATTAAATTTGCTAGGCACGAAAGGGGTGAGGATCTTATTTAAGAACTTACCGAGTTCATAGGTTGATATAGGGATTTGGCAGCCCTCTAAGACACATATTTAACCAAATCCCTACACCATCATATGAACTCGGTAAGTTCTTAAATAAGATCCTCACCCCTTTCGTGCCTAGCAAATTTAATCTGAAATCTTCTACAGATTTCCTCGATCTCATCCAGTCCACCACCCCCAAAAGCTTCATCGCCTCCTTGAACGTTGAATCCTTATTTACAAACGTTCCTGTTTCTGAAACTATAGACCTAATCATAGAGAAAGTATATAACCAAAGTGATAGTCCCCCTCTTAACATACCAAGCGACAACTTAAGAGAACTTCTCTTGCTCTGCACTACAGAAGCCCCCTTTTATGGACCTAGAGGCGACCTATACGTGCAAACCGACGAGGGTGCAATGGGATCTACCCTCGGAGTTCTATTCGCAAACTTTCACATGGGAATCGTGGAAGAACCAGTTTTTATAAATCTGCCCAAACCACATATTTACTGCAGATATAGAGACGACATATATATAAATATACAAACCGATGAAGAAATCCAGGAATTATTAAGAGAACTCGAGAACTGCTCCTCACTTAACTATACCATAGAAAATAGCGAAGCTTATAAACTCCCGTTCTTAGATACCTTAACCACTAAGCACGACAACAAAATAACTACCGAAGTTTACGTAAAAGAGACAAATCCAGGCCTTTGTATGAACGCTAAAAGCGAATGTCCCAATCGTTATAAAAGAAGTGTAATTAATGCATATATCAACCGCGCTTTCACCCACTGCTCCATATGGAAAGACACACACGAAGAGCTTGAGAGGGCTACCCAAGTACTCATAAATAATGGATTTACAAACAGAGACATACAAACGGCTATATGGAAGAAGATGGAAAAATGGTACACGTCGCCTACAGTCAGCACCAATCAAGAAGCAAAAGGAAATACTATTAAACTATTTTACAAGAATATTATGAGTACAGCGTACAAAACCGACGAAAGAGTAATCAAGGAAATCATAAACAGAGGAGAGAATCCAACCCAACACGAAAACAACGTATCACTCACAATCTATTACAATAATAAACGGACATCCAACCTTATACTCAAAAATAACCATACACCCACCCTAACAAGTAAACAAAGAAGTCAGTCAATATATGAATACACTTGCAAAATGGGAGACTGTGAGCTCCTACCTCATTCAAATATCGGAATGACAGAAACAAAATTAACACGAAGAATGAGCTACCATTTAAACCGCGGTGCACCCAAAACACATACATTTGAAAAACATGGAAGACGATTGGACCGCAAGTCACTCGAAGATAACACCGAAATTCTTGCATATGATCCAAATCGCCAACAATTACTCATATTAGAAGCTCTCTATATAAAAGACAAACAGCCCAAATTAAATACACAAACAAACATACAGTTCACTCTGCTTTCCTCACGCCCTCGTGCGCCAAGTAATAATCCCCGCCTTAATCTTAATCTTGAGCCCATTTTAAACTAGCCTCTTTAAGCCGTCTTAATCCTTTGTTTTTAAGAATTTCCATTCCCTATAAATATGTTCGTATAATTGTTAACCTTCAAACTCCAATATATATAGCCATGTTTTTAATTCCTTATATTATTTCTACCTCCTTTGATAATGATACAGGAGTGCATCGAAACGCGTTAGGCCACTAAATGTTTCGTTTTATCCGTGAGCTATTTTACTGCCCTCGTTCATCAGTGCTTTTGTAATTAATTTTGGCGAGCTTATACACGGGTTAACCAACGACCAAAAGCGGAATATTAGAGAAATCGAGAGACTCGAAAAGAAAATTATTAATGCTGAATTCGCAATCGCTTTCAACAAAATATGTTACGAAGAGAATCTTCTGCCCAATATATATATATATATATATATATATATATATATATATATATATATATATATATATATATATATATATATATATATATATATATATATATATATAAGCATTTTCGTTTTAAACACAGTCTAATTAGTTGAGAATATAACCTTTCCTCTCAGTTTCGTACTATGATAAAACGTCCTCTGTGAAGCGTACATGTACGCATGTAAACTCCAAATAAAAGTACACAGAGGTCTTCCGAATACCCATTAACCACTCAGGAAACGAGAAATAGGAGAGAAGACGAGCTTTCGTAACCGGGCTACGAGTCAGTTACGGAGACTTCGACTCGAGAAAGTCCTTAAGCAAACAACATCCGAATTGACGGAGACTCTAAATCAAAATCATTTACTCGTCCGACGAAGGTTTACTCGTAGAATATTCAGTCGCTCGCCCCAGATCAATTTACGTGATCAACCCAACTCCTAGTCCACGTCCATGCCTTAAAACCTGACAATTTCTCATAAAGAGGTAACAGCCTGATGGATCGTCATTTGAAACACTCTATTAGCATATACCACGTATCATACACATATACACCCTATATCGTATATACACTCCCCTTTAAACTTATCTCTCTCAGCCCGCATCTGTAAATGTCGGAGGGGGCGTGCATCCCGGCTTTTACCCGGCCTGCCGTCGCTGATAAGTCTGTTTGTTTCCTAGCGCAATCGGCTCCTGGAAGCTGAGGTCATTTAGGCAGAGAGATGCGATCAGGGGAGCGAATTATGCAAATAAAACGGCTTATTTGTTGACAGGGAATGAAACGTGGATAAGGTGGGGGGGGGGGGGCGGTTCAGGGTAAAATTAATTTATAGGTTTCTAAACTAGGACAAAGATCATGTCATGTCATGTCAGTGTGTGGGGGGCCTTCCTAAACGAAGGGTTTTAGGGAGAGGGACAGAAAAATGAAAGAATTCTGCTTCTTTAATTATTCTTCTTGGAATTATTAACTTGGAAATAGTAAGTGAAATTGAGCGAGGTCATCTCCGGCAGCCAGTTTCATTAGAGATGTTTCAAAAGGGGTGAAGTTAGGGGAAGTGTATGTGTAGAAGATATATTGGTTGAGTAATTTAAATATGGCCTATGCGGGCTGGTAAAGGATAAAGTTAGATACATATAAAAAACACACTAATCTGCAGGCGTTAGCTTTAGGTGATGTATAATATCCTTTAAAATGAGGTTTGAGACATAGGGACGGCATTTATGCCGCCCTTCTGATGACAGATTGAAATTTGGAATTTCGTTCAGTTTTTCTTTGTCGATTTCTCTTAGTTAACAGCTGAAGATGATATGGGAAACTACATATCAAAACTAGTCCCGTTTTATTAAACTTTATAATCCCAAATAGTGTTTGTTATTGTACATATATATATATATATATATATATATATATATATATATATATATATATATATATATATATATATATATATATATATATATATATATATATATAAGGAGCGAGGGAGAGGGAGAGAGGAAAAAGAGAAAGAGAATAAAAGGGCAAATACAAGTCACATAATAAGCCTTTAAATTGCAAGCAGTTATGAAGATATGGTATAAAAATCCCTTGGAAGTTCGTAACCAGGAAGGATACTGAGTTTACTAGGGTGACGTTTGGATTGGGTTTGATTCTTCTCAGTATGGATTGCCTTCATTGTGCTCGCCTTTGCTCTCCTTGATCCTTGTTCCTTACAATGTCCCTCTCTTTTGCTTTTAAAAACTCATGTTTCTTGTCTCATTGCTCATTTACGTCAAAATTATCTTCTCTTGCATTATATTATATTATATTATATTATATTATATTATATTATATTATATTATATATATATTATATATATATATATATATATATATATATATATATATATATATATATATATTTATGAAACACGAATCTGAGAAAGATAAGAGAGAGGATTGGTGCATCATTTGCTTGATAGGTTTTTAAGCTATGTTGTTAAGAAGATAGTGTTCTTCGATGAGATGGATTTTGTGTTTAATGTCTAAGTTTCAATTACATACATTAGAACGGGTAAAGCACATTTGGTTAAATAAGTTTTTCTGTTTTAAGCATAGAGGTTTTAGCTTCTAAATAACTAGCTAAATTTTTCACCACCCTCTAAACAATTTTGTTTTTCTGCTTTATTCCTTTCCCTGCTTCGATCAGGCGTCACATTCAGTCCTAAGTATGTGTTTTATACCCGTTCTTCATTTTGATCGTCGATCTTAATTGCCTCTATCTGTGACAAAGCTATTGGTCATTCGTCTTCGTAAAGTTCAGGTTAAGTTTGATTTTAGATTTGGAATGTGAGAATTTTGTTATCGCGGGGCTTTGGGATCCACCAAGATAAGGGGGTTTCTCTGAAGAGAGTTAGTTAAACTTGCTTCTCAAATCAAATTAATTTAAAGTTCGGTGTTACCCCCGGGAACGGGCTCAAGGATGAGCTTCTTCTTAGTTTCGGTATTCATAAAGGGTGAGGACTATCTCAGGGCTTTGAGATCCACCAGGATAGGGGGTTTCTCTGACGAGAGTAAGTTGAACTTGCTTCTTAAATCAAGTTAACTTGAAGTTCGGTTTGACCACCAGGAGCTTGCTCCGGATGAGCTTCTCCTTAATCCCTACTGTTAGTAGCCCAGGTCTCTTGCCGGGGACTTCGTCGCCTTGATGACTATCGTAATCTACCACGTTTTTCCAAAAATATTTGTTTTTATACGTCGCCACCCCACTGGAGTAGGGGTAGGAAGGTGGTGGATTTGTGGACAGCCCGCATGAAGCCTCCCCCTCCAACGGTTTTTCTCAGAGCGTCGTACAGCTGGCCTTGAGGGACCTTCTGGCTTTAGGGCGACGCTCCTCTAACTTCGCATATGCGGTAAAATTGAATACCAGCTCTTAGAGAAATCTTGCTGTTTTAACCGATGTTAGGATCTTGGGCCCTGATCTAAGCTGATTATTGCTGTATGTGGTCGAGGACAACAGCTCAGCTTCTCCTCGACACGAGGGGCGAGAAGGAAGGAGTTTAAGTGGGTGAGCTACGGCGTCTCCACTGTTAGGACGTTGTGGTTAACAACCAGCGGCTCAACTGAGAGGGGGGGGGATCGATTCCCTTACACACTACTTTAAATAAAATAGAAAGAGCTTCAACATCTCTAGGATGCCCAGTGTCTAAATCCAAATCTGATAGTAAAGATTTTACAGAATTAAATGCACCATTAAGAAATATCAAATGAGAGTCTTCAGCAGAACTGCATATAGCAGAGCAATATTCAGAATGAAGTAGAATAAAAAAAAAGAAATACTTGCGAAGAACAAAATCATCATCATAAATTTTATTAGATTTACGAAGAATGCCCAGTTTCTGCAATATATCCTGAGGCATGTATCCTAGATGCGTTTCAAAAGTGAGTTTCGAATCTAGTTACTACCAAGAGCTTGAGCTAGTCGCCTTGTTAATCAAAGCTCCATTCATTAACAAATTGGAATATTCAGGTAAAAGAGATCTATAACGACTTATAATCATTTACTTAGACCTACTAGGGTTAAATTTTATACCCACTGAAGACACAAGGGATTAATATTATTCAAATCCTCAGTGAGGCAATCTGCAACACTTAGTCTCATTTCAGAAGATACTACTTGAGCATAGAGAGAGGTGTCATCAACATAAACTAGAATTTTATTAGTGATATATTGAACGACGCCATTGAACGAGTGGCAATAGCCAAGGCCCTGATCGAAGAAGGTGAACGACAGAAATAGACGAGGAAGTTGAAACCAGTTTGGGTTTGGCCTTATCTGCAACGAAGAATGTAAGATGGCCATTACGACAATCTAATGCAAGAGTTGTCCCGAGAATGGCAAGAGCTTTACAAGAACTTCACGCGAATAGAACGCCAATTGTCTGATGAGATAGTAGAACGTGTCACGCCGCCCATTCAGAAGAAACATACGTTCTGGCGCAAACCGATTCCTCCTGCCCTGCATGTTGCCACCAACCTACGTCTCCTCGCCACGGGTGGTTCATACAAGAGCTTGCAATACTCCTTTCGAGTTGTCCACACCACCATCAGCCACATTGTACTAAATACCTGCCGGGCCACTATTGCTGTCTCCCGAGACGAGGAACTCAGGACGCCACAATCCCCTGATGAATGGAAACCGGTCGCTCTTGGCTTTGAAGAGCGATGGAACCTCGTCGGGTTTATCGTCGTCTTCATCACCATCGTAGTCGTTGTTCTCATACTCGTCATCATTAGAGGAGGGTTTGTTGTCCAGGATGACCTCTACCTTGGTGTAGTTGAGGTGTAGCACCCTATCGTCATCGCGTGGTGGGGTGGCAGAGCTGGAGTCAGCAGACAAGGTGCTGGTGGTGAGGGTAGGCACAGTTGGGGTCACAGGTGGTGCTGCCCGTGTGGTACAGGTGGGGAAGGTGCCTGGTACAAACCTCTGAGATGTGGTGGGTGTGGCTAACGGCGAAGTTGTAGAGCTGCTGGTGGTGGTGGTAGTAGTATAGTACTAGCAGTTTGGGTAAAACTAACATTCTGCAGCATTTTCAGGTCCTTCCTCTAGATGGTTGGGTGTCAAGAAGCAAGCAGAGTAGCAGGGGGCACAGATGAAGCTGACGTAGGCCTTCTGTAGAGGCTGAAGGTGCTGTGAAAAGAAAGGCGGTGGTGTTTACCTGAAGGATGATCAGCTTCGGTTTCGCTGGTCCTTAAATACTCCCATCCGACGTTGCCGCCATGGAGCAGAGCGGCGCGGTTGCCAGATTCCGGCCGTCAGTCGTAAAAATTGGCGATTGACGGGTCTGCACCTCGAAAGTAGGGCTTAGCATCACGACTCTCGTTGATAATTACAACTGAGCCCCGACGGTCGTAAACATATCTCGATCATCAAAATCTTTTTGCGACAGATGACAGTTGAGGTTGCGCGGACCGACTGCTTTGTGCAGTTCAAAACATTCTGCTGGAGTCACACAATGACGATTTTGCGCGTGATTGCTTATGTACGAACGTTTATTGGTAGTGGGAAACCAAATACGTCAATCGTAAGTGCATGCTACGTAAATAGTGGGGAGCCGCGCGGCTTCCAGCAACGAATGTTTTGAACTGCACCAAGCATTCGGCCCACGTGACCACAACTGTTATCTGTCGTAAAAACATTTCGACCATCGGGGCTGTGTTTACGACTGTCGGGTTGTAGATCCGTCGATCGCCAATTTTTACGACTGACGGTCGGAATCTGCCAACCGTGCCGCACCGCTTGGTGGAGGCAACGTCGGACGGGGGGTATGTAATCAAATCTGTGTATCATGCATATTTTGGAGTAAGGCTAGGAGATCAAGATACAAGCTTTGCTTCAGATATCTGCTGAAAGGGATGCTACATAAGTTTAAGACGCTGGAGTCAGGGCGAACAGAAGTCTCTCTCTTTTAGTGCTCCCATGGTGTGGACAGAGGGCAAGGACCACACTATGGACTGCTATTTTTGCATGAAAAATCTTAAGGGTGACCATTGTATCAAGTATTTAAGCTTTCTCTATTATACTGGCTCCTTAAAATGTCATTATTATGCATATACTTAGCATAAAAAAAAACGAACATAGTTCACTTCAGCATGAACATATCTTTTACTAAACATTTATGTACTATCTGCAACTCGAAATCAATTCCTTTATGTATTATGCAATTATATTTTTCACAGGTATAAATAAGAAGAATGAATATAGTGTGGCATATCCGGATGTTCCTTCTGCCATCAACCCCCTGCCCCATGGTCTAGGAATTCCTATACTTTCTCCCCCTGAACATATAGAGGTCCAAGAAGAGAATAATATGGGAGTTAATGAAGATTATGACACGTCTGAGTCTTATCAGGTTTCCGTACATTATATGGTCACATTATATGCATCCTTTGGGTTAATGGGAAACTTATTCTTATTGAGAAGGTATACAACATAACTCAATAAAGTCAAAATAAGATGTACATATATCCATTTAGGTTCAATAAAATGATTTAATGAATCGGCATAGAGGATTTTTCAGTACATATTCATATTATCATTGTTTTAAGAAATATTACTTTGAATTTGGTTTTAGAAAAATTACACTTTGAGTTTACTTACCCTGTTAAATTGCTTTTCACGTAGTGTCTCTTATACTTGGGATGCAAACAGGCTACACGAAGCATCCCTGTTTCCTATGTTTATGGGACAACCGTGCAGATAGTATGCACTATGAGAATAAAGTTTGGCCTCCACGAGGAGCATCTAGAATTGGATCAAACAATGTGATAGCTGAACCTTTAGTGCATATAAAGCTTGGCATAATGAAAAATTATGTCAAAACCTTTAATAAAGTAGGCCAAGCTTTTAAATTTCTTTTTCAACAATTTCCACAAATCAGTGACGCTAAGCTCCATGCGGGAATTTTTGATGGACCTCAGATCAGAAACTTGAGAGAGATCAGCAGTTTGATGCATCAATTAAGGACATAGAAAAAGATGCCTGGAAAGCTTTCAAAGCTCTAGTTAACAATTTTTTAGGCAATAAAAGAAGCCCAGAATATGTCGCCCTGGTCAATCAGCTCCTAACAAGTCTCAAACATTTGGGAGCTCGAATGTCTATAAAGATACACTTTTTACAGTTTTATCTGGATTATTTTCCCGACAACTGCGGAGATTACAATGAAGAACAGGGGGAAAGATTCCACCAGGACATGAAAATAATAGAATCAAGGTACCAGGGTAAATGGGACGTAAACCTACTTGCTGACTACTGCATTGCAATACTAATGATTTCTCTATGATTTTTATCTACAAAATATATAGCAGAGACTACCATATTTTCGTTCCTTGAGGTTGATGTTTTTACCTTCCTTGGATCATTATGGAGGTCTTCTCTTAAATCTTAAAAAGGTTGAAGCAATTTGTAGGAAGCTGTTTTCTTTCGAGAAGCTTACCAAGATGTCTTTTTGCAAAGCTTCAATTTGCGTTGCTTTGCAAACAATTTTCATTGAGAATTTAATATTTGCACTGATTTCAAATTTGCTGCTCTCCGTGATTCAAAAAGAATGTTTTTATGCGCATCTGCTAACAGAATAAGTGAATGAATGAACACACATACTTAACAACAAAGTAAGTTCAAAGATAGGTTTGAATTCGTTTAATTTTGCAAATAACACAGCATGTTAGAAAGGGATCATTCTTTCGGAAACTTGTATACGTTAAAAAGTGTGTTATTGTAGGCTTAGCGAGTTGTTTTTCGTAGTGTTCTTAGAAATGAAGCAGCGTTTATTTAATTAAAAGATTTATCACAATATCCGAATGTCTTGCAGAGCAATAATTCCCTTTCAATAGATCGTTGCAATCGATGTTGAATAGCCTGGCCATGGTTGTATTTGTTATAGTTATAACTAAAACATGCCTGCTCTGCGCGCTGTTTTTGTTACTATTATAAATAAGATGAATCTGAAGCATTAAAACATACGAATTAACAAAACAGTAAGAATTTATTTTAATTCATCAGGGAGATAAATGTCCATGACCATGTTATGAAGTAGATAAAGAAAAATTTATTTGATTGATTACCAAGGGAGCAACATATGAGCAACAAAAATGTCTATTAAAATGGAGGTACGGGCGAGTTTCCATTTCTTAGTAGTTTGGGTAAAAAAAGAATGGAATAAACGATATGTTTGTGCAGTGTCTTTATAATCTATCATCTAAACTTTCGATGATCCACTTTTCTTCTACTACAACTCCACCAAGACTTCGATGTTTATCATTGTTTTCATTTATTAGGGGTGTTTCTTAGTGAAATAAGGCTTTATTTAAGCTTTCCTTTCTTCCTTTGTATTCCATTAAATTACCTCATCTCAATACATGTCATAAAAGGGTCATAAAAATCGATCATGCCTGACGAGAACGAAATTCCATGCTTAGTGTTGTTGTAATCGCATTTTCCTGGAACTTTTTGCAATCCCATCACATATGTTTCTGAAAATAGACCCATTACACTTTAGTTCTTAGGTTGCCCCCAAAATCCACTGTAATATCTTATTTAATCAGTTGGTAAAGCACTGGTAAATGGTTTACAAGTTCACTCCCAGCCTTTATAAGTTAGATTGTTTGACCATCTTGTCCAAAGTGCTTTACCATTTCATGATCTTAACGGCGTCCAAATTTTCTATAATTTCTACATTCTATCTCATTTTAAGCTTCATCAAAAATGCTTTCAGTAGCCTCACTTCTTTTTGTAAAAGTTGGGATGCTGGATCTTAAAACTAAAGGTCCCAAGTTAGATTCCAGAAGCAGGGTGAAAAAAAGGTGACTAAATTTGCTGACGACCCCAAGCTACCAATCCGCATTGCGCCAGCATAGTAGCTTATGGCCCAAAACTTCTCACCATGAAACAAATACAGATATATGAGAATTGGCTATTCTGAGTTTTATATATATATATATATATATATATATATATATATATATATATATATATATATATGATTTGTTTGGAACTACTTCCGAATGGGAGTTTGAAAATAAGGAAGGCAAAGAGCACAATGTATAAATGAATATCTTTATTTATATGTTTGAGGTTCCGCCTCATTGTTTGCTCTAAAAATATACAAGTTTTATATTAAGATTCTTAATTCTACTAAATAGCTAGAGAATAAAATAAGTGGAATTGGGTTAGGGATGGTTCGTATTTGTATTTTAAGTTTGTTTTTTGGTTTTAAAGTAAACAAAGATTGTAAAATTCTTAAGTCATTGAGATTTGAGGTATCATTCAGTATTTCTGACGTGTCGATGGAAATATAGGGATTTGCGTATTTTCGTCTGAAACCTAATAGGCGATGTGTCCAGTTTCCTTAGGGCGAGTCCCTTAGGCATTGACTGTCCCCTATGTTGTTCTATGCCAGAGGTGGACAAACTGTGGCCCGTGTTTCATTTCAGAATTAGACAAAATATTGAAAATTAATTATTAAACATTTTGCCAAAATCTCATTCTCTTAATTTTTTATGTAAACACTAGATTCTTAAATCAGTCATTTTTAAATATATTTCATTCGTAGATAAAATGATATTTAAAAAATATGATAATTTATAAATAGTTATTCTTATTTACCCTTATCTACACGCTCTCTTTCGCTCGCGGAAGCTAAGCTACATTAACTGCGGTCAGTATTTGGATGGGAGGCGCCTGCACCGTGGGTAATGATCACATGATGTAGAATTGTAAATCGTGGTTCGGATTCAACGTTAAGCTGTAGGTCCACCCTTTGATATGACTGGAAACAGTTTAAAAAGGGTGGCAAAACTATGCAAAAAAATAACATTAGTATGACTATGACGAGTATGACTATGTAGTATGTGCAAACAAATGCACAAAGATAAATGCAGTTGACTTATATGCATTAGAAATCTGCATCTAACTGTTTATGTGGTGTCCACAAAGCTTTACATAAGCTTCAATGTGGCCAGCAAAGCTTTAGATAAGCTTCAATGTGGCCCGCAAAGCTTTACATAAGATTCCATGTGGCCCGCAAGGCTTTACATAAAATTCAATGTGGCCCGCAAGGCTTTACATAAGATTCAATGTGGCCCGCAAGGCTTTACATAAAATTCAATGTGGACCGCAAAGCTTTACATAAGATTCAATGTGGCTCGCAAGGCTTTACATAAAATTCAATGTGGCCCGCAAAGCTTTACATAAGATTCAATGTGGCCCGCAAGGCTTTACATAAAATTCAATGTGGCCCGCAAAGCTTTACATAAGATTCAATGTGGCCCGCAAGGCTTTACATAAAATTCAATGTGGTCCGCTGCTCCAAATTATTGCTCATCGCTGTTCTATGCGATAGTGAACGATCGTATAGTTATCTCTCGGTGATGTTGTTTTTTTTAGTTAATTCTATTGGTTATTGTCAAAGTATGGGAAACTAATATATTTAATTTAGGAGTTGTACTAGTATTTGTTTTTCTTTGTAAAATTAATTAAGGGACCTATTAATGCTAGTCCACCATTGAGTCAAGTAGCCATTATTATTCATGTGTTACTTAGACAAGTTAAATTTTAGGTCAAGTAATTTATATGTAACACACTTGTGGTAGGCTTGATAAGACTCTTTTAATAAGTCAATTTAAAGATTTCTGGGATAAAGCTGAGAGCGTTTGTACCTATGTAGGCCTGGAAAGGTTGGCTTACTATAAACTAATGGTTCGAACTCTTTTTTTCTGCTCGAAGTAGATCGATATCCATACAAGGAAGTCCACCCTCTTCTTTATGTCCATGGTATGCTTGAGTGGCGGGAATATAAGTAGTTAAGAATGGCTTAGGCATGTTTATGAAATTGCATTAGAACTAATTTATCATCAACAAAACATATTTAATAAATGGGTTTAAATTCAGCAATTTTGAAGCCGAATTTGCTCGGAAAAACACAAAAAGATATATTTGTAAGTTAGGCCCAATGGTAGGCCTGCTCTTCACTTTTGGTGCATAGAATTATTTATTAAATATAAATTGACAACAAGTTCTAAAATGGACTTAGAAATTATTTTATAATATACGGTATGTGAATTAAATGAATTAATACATCATAACTTACCATTATAGCGTCATTAGAATCCCAAAGAATAGGTAGTGTAGTTTTACTGGTAAGTTCGGAAAGCAATACAAAAAATTGGATATTCCATAAGAGGTATTAAGAGCAGAAAAGATCAATTTACATTTACCCACCCTATAATAGTGAAGGAGACTGATACATATATCTTGGTATTTAATTATTTTAATAGACGCCTATTAAGTCTGTCTTCTAGCTTAGTCACAGTTTTAATTTGTGGTTCCTTGACATTTTCAAATTTCGATCTGTAAGGGAAATAAGGCCTTTTTTTATGTGCAATTCTCTATGCATTATGACTGTTTCGCCTTTTTCGGGTCTATTTATTAATTCTTCTTTTATCAGAAGTGAAAGATTTAAGCAGAGATCTACGAGTATCACCTGGCCATATTATCAGAGAGAACATTTTGTGGGGTTTAAAATTATCGAAATATTTTTAGCTTATTGACTTAACGTCTCCTTAACATCTTCAAAAGGATAAAGACAGACTATGTCCAGATTGCAGAGTGTTAGAACGAGTTTTTCCATTTGAAAAAAGAATTTATTTAAATTCAAACTATATAAAGAAGAGACAAAGTCTAAGTTTAAGGGAAGTAGGAATTGGATGCGCTCAGAGTGGTATGGTTGAATAGTTAAATAGTAACATATAAGCGGCTCAGGGTTGGAGCTCATTATTAATAACTAAAGCTTTCAGTTTATAAATATGGGATCTATGGACGTTTTCAAAAGTTTTGGAGTGGAATTCATCTACAGAGTTTGAAATTGGCTCAAATTCGAATAGGGAGACTTTGGACTTCAATATTAATTTATACAATAAAACTTTGTCTGAAAGATCACTGATTCAAGTTATGCATATATATATATATATATATATATATATATATATATATATATATATATATATATATATATATATATATATATATATATATATATATATATATATATATATATATATATATATATATATATATATATATATATATATATATATATATATATATATATAATTAGGTAGGAGGCCATGTTGTATACATGCACTGTTGAAGTCCACAGCAGTGGCAGCGTTATTGATTTTAACTTGTATTCTCTTAATTTTTCTTAAATGTTTTTTGTCTGGGTCTTTTTTGTAGGCGAGAAGAAAAATATCTTTTGCGAAGCTTTACTCTCGGTCTTCAATCCGCTTGGGCCAATACCCCCCAAAGCACCCACGTATATATAAATATATCGTCTGGCCATCCCACGACACTTATATATATATATTGTGTTCCTTGCCTAGTTTCTTCATTATTAGTCGAAAATGACATCTCGCCGAAACTCGTCCGATAGTTATAAATAAAATCTTGATTCAAATTTTGTGGTTTACTATTATCTTTGACTGAAATATATATATATATATATATATATATATATATATATATATATATATATATATATATATATATATATATGGTGTCCTAAAATTCGCGATATATAGCTAATAATATAAACAAGAGAAACACCAGTATCCTAGTAGGGGAAATTTGTCTCTATGTTGTCACCTAATATTTACGTGTCAAATAAATTACAGGCCAAGAAGTAGTTCTAATTTGTTTCCACGTATGGTGAATTTTTGGATACCTTATATACAGAATATCAGGTTGAACGAAAGTAATGTCCGATCTTTAGGATGTATATTAAAAGTGAAAAAACTTAAGACTATGGAAATATTTAATCATAAACATAACCTCCATTGCTTTACAGAACCTGATTCCATCTTTCAACAACCTTATAAATTGCAAGCTTGTAAAATTCTTGAAACTTTGTTGTAAAATATGAATATAATTTGTTTTCAACTTCTTCCCCATTGTCAACCTAAGACCATTCAAATGGTTCTGAAATCCCCTAAACAAGCGATAATCAAAAGGAGCCAAGTCAGAAAAAAATCTGGAGGTTGAAGCAATATTTCTCAACCAAGCTCGCCCGAGAGATTTTGGGACATTCGAGCTGTGTGAGGACGGGCATTAACGGGATGAAGGATGACAACCACTTTTGTTGACTACGTAGGGTTGCCTTTAGTCCAAATCGGCTTTCAAACGAAGAATTTGATTGCCGTAGAGGTTACCATTAATTGTTTGATTGTTGTATAATCGTTCGTAATGGACAATTGTTTTAATATCCCACCATACACTCAACATAATCTTTTGGGGATGAAGTCCTCTTCTCAGTTGTTGAGAAATTCTGCTTCCTAGACCATTCCACGAAAGGTGGTATTTAACAAATGATAAAGGATCCACTTTTCATCACCAGTAAAAAGCCTGTCCTAAAATGCTGCCTGAAGGTGTCGTGAAAGCAATGACTCACAGCGAGCAATACGCTGTGGCTGTGACAGATTCGCCGTGGACAGTTTATGCGGGACCTACTTTTAAATCACTGGAACCTTTCTAATCCTTTTAAGTTGGTGTAATACAGTCGTGTAGGCTACATTAAATGGTTCTGCAAGTTCCCTAGAAGTGGTAGCAGTATATGGTGTGAAAACAGCTTCCAAATCTTCGGAATCAAGTTCTTTGGGATGACCTTCTTTTGGACTGAAATCACCACTTCAGCAACGCTAATGACCGCCTTCAACTTCATTCATTTATTGCATCATCCTCATAAGTGCTATATATGGATTTTGTCACTGTACTTGCCAGGGGTGGATCCAGGATCAAATTTAGGGGGGCTAACCAAAATTTCCTCCTTTGAGAAGTCTGAGGCATAACACTTAACTAAATAAAAAAAAATCAGATTGCTTTGATTGTAAAATAAAGAAATATAAAAATAACTGTATAACAATAGCAATATAAAAATAGCATTATAAATATAACAATAGCATATATGCTATATGCTATTTATTATTTCACACGAACATTAACCTCCTGTTCCTTTGGGTAACTAGGTTACCCTGACAAATAGTGCCAGGCCGTTCAGGCATTCTTGACATATGGTATTCCTTAAATATGTATTCAGACGCTTCAGGGTTGAAAATGAGCGTTCAGCTTCCGCTTTCGAGATTGGGAGCGTGGTCAGAGCTTTGAGGAGCTTGGCAAGGTCAGGAGACATTCGGTCCTGGGCTTGAGTAAGGGCATTTCTAATAGAGCTAAACTTGACTGTTGGCGATAACCAGCGCTCTATTTCTGCCTTGACAAGGCTCAATGCCTCGATGTCAGCCTCGTATACTTTTGCCATACTCATTAAAACAGCAAGATCTCCGTTGGTGCCGCTGAGCAGATGTTTGATGCTGAATGCGACCGGAAAAGTATCACCCCCAAATCGGTTCAACAGCTCATTCAACACCTGGTCAAGGAAAGGAACGTAGACAGATTGGCGATAATATTCTTCATCTGTCTGGAATTGTACATTAGCTCACTGAGTTTGTTGTTTGCAAATTCGAGGCACTGGAATGGTGTCATGTGATGAGCCGATCTTCTGAAAAAGCTCCTCTGCCTTCTTGAAGATGTCATGGAATCTGATTAGAACAGCTTCCCGCGTATTTTTGGAATACGCGACGAATTCATTAATCGTGGCGTATACTGAAGTTACGGACGCAAACGGAGGCTTGCTCGTTCATTGAAATGACAGTTGTCTCGTCCATCATGATAGCAAAAACTCTAGAAACGGATGAAACCAATTTCTCTAGCACCAGACGCCGTGCAAACCAAGAAGTAATAATTTAAACTTCCTTCCTTACAATCTAATAATATTTGGGTATGTATGTGTGTATATCACAGTGCATTTGTGAAGCTAAATGGATGGAACAAAGTTAGGAAGGGATGGAAAAAATAAAAAAAGAGAAGAGGGTAGAGAAGATTAGAGACTGAGGAAACAAATAAGGAATGGAAGAAAATTCGATTAATATGACGTTTTATTTCTTTATTCCCGATTACTTTATTCTATGATCCAATATCAATAGTTGTCTACTACATATATATATATATATACACAAAAAATAATTACAAATCAGCACGTGATCTTCGAATGCGTGAAATTTCCAAGGAAAAAAAAAACAACCGATAGCTCAACCGCTTTCGCTGTCAAAGCTTCTTCAGGGGCAACGAAAGCGCTTGGGCTATCGGTTGTTCGTTTGTTTCCTTTGAAATTTCACGTATATATATATATATATATATATATATATATATATATATATATATATATATATATATATATATATATATATATATATTTGCTGATTAGAATGCAGCTCTTGTCTGAGGTTGTGAGGAGCATCATTTGGTCAGAATCACCTCCATTGGCACGGTAGCACGACAGGGCTTGGAAGACTCTTTCTCCAGTCAAGCTGAAAACAGATAAATCTAAAGGTGTCCTCGAAGGAGGAGCATATTGCGATCGCAGAAGAGAACACTCTTGATTACTGGAACTAGCAAACGATGGTTTCTTTCAGCTTGTTCCTGCTTCTTTGTGGTAATGATTACGTCGATAACCTTTAAAGGGTTACGAATGATGTCGAGGAAGGTATGTTAGCTTTGCCGGTTGTGGTTTACTAAAACTTCAAGTGCCTTTTTGTACTTGGCCATAGGCTCCAAAACGAGACATCCAAGAATAACCTGATTTCCAGTCCGTCAGAGACTCTGGCAGTATCTTCCATTTTTCGAGATTGAAAACTTGAGCCATGGGTATGTTGAGCACCAGGTAGGCTGGAACCGCCTCTTTTAACCACCCTCATAGTTCAAAAGAAGATCCTGGATAGTTGGGGCTTTCTGGTGGATGATGGCCATCTTCTCTTAATTGTTCCGTTCTCCCGAACGAAATTCCCAAATGTCAAGTGGAGGTACTTGAGGAGCTGCCACTGAAACTGCACCGCCATCCCATGAAGAGTGAGAGAAATCAGCAGTCTTAATCTTATTCGGAACATCTGCCTTTGTGGCGACATTATCCTGCTGAACGCGTTTAGGCTGTGGATTAAAAAATGCAGTGATTTTTTTTAGTTTCACTTGATCGCTTCATTTCACTGTACATGAGAAACAATATTAATTAAAATAAATACGGCCTATAAATATAAAACACTTCAAAACAAACAAGTGAGAGAAGTGAGCTGCTGACACGTTAAAGGAATAGCACATATTTTCATTAATCACTTTTCAAATTCTTTCGTTCAACATTCGCATTTTTTATGCCCTTTTAATTGGTATAATTATTTTTTTAGCAACATGGCTAGAACATAGTGAAAATTAAGATAATGCAAAATTGTATACATACGTGGAAAATTTAGTTAATTTGTGAAAAACAAAACAAAACTACACCATTGATTTGTATACCATTTGATTGCAAATTTTATGCACTTTTTATAGTATAGATTTTGTTTTAGATACATGACTAGAACATAGTGAAAATGATGATAATGCAAAATTTTATACATTCGTGGAAATTCTCCGTAAATATTTAAAGTGCATTTCTGAACAAACGGAAAACTATACCATGCAAATTTGAAATATTTGCTAAACAAAAACGGCGCCTGAGAACTGGTATATATTTTTAGCATCATTCGAATATAGATTGCACTAAGTTACAGGGCATTCAGAACACCACTACTATTCACTTAACACCCACTTTTCCAACTGAGAACAAAACCTATAGTTGACCTTGTCCGAAAAATATATCTTTTAGTCCACCATTAACACAAATCTTAATGGAACTAAAGAAAACTGATTTCGAATGATAACTAAACCATATATGCATCTTTCGCTTGTAAATTTAGTGTGAATGCTTAATTTTTAGTAATTCTAGAACCATTTATATAATATCATTTTTCAAGGGATGGGGGGTCTAAAAGAACCCCCTGTATCTCAAAAACGGCGCCGTAAGTAATTATGATTTTGTCAGGATAAAAGGGCTTTTAATGAGCTTTAATTTCATATATGAGAATCTAACGTAGTAAAAAGGTGAAAAAGTTAATATGGTATATGTACCCTTAAAACAAGCCACTGCAAATTTTAACTTAATAACACGTTATCGTCTTGGTGTAAATTCACTTAGAAATACACAGCTATATGCATTTTTTAATTAAACAACTGTAGAGGAAGCGTATAAAACGAAGACTTCCGTTACCCCGTCTGAATTCCTTTTTTATACCACTGACAGCATTCGAGAACTTCCACGATATTCCAAGCGCGCGAACGTCTAGAATCCAACAAGATTTCCATAATATTCCTTAAAAATCATCGCGGGCACAAACGCGTTTAAGTCAAAAGATGAAATTAAATATTGAATTGAATTTGTTCTTTCAGATGGATTATTATTATTGGAGAAATATGGGCAATACCAAACTAATTTAGGTGGGGCTTCAGCCTCTCAGCCCTGCCCTGGATCCGCCCCTGGTACTTGCATTGACACGCACCTTTATGAAACTAATAGAGTAAAACATGATTAATGTGATCTTGAGATAGGACGAACATAGAGGTGAATACCAGAGAAGATTATGAGCACTATTTTTATAATGTGAAAGAAAAAGGTATAAATTACTCATTGTTGTATTCCTAAACGATAACAAGAACCACTACTGTAATAAATACTATCTAAAACTTTATTCTACCAAATCCGAAATTAATTTCAAATCCAACTTAATATATATATATATATATATATATATATATATATATATATATATATATATATATATATATATATATATATATATATATATCTTAAATCAATGACGGGACAATGTATAAGAGTAAACAAAGAAAGTAATGAATAAGTCGTTGTTCTCGTGTCAATTGCAAAGGTGCCCGTGGGAAAGCGGAATGAGAACGTGCGATTCTTGTGCTCTGCTCGATTGCACTTCTTTGTGTTAGTAATTGTCATTCCCTTATGAGAATTCCACACCAATGAGTCCTCTCATTCTTTTCTCATCTCAACTTTGAACGACGACGTCTTCAGGCAAGATAGCGCTAGTAATTCAGTCTTTTGTCTGAAAATACGTACACGCACATATATACACACACACACACATATATATATATATATATATATATATATATATATATATATATATATATATATATATATAGATAGAGAGAGAGAGAGAGAGAGAGAGAGAGAGAGAGAGAGAAAGATAGAGAGAGAGAGAGGGGGGGGGGGAGTAAATAATTAATATCAACAGAACGCACCAAGGCAAACGTGTTGTCGACATATTGGAACAATTAATGCCCACAACAAGAGAATCCGGAAGCATTTTTTTTTTAAAGAGTTTCCTAAAGAAACATTTCCCATCACCACATTAAAATTCCTTAAATTTCATTTAAAAACAGAAATCTGACCTCGGATTTGGCTTGTGAAGTTAGTTACTTTTTTATAAAGGTACCAATAAAATTTACCCTGAACAGGTTGGAAGGATGTCTCAATTCGAATCATTCCTTCTCCCCTTAAAATCATAAATTCATTATAGATCTCTTTGGAATCTCTACTAAATAACAATTAATTTAAGTTAAAGGAAAATAAATCCTGTGGGCTCCTCCTTCCCCTCTGTTCCGGCAAATATCTTCATAGAACTCTTCGAAAAAGAATTCATGTTTCTCTTGTTCCGGGTATTAATTGTTCCGGTATGTCCACGAAACCTTTGTCGTGGAACGTTTTTATGTTAATATATACATATGTATATAAGAATATATATATATATATATATATATATATATATATATATATATATATATATATATATATATATATATATATATATATATATATATATATATATATATATATGTGTGTGTGTGTGTATGTGTGTTTGTATGTGTGTATAAAGGATAAGACCAAGGTTGATGTAGAAATATTCATCTTTATTGTACAATCGACGTTTTGAGGTCCCCCTTATCGGGATACTGTAAAATGAAAAGATAACTCGGTTACAAAGGTGAAACCGATAGTTGTTACTTCCGGTTACATCATGACCATTAGCCTCCTTCTCCTCCCTTGGGAATAATAAACCACTCACTTCGACCATCTTTGTCAATGGAATGAGGGAGGAAGTAAAAAAGCGCTGCCCTTATAAAAAAAAGTTTCACTTAGCTCTACCCATCTTCAGGTTCTTTAAATCTAGATATATATTCGTATAGAAATTATAAAAAAAGTAACAAAAGAATATTTAAAACTTTATAATTTGGGGTTAGACAAACGAAAATGGATGGCAGATAATCCCGATGGAGAATGGTGTAACATGTAAAGAGGAAAAAAAATGAATTGAATGAAAATGTTTGCTTTCATCAACCAATGTCTGGTATCTAATTCGATAACCCCTTGTCTCTTAACTGCTACTGTCATGTTGCATATTTTCGCTAATTTATAACAAAAACATAATATCAAATAAAACTAAATTCACATATATATATATATATATATATATATATATATATATATATATATATATATATATATATATATATATATATATATATATATATATATATATATATATATATATATATATATATATATATATATATATATATATATATATATATATATATATATATATATATATATATATATATATATATATATATATATATATATATATATATATATATATATATATATATATATATATATATATATATATATATATATATATATATATATATATATATATATATATATATATATGTATATATCGTATTAACAGGACGAAACATGTATACATTAATACAATTTTCTGTAAATAAAAATAAATTTATGGATCTCTAAAAGATTTGTATCTAGAAATTACCGAAGAATAAAGGTTTGAGAATAGCTGTCTATACATGGTGAAATTCAGTCAACTATATAATTGATCTGACGACTCAATTTTGGTTCTTTGTGGAGTTTGAAATTTATCGTCGAGGGAGACAAGGATGAGGAATTCCTATTAAATAGAGAGATTGACTGTTCTGTATAAAACGATTCAAGAATTTAAAGCCAGTTCTCATCCCTTGTTCGATCTTTTGAAGTTTCTATGTTTCTTTACTGTCAACCAAAAGTAAAAGTCATTTCGTAAGCAACTTGCCTTAATTAGCGATGTCCACTACGTTCATTTCTTACCAATTGTGAACAGACTCGTGCTTTCATTGAATGGATGTAGCTTCTATTATAAGCTTCCTGGTGACATCGAGGTGGAAGTGAATTGATGAAACATCGCACAGTTCCTCTCAGTGGGTAACGTGAAAACAAAGAAATAATTGACCGAGATTGAAATGATTAAAATCGCTACTTTGAAGTTCATATGAAGGAGTATGTTAATAGAAGGATAAGTTTCCGACGTAAGTGAGAATTAAGAGGAACCATGTTTGGGAGGATGCAGTGACGTTGATCTTGTGTGTGTGTGTGAGGAGAGGGGTAGAGCGTTCTAAGAATTGTAATCATTTGGACAAATAGTCAGTTCATCATACTCTTCTAAACTGTCAGATGCAGTGTTGGATAAGAGATTATAGAAAACTATTCGTTAAGAAAGGCAGATTTTCAATGTGAAAAAGGGACTAGAGGAAAGTTTGAACCTAGGACGAAGAACAATTTTATTAATATTACGGTTGTTTTTAGTCGCGTGCACCGACTCTATAAGTTACAATGTCGGTTCGTAGGTTTTCGGTCGGATGGTAACATTTTATTTTTCATGAGATTCTTTTGGCAATACCATCGTAACTATTCAGCCGATTCTAACGAAATTTAAAAACATTATGATGTTTTACATTATATTAAGAATGCTAAAATTGTCAAGGTCCTGCCAAGTTTAGTCCGGGAATTATTTGGCAATAACTTCGTAACTATTCAGTCGATTCTAACGAAATATGAAACCCTTATGTCGTTTTACATTTTATTTCGAATGATATAATTTTCAAGGTCCTCTCAATGTTAGTCTGGGAATTATTAAAGGTTTTGAAGGTACCAAAGTCGTAAACAGAATAAGTGAGAGCACGCGACTTAGCTCTATTGATCATGTTCTTTTTAATAACGGCAAGAAAGAAATAGAAACTTATTGGCCGTCCCACGAGACTCTTCTCTTCTTTTGTTTTGCTTGAGGAAATTTTTGATTTGATGGAATTTCAGGGAATGAAACTTCGACGCTGAACACATAAAACATGTAGACATTGAGAAGTAATCAGAACACAGAAAGTGCATTTTAGGAATAAAATATACGGACTTACCATAAAATAAAAGAATTGGGTAGGAATACAAACGAGGGTGATAGATACAGCAAAATCAATGAAAGTTCTCAAGTGAATCTATGAAGAGGTCTTTTGTTTTTTTCATTTTCCCGTGGTTTAACCTCTTCATTTACGCCCATACCTATATAAAAAGAATCCATTTTTTAAATAGATATATATATATATATATATATATGAAATGAAAAACTCACAAAGCATCACGTGAGGGTAGCAAATGAATGCAATGCCCTGCAGGAAAAAATGAAATGGTGTTTCCGAGTACTTTCGAACTTTATTAAGTTCCTTATCAAGGATAACTACGAGAAATAATATTATATTAGAGGTATATATAGGAAAGAAAAGTATGAAAGACCGCCTCAAAAACAAGAAATCACCAATGAGGAAGAGGGAAGGGGGAAGGTAAAAAAAACACATTAAGGATTACAAGAAGCAGGTAGTAAGGTCAAACTAAGCCGACGGAAAGGGTAACAGATTCTCCATTTCCTTCCCCCTTCCCTCTTCCTCATTGGTGATTTCTTGTTTTTGAGGCGGTCTTTCATACTTTTCTTTCCTATATATACCTCTAATATAATATTATTTCTTTAAGTTATCCTTGATAAGAAGCTTAATAAAGTTCGAAAGTACTTGGAAACACCTTTTCATTTTTTACTGCTGGACATTGCATTCATATATCTAATATATATATATATATATATATATATATATATATATATATATATATATATATATATATATATATATATATATATATATATATATATATATATGCAATAAAGAAAACAATAATTGGGCTATTGAAGTGATCTTTGAAATTAATTACTGCTTAAATACATTATAGATACTGTTAACTTTTGCAAAGAACAAAGTCGGAGAACTGAGGAATTGATTGTTTGTATGTGACGTCAAAAGATTGGTAGTTTGTAAACTTTGGAAATTATGCCACTAGGAGTGGCAAGTTGGTAGAACTAGTATTGAGGGTCGGGCTTATTTGCTTTATGAACAGCGATTTGAGGAGTGGAAGGTAAGTAGAGTCTTTGGAACGCCCTAAAGTTCCCAAGTTTAGGTGAGAAATATCCACCTTACATTGAACAGAGTGATCGCGAACAAGGACTTCTCTTTACTAATGAGGACGGACCCATTAAGCGAACAAACGTTCGCCTTTAACGGGTTGACGGTGCTCTCAATAACGGTCCCCTAGTGGCACCTGGGTCAAATAATTTTATAGACAACAGAGCAGCTCATATCAAAGGGATCTGTCCTTAAATCGAAAAAATTATATATATATATATATATATATATATATATATATATATATATATATATATATATATATATATATATATATATATATATATATATATATATATATATATATTTATATATATATATATATATATATATAATCGTACTGATGAGGATATTCATTAGGAGTATGAAAGCTGTTTTTACACAAAGAATCGAACAATTTATTCAACAACCCGGACCTTTGGTACATCAATCATGTACATCAACGGCAGTATTTTTGTCAATTATGTCAAATACTACTCCAAATGCATTTAAAACTCTACATTTTGGGCAGTTTTGCCTTTGTAAGTGAAGTGTGTTCGCTTAGTTTAAGTTTGATTGAAACAAATTGAACATTGCATTGTCTCTCTCTCTTAATCAGAATACAAATGTATGTATTTAATTTATTTTTAGTGATAGCGCCAACGTGTGGTTTTATTAAATAAACTTCCAATTTACTTGGTTTATTTTCTATATATTGACCTAACCTTGGGTGGATATCGAAGTTTTTGCTGGTTAGTAATTCTTTAATTCATGCAGGATACAAGATCAGATGAAAGGATAGATGGATTTTCCTGCTGGATACAAGATTTGAGGAGAGGATAGAGATTATTTTTTTTCCGGTGAGAGAGCATACAAGTAAGAACAGATTGGCGGAGGAGGAAAAAAATGAAAGGTCTTTGAATGATCAGTCTCGGCTTCATGGAAAATTAATGAGAGGAAAACGACAGCCTGACTCCGCAGACTGAAATGAGGTATCTCTACACTCAATGGTTGGTATAACACTTTCTTTATAGACCGAATTCCTGTAAAGAACGGTCAAATCAGGACTAAAATCATGGTTTAGCAGGTGAACTCCATCCAGCAAACTAATGGAAAATTAGCGAAGGAAAAAAATCCCAGGAACTCTTGATATGACCGACTTTCCATAAGGACCGAATTCCTAGAAAGATAATTTATGAGAATAATCATAAAATGGGTTCTTTTCACGACGATCGTCGACCTTTACTTCACTTTTATGTAGAAATGGAGTGAATTAAAGGAACTCGTTCTTTAAGGAATTCGGTCACAATACGTTTTCAATCACATATCTGACATTTTTCCTTTTGTGACATCCTCCGCAAGGAGGCAAGATATTCTTTATTTGAGTACTTGTACTCTGTACACATTTGTTCAGGGGAGCGTTCAAATATGCCCTACAACCCCAACATTCAGTATTAATGGTGTTTCCATTCTTTCACACTCCTTTTATTGGTCTTTGGTTTTTATTCTTGATTTCTTCATGTCTTTTCTTCGCCTCTCTCTCGCCTAGATAGTACCGGCT
The DNA here is from genome assembly GCA_963969495.1 of Ceratothoa steindachneri. Taxonomy (NCBI): domain Eukaryota; kingdom Metazoa; phylum Arthropoda; class Malacostraca; order Isopoda; family Cymothoidae; genus Ceratothoa; species Ceratothoa steindachneri. The sequence goes on along the minus strand of OZ018317.1, from coordinate 205,303,357 downwards.
ACGGAGGAAAGATGGTGCTACGTCCTTATAAAACATAAAATATTTTGTAAACTTTATTTATCCTTATTTTTATCATTTTTTGAAGCGGTTTTCGTGTTTAGTGGGGATCCATGATGAATCCTGTCTCCTTATATTTATTACTATTATCATAGTTAATATAATGCTGGGACCTAAGTTTGTGTCTAAAGTGTTTTTGTTTTTATTCTCTTGAAATTTCATTTAATTTTAATACCGTTGGTTTAAAAAAATCTTCCTCCCCCCCCTCCCTTAGATCCTTTACCATGATATCTTTCTCCCCACCTCCCTTAGATCCTTTACCCTGATATCTTCCTCCCAGTTCCCTTATCTCTTTTACCTGATAATTTCTTTTCCAGTTACCTTTATTAGCCTTCTCTCTTCCTTCCAAGCTCCTTTACCACCTTTACTTGCTTTGTTATTTCCAGTTTCATTAGCTCTTTTACCTTCTATGTTCCTTTACTGTTTATTTATCTCCTTCATCTGTTATTTTCCTTACCATTTTCTTTACCTCCTTTGCTTGCTATGTTAACTCATTTGTCAGCAAGGATTGAGTATCGGGAATTTTTGCCTATGAATGTATTTTCAAACGAACTATAGAGACTGTCATATCAGTCTATTAATTATAAATGCGGTTTTTAAAATGATTTGGTCGTCGATTTCTTTACTTCCCTTTTAAGCATTTTTTTTCCGGTCGGATTCAATATCAAGTATTGTCCTTGACAGTATTTCCTAGAAAAATAAGGAAAAATCATTTGTATTTTCCAATGTTATTACCTCCTTTACCCGATATTTTGATCTGGGTTATATTTTTAGCTCGGGTTCCATATCCAAAAATGCACACAATCATTTCAAATATGTTAAACCGCACCACCTTTATGCCCCACTGGAGTAAGCGAAAACGTGTGTGTGAAGACAAGATATCGCTAAAGTATTACAACCAACAGAGTAAAGATGAGATTAATAAAATACGTGACGGGAATCATTAGAATATCAGAAAGAGATAGAGTCGTAATGGGAGTTCAAGCGAGCTTGGGGCTGATTGAAAAACAGACTTCAAAGCTCCCAGAACAGCAGCGGAGTTGAAATGTTAAGTAGAGGCGGTCACCCATACAGTTTGTGTGAGATAGAAAGGAGGAAAAAAAAGTTCTCAGATTGCATTTGGTTGTATGTAAAAAAGAATAAAAACAATAAAGATATTTAAGAGAACGGACAGACGAAGAAAAAGGAACGGATAAAGGTTGTGCATGTTTGAATCCCGAAAGAAATAGCGACAAAGAAAGAGAAAGAAGGGAGACAAAATTCAAGAAAAGATTGCGCCCTTCAAAAGGACCAATAATAAACATATTTAACTGAAGAATTTTCAGTAGGAAGGAGGGGAGTAAAGGAGGAAGGAAGAATTAGGTGAAAAAGAAAGAAAGGATAGACAGAGGGAAGGAAGAAAAAAAGAAATGAATAGAGGGAGGAGAGGAGGAATAAAGGAAAGGATGAAGAGGATGAAGGAAGGAGATGATTAAGGAAGTAAAGAGGAAAATGAGGAGGGAAAGAAATGAGGAAGGACGGAAATGAGTAAGGAAATCAAAGATGAAAGAAGGAAAGGAGGAATTATATGGTCAAGGAAAGAAGAAAGGATGGACAGGAAAGGTGGAAAGGAGAAAGGAAAGAGATGAGTAAGGAAAGAAAGGAAGAAAGAAGGAAAGGATAAAGGAAGGAAAGAAGGAAAGAAAAAGAAATGAATAAGCAAAGAAACGAGGAAGGACAAAGAGAAGAAGGAAGAAAATGAGAGAGGAAAAAATGAGGAAAGAAGGAAAGGCGGAGGAAAGGAAATGAGTAAGCAAACAAAGAAAGAAGAAAAGGAGGAAGGAAATAAATAATGAAGAATAGTAGGAAAGGAGAGATTAAGGAAGGAAAGCAAGAATAAAGGAATATAGCCAGACAGGACAGAAGAAAGGCAAAAGGAAAGGAACATGGAAAGAAGAAAGGAAAAAAGGAGGCCAAGAGGAGAAAATGGAGGAATAAAAGAAGGACGAAAAAGAGGAAGCTTTGTAATGAGGAAGGAAAGATGGAAGTTAGAGAATCAGGAAGGGTAAGAGGGATGAAAGTGATAAGGGAGGGAATGAGGAAGGGTAAGAGGAAGGAAATAAGGGAGGAAAGAAGAGAGGGAGAAGGGAGGGAAGGAGGAATAATAAGAGGAAGGAAAAGGATGGAAGGAGGAATGATAAGAGAAGGGAGGGAAGGTTGAAGGTAAGAGGAAGGAGAGGGAGTAAATGAGGAAGGGTAAGAGAAAGTAAAGGTAGAGAAAGAGGAAGGATAAGAGAAGGGAGGGAAGGAGGAAGGATCAGAGAAGGAAAGGAAGGAGAAAGGTAAGAGGAAGGAAAGGGAGAATGGAGGGAAGGAAGAAAAAAAGGAAGAAGGAAATGGAGGAAAGGAGAAAGGATAAAAGAAAGGAAATGGAGAAAGAAGGATGAAATGGAAGAAAGAAGAAGAGATGGGAGGCTTTGATAGAGGAAAGAAGGATGGAAAGAAAGGCTGAAAAAAGGAGGAAATAAGTTATGAATGAAAGAATGACTGGTGAAGGAGAGAATGGATAGAAGAAGTAAGGAAAGAGTTTTGAATGGAAGAAAGAAGAACAGAAAGACGGAAGGAAAAATGTTAGTAAAAAGAGGAGAAGGAAGGGAAGACGTAAGAGACAGTAAGGAAATAAGGAAGTAAATAATTAAAGGAAGAAACGAGAAAGTAAAGCAAGAAGGAAAGGATATATAAGATAATGGAGGAAGGAAGGATATAGTTGGAGAAAGGAAGAAGGAAATAAATGAGGAAAAATTTTAAAAAAGAGAAAAGGGAGGATGGAAGGAATAAAAAGTGGAAAGAAGAAACGCGAAGGAAATAAAGGGAGGAAATTAAGAAGAAAATAAGGTGGAAAATAAGTAAGGAAGGAGAAAATGGAGGGAAGAAGGAAGGAAAGAAGAAAGAAATGAAGAAGGGAAAGGGAGAAGAAAGGACCTAATGAATAAAGAACAGAAATAAAGGATGAAATGAGAAAGAAGATAAAAGCTGAAAAGAGGAAAGAAAGAAAGAGAGAGAGAGAGAGAGAGAGAGAGAGAGAGAGAGAGAGAGAGGACAGAAAATGAGGAAAAAAGGATGGGAAGGAGGAAGGAAATAAGGAAGGGTAGATAGGAGAAAGGAAGAAAAATAAAGGAGAGAGTAAAGGGAGGAGGAATGAAGGAATGAAAGAGGATATGAGCAATAAAGGAAAGAAAAAAAGAGGAAATGAGGAAGAAAAGAAAAGAGAAAGGAATGAGAGAAATGGAGAAGAAAGGAAGCAGAGAGGGAGGAGAGAAGAAGAAAGAATGGAAGGGAGGCATCAAGGAAGGAAGGAAATAGAAAAGAGTTAACCTATCATCTTGTATATAATCACTTTCGCCCTTTTCTCGTTCTGCCACTCCAAGGCACCCATTGGATTACCCCTTCTCTTCCCTCCTTCGCGCTATCATCCGATGCGATTACGTGTGTGTGTGTGTGTGTGTGTGTGTGTGTGTGTGTGTACACTTGAGTCCGTGAGTACGCCTGATCACAAGGTCGTCTCTAACGGAATTCCGCACGCGTGTAAGTGTGCAAGATTAATTCCTCGCTTGTGCACGTATATACGCGTACATGGACGTATATCAGCAACATAAACCTAGGGTATTTGGTACATACGACGATGACTTCATGGCACGTACTCAGACAGGTACGCAAATAAATGAAATAATATCGCACTTTCATGCGAACAAACCACATGCACGACACTTAATCGCAGACACCCATGTGTATATACATATGCATGTACACAAACGTATAAATACATACATCCGTAATGCAACGAACGTAGTTCACAAACCTACTGCACAAACACACTTAAACTCGCACACAAACGTACACACCAGTAATTAAACTGGTAGTACACGAAAACGTACACAAACATGTAAGCACGCCTACAAATCTCACAAACATACATACGGCCTAATGTTATGGAGGCGAGCCTTGTTCCCCGGCAGTCAGGCGGAAGCCACGTCATTTGAGCCTCAACGGCGCCATGTGGGCCTAATTTAGCGTGATAACAGAGGAAGTGGAGGTTACACACCTATGCGTACGTAAACATGGGCGCACACACGAGTAAACCCCTTGTATGGCACTGCTTCCATCTCCATCTCATTCTTGCACAAGCTTAAAAAGTATTAGCATTTTCCTAAAATTGAGCCGGGAAAGACCAACGAAGAAATCTAAATCGGATAACTTTTAGAGCAATGACCCACGAAAGGAGGAGGGGGGGGGAGGAGGCTCGCATATTTAAGTACCTTTTTATTAATGTGACTTGTTCCTGGAGTAATATTCCCTCCCTGCCCCAGTATTGAAGGTTAACTATTATAAAAAATAACTATTTCAACCTCTTCAACATTCCGCGCATTCACAAGATATTAAAGTCAGGCGGCTGTGATTGACTGCCCGCTGCCTCGGGGATTTAATTTTTAAATGTTACACATCCCACCAGTCATTTAATTTTTAAATGTCTCGCAACCCTACAGGCATTTATTATTTAAATGTCTCACCTCTACAGTCATTTAATTTTTAAATGTCTCGCACCCCTACTGCCATTTAAGTTTTAATTTTTCGCACCCTAGAGGCATTTATTTTTTAAATGTGTCACACCCCTACAGTCATTGAATTCTTAATTGTCGCGCACCCCTACAGGCATTTATTTTTTAAATGTGTCACACCCCTACAGTCATTGAATTTTTAATTGTCGCGCATCCCTACAGGCATTTATTTTTTAAATGTGTCACACCTCTACAGTCATTGAATTCTTAATTGTCACGCATCCCTACAGGCATTTATTTTTTAAATGTGTCACACCCCTACAGTCATTGAATTCTTAATTGTCGCGCACCCCTACAGGCATTTATTTTTTAAATGTGTCACACCCCTACAGTCATTGAATTTTTAATTGTCGCGCATCCCTACAGGCATTTATTTTTTAAATGTGTCACACCCCTACAGTCATTGAATTTTTAATTGTCGCGCATCCCTACAGGCATTTATTTTTTAAATGTGTCACACCTCTACAGTCATTGAATTCTTAATTGTCACGCATCCCTACAGGCATTTATTTTTTAAATGTGTCACACCCCTACAGTCATTGAATTCTTAATTGTCCGAGCCCAGTTGAGTTAGGTCATATGTGAATAATGACAATCATGTACTACTACTTTTAATCCTCTTCTTCCTACTACTACTACTTTTAATCCTCCTCCTCCTCCCACTTCTACTTTTACTACTACGATTACAACTAATACTAACTTCTGTCCAACGAAATTTAACCTTCTGAAATTAATTAACTTTCCCACGTCACTAAACTGCTCGATATCGGTGGTCACAACGAACGCCCTTTTTCTTCCATTTTCTGGCCATTAATTTTGGAAAATTGACTAGTTGTCAAAATTAATTGCAAATCCAATCTCATTTTTATATTATTTTATCATTTCCATTGATTCTCTGTGGCCTATTGCTTTGTCCTCCAATTATAAGCCTCACGACCAAACGTTAGCGAATCAAAGTTTCCTAATTCGGAATCTCTGAAAAATGGTCATCGAAAAGTTACGGGAAAAGAGAAAAGGGTCGTTCGAAAGTCATAGAAATCGATGGGATGAAACCTTCCTTTCTTACTAATCCCTTTGTTGCACAGTTGAATTCATGAAATTTAATGTTATCGTAATTCTGTACACTCGAAATCCTCATTAAATGGTCGTATTAAAAGATTGCTTGTAGTGATTGGATAATTTTCTATTTGAATTTAAATCGAGACTTATCTTTTTATTTATTATACTTGTCTGCGTTGTTTTCAAGGTCAAATAAATAATACCTGATTTTAGTTCAGTTTTTTGCACTGAATCTGAAAATCATGCTTATTTTACCCAATCAGGTCAGGTTTTTGAAATATGAGCACATACCAAAAACTCCTATATTTCCAAATATTTGTTGTGAATGAAACACATAATGGCAAATATTGGACCGATTTACTCACAGAAGGTTTACAGAATATTTTTAATAGATAGCATCAATAGTACAATGCACAAAATAAGCTACTCATGGATGAATAGTCTCTTCAGTGACCTCCGATTGTGCCGAGCAGACACCACATCCCTCTTAAGGCACCAACAGTAGCCAGCCAGAAAGTTCACATCCCATTGGCCTTGATAGCGTTCCTCCATTACACGGATGTCTCGGTGAAAGCGCCCACCCTGTTCTTCACTGAAGTCTCCGCAATTTTCTGGAAAATAGTCCAGATGGGACCAAAGAAAGTGCATTTTCACTGACATACGCGCACCAAGTTTGCGGAAATTCTCAATTAAGTCATCAACCATTTTCTGGTACTGAGGACTTCTGTGGTTACCAAGGAAGTTTGCAATGACTAACTTAAGGGACAGCCAGGCAGAGAGTTCTGTAGGATTGAATGAATCATTAAAACTAGAGTCTTTTATGAGTTCTCTTATCTGAGGATCATCAAATATTATTGCCTTAAACTTCTCCATGCCGATTCGTTTGAACTTGTGGTGGAGGAAGGCAAATCCTCCACCTTCTCTGGTTAGTGCTTTTACAAAGTTCTTCATTAGGCCGAGTTTGATGTGTAGGGGTGGAAGTAACACCTTGCTCGGTTCAACCAGAGGGTGGGACAGAACATTGTGTGACCCGTGTTCTAATCCTTGTCTTGATGGCCACTCTTGTCTGACATAATGCTGGTCATCAGCTCGACTATCCCACAAGCACAAACAGCATGGATACTTTGTGTACCAACCTTGAAGTCCTAGGATGAGTACAACAACTTTAAGATCCCCACAAATCAATGATTTATGTTCCTGGTAATTGAGAGCAGACCACAGACGTTCCATGCTGTTGTGCGATTCTTTCATTTCAGCCGAGTGTCCAACAGGGATTGATGAAACCTTATTTCCGTTATTCAGAAGAACTGCCTTGAGCCTTCTGTAAGACGAGTCAATAAAAAGTCTCCATTCCATGGCAACATACTTCATACCCATTAATTTCATCATGTCAGCAATATTATTACAGTAAATCAGTGAGGACGCTTCATCAAACATAAAGAATTTTCTGAATTCGCTCTCGCGTTCCCGATACCAATAGAACGTTGTTCCCGGGGCAAGTACATGTCTCTCTCGAAGACGAGAACCCAGCAGTTGGGCAGACTCCTTAGATAGGTTCAGGTCTCGTGTCAAGTCGTTAATTTCGGCTTGGGTCAATGGCACCGATCGGTTGTCCTCTTCTGGCTCGTATACACCACATTCACCTGTATCAGTCATGTCAGTAGATTTGGAATCAGAACTAGATTCTATGATGACATCCGGCTCAGGAACAGGAACATCTGGTCCATAGGGGATTGGCTTTATGGCAGGAGGAACATCCGGCTATTGAACATGGTGTTTGTTCTTGCGATTGATGTCTTTTAAATTTGTCATGCAAAGGTAGTAGTCGGTAACGTGATCTTTCCCTTCCCTCCACACCATTGGGATACCAAATGGCATACTCTTCCTTTTCCTATTCCTCTAATCCCTTAGGTTCTCCACACATGTTTTTCAGCAGATATGGGGAGCAAATGCCTTATCCTGGTCCCCTAGTTTGACTCCAAAATAAGCGTAATAAGCCTTCTTCACAAAATCCGTGATTTTCGCTTGACGGTCTGGAAGTACCACGTGTACGCAGATAAAACAAAATTAGTTAGGATGGTTCTTACACTTCCGATCCATCGTACTGCACAACTAGACCTAAAAAGAGAAAGAATAACTAGTTATTTATGGTAACCCATGACCAGCTGTGGCAAAAACCAAGCCCATATACGCTTGGATGATAGTGCCATTTGGGAAAAATATGCTGCAATAAAAATCGAGTGTATCTTAGAAACCAGACCTGACCAAAGAAAATGAATGATATTTTTGAATTCAGCAAAAAGGATCCTAAATCAGTTGGACAACCTTGACCTTTGAAAAAAAGTTTTGAAACGCAGGCCAGTGTTATTTAATGAAATATTTGTATTTAGTAGAGTTTATTTTCCTGATGTATAATTAATGTATACTGATGGTTTAGGGGTGTTTGCGTCAAGTTTGACCGGGGTCTAATTAAGACCATTAATAAAGTGTTTTAGTTTTCACTCAGGTTCCGAGTATAAGGTTAGGAACTCGGTTGAATCGAGGTCAGTGATACCAGGTAGGGTTGTGGGTGTGGGAGTGGGAGGTGAGATCCCCACAAGTTTGGGGACAATCTATTTTTGTTTTTTTTATTATTATTTTTTGGGGGATAAATCTCGTTGTGTTTGGGAGGGGGGGCTAAATTGAAACTCGGTGGGATTTGGGAGGTGGGATCCAAGAATATTATTTTGACAATCTGTAGTCTCTTAGTGGCTAAATTGGCCAATGAGATTTAAAAAAAATGATTTTATTATTTTGTGATCACTAAATATGGTAGATTTTTTTGTACTCTATGATTAATATTATAATATTAAAAATAGTTAGAATTTGTCGCCTTTTTTTTCAACCACCGGCGGAGCTCTAGGTACAATTTCCCTTGAAAGTTAGAGTGAATCTAGAGGGGATGAGATTAAATGGAGAGTGAGGGTTACGTTACTTGTTATTTTGTTTAATGTAACTTCATTCCTGATCATTTGATCGCTTTCTGATGGGGAAGGGAGGGGAAGTGGAAGAGTGAACCAGGACAATGTTTGGCAGCACTGCTGTGGTTAGAGGAGCGAATATGTTTAGGTGATTCATTTTAGTATAATTTACCGTCCATTTTCCTCCTCACATCAATAATCATAATAATAATAATAATAATTATGATTAAAATTCTGATAATTATAATGCTTATGATAATGATTAATTATGATAATGATTATGGTAATGATAATGTTAACGATAATGATAATGATAATGATAAAAATGATAATGATTATGATAGTGATAATAATAATAATGATTATGATTATGAAAATGGTAATGATAAATATAATAATAATAATAATAATAATACAAATGTAAATACTGGAAAATATCCAGCAATCCCCTTGATGCCAGTCCAAGAGAGGCTAGGTTCGGGTATGCTAGGTTGGGTGAGGTTAGGTGAGGTTAAGTTAGGTTAGTATGATTTTGACAGATTTAGAGACTACCAAAGACCCAACTGTCCCCTCGACTTCAGTCCGAGCGAGGAAAAGAAAGAAAGTGAAAAGATGAGGCATATAGGATAAGCGGATATAAATTATCTATCATTCATACGTAATCTTAATTAAAATTTATATGATAATTATCATTTATCAATTCTCTTCTTAAACAAATTGATTTAAGTGCTTTTAACGACTTGCGATGCTAAAGTATTCCATATCTGAGTAATTTTGTACAAGAAAAAATTTCTTTGGCATCGCAGGTGTCAACTATTTTGTTAATTATATAGAATCTTCTGTTTTTAGGGGTCGCTCGGTTATCTAACTCAAATAGCAACCTAGAAGTTGTATTATTTCTAGTGTCCGCTTGGTTATTTAACTTACATAGCAACTCATACTTTAAGTCAGCGAAAATTATTTACTAATTTAAAGACGTCAATGAGTCAAGTGCGCAAACGACGATTTTCTATCAAATGCAAATTAAGAGTTCTGTCTGACAGACTACTACAGCAACTGTAGCTGGAAATTTTGTAGATGAGTCTAGGGAGGAATTCCGGAGTTGAAAGTGAAAGAAGTAAATTGGAGAGATAGATACTAGTGAATCGATAGAGAATAGTTAGGATTTTAGATGGGGTGAGAGAATGTTTTAATTCCGCCTGTTTCGATTTGTCTCCATCTCAACTGTTTTTGTGTTCGTTTTCCGTGTTATCTTGTGTTGCAAGAATCTGGGTGTAGTTTGTTCTGAGTAATTTATTTATTTTGTTATTACTTTGAAATTTTCTGCTATTTCATACCTTTTTCTTTTTTGTTTACTCTCTTTCGCTCTCATCTTAAGTAAATATTGGTTCTTCCGTATGTTGCAAGCGTAGTCGGCTGCTAAGGAAGAGATTTTTCCGGTATTTCGTATTGTTTATTTTTGCCAGTTTTTACTTGTTATTTTTTACCGGTTATATTCATAGGTTTGATGTCCGCGATTTTGTGTCAAATCCACATTTTTTGTCTCTTCTTCTTGTGCTATTAATTATCTATATGACCTTATTTTGTATTTTTTAAAGTTTTTGTTTGTTTGAGGTGTTATGTGGTATCTCTATGGGCACTGATTCAACGAGTGATTTGTATAGTGGTCTTTTCCCTTTCTGTTATTAATCTTGAAGATAGTAGAGCAGTCGAAATCCTTGTTTTGCCTCTTGCTATGGTTATGATGTATGGGTTAAGTATTATTCCTTCGGATATATAAGCATCCCCCATGAGGTACTCCGGTTCGTAGGTGAAATGGGGGTTGGGGGCCCTTGTGGTCACTGGTGGGTCTGATGGCTCTCATTCCACTAATGTAGTCGGTAAAAGTGATCTCCATCTTGATTCTGACATTAGCTGTAAAATTTTGTATTTTAAGCTTTAAATCTATACCTTGTCGAAGACTTTCTCGTAAGCTCGAAGGACCAAATCTACCTATTCGTTTTCTGGTTTGGCTTTGACTTTAGCTATTTTTTTTTCCTTCATGATAGTGTCATTGTGGAATCTCTGGTCTTACGGAACGCGTATTTTGGTTATCTGTAATTTTCGTTTTCCTGAAGGTAATCTGCATGTAATCTGCTGAGTATTTTCCCGAATACTTCGCCCAGAATGTCAAGCAGAAAATTTCACCTGCAACTGAAATTTGCGTTGATAATACCCCTTGTTTGATTATGAAGATGTTATTTGCCGTTTTGAATTATTCCGGGAAGCTTGCTATGTTTAAAAGCTGATCGTTGCTTTTGGTATGTTCTCTGGAGAATTTTCGAAATTGTGTCTTGGTACTCGTCTGACTCTGGTATATTTTTATTTAAAGGAGTTTTCACATTTGACCTCGTATTCTCTTATTCCCGGTTCTATTCCTATAAGCTGTGATGTGGTATACCCCATTTTAGGAGCCGGTGTCATTCTATGAGTGTTTTTTTATATGCTCGTGTACTGGTTCTTCAGTTTGTCTGTCGAAGACTTAGTTGTCCTGTTCTATTGTAATAACTTTCCTACTGTGTTTCTTACTTTCTTGGTTATTATTTCATTGTTTCACATGTATTCCCCTTGTTTGTTCTGAATCTTTATTTGTTGTCTGGGTAGCCTTTCTTTGATTCTGATTATAATTCTCCATGCTTTACGTAGGTTTAATGAGACTTCTTCCTTCCTTATTAGCTCCATACATTAGTCTTCTTGCTTTTCTTCTATTAAACAGATCCTTTCTATTTTTAGTCTTCTCAATTCTTCGGTTATCTTTTGGTTTGGTCCCATTTCTTTTATCTCTGTATATTTATCTGTAATGTTACTCGCTTTCTTTTTCATTTCTGGCGTCCATCATGGGTGCAGTAGTGTTCTATACGTTATCTTTGGTATTTGTGTTCTATTATCTTTTGTTATCTTCTCTAGTAGTTTATACAATTCTTCGTTGAGTTGAGTTTGAATTTTTCCATGCATTAAATGAATGTTTTGTATTCCTCCGATTTGCTTCTCTGTACGACTTTATGGCTCTCATTAATCCAATGTGGTCGTTGTATGGTTTAGTTGTCCTTCTCTCTGTGAGAAAAGTTGGAAAATCTGGTCCTATTCTTCTGAGGATGTTCCTATCCATCAGAAGTTCCAGATTCTGCCCTATTTTATTTTTAGTCCAGTTACCCGATTCTTTCCTTCTGGCCTTTAGGTTTCTTGGTAATATGGCTGGGTCTCTCCTGTTGAACAGTTCTATCACTGAACTTATCGGTATGCAATTTCGGCGAGGAGGTTGGCAGACGGCAGGTCTCCTGTTGGTTCCTTAGATATTGTGTTATAGTTGTTAATTTTAAGTGTCTAGTTGTTTTTAATGCCGTGTTCTAAAATGGTAGTCACGTCTAGGTACAGTTGCCTGAATATATTTCCGTATGTGTTAGTTTTGTTTTTCCACCCATCAGTATTTATATATAATATTTTTAATTTTGTTCATGTGTGTTCCATTTTGCTGTTTGTCTTTGCTCTTTGATTTATTTAGTTTATTCTTATTTTCTTTTGGCGTGCTTCTATTTTCCGTTGACTATTCGGTCGAAGTGTTTTTTTCTCTGCGCTTCGATATATCTTTATTTTATTTTCATCTAATAGTTTTTTATTGCATGTTCTTTATGTTCCTTATTATAAGTCCATTTTGATTTTCTTTTATCTAGTTTTTTAAAAAAAAGTTTGTTAGTTTTGCTTTCTTTGGCAATGAGTAGGTCTCGAGTACGAAAATACGCACTTTGAAATCTCTGGAATCCAATATGCATCGTTTTTTCTAGCCGTTTATCTTTCTTGTTCCATGTCTTATCATTATATGTCTGATTCTGAGTAGGTTGGTTTTTTTTTTGCATTTTAGTTTCATTTGCTTTATATTTTTTTGTATCTATTTCAGATTCCTCTGTGGTATTGTATGTTTCTTCTTTGGTAGTTCCTTTCTCATCGTCTTTATCCTTTTCCTGACAGGAGGCCGTCCTGGTGGTTCTAATATGCCGTTTTGATGATGTCATACAAGGACTACCAGGGATGGCTAAGTGGTCTTACTGCCACTATTTGTTTTGTTTTTTTAAATTCTATTACAAAATTACCTTCGAATATAAAAGCTTTATAATCATTTATGGCCTCGAATTTCAATTCCACCCAGAATATATCGTTTATTTTTAGCCAATATCAAGATTCGTAATCCACCACTAATCAAGTGTATAATAAAGAAGAAAACTAGTAATTATTATGTGACATGAGTAAATGAATGGTTATTTATTAAGAGAGAGTCTCTATACGAAGGAACAGCGGTGGACACAGAACTGTGGGAGATGTGAATAGTTGCCAGATATCGGTAACTTTGAACGAAATATTTTGAAAAATGTGACATGATTACTTGGTGCAACTATACATTTAGAATATATAGGAAAAATAATTTATAGGTTGTTAGTGCTCTATGTCTTAAAGAAAACTGAAGATTATCATCATTTTTGACAAGTGTGTACTAGTAAATTATACACAATGGACCAAGAACTGATCGTTGAGGGACACATATAGTTACAAATGTTCAGCATGAATTAATCCCATCTACACCAATTCTATACCTTTGGTCATCCAACCAGTTTTCGATCTATTTAAATACATCTTCCCCTATACCATACACGTTTAACTTAATTATAATCTTAGTCGGAATCGTATCAAACACCTTAGAAAAATCGAGATAAACTTTTTCGAAAAATAACAATATAATTTATGATTTTTATTTGTATTCCATGTGTTTGTTTTCCCTCGATTCTGTTTGTCCAATTGATTTAGGTTTCCGTGGTAGTGGCAGGTATGGGCGTGCGCGAGAGAGAGCAAAACAAAGAGAGACATAGAGATAATGATCTTTGTAATTTATGACTAATCTAAAGATTGAAAAATAACCAGTACTCAAATGGTAGCGTGTCGAAAAACGATCCCAATACCAGAGGAGTATCTGTTTTACTTCTTCTCATTTCAATAGTGCTAAATTTAAGCTCTTTCACTGCATTTGCGCCGGTATAGTATTTGGATGTTAATGAGATTACGAATACACGCCATTATTAACATAGGACTTCCTGTTAACTCCATTTTCGGTTGTTCAGAAACCCTTCCTTCTTCCCTCCCTCTTTTATTTCTTTCTTTATATCTTTCATTCTTTCTTAGCTCATCAATTTGTTCAACTCTACGAAACCACAAATTCACAACACCCACAACGCTCTTCTTGAACCTACTCATTCATTTAGTCCAACTAAGAGCTCCCAACCACTCCACTAAAAGCCACGAGAGTCCATTTTTCCTTTAAAGATTCTACCAGTTTATCAAATATCCATAACAACCACGTCTCTCTAGAGGAGGGGTGGGGAACCTTTGGCACGCCAACGACTTCTACTGGCACGTGAAGCCAAATGCTTAACTTAAGAAAACTAAATAAATGTATAACTCCAAATTATTTTATATAGCAACCGCATTGTGTACAACCTGTTATAAATTATGTTATGAGTAAGGTAGCTGCAGAAATCTCATTGATGGTAAATAAATGAAAAGGTCCACAATTTTTCTTTCTCTAGTTTGGATTTGTTGTTTTCTTCTTGAAATGATAAAGATTCATTTCTGTTTAATATAATTGTATTTTTTTAGGTAAAATGACTACCTTTTCCTTTTAATTTCTATGCATCATAAAGAGTTGAGAATGAATAAAAAGAACATCTTTAATTTTATATCCTTTCATTGTGTTTTAGTCAAGTATTGGCACGTGAGAAAATTTTGTAGCAAAGATTTGGCCAATTTTGGCACACCCACTTAAAAAGGTTGCCCACCCCTGCTCTAGAGCTTTCTCCCTTTCGGAACTGTAAAGGAACTCTAGGGGACGCCAAAAAGAACCCGGAATCTCCCAACGGTACCCCAGCAGGAGACAAACTCCTTTTGGAAGCTCCATTCCTCAAAATTTAATTCGCTTCTCTGGGATAAGCCCGGAGCAACAGGGCCTTAATAAGGCCCAATACCGCATTGAAAGCTTCCCAAATGAGCCACCCTCAGCAAAAAAAATAAGCCATGCCCCTTACATTAACCACAAAGTATGTCGTTCTCACCGACCGCCCCCCCCCCCGTACCAAATTAGTCGCCACCCCAGGAAAAGCCTGCAAGTAACCCCAAATTCTCGAATGACTTCGTATGCCTTGTGATGGTGACTGTACTTACCCGCTGTGTACGCGATATGCATTTTCACGCCATAAGGAGCAATGTCCACTCAAAAACCACAAGTGGGAAAGAGTTTTCAAAACATAAAAAAAAAACAATTAAAATATTTTATAAAAGAATAAAAAAAAGAAAAAAGTAATAAATACTATAATAATGTTTCTGTCATTCCGCTTCTAATTTGCGAAATCTAATTTTTGCGTTGAAATATAAATAGTTAATTTAGTATCACTTTTGCTAAAAATCAACAATGCTTTCAACGAGTAATGCATTTTATTATAAATTCTTTTCTAAAACTATTTCCCTCCACAAAGAAACTAAAAGATATAAATTCTCAAGGAAGAATAGAATAGTAGGGGAGTGTAAAATATGAGAGAAGGGTGGGAAAGGAGTAATAATGGATTGACGTCGCGCAATCTTAAACTTGAAGGTTCATGTATTCTTTGTACAAAGGAAAGTATATGAATTTATAATTTACTTTTATAGTTTTACAATTATACAATTCGGATAGAAATTCGTTGCTTCTTATATTAACATCGGGTTAATAGTTTTTATCAATATCTCTTCTGCAAATTTAAGGTGCCGCTCCTGGCCTTTAGCTTATTCGTATTATGATTAGTGGAGCGGTCGTGAAGTTTGCTTGATTCTTAGTCGCGTGGTCGCGCTTCTATAAGTTACTCTGCTGGTTCGTAGCTCATCGGTAAGATGGTAACCGTTTTACTATTCATTGAGTTTTGGGGCAATAATATCGTAACTATTTGGCCGATTCTAACAAAATTTGAAACCCTTATGATGTTTTACATTCTGTTTCGAATGATATAATTTCTAATTTCCTTCCGAGGGAATTATTAAAAGTTTGAACGTCGTAATGTCATAGGGTCCTAAGATCCTAAGTGAGATTAATTGGGAACACGCGACTTAGGTCTTTGACCTTGTTGAAACGATGTTGTTCGGCGCGAGTTTTGAGGAGGTCAAAAGACTTTGACGAAAGGTCAGAATAAAATAGATTACTCAATAAAAGCCTCGTGTTTATTTCTCACCAAAGAGGTAATAGAGAGACTATTTATAATTCAACGCGAAAAATATATTTCGTAAATTTAAAAGGTGTGTTTAAGAAATATACTAAAAACAAAGTTGAAATGATTTTCATTTATTAATATCATAATAAATAAACAAATCAGGAGTTTAGTTGCTATTTCTATGCCTTAACCCTGTCACTTTTTATCATATTTTTTCACTTTAAATTTATATATATATATATATATATATATATATATATATATATATATATATATATATATATATATATATATATATAAATATATATATATATAAATATATATATATATATATATATATATATATATATGTATATATATATATATATATATATATATATATATATATATATATATATATATATATATATATATATATATATATATATATATATATATATATATATGAAGGTGAAAACCAAGCAAGCTATTGATAAAACCATCTTTATTTGTCTGGGGTTGAACGTTTCGAGGTCCTAGCCTCACCACAGGCAGTAAGAAACTAAGATAGGATAGTAAAGGGTTCAAATTTCTAGTTTTCATAAAATACTAAACTTGAATAGTACAATTTAGGATAAGCTGCCTAATATAAGAATAAAGATTTCAATAATTCATTATACAATATAAAGATTGATGCAGTTTGATTTATATTTAAATTAGGTTTAAGTTTTAGGCTGTAAAGTGATTCTAATATCTGTAGTTCGTTGGGATGGGGAATATGACTAAGTATTTTAAAGCTATCCAAACAATTTTAGACTTGCATACTTTGATATGATCTCGTATGGACGAGGAGGCTGGTTTGTTTAGAACCAGCCCCATGCAGGTGTCTTCCCCGATGCTCTCGATGCGACTTTGGATTGATTAACCTAATGGTCGAAGCGATATAAGATGAATCGCGAGATTAACAACTATATTTTTTTATATTACAGAGGAGCGGCAGGGGAATGGAATTCGGTCCTTATAGCTGAAATAGTTTCCAATAATGTGCACATTTTAGGTCGAGATATGGCTAGAATTTATTTAGTCTTCATTATATATATATATATATATATATATATATATATATATATATATATATATATGAAATGAAAGAGTCACAAAGTATCACGTGAGGGTAGCAAATAAATGCAATATCCCGCAGGGAAAAATGAAAAGGTGTTTCAAAATACTTTCGAACTTTATTAAGTTCCTTATCAAGGATAACTTAATAAAGTTCGAAAGTACTTGGAAAACCCTTTTCATTTTTTCCTGCGGGATATTGCATTCATATATATATATATATATATATATATATATATATATATATAAAAGCCATGGCTTCGCCACTTCCCTCTACGGGGGTAGCTTGCGCTTCGCTTCGCTCACTACCAACCCTTCCGGCTGTTGGCCTTCGGCCTATTTGATCTTTCAAATCGATTGTGGTTATCTCTATCCTCCTCACCTCCATGTGGAGCTCATTCATAAACTGAGCTATAATAAAATGGAAAATTATTCAAAAATCACGTTCTAAAAATATACACTTTGCCCTCTCTCTCCCCCACAATTTCCCCTCGCTCTCCTCCTGTTTCCCTCCATTTCCACCCTCTCGCCCCATCTCCCCCAACTCTCCTCCCACACTCAACCTCCTCTCTACTCCCCCCCCCTTCTCCCCACTCTCCAACACTACCCATAAGAGAGAAGAGAGTTTAAGGATATATGAGATAGTTAAGTGGAACGAGTGGGAGAGGGGGTAAGGGAGAAGAGATAGAGGGAGATGGAAGATAGAAGAAGGGGAGTGCGGGTGAAAGCATGTGGGGAGAGAGAGGGGAGAGATAAAAGGGAGAGGGAAGGGTGAGGGTGAAGAAGGAGGGGAAAGAGAGGAAGGGGAGGGGAAAGAAGAAGGAGGAAGAGGGAGGGGGTAGAAGGAGGGGGGAAAGGAATGCCTTAGAAATTCATACTAGTTTACTTGTCCACTTTAAAAAAAAATTCAAAAAATCGTGTTCTAAAAATATAGGGTATGGATATATATATATATATATATATATATATATATATATATATATATTACGAGAGAGGGTTCAAACACCGTTCAGATTTCTCCTTCACATTTTGCCTCTATACAAATTTATAGTTTTGAAACTTAATATTAAGACGAGAAATGCTTGACATGATAATCGTAGAATATGTAAATATTCCATCATATCCGTCCCAACCTTTGGCAGACCAAGATGCAAATTTGATGCTGCTTTGAAATATGTAGAGGATAGGGCAAAATATCTCCCTATATCTAATCAGTCTGATATTTTGGTGAAACAATACCTAAATAAAGACTTTCTTACATATGAGTACATGTGCACGATCTATCAATAAGATCCACGGCTCGGCCTCTGCCTCCAATCAGATTTCTCACACTTGATTGTTCTAAGGCCGAATGAGGCAATTGTTTAGGCAGGCTACAAAGACTGGCTGTAAAAAGTTGGCGAATTTTATTTGTATAAAAACAACGACTTAGACAAAGATTGATGGAAATGGACTTTTGATACTATCTTCATTCTTCGCTCGTCATCGTTAGGCTATCTACTTCATTCATTTTGTGCGTTCATCCTTAACATTCCTGACAACTCACTTGTCATTCATCCTTATCCAGTTAAATATTTTGTACTTCTATTTCATGTTCACTCGTTCACTCTAAGTTGTGGAAAGATTATAATTTACCAATTCAATCAAAAGCTAGCTTTAACTAAAATTTTGCTAATTTATCTGGGATGCTCAAAGTTCATTTTTCTAATAATAATGTTATGAAAATTATGTTTTCTTTACTGTCGTAAGCTAGTTAAAATTGTGGCCTAAGGTCACGCGAAGCGCGTAAACAAACCCTACATTTAGATGTGTTGAACAAAATAGTAGAAACTAGTTGTATTTCGAACCCTATATTTTCGCCAACGTTAAGACAGTAGATGAATGTCTTCTTCTCTGACGAATTATGTTTCACGCTTTTCCTTGTTCAGGAAGAATATATGTTTGATGACGCCAAAAGAAGCATTTGATCCCGTTTGCCTTACCTCAACTGATAAGCTTGGAGGCGGTTTTGTGATGGTTTAGGTTGCTACATCGTGGAATTATCACGGTTTGTTGATAGCACTGAATGGTAGAATTACTTCTAATAAGTATTTGTCAATTTTGAGATACTAAATTTACTCTTTCCCAATGATAAGGCCATATTTCAAAAAGATAATGTGCCGATCAACACATTCAAAAGTGTTAAAATCTCACAGAAAGGGCACAGCAGTAATGTAGAACGGTCGAATGACTTTCCCAATTACTAAATCTTAATACAATCAAACAATTTTCGGTCTATTTTGGAGCAGCGGGTAATGAACAGCTTTACCTCGGCATAAACTCTGAAAGAACTGGAACAGGTTCTGCTTCAGGAATGGATTAAAATTTCAACAGCCACTGTCCAGAACATGTATGACTATAATCCTCGACGTAATAAGCAGTTATTGTTGCCAAAGGAGGACCAAAATGATAATAAAAAAGTAAAATATCTAATAATATTTTGTTCTAGCCGTATATAAAGTGTGTATAGAGATTATATGCAAATTTTGAAACTAGTCAAAGCTCTCTTAAAACAGTTGTATTTTTGTATAACAGTCTTCACTAAGTTTAGGCAATCATTCCAGCTAATGTAATGCAGATATATGAAATCAAAATGCCATATGAGAGGAAAATAAGACCTTTTATTGTAAGATAGACTATTTTAATGTCAAAAGATCATTTTCAGATTTATAATTAGGTGTAATACATAAATGAATATAAAAATTATAAAATAACAAAGTATAACTATTTTAAACGATTATATGATTTAATTTTAAGAAATAAAATAAAGTGAAATTAGATGAAACAATTTTAATGAGAACTGTTCAAGATCTACTGAACAACGGAACCATTCTTTTGAAGAAGTTTGGAGAGTCTGTTTCCTATCGAAGAAGTGGAAGTTGTGATGCAATCAGCAAAAACATTCTTTGCAGCATATTGGATTTCTTCTAGAGAGTTATTTTTATTATTAAATTGTCTGACATATGCGTAAACCTTTCTTCATGATGCTTCACAAGGTTTCTATTGGATTTAGGTCATAACTGTTGGGAGGCTAATCCATGATTGAGTCTTATATAAAATCTTTCAACGCCAATCAATTCTTATAGAACTGATTAGTTACTTCCTCATCTTCATTGGCTTTCACTTTAAACAATGTAGGAAGTTTTTCTCCAGGAACTCGCAATATGCCTTACGAATCTATTTGGACGCTGCCATTCACTTGGAAAGATCTTACTAGTTACCATTCAACAATCGCAGCCCATATCATCAACCTCTTTCTTTCTTATCCCTTGGTGAATGTGCCTGACGTGCCTTGACATTCCAGCCTCCTGTATAATGATTCGGCCTAACCAAAGTGACTAATAGTTCGGCAATGAAAATTACAGTTCTAAATATTGATGGGTATCTTTGACAACAAATGAAGAGGGAGAAGAGGAGAAACTACAAGTGATACAAGGTTCTTTATTAGTTTGTTGTTACTCTGAGGAAGCTCCGGATGAGCGAAACGGCAGTAATGAAGAACCTTGTAGCACTTGTGGTTTCTCTTATTCTCGTTCTCCAACTTTTCTAAAGTAACTTTTCTAGTATGTGTGGTCACAGAGCAGACGTCTTTCTTTGTTTATTGTTAGGAATGGATTTTGCTCTTATTCATTACTGTAGAAAATGTCTTAAGAGCCTGACATCTTGTTTTTATCGAAATGGAAGAAACACCAGAAGCCTGAAAAAATGGATTTACACTTAATGTGCTTTTTAGTAACTTCTCTTTTAATTTGATAAAGATTTCTAGGAGTAAGAGCTCTTAATTCTGGCTAAAGCCTTTTCTTTCTTGGTTGAATGCTATTCTCTACAATCTTCTTCACAGTACGATAGTCACGCTTCAAATCTTTGGAAATTAAAAGAGAAGAATTTACTTTACCTAATTCCATTACGATATTAGTCCTCTCTTCTTGGGCAAAGTTTTTTTCTAGCTATTTTATCAGAAAATGCTTCTCGATAAAGATTTGAGATGATCGTCGTAATCGAATTTTAGAAATGCTTTAGATAAATCGTGTTGTGATTATCTAATAAATTGTGCTTATTACATTTATAAATGGATCTGAAACAAAAAAGTGCCATAAACCTTTCTGGAAAATAAAGAGACTAAATATGTAGTGCATATAATATATATATATATATATATATATATATATATATATATATATATATATATATATATATATATATATATATATATATATATATATGTGGACGGTATTCATTCACAATTTTCAACTCCTAATTTTAAGGGGTTTTTACCTTCGTTTTTGGTCTTTTTATTTTTAAAAACAATAAGCATTTTAACTTTAGTTTCAGAATAATTGACTATGGAAATTTTTGAACCCCCAATTTGTGGAAGAGGCATAGAATCCTTGCAGTCTGGGATGGATTGACAGACAAGAAGATTCCAGACCCTCTCAACGTCAGCAGAAGGATGGTGGAAAAGGTCAGAAAGGAGTTAAAAGATTCAAGATTCGACGACCAGGCGGCAACAGAGAGAAAAGCTCATGGGTGACGATCTGACGCCATCAAAACGCTGCAATTCGTCGCTAAAAACCAGGAAATCATCAACAATGATCCCAAAGAGTCGATCCCGCCATTTCATAGAGAAAGGTGTGGCTAAGGACTTTCACTACTTGTAAAAGATAAGGAAGATACAATTTATGTCTTAAGCGATGCAGAAGAAGCGATTCAAGCAAACCAAGAAGGTGATTAAAAAGTTGGAAAACACATTGGAGCCCGACATGATGTTGATATTAATCTACATAGGTTAGGTTGAAAGTGGTCTGTTTTAGTTGAATAAGTTTTGTTGAGGTTAACTAGATTGCCTGATAGAATAAAATCGTTAAATATCACTGGTCAAACTCTTTAGTAACTTATATACCACATAGGTTTTCCTCCCCCAAGCCACTAAATTTGAAAAATCAAAAGATTGGCACAACCAAAAATATTGCTATTTTTTCGAATTTCCCATCGGTTGATTTTAATACTAAACCCAATCCATGACTTTTTCTTTTCATTTGCGAAACCATAATTGTACAAAAATCTCGAATTAAACGCGTGTAAAATTGAATATAAAAGCCATCCATAAAACATTTGAGAGCAAATGGTGAAAAAATAACCCCATGTTAGTACACCATTGCCAACGTTGCCAAGTCTCTACCAGCAGCTTTTAGTGCATTTATTGGCAACTGGAAACTCTTACCGGGAAGCGTCCTTTCCTCAGTCATTCCTCTATATAACACATGGAATTCGATGCAATGGGTTGACAGTATTCTCTCTGGGAACTTCACTTTGATAATTTATAGATGTTCAAATAATGCCCAAATATTAAACAGAGTCAATAGACCTAAGGCGCGTGCTCTCAATTATTCTGGTTCATGACCTTACGACCTTTAAAACTTTCCACAAGTGGGGCGATCGGACCCATAGTTAATTTTCTTTTAATAATTTCATGGCTTACCTTGCGAGGACCTTGGCAATTATATCATTCGACAGATAATGTCAAACCACATAAGCGTTTTAAATTTCGTTAGAATCTGCCGAATGGTTACGATGTTATTGATCCCCAAATACTCATTGACAAGTAAAATGGTTACCAGCCGACCGAAAACCCACGCACCGACATAGTAAATTATAAAGTTGCATGCACGCGACTAAAAATAACCTAAAGCAATTTTCTCGGCCTTTCGTGGGCCAGTTTAGCCAGGACGACGGCGTAGATGAAGTGTCAACGTTTTGTGACTAATTATTTATATTTGTTATAATAAAAGTCAAAGTCTAGATTTAATGTTGAAGATTCGATCCGCCACATTTGTGCAAAGCCATCGGAATTTGGGAGCGGGGGGAATCGAACGATATTGCCATCGTTCAATATAGAGTGCGTCCCACAAAAATGGCAACCGAACTTCAGATAGATTAGAAGTTCGGTTGCCTTTTTTTGTGGGACACTTTATATATATCAGGGATGCAGTAGCACTTAAAAGCGATATCCAGAGAGATGTTTGCAAGGATTTAATATTCAAAGACCTCTTAGATTCGATTTAACAATGAGTATTATTTCATTGGACAACAGAACATACGAGTATTTCTATTAGGCATAAAAATATAGTTCAAAATCTCATTTGTTATCAAACTCTGCATAAGCTTTACGGTGAAGCAAGTTCCATTAATATAGTTTTAATAACTACATTCAATTTAAGCAGTTTTTATAGTTCACATTAAAACCGTTTAAAAAACGGTAAGAGCTATTTTCAAATTAATGCTATAGTGAATAAGTAATTGTTATTAATTTTACATTTTATATTGAGTTGAAATCCTTTAGAGAAAACATTCAAAGCAAAGTTGATCTTTTAAGATTCCAGGTATTAACACCAGATGGCGCTGCGCTCGCTTTTTACGTTATTTTTATTTTAGCTCGGCGAGATCGTGGCTCGTGACGTCGTGACCAATCTTTGGGCAAAAAATACATCGCCCCCGCTCTATCATTTGGTGACGTCATTAAAGATGTTCAAGCTTAAGCAAACATTGTATCTTGGCGTGGTGGGTGAAAAGCTGAAGCGAGAAACAACTACAGGAAGGAAGACTGCGAGAATAGAAGCCTGTATTGCCAAGGATACAGGTAAATCTACACAGGAGGGTTCCATAAATCTCTTAACTTATTAATGTTATTCAGCCGACCTTCTTAAGCTTAAAGCTCTACGAATCTCTTTAATATTAAAATCGGTTTTAGTGGTAACGTAAGAATTGCAAAGTACCCAAAGTTTTCCCAATAATCCATTCTAGATCGATGGAACTTTCAAATTTAAGAAATTAATCTTCCCATAGGTCATAAGCAAGTATCGGCTTTATGTTTTTCTATGGGTCGAATGCATTTTGTATTTTCCCAATCAATTGATGCTATCTCAATTCACGATTGGGGGTCGATTTACTCTTACAGGTGCACCGAATTTTAGATGCGGTTTAGGATTACAGGTGATTCAAATTTGGGGGCCGAGCGCTGGATTTTACTTAGAAAAAGATAACTTTTTTTTCTCAACTACTTTTATTCAAGTTTTTTACTTATCCAATTTACATTATACTTTTCGTATGTATGCGTGGGTCCCCGTAAGTTAGGTTTTCATTAGCGGCCTCGGGTCTTTTTCAGAGCAGGACCGGCAGCGAATTAGGCACTCAAGGCTCTCGCAAGGTTTATGGTTGGCTATGGTTAGGTTAGGTTAGGTTAGGTAAGTACATCGGCTTTGCAAAAATGGACATAGTATGAAACTTTCATTAGCATATTCGCGTTACCGTTGGTGCTGTAATAAGCATGAATGTAATTTTGGTGTTGAACCGCAAAAATACACTTGGTTATAAGAATCAAAATTATATCCTGAGACAATCGCTTATTTCATTCACGCATTGTGCAAAGGGTTGACAATTACTGGGGGGTTTTGTGTTAAAGTGCTTAAAATTTTGACACTTTGGTTTTGTGAACTGCCTGGTTCGCTTACTAGTTGGAAGAACTGACTACATAATAAAGCTCTGTAATTGTATTTTACCCCTAGCCATTCTATAAGTTAAAATACATTCAAACTTTCTAAGAATTCATCGCCAATTCTGGAAGTCCATTCCAATAATTTTGTAGCAAACACCATCTTCACAATCTTCAAATCATGGTAACCCATTTGCAATTCTATTTCCTAAACTGATTATATTAAATATCATTTTATAAATCAATTTTTGATAAAAATACAAGTGGTTGTATGTATTATTATCATAACAAAATCCTATAATCTCAACTCAAAAAACTACAACAATAATGCTACTTATGGACTCTGAACATTTCAGGTTTGGTGGCTTGGTAGTCGAAGTAGCTAATAACAAACTGGCTGGTAAGTGGCCTTTTCTTTTCACTCCATTCCCAACGTTAGATATATGTAATTACGGCGAACAGAAAACTTAAATATGAAGATGGTATTTATAAAAAAATATTTGTAAAAAATTAGCCCCCCTTAAAATAGAAATAGCCCCCCATAAAATCATGGCCTGGCTACGAGCTTGCTAAGACATGTATTTTCTTTCATTAGCAAGCATACAACACATTTAGAAAATCTTCCATTCCTAAATGCTCCCCAAACATCACCCATAACACCCCATTCTGCCATACTTGTAAGTAAATCTAACCCTAAAAAATAGCCCTAAACAAAGTCACCCAATCACTTTTAAACCAGGACTGCGAAAGGAACGAATTTTGTTATTTATAAATTTAGTTTATTATTTTTTTGCCTGTATTTTAAAATTAAGCTATTCAAATTCCGCTTAGCCTTACAAACTAAAAAAAAATTTGCAAAAGTGCTATCAAAACAATAATGAAAAAAAAGAAGAAGACTTTACCTTCCTTAGCTAATCCCAGTCAATACTTGGAGAGAACCACAGATAATATAAGAAATAGGCGTTTTTTTGTGATGCTTTGAATTGTGAAAATTTTGTCAAGGAAGAAAAAGTAGACTGGGCATTATTACAATATTCCATAAGTGCTCGCCTAGGACCACATGGAAAAGATAAAACAGCCATTTTTCTTTATTTTGGACCTACGCAAAAATAAGACAGAACTTTTAAACTTTAAACTATAGAAGTGGAATCTCTGGAAATTTGAAGTTAGAGTTTCTATATTCCGTGACCGTCAAAAACTATCGACACATTCTTCATGGAAGATAACTATGTGGCCTTCATCAATATCAATGCTTCTTGGTCCATGTGACTTGAAGAATATTCCACATAATAAAACTAATTTACCAAAGATTCCTTTGGATTAAGTACTCTGCGTTTCAAAGAAACTACAGACAACATGAAACAGCATTTGAGATGCATAAGCTATAACCAACATCAGCGGCAGGTCAGTGGCGACATAAAGGTTGTTTCTCTTATGATGGGACTGCAAATTGGGTACGCGAAGTACTGTTGTTTACTAGGTTTTATAGATTAAATAAAGTTAAAATAAAGGAAGGCGTTTTTATCGATCTTGCCAGTGGTGTGACAAGAAGAAAGTGTAGGAAACTCTCAAGTTGGACAACTACAAGGAGTTGGCGGAAAACTTTATCAAAGCATATACATGTATAGGATGTGGGATGTCACTCAAGATATATTTTTTGTACCCGCATGTAAATTTCACTTCGAATTGCGAAGCAGTATGTGCCGAGCACAGTGAACAACTTTACCAAGATTTTTAATTTAGGCAAAAGCGATAGCAAGACAAATGGAATCCATCAATGGTTGAAGAATTTGATGATGATTAGAAAGGCTTCATTTCAGGCCTGGTGACAAGTGAAACCGGGTAGTAAAGACTAGTTTAGTAACTAATGATGTTACATATAAATATACAGGTAATGCGATATATATTATTATATACATTATAAAAAAAATTCAAAAAGTCATATAAC
Source organism: Ceratothoa steindachneri (assembly GCA_963969495.1). Taxonomy (NCBI): domain Eukaryota; kingdom Metazoa; phylum Arthropoda; class Malacostraca; order Isopoda; family Cymothoidae; genus Ceratothoa; species Ceratothoa steindachneri. The sequence continues at coordinate 205,276,853 of OZ018317.1, read as the reverse complement.
TTTCCCAATAGCAATCCAATTGTTATATTTGATCTCAGAATGTCAGCCTATATAATATATAAAGCAAATTCAATTTCAGACGCAGTCAACTTTTGAAAAATTGTTGACCGCTCTAATATTTCTTTTCCGTGATATGGTTTACATACTGAATCGACAATATCTTCCACATAGGTGTTTCCACGCGACCTTTCATTCCTACGTCGATGGAAGTTGAGGTCTGTCAGAAAGATTCTTGGCTTCAAGCTTTTTTCTTGCAATTGAGAAATTATTTATTTCTTCATAAAGTATCATAAAGTTTCTTGGAAGCATTACACAATAAAAACTCTAAACCGTTCGTTGCTCTCCCAATAATATCCTCTTTTTATTACTTAGTTTAACAATAAATTTCATGCTGACGTAAATACTACAATTTTGATTTACTACTGATCGGATTTTTAAAGAAAGCGACAGGTTCATACATAAATTATAGGTTGAAACTACGTTTCTCAGTATTTGTGATGGTAGCAGAAGATATCTTCCAGAGAATTTTTGACGTCCTTCATGCATAAACTTTAATGTGTGCAATAAAAAGCAAACATATTTTCTTCAATAAATTGGTAAATTCTTAAATTTTCTTTGATTAAAAGGCAAACCTTAGATTTTCCTTGATTAAAAAACAAATGATTCAATTTTCTTTAATTAAAGCCAAAACCTTCACTTTTCTTACATTAAAATGAAAAACTTTCAATAATTGTCGATTTAAAGAAAAAACCTTCATTATTTTTTGATTAAAAGGCAAAAACATCAACATTCTTCCATTAAAAAGCAAAATCTTCATTTTTTTATATTAAAAAGTAAAACCCTAAATTTTCTTCGATTCAAAGGCAACCTTCAATTTTCTTCAATTAAAAGGCAAAACTATCAATTTTCATTGATTAAAAGACTAACCTTTAAATTTAGTCGACTAAAATATAAAACTTTTCGCTTTCTTCTGTTAAATCCTTCAATATAATTCGATTATTAGGCAAAACATTAAATTTTCTTCAATTAAAAGGCAAAACTATCAATTTTCATTGATTAAAAGACTAACCTTTAAATTTAGTCGACTAAAATATAAAACTTTTCGCTTTCTTCTGTTAAATCCTTCAATATCATTCGATTATTAGGCAAAACATTAAATTTTCTTCAATTAAAACGCAAACTTTCCATTTTATTCGAATAAAAGGCACCTTAAATTTTCTTAGATAAAAATGGAAAACCTTTAATTTTCTTAGAATAAAAGGCAAAAGCTTTAATTTATTTTCTTCGATTATAAGGCAAAACCTTCAATTTTCTTCGATTAAAAGGCAAAACCTTTAATCTTCTTCTAGTAAAAGACAAACCCCTCAATTTTCTTCTATTAAAAAGCAAAATCTTTCATTTTTTTAGGTTAAAAGGCAATATCCCTTTTTCTTTTATTAAAATTAAAACTTTTGATTTTCTTCTATTAAAAGGGAAAAAACATCAATTTTCGTAGATAAAGGCAAAAAGTTTCATTTCTAGAAAAAGGGAAACCTTCAATTTTCTTCGATTAAAACGCAAAACTTTTCATTTTCTTTTAATAATGAGTTGAATCTTTAATTTAATATCTTTAAAAGACAAGACTTTTAATTTTATTCCATTAAAAGGTAAAAACCTTCAACTTTGTTCTATTAAACGGCAAATTTCCAATTTTCCTCGAGTAAAAGGCAAAATCTTTAATTTTCTTCTAGAAAAAGACAAAACCTTTAATTTCTTAAATTAAAAGAAAAAACCTTTAAATTTCTTCTATTATATTGGAAATGCTTTAATTTTCTTCTATTAAAAGACATAAGCTTTATTTTTCTTTTATTAAAAGGCAGAAGCTTAAATTTTCTCTTTTAAAAGGCATAACATAACCTTCAATTTTCAACGATTAAAAGAAAAAACCTTCTAGTTTCTTTTATTAAAAAGCAAACCATTCATTTTTATTCTATTAAAAAGACAAAGTTCTAATTTTCTTTAATTAAAAATTCAAAACCTTTATTTTTCTTCTATTAAAAGATATAAAGCTTAGCTTCAATTTCTTATTAAAAGGCATAAAGCATCAATTTCTTATTAAAAGGCAAAAGATTTAAATTTTCTCGGTTAAAAGGCAAACCTTTCATTTTCTTTTATTAAAGACAAACCATATTTTTCCATTTATAGGGCCAACTTTAAATTATCTTATATTAAATTGCAAAATCTATAATTTTCTTCAATTTAGAGGCAATTTTTTTTTCTTCGTTTAAATAGAAAACCTTCAATTGTCTTCAATTTAAAGGTAAAAACTTTAATTTTATTCTATTAAAAGGCAAAAGCTATAATTTTCTTCTATTATCCGAAAAAGCTTTAATTTTCTTTTATTAAAAGGCAGAAGATTCAATTTCTTTTCATAAAAAGGTAAAACCTTCAATTTTCAGCAATAAAAAGATAAAACATCTAAGTTTCTTTTAATTAAAGGCAAACCCCTCAATTTTCTTCCATTAAACGGCAAAATCTCTTTTTTTCTTATATTAAAAGGAAAATAATTTTTCGTTCAAAAGGCAAACCTTCAACTTTCTTCGATTAAAAGGTAAAACTTTCATTTTTCAACGATAATAAATTACTGTTTCTCATTTCTTTGAATATGGCTCCGCCTTTAGGGAGATTAACACTTTGGGGGGAATTGCTTATTAAATTAAGTGCAAAATCCATCTTCTTTTTTTTCTTTTTATCATTTGGTTAATTTCTATCATTGAACTTCGGTCAAGGGGTGGTTTTAGGTTCCGATAATTTTGGTTTGATATCCTAGTCTAATTATCATAAATTATAAAAGAAAATTGCACTGCTTTTTATTCTTGTAAAAAACTTCTTTTTTGTCTCTATTTTATTAGAAACGTAAATATATTAATATGTATTAATAAACAAGATCTGCCGACCAAAAGTCGCGTGCTCTCATTATTCTGATTTATGACCTTTCGACCTTCGTAACTTTCAATAATTTTTGGACTAACCTTGCGAAAACCTTGGCAATTTATTGATCGAAACAACATAAGTGTTTAAAATTTCGTTAGAATCCGCCGAGTAGTTATGATGTTATTGCCCCAAAAAAATAATTCCCGGGCTAAACTTGGGAGGACTTTGGTAATTATAGCATTCGTGATTAAATGTAAAGCAGAATATGTATTTTAAATTTTGTTAGAATCGGCCAAATAGTTACAATGTTATTACAAAAACAATAAAAAAGTAAAACGGGGACCGACCGACCGACATAGCGAGATTTAGACTCGCTCGCGACTAAAAAACGTGAGTTTTTGGAGGAATCGGTAAATAGAAGAATTTTATAGCTTGCCTCTTTCCAGTCCCGTTTTTTTCTTGCAATAAGAAGAAATCAACCTAACTAGCTAAAAATATCGAAGCTCGCATCGTAAAAAACAGTTAAAATAGCTTCAATCGTGTGAATAGGCTAAAATGTTACGTCAAGACATTGAAACATGAGAGGGATAGACTTTAATTGGCAAGCCATAGAAGAAACAAACATCAGCTACCTTAAAAAAATATCGAATCCCGCATCGAAAATCCAATTAAAATGCTTTAGTCGTGTGAAATTAGAGAAATTCATATAGAAATAGGCTTTAATGTGAGGTCATGACCTTAAAAATTCAAAGAAATAGACCGAATTTGCCGAACTCGAATGATTTGTGGAGAAACTAGAAAAAATATGCCTAACCTAGCGAAAAATATTGAAGCCCGCATCGAAAACATAATTAAAATAGTTTCAATCGTGTGAAATTAGAACAATTCATGTAGGAAATGGTTAGGAAGTGACGACATAGCGATCGAAACTCAAAGAACTAAGCCTGAAGTGGCCAAATATTAAAGAACTAAACCGAAACTAGCTCCCATTATTGAAGCAAGCATCGAACACCTAATTGAAATAGATTTAATCGGGTGAAGTTCGCGATATTCCTATAGAAATAGGCTAAAATGTGACGTCATAAGGTTCAAACATGAGAGGAATAGACCGAAATTGGAGAAAAGTACAATAACTAACCTAAACTAGAAAACACAATTAAAATAGCTTAAATCATTTGCACCTAGAGCAATTCCCATATAAATAGCCTTAAAGGGAGAAAAACGGATCGTCGGCGTTTGGGATTTCTTATTTCTTTGAGTATGTAAGCCTTCCCCTCCGCCGGGTGTGGGCGGTTAAAACGAGAGCAGGGATTTGTAGGATAATGTTTGAAATTATTTTTAAATGAGTAGGAGCGGCTATTGTTATTTTATAAGGTTAGTTCATATATTTTGCTTAGTCACGTTGGTGAATTTTTTTATTTATTTGGGTATTTAATCATTTACACGCAGGGGATTTGTAGACTAATGTTCAAAATTATTTGTTAATCGCTATGAGTGTCGATTAATTAATTATAGGTTCTTTCCTCTTTTGTTGTTTAGTCACATTTGCGGTATTTATATTTAGTGGGGTACTTAAACGTTTTCCACCTGAGTTTGAGCAGGTAAAATAAATCAAGGGATTTGAAAACTAATGTAGAAAATTATTTGAACACCGCTATGAGTGGCTTTTTTTTAGATGATATTCTCTATTTTTTGCTTAGTCACGTTTGTTTACATTGCGATGGGCAGCCCTTTACCCTTTCGCGACGCATTTTGGGGCTATTTCCCCATTTTCCTCAGGGGTTTCGCTAATGAATTAGATGCATGGATGTTTCAGTTGATTTATTTGAGTGATATTCCGTACCTCCTCAGACCGGCTATTAAAGAACTCGGTAGCTAGAAGAATTTATAGCTTGCCCTTTTCCAGGCCTGTGTTTTTTCTTTGCTGTTCCGTTTTCTTTGAAGGCTCTGGTGTAACGTCAGGACCTTAACATTTGGAAGAAATCTACAGACTTTGGGGAAACGTAGGAGGACTTTGGCAATTATATCATTCGAAAGAGAATGAAAAACAACATAAGTGTTTCCAATTTCGTTAGAACCGGCCAAATAGTTACAATGTTATTAGAAAATCAAAAGAAAACAAAACGGGGACCGACCGACCGACCGACCAACATAGTGAGATGTAGAGTCACTCACGACTAGACCTCCACGCGACTAAATATAGATAGTAAAAATGAAAATTGATCTTTAATGAAAATGACTTTTCTAGCAAATTACACCCACCATAAATACGCTAGAACTAAATGAGGATATTAAACCGTTTATATGGAACTATTCCTAGTGGTTTGTGACTCCTTGTATTTAAGCCTGGAACTTTGGTGTCATCTATGAGAATAACCACGGATGGATACAGTAAAGTGCGGTCATCGCCTAGTGGTGAGACTCGATGATCGGAGGTAAGGATAGTTTCATTTATTACATCCGGCTAATCCAAGGGATCAATTTCATATTTACCTCATTTTAACTTTAGTTTTAACATTCAAGAAGCATTAAATTTACACAAGAAAATAGACCCAAACATCGTATTTGATACCCGTCCGATAATTGACTCAATACCGTCATAAATAAGGGGACGGCTGCCTTAGGTAACAAATAATCTGGCTGATCCAAAGAGTAATCTACGACCACACCCATATGCTTACCGTAATCTGCCGTCCGTTATTAATGTAATCAAAACTTTTCCCCCACTCCCATTAACCCCGTTTCTTTATATCCCCCAATCCATTAGTGCCCTTCTAGGAAAATAGAAACCTTACACTTCTTTCTTTTGGTATCTTTCCCACATTATTACCTCCCCTCTCTCATACACACATGAAAATATACATGCATACATACACACAACATTCACACACGCCCTGTGAAGGGGAAGGGGGTCTATCTTCGTTTGTGAAAGTGAAAAACATGCATGAGAGTTACGTACACTTCTTAATGGAGTCTCTACCATCCCAAATTTTCAAATACCCTAACTTCACCACTGAGCAGGAATTTCACATCCTAACTCATCTAATACAAATGCCCTCATTCGTTATTCGTTTATCATAATACAAAACATTTGGGGGAAAGCCCCTAATTGTACCCCGCCTTCAGTTCCCTACACACTAATTACCTAATTTCCCTATCCCTCCTTTATTTTTCTACCCAGTTCTCATTTTTCCATTCCCTCCCTCCCCTCCTTCCCGTCAAAAAGAAATGCTGAGTGATTAATTAATCTGATACAAATGCCTAATTAAATATCGCCCCATTACCTCCTTCCCCCAATTCGATTAAAAAGTTGGGGGGGGAGGATAGGTAATATCAAAACGTAAAAGGAAAATTGGTATTGTTTGAGGGGAAGAATAGTGATATGGGTTCAAAGAGGAAAGGAAAATAAGGAAAGAGAAAAAAAACAAAGAAAAATGGATACTCATAACGCTGTTTATCTCGGGTGTTCCCTAGTTTATAGTCGATTTTCTTAAGTTTGACTACAACGACCCTCCAGGCACCTTTGAAAGAAGCATTTTCTGAGATAATGGCCAGACTTTCCTAAAAAGGGAAGAATTATATCGTGAAGGAATTCGATAAAGTAAAATTTTCTCTCCAAGTTTTAAAAGATTTGAAACGTGAATAAAACTGTGGAAAATAGCATTCACCCAAGAAAAAAATGGGTTAACCCAAATTTTGAACTCCTACACCGAGAAATATTTGTCAAATCTAAAGAGAAGTGGCTACAAACATTAATGCTAGCAGCAAAACCATTCTAAAAACCACTAGGGTTCCTTCCGTCTCGGGAGAAGCAAGGTAAAAAGCTTTCACGGAATTTTATGCCACCAGGAATAAGACCAAAGAGTCATTCTCAACGAATATACACAAATAAACATCATCTGTTGTGGGGTCATCCAGAAGTGAAAAGCATCTTCAATAGAGTTATCTTCACTGACAAATCAAGAGTAACTCTGGATGAACCAGGTGGTTTGGCAAGAGAATGGGATGTCAATGGACATCAGGTGGAGCATTCACCAGGAGATAGCAAGGAAGAAGAGGATTAAAGATTTGAGCTCGAAATGTTTTCTACAAGCTAGTAGGCGCTTTCAAAGTGGACCATAGCGTCAAAATGGATTCGAAGGCGCACTGCAATTTCCTAGATAAAAACTTCTGGGAACAGCCCGTGAAGTTTAGGAAGTCACTTGTTTTCATGCAAGCTAATTTTCTTAGTCATGCCTACTAGTTCCTTAAAAATTGGGTAGAATCGAAAGGGTATGTAGGAGACTCAATCATGGATTGGTCTCCCAATATTTGCGACCAAAGTCCAATAGAAACTTTGTGGAACATCTAAAGAGAGACGTTTACGAAGATGGCAGATTATTAAACAAAAAAATTACCTTTGTGAAGACATCCAAATACTGCAAGGAATTTTTCTGCTGATTGCATCACAACTTCCACTTCATCAATAAAGAGACTGTCCAAACTTGTTCAGAAGAAGGGTTCAGTTGTCCAGTAGCTCTTAAACAGCCTTTATTTAAAATTGTTTCATCTAATTTCTCTGTTTTGTATTTAAAACAATTACATCATATAAGTCGTTTAAACTAGTTATAGTTAGTTATTATAAGATTTCTTTGTATATTTAGGGTAAAATTCATGTATTCCTACTAATTATAAATCTATCCAACGATAACACAGCCCTGCGTTTGAAAAAAGATGTTTTTGCTGTCAAGGTTTTTTTCAACTGATTCTTAGGTATTTCAATCCGTTGAATCCAAATCTAGCTTTGTTTTTTTTTCAATCAGGTTAAGTTGTTTTGCAACAACCATTCTTTTAAATATTAATATATCTTATATTTATAAGGTAATTTTTAAAGGTAAAATTTGAATAAAATTGTGAAATAGAATAACTTTAGTGATACAATTGCTATTTGTGATAATTTACGATGAAAAATGAGAGAAAATAAAAAAGAAACATTATTTAGAAACAGAAATGATTTTAGATATTTTCTTTCGATTATTTATATTGGTGAATTCAGCGCATTGAATTACATAAGAACAAGTTGAAAAAACATTGACATCAAAAATGTCGCAGACTGGTGTAATAGTTCTGGTTCTTCTTTCATATGACATTTTGATTTCATATATTTTTCACTATATTACCTGATAATGATTATCTAAACTCGGTAATGAATGTGACACAAAAATACAACTATTTTAAGAGTGTTTGTTGTATTTTCATAATTTGCCAATAATCAAATGACGCACTTTTCGAGCTAAAAAATAGAGAAGGAAAATCAAATAAAAAAAGAAAGAGGATAAGAAGAATAGACCTAAAAAATACTAAAAAAGAGTCCCAAGGAATAGAAATACATCACAAGACATTGCTGTCTATACAAATGGGGTTTATATTGAGATAAGTTGCGTCATCTTTCTCTCGCATCGTAGATAATATTTCCTTAACCGGATAATGAAATGAACATAAAGATTAGAATTAAAATTCCAGGCAAGACCGAAAACAGCAGATTAATGTGTTCGTTGGGAAAAGGAGGGGGTCATATCGGGTTCCAAGTACTCCAGAAAAAATAATGTGTTAAGTTGAGAAGTTCTACCTCATCCTCCATATTCAGCGGGAATTACATCTTTTGATTACCATTATTTAAGTTTTTACATCATCTCCTAAATGGCAGTTTACTCTGATATGAAGGTGAAAAAGGATATCTTACACTATTTGAAAAAAACGACATTAATTTCTTGACAACCTATTACATCCAATTAGGCACTATAAATCAGTCGGTCAATTTTATCCTGAAATTGCTCAATGCTGGACCTATTAACCCCCTCTGCAGGTAGCTCGTTATATGTCTCACCATTTCCTTATGTGAAGGAGTTGGCCACCAAAGTTGTCCTGAACTGCAGAAGTTTCAGTTTGTGACTGTGGTCTCTAGTTCTATTTTAACTAAGAGCAAACGATTTCTGGTCTTTCGTTTTCTTTTACTAATGGAAAAATGACTTCCTGTCTCCTGTTCTATTTTAACTAACGACTTCCTGTCTCTCGTTCTATTTTTACTAAGGACAAACGTCTGCCTCTCTCTCGTTCTATTCTTACTAAGGACAAACGACTTCCTAAGGACAAACGACGCCGGTCTCGTGCTCTCTTTTACCTAAGGGCAAACGACTTCTGGTCTCTTGTCCTATTTTAACTAACGACAAAAGACGCCTGGTCTCTCGATCTAGTTTAACTAACGGCAAACGCCTTCTGGTCTCTCGTTTTTTTTACTAAGGGTAAACGACTTATGACCTCTCGTTCTTTTATAACTAAGGGCAAACGAGTCTTGGTCTCTCGTTCTATTTGAAATAAGGGCAAACAACTTCTCGTATCTCGTTCTATTTTAACTAAAAGCAAAAGACATCTCGTGTCTCGTTCTATTTTAAATAAGGGCAAACGATTCCTGTTCTTGAATTCTATTTTATTCAAGTGAAAACGACTTCTAGGCTCTTATTCTATTTTAAATAAGAGCAAACGACTTTTCGTCTCTTGTTCTATTTTAACTAAGGGAAAACAACTTCTTGCGATCAATTATCTCGAAGTCTCGAAGTTGACAAAGCAGGCGCCAAAATCTTAATTTCGTGGTCCTGTCTTGTACCTTTTATAGCCATCCGATGTCTTTGTAAAGAGTCTGGGAACTGGACGGGGCCGCGTAATTCAAATGTAGTCGCCCCAACGAGTTATACAGGACCAGGACAATTTTCTTCTTTTGAAACAACTCTGCTTATTAAGATTCACTACTGTTTTGGGGGGGCCTCAACGCATTGTTTAGATAAATTTAAATCGTCGCTAATCACTAGACCTAAGTCTTTGTATAGGTCGGAGACTCGTACGAGTTGCTCTTGTAGAGAGTATTCCGGCTGGGGTTTCCATACACAATATGCTTATATCACACCTACCTAATTAGAACGGCATAAGTCAAGAGTCAAACGCCTCACCTATTGGTCGAAGGTCAGCCCTCCGCTTCTCGATAGCTTCAATTGATGCTACGTCCCGATTCAATTTTATGTCGCCGGCAAACTTGCTCAATCCAGCATCTATGTATATCTTCGATTTATGGCATGGATTACTGAGGGACTAACTCCCCCCTCCTCCTCCATGAGACTCCGCTCGTCACCAATGACCAGCGAAAGGTCCGTCCGTTTTTCACCACACTCTGATGCCTCCCAGACGCTGTTTCCTATTTTGTCCCAAATCATTCTGTTTATGCACACCACATAATATTCTCTGATGGGGTACGTTATCGAACTTTTTTTGGAAATCTAAACAAGATATGACAACCGCCTCACAACGGTCCTGTTCTCCCATTATGCCGTCGAAAGCTTACAACAAATTAGTTAAGATTCAACGTCTCTATGAAACCCATGCTTGAAACCCTTAATGGGAGTGTATGAATATGGTTCACAGTGATGCTAACTCCAATTAGTCCATCTGGCACCTTTTTCCCTACTGTTGGTATTATTATCAGCCGATAGTTACCTCAGGGTTTCGTTCCTCTTAAAGATTGGAGTGATATCAGTCATCCGCCAGCCAGTCCATCGTGACTCCGCCACTGTCAAAAGATGCGTTGAAGATCGCAGATATGTTGAATGGCACTACTTCCTAGACTTCCCTTTATAATCACAGCAAGAAGCCTTCAGGACCTCTTGACTTGCATTGTTTTAACTATCCAAGCCATGCTGCTACCTCCCGTGTTCATCAAAATTTCCTCTAAACTATTCAATTCTTTCCCTAAGTCTCAAGGGCTAGTTCGGTATCTCGCTATTACTTTCTCTCATGTTCACTGAGGAAAAATAATCGTTAAGAACGTTAGCAATGTTTAGATTTGACACCGACTACGTCTCTACCACCTCTAAGAATACCTCTACGCTACCTAACAGGCTTTTGACTGTTTAGTGCGCGAAAACTCATCGGAATTCTCTTTGAAAAGTGACGCTACACGAACTTGCTCGTCAGTTTTCGTTCCTACACAAACATGTTACCCTTCGGTTGTTATATACTTGACTAGCCCATGCCCCTAGTGACTCATTTCCATTTCGTAGGAGCCTTCTTCCTATTAATAATGGAGGTCACCCTTTTCTGACCTAAACACTTAGCTGGAGGATCGCGGCTTTCAGAGTCTTCACTGGCATTTAGTCGTTGATAGATGAACTGTACGTTGAACCATAGCCAACTGAGAGCAGTTCCATGGCTACTCAGGGGCCTCAACTTTGTGGGTGCTGTTCTGTTGCCTGTTAAGTCTGCTCGCCTAAAGTATAGCTTTCTTACAACTACATTTTGCTCTTCCAAGCTTGGATTCATTATGGCGAACTTCATCATATTTTGGCCACTACCACTCAAACCACTTCACCAGAGACACTCATGAGAAGGTTGTTCTCTAGTATTACCTCGGTTCGTCTCGGAGACCTACTAGGTTAAGAGTTCACGTTCGAGATTGCCATAAACAAAAATAATAAACAGATAAAGGAAGAGATAAGGGAAAGAAATAGTGAGAAAAAGAGAAATAAATAGAGAAAGAAAGAAAGATAGAGAGAAATAGAAATATATATAGAGAGAAATAAACAGATAATTAAAAGGAAATAGAGGTAAATAAAGAAAGAGTGATCTAGAGAAAAACCGATAAACAGAGAAAGGAAGAGATAAAGGGTAAGAAATAGAAAGATAGAAAGCAAAACAAATACAAAGAGATAGAGAGAAAGAGAAACATAGAGAAAGAAATAAACGATAGTTAAAAAGAAGTACAAGTAAATAAAGAGAGTGAGTGAGAGAGAAAAACAATATAAAAAGAGAAGGAGAGAAAATAAGAAAAAGAGAACGAGTCAAAGAAAGAAAAAGAGCGATAAAGAGAGTGAGTGAGAGATGGGGGTTGATGTATTAGAAAAGAGACCGCGTACATACACAATGCGCGTACACAGAGAAAATATAACGTCAGAAAAACTCATATTCACACACATTTTTAAAAGTGCACACGCACACCAATTCATGGTAGATAGGTAAGACTATCCGTCCCTGGATCCTGACTACTCCCCCTCCCAAACGGCAGGATAATAAAAAACAACATTAAGATCAGTATGACAATCTCTGGCAATCCAGAGGGGCCCTAGAGGGAAAGGGGAAGTAAAGGGACTTTAGATTATTTGAAACAAAGGAAATAGATATGGGCGTTTCACTGTAAAGACTAGGAGGGGAAGATAGCGGTGTTGTTATTAGTTATGTGTGTGGTGACTTGTGTAAGATCTAACTACCCCCACGGTTGTACGTACATAGAAATGCTCAGATAAAAAGTCACCCATAGAGTCACATATAGACACACTTAAAATAGTTCAAGCGTACGTACATACACTTAGCAGAAAAAGGGAGAGTCACACTCATCTTTGACATACGTCACACACATATAAACACAGAAAATGAATTAAACGCACACATTGATACCAAGTCAGAAACAGACACCAATGAAACCCCACCGAAAAAAAGAAGCAAAGTTACGCATAAACACTTACATAGAAAATGTTACACATACTTAGAAAGAGGCACACATACAGATAAAAAATAACTCCTACCTGTATATATGCATATACAGACAGACATGTTTAGAAGAGTTGCGTGCACATTCGAGTCCATAACCCCCAGAATGATAGATTCTATTTACATTGCCCACATATTTTCATCTCCTATAATTTCTCTAGATTATAGAAATGAAATATATCTTTACACCGTCTCCAACTTAATTAGCATCACTGTTCTCCCTAACGATGAAAGCGCTATAAAATTGCGCGGCAAAACTATCCCAAAACGCGCCAAACTTTCGCGCCAAAATTGCTGACAGGACAAAAAGTGCCAAAATGGAAATAAAATCAGCATTATCTACCAGGTCCTGCAATTCTAATGAGAGGCTTTGATAACTTTGAGAACTATTACCCGTTTTCGTGGTCTGAATGTGAAAACAAAAGGAGAAGCAGAGAGATGATAACAGTGGTCTGTGTCAAAAATGTACCTTAGGTTTTCTGTAGTGTTTCTTAATAAAATTGACCTCCTAAATCTGAATCTGGCATCCGTTTTTCTCTACCAGGTCCAGTTTTTGCGATACAGGGGGTGATAATAGTTTTATAGTTAATACATGTCCTATATTACATCAAAGTTTCAATAATATTCGCAGTAAATTTTGTGTACATTTTAAGTAATTATGTTAATAAGTTTATATTTTTGCAGGTTAAAAATTGCTTAGCATTATAATAATAATAATAATAATAGTGGTTGAGTTAAAAATGAACAGAAAATGTAAGAATAGCTCCGACAGAGTTTGCTATGTTTGCGGCAAAGTGACTTTTTACGAGCAGAAATGTACAATCTATCCTGTAACTAAATATTTTTATCATGCATATTTTGGAGTAAGCCAAGAGATCAAGATAAAAGTTTTGCACCACATATCTGCTTCAAGGGATGCTACATATGTTTATGACGCTCGAGTCAGGGCGAACAGAAGTCTCTCTCTTTTGGTGTTCCCATGGTGCAGAGAGAGGGCAAGGACCCCACTATGGACTGCTATTTTTGCATGACAAATCTTAAAGGTGACCATTGTATCAAGTATTTAAGCTTTCAGTATTATACTGGCTCCTAAAAATGTCATTATTATGCATAGACTTAGCATAAAATTAAAATCGAACATAGTTCACTTCAGCTTTAACATACGAATATCTTTTACTAAACATTTATATACTATCTGCAACCCCAAATCAATTACTTTATGTAATATGCAATTATATTTTTCACAGGTATAAATAAGAAGAAGAAACATAGTGTGGCATATCCGGATATTCCTTTTGCCATCAAACCCTTGCCCCATGGTCCAGGAATTCCTTTTCCTTTCTCCTCATGAACATATAGAGGTCCATGAAGAGATTAATATGAAGTTAATGAAGATTATGAAACATCTGAGTCTTATCAGGTTTCCACACATAATATGATCACAAGACCATTCACTCAAGTTCAGTTGAATGACCTGACCAGGGATCTGGGGCTTTCAAAGGAGAATGCACAACTTCTTGGTGCTAGATTTCGTGAAAGTAATCTTCTCGCTAAAGAAACAACATTTTTTTGGTATATAAATAGAGAACAAGAGTTTCGAAACTATTTTCTACAGCATTCTTCCAGATCTTTATTATACTGCGCCAATATTAAAGGACTTGTTGAGGCCCTTGGAATTCCCTACAACCCATCAAGATGGAGATTTTCATAGATTTCTCCAGTAGAAGTTTAAAAGCTGTGTTACTGAATATTGGTAACGAGATAGCTTCCGTTCCTATGGGCCATTCAATCCAACTTACTGAAAGTTATGAAAATATGAAAAAATTGCTCGATGCAATAAATTACTCTACCCACAATTGTAGGATAAGGGGTGACCTAAAGGTAAGATCATTTTGCACTTGGCATTTCTAAGCTCTTCCATATTGACATTTTCATTTTTAATTGTTAATACTTGTATACACCTTTTGGTCAACTTAAATTTTACAAGAATGCAAATCTGGAAATCATGAGTCATTTTTGAGTTATATCTTTGTGTTAAAGTGTGACCCTATAGGTTAATGCATCCTTTTGGGTTAATGGGGAACTTATTCTAATTGAGAAGGTATTTAACATAACTTAATAAACTCAAAATAAGATGTACATATATCCAATTAGTTCCAATACAATGATTTAATACATCGACATACAGGACTTTTCAGTACATATTTATATTCTTATTGTTTTAAGAAATATTACACGAAGCATCCCAGTTTCCTATGTTTATGGGACAGTCGTGCAGATAGTATGCACTATGAGAAGAAGGCTTGGCCTCCACGAGAAGCATTTAGAATTGGATCAAACAATGTGATAGCTGAACCTTTAGTGCCTCCTCACAAAATACTGCTTACTCTACTGCATATAAAGCTTTTAAATTTCTTCTTCAAAAATTTCCACAAATCAGTGACGCTAAGCTCCATGCGGGACTTTTGATGGACCTCAGATCAGGAACTTGATGAGAAATCAGCTGTTTGAGGCATCAATGACGGACATAGCAAAAGATCCCTGGAAAGCTTTCAAAGCTCTAATTAGCAATTTTCTAGGCAAAAAAAGAAGCCTAGAACTATATGTTGCCCTGGTCAATCAGCTCCTAACAAATCTCAAACATTTGGGAGCTCGAATGTCTATAAAGATACACTTTTTACAGTTTCATCTGGATTATTTTCCCGACAACTGCGGGGATTACAGTGAAGAACAGGGGAAAAGATTCCACCGGGACATAAAAAAAATGAAATCCAGGTACCAGGGTAAATAGGACGTAAACATGCTTGCTGACTACTGTTGATGTTTGAAGCGTGATGCCCCAAATTAGAGGCACAAACGAAAATCGCCAAGGGTGTCTTTTCTTGGAAATTAGAATTATTTTCTTTATTATGTTGCATTCTTTATTTTTTTTTGTTTTATTAAAAGGATTATAGTTTACATACGTTATTCCTATTTCTATGATATAACAATAATAATGCATTATTTATTAGATAGAGAAAGGTTTTTGAAATTTTCTTTTCAGGAAAAATGAGGTAATCTCAATGAAAATGGTGTATGCTGTACTGAGAAAATCTGACCTGATTGAACAAAAATACATTCATTTTTGAGGTCAGGAGGTTTGATTCATTAAGAAACCACAAAGAAATCCTGAGGAACATAAAAAAATTTCAAACGCAGGCAAATGTAATTTATGGACATGTGTTGCTATGTTGGTTTGGGCAATTAAAGCAAATGGGGTAATTTGACTACTTTTTCCATCTATTTTGTGATTTTTTTTTCATAGAGTCCTAGTAATCAGAAACACGGTAAATTTTTAAGTAATTACGAAAAGATAAATAAGTATTCTATTCAATTTTTAAAAAACACACTAGAAATAGCATATTGATATTGAAATAATAATGTACAGTGCGTTTCTTGTAAATCGATACAAAGTTAAAAATGTGCATAAAGGCTAATGTATGGCTGCACCAATGTAGGTTACTTGACCTTGGACACGCTCAATAAGAGAATAGCTTTCACGCGAGTAACAGCATACGCGGTTTCTTCTAAGAATGCCAACCGGAATCGAAAAACAGTACGCCATACACCCGGCGCTCCGTCCCGGAAGAAGCGTAAAAGTGGAACCTCGTTTATCAAGTGATACGGTAGCACGACGAGGCTGATAATAAGGCGGGGCCTACGGTCATACCCAGTAAATACCCAGCCTCTTGTGTGTTTTGGGGTCTGGTCACCTGCCGAGCTCGGGGATTATTCGGTGCAATGGTAAAAAATTATCCTCGAGCAGGAATTCTATGGGCAGCTAGATTGTGATAGATAAAGGTAAAACACAGGGGTAATATTCGAAGACCTCAACATATTTTGTGTTGTACTTCCCAATGTAAATGTTCACAGTGGTTTGGTATCTCTTGCACCTATATTTGAACTTCTCTGCCATCTTTGAGAATTCCCTCGAATGATTATGTTTGAGAAAAGTGATTGTTTGATGATAATGATACACAAAAATATATATGATAATTACACCAGAACGAAGAAAATTAAATTTACTATGTAGTGAGAGAGGACCAAAATTTATCTTTTGCTGTTTCGATTTGGTAAGATCACGAAAATGGTAATTGTGTGGCGAAATTGTAAAAGTTTGTTCCATTAGTTTTAAATGAGTATGTATTTACTGCCCATCCAACTCGACAGAAGTTTAGCGGAGGCTATTAGATTGGATCTTTTTCTCATTCTCACCTGCCAGGGTCAACTATACAGGAAAAAGTTGTTACCGAAATCTTTTTCTTGTAGTTTGAACGTAGGTGCATAGACTTGTAAGTTGGAGTAGTTGGGTGGAATTATGTTATCCTCGCTAAGGTTAACTGCAGTGGTTTTATGATGTCAATATAGCAATGCATCTCCATCTTCACACTGCATTAGGCACACTTAGACGACGCAGGCATTGAGGTTTATCTTATTATTCTATGATATAGAGTGACCCCACCCACAGCTGGGTCAAAACGATCCCATGGACTGTGAGGGCAAAAGTGAAGGTTAAAATAGCTAATTGATGCTGGTCTTTTTGGTCCTGTCATAATTGGTCTATAGGATATAGTCACTTGGCGTGGATAAGCAACTCCCCCGAGTGTCCCTGATGAAGCGTGAAGGGGGGCTATTCATTACTAACCGCATGGTTGTAATTCTTCTGGATTGGAGTCAATCCACGTGAAAGTGAATGTGGTTTAAATAGGTCGAATTAATTTCTAAAAAGTTATTGTCACCCTGTACAAATTTAAAGGTGAGATAGTAGAATTAGGAAAACGATGTGGACTATTTTGTGGCATACGAAATTAGTAGTTTTGCGCTGTAATCAACGAAGAGTTTCAACGTAATAGCGTTGCATGCATAAGCGATAGGTTTGATTGAGCGATTTAGTTAATAACAGTGGTTGTCAGAGTGAACCATGATTGGGGCAGAAAAATCCCATAGATTTCAGGTAGGTGTTACATGTTATAGAACCATACGGAACAGTCTTTTAATGCTATAGGTATTTGTTATGTATCAATTTTATGGATAAGGGGAATTTATTTAAATTTTATGAAGAACTAAATTTATGTTCTGAGATAAATCTGCATAACAGCCCCCCTAACCCCTCACTTAGGGCGTATAGTGATAAGCAAATGAATGTTGTTTTTTTCTTCAATTTAGGACACAGTAATAACGAGGGAGAATCACACAGAAAGTTATAAAAGAGAGATCTGTGAAAATGTATGGAAGATATAGCATCTATAGATTGTAGGTAAATAATGAAAAAAGTTAAATCTCTTAAAAGAGCTGCATTATTGTGTAACGCTTCTTCATGGAGTTAAGGTAATCAGTGTCAGAAAATGTAATCATCATCATCATTATCATCATCATCATTATCATAATCATCATCATCATTATCATCATCATCATCATCATTATCATAATCATCATCATCATCACTAACTCTATAATTCAAGAAGGGGATATTTTTGAGTATTTGAATAATAATTTCATCTTAGTTTGGTTATGACTTATGTTTTTTTATCAAAGTTATTTCTAATAATTCTTTTATAATATCAAAAACAAAATGGTGAAGTTCAGAAATAAATATAAGTATCGAAATTTTGTGAAATTTTTAAAACCCAAAGAATTACAAATGGTGAAGTTCAGAAAATTTATTTTTATATATCTTCTTCTATAACTATATTTTAGTAACGTGATATTTTGAAAGGGGGGAAATTTAGTTTAGTTCCTTTTTAAAATTATTATAATTGGCGAAGTTCAGAAAATTTATAAAAATTTAACCATGGCTGCTTTTTTTAGATTTTAAATTTTAATCTTAGTAGCGGAGCACAAGCTTCTTCCCGTAGGTGGGAGTGGCGAAGCCATTGCCTGGTGTGAATATATGGAATCTAAATGCCATTGGAAAATTAAGTATATTATTTTATTGTCAAGAAATGATTTACAGCTTTGTCATTAGTGGGAATACCAAGTTTTCAACCAAAATATATAAACAAATCATATAATAACAAACTATACCTATTTAAAACGACTTATATGAAGTAATTTTAAGCAATATGTCGTGGTATATACGGCCGAGTATATATGTACGTTTGTTCCGTACATGAATAACTTCGTTCCTTTTTTACCTCTAAGGGTGCTACACTTTTATTTATCTTTTGTTTTGATTCCTTAACCAATGATGATTCGTAATATTATATATATATATATATATATATATATATATATATATATATATATATATATATATATATATATATATTGCCATATGCAGCGTTTCGAGGATTTAATTAAACAACTAGAGCAAAAATATACTTTTAATTACATACAAAATCAAATATTAAAACATTAAATATACTAATGCTATAATAAGAGGATCTAAATAAAAAATAATACTACCAATGAGTACTACGCGATGGTTGACACAAAAATTCACTTCAGTACGGAATGGTAACTAAAGAACATAAATAAGTTGGATTCCTTTTACCTTTAACTAAGTAGGAATCTGGTGTGGGATGACCTTGACCGAGAACCTCGTTGATGGGATGAATCGAGACGTGAGGCTGACTCGGACTCACAGTTGTCCATGTCGCTGCTCGAAAGATAAGTTTGTTGGAGGTTATACGGGAATAACAGCTGACTTCGAGGTAAGTGGGGAGCGCGTGGCGATGTTTCTTGCCTTGACGATATAAGCGAGGAAATTGTGGATGTACGATTATTCCAATCCTTGGGTTACACTTGTGGGCTTCTCGATGATGAGAATTGACGATATAAGCGAGGGAATTGTGGATGTACGATTATTCCAATCCTTGAGTTACACTTGCGGGCTTCTCGATGATGAGACTTGACCAAGAGGTGAATCTTTTCTCGAGTGGGACTTCACATTGGTATTCCACAATGGTAAGGGATATCTCTGTTTTTATTTGAAAAACTGAGATAGGGGGTTTCTCTGAACAAGATTAGCATGAGAGTGATTCTCTATGCCGATGGTCTACTCTTCGATGTGACCAAAAGGAACAGCCTCGGGAAGAAAAATCCAGCTCGGTTCCACTTCTTCTTGATTTCCGGTTTGACCCTGGGACTCGTCTTCTTCTTCTGACTGCTACCTCGATTATCCTTTTTCTTTTCTCCAGATCGAACTATATATATATATATATATATATATATATATATATATATATATATATATATATATATACGTCGATTACCCCCTCGGGGAGGAGAGGAGAGGGGAGATGAGTGCCCACCTTTAAGCCTCCCTCCTAGGGCATCACTTTTTGACGTTGTGACCTTTGCTCTTCTGGTTTATGTCGTAGAAAGTGAAATTTCGTCTATTTGGCGAAACTAGACCTAAACAATAGGATGGGACAGTGAGCCAGTTCATAGATTTTTATTCTAAAGGCTATCCCACCCTCCCATGTTTATATTAACGGACTACGAAATCGGCTGATGGTAATCCTTTTTTTGCAAGCGATCTCGAGGATTGTTGAGACAGCGGGGCAAAGGGATGAGGGTAAAGTATTGGATTATATGAAATGTAACTGTTGGCGCTGTGTAATCAAACTAGCGTCTGTTAGTCCTCGTGATATTGATTTCCCCACACAATACACTAAAGGGAAGTTACAAGAAACATAAAGTTGATTAAAAACTGTTCAAAAACTACTGGACAACGGAACCTTTTTTCTAAGGAAGTTTGAACATTCTGTTGTTTACTCAGGAAATGAAAGTTTTAATGAAATTAGCAATTTGCCGCATTTTGAATGGCTTCTCATGGTCATTTTTGTTATTAAATTGCCTGTGATCTGCGTAAACGTCTCATTTTTTCTCTTCTGTATGTTCCACAAGGTTTCTATGGAATTTAAGACGCAATTGTTGGGAGGAAGGTCCATGATTGAGTCTTCTACAAATCCTTTTGACTTTAACCAATTCTTAGATAACCTGTAGCCATGGCTAAGAAAAATCTCTTTCATAAAGATAAGTAAATTCCTCATTCTCATATGGTAGGAAATCTTTCTCTAGGGACTCACAGTAAGCTTTCGACCAATTTTGACGCCAACGCCCACTTTGAAAGTTCCTACTAGCTTGTCGCCAACAATCATCAATTCTGCTTTTCTTTGTTTTGGCTTGTTGAATTGACAATCCATTATCTTGCTTGACAATCCGACCCATTCAGAATGACTCTTTATTTTTTTCAGTGAAGATAACTTTACTGGTCACTTTCATGTCTGTAATAGCCCATGCAACAGTTTATCTCTTTGGTTTTGGGGTTTAGGATCAGCTTTTTTATTTCATTCTTCACTGTAGGAAATTTCCTTAGAGCCTTCTTGAGATAGAAGGAACCCCAGCGGGTTTGAGCATGGATTTGATGCTAGCATTAGTGTTCTTAGCCACTTCTCTTCTCATTTGAGAAATATCTCTAGAGGTAAGAGCAGGGCATTCTAATTGAACCCTTTTCTTTCTTGCGTGAATGCTATTCTTCTCAATTTTCCGCACATTGCGATAATCAGGTTCCAAATCATTCGAATTTGCAGAGAAAATTTATTTTACCAAATTCCTTCACGATATAATTCTTCTCTTCTTGGGAAGGTTTTTTGTGGAGATTTTATCGGAAAATTCTGCTTTTAAAAGCTGTCTAGAGGGTCGATGTAGTCAATTTTCAGAAATTCGCCTATAAATTGAGTAACATCCAAGATAAAAAGTGTTAGGAGTATCTACTACCAGTATATTATTTTATTACATTCCTAAACAATTTGTAACAAAAAAGTCTCAAACATTCTGTGCTATGATAAGACGCTAAAAAGGTATTTCACATTATTTCTAGACACAGAGCTGCAGATATCGGTTCGAAAGGGATTACAAACCCCTCCAGATGTTAACAGAATCCCCTTTTGCCCCAAAATAAAGCTAATATCTTTAAACGAAGTAAACTGTAAGGGAGCGGTCGAATTTGAATTGGCTGGTTTGTTTGCAATATTAGGGAAAATGGTTTTAATGTTGAGTGGGTAACCGGGGCAATCCAGATTTTTTTATCGAGGGTGGCTCATCCGAACTTGTTCCTGAACACTCATCCTCACCACTCTGTGCCATAAATTAAGATTATTTTCCCTTCAGCCCAATACCCCTCGCTCTTAATTTATAGTAGTCGTCGAGATAAAAAAGAACGAGGTGTCCAAGACCTCATCTTGATTCCAGTCTTTTTAGACGTAATATGGCCGTGTGGTTAGCGAGTTACGTCTACCGTTTCTCTCTAACACACCGAAACACTGATTTGAATCTTGACATGAACGATAGTTATAATTTATATTTCCTTCATGTTTTTAGTCTTTCTTTAAATTCTTCCCTATTTTCCCCGTCTGCATTTCTCTCTTCCTTTGGCTTGCCAGCCTTATACAACCGTCTTCAGGGGAAACAAAATAATTAATAGATCAGAGAGAAAACCTGATCAAGCCATCAATCAGAGAGATAAAATAAAATAAATCAGAGAGAAAACTCGATCGATCAATCAATCAGACAGACACACAAAACCATTTAATCAATCAGACAGAAAACTCGATTTATCAATAAATCAATCAGACACACAAAAAGTAATTAATCAGTCAGACAGATACAAAATCAATTAATCAATCAGACATAAACTCGACCGATCAATTGATTAGAGAGACACAAAAAAACTCGATGAAACACAAAAGTACTAATTTATCTTCGATTGATAGATACTGATACTATTGGTGAGAATCCAGTTCGATTGAGACCGACCGAATCGATCTGGCTTTGCCCTGAGCACAGCAGTGGCCACTTCGTTGAAACCACTGAAAAATAGGAAGAGGCCTCTTAGATATTTGATGTCACATACCCCGAGGGTTTCTCAAGATTCAAATCCAGTCTTCGCTGTACATAAAGTTTCTAGATCTTGCGAATTTTAGCGATTTTTGCTACTTTTTAAAATGGTGTGCTACTTTTTTACGCCTCTGCTACTTTTCGAATTTTTTGCTACTCCATTTGATAATCGTGCTATTTTTTGCGATTTTCAACTATACCTAAAAAAAAATATTTTTTGTGCTTATGAAAAATGCATTTACTTCACTGTAGTTGTTAAATTGGAAAATTCAGAACATGGAAAGAATAGAAATCGAGATTCTTTTTGATGCATTTAATAAAATTGCAACTTGGCAACTGCCACCACAATAGTGTTTTAAAAAGTAGTTTCTTTAGATCCTCTTTAATTATTTGAATTTTTTTCAGTAAAATTTAATTTAGCTCAAATGCAAGACATTCATAAGTTTTATTTAAGTTTTAGAGTTTCAATTTTATACCCTATGGTTTCAATTGTTTTATAGCACGGATTATTAAGCCTCTTTATTACAAATCATGGTAATTCATGGAGATAATGTTTTCACAGGTGCCAGCAGGCGTCGATTTGAATTTAAAATTATTTACTTTGTAATGGTTTTGCATAGGCCTACTTCCATTTACTTTTAATTTTTATGTGATTTTGTGAATTAATATAGTGTAATTTATTTTCAATTAAAGTGTGATTATGTTAAGTGCCCAAATTATGAGCAAAGCGAATAAATTACCATTCCAAAGATCGTTGAGTTTGAATCCCATGTTTGAATTATGGCTGGAAGAAATAAATGACAATACTAAAGCGTATTGTAAGGTATGCAGATCCGAATTGAGAGCACATAAAACTGACTTAATTAAACTTGAATCTTCTGTAAAACACAAAAAATTCTAAACTAATATTATCCTCGGAAAAAAATATAAAGAAGTTATTTGAAAATCGTAATAGAATAAGTGTATTCGAAATAAAACTCAGCGTGTTTGAGCTTGTCATACAGCGGCGATACAATCGATTGATCACTTGAGTGGAACTTTGAAGAAAAGCGATGCCGTAACCAGTTCATCAACTTCAGAGACTTTGCACTTGCATAGAACTAAGTGCTCAGAGTGATTTCACCTGAATTGCAAAAAGAACAGGTAGCAGAAATAAACAAGTCTTCATTTTCCTTGATACTTGGTGAATCTACAGACATTGCATGTTGTAAACATCTCTTTTTGTGTGTTCGTTATTACAATCAAAAAGAACAAAATCTCATCACAATTTTTAGGACTAATTGAAGTTGTGAAAACTCCTGCTTACTCACTGTTTAAACGTATGAAAGACTTTTTCAATAAGGTGAGAATTAACTTAGGAAATTGCTTTTTACTTTAATGAAGGAAGACAATCCAAACCTAATTTTAATTAAATACATCTGTAATTCGCTTTACTTAGTGTGTTCACATGACTAAGAGCATCTACCATCTAGCTTAGATTATATGATTATAGAGTCATATAATTGGTTCCATCGGTCTGGCTTAAGAGGAAAATCTTATATGGATTTATATAGGACAATAAATGATGGAAAGGACCCATTACAATTGATTTCACTCTCTTCGATTAGAAGCAAGTGCGTCAAGAGAATTCTTAAAAATGGAGATTCTTTAAAACTTAATTTTCAGCTTCTTCCTCAACCTGTGAGAATCTGAGCTTGCAAGGGATGGAGCATTAATTTGGTGCCGCATTCTTAACACTATAGTTGCAATTGAAACCCCTGCATTAAGAGATTTGGCAACTTTGCTTTGAAGGTATACAGTTTACCAATAAGCAATGCAAATGTAGAAAGGGTATTTTCAAAAGTGACATCAAAAAAGAATAAAATTAGGAATAGAATGTGCCTTGAGCTTTTAGATTCTATTCTTAGAAATAAAATGATTTTGGATATAAGAGGAATTTGTTGCGCTGAATTCAATCCATCACCAAAAATGCTTAAATATAAATTAGATATTTGTCAGAAAACGGAAAAACGAGCAAGATGTTCAAGAAGAAGCTGAAGAGATATTCATTAAGTTCAGTACTTAATACAAATTTTTAAGAAATTTTTAAATAATATTAAAAGTAAGTAATATATCTTTTTATTTTACTCCATGTGTCGTAGAATAGACTCTCGACGATATACCATATATGACTATTCGTTGAGGGAATTATCCTAATATTTCGAGTGCGTGGTAATCTGATTGACCTAGGATATTTATCTTTAATATGCTCAAGAAGTGGAATTGAGCTCAAGGATTATAATATAGCTATCATTAATAAATTAGAGTTTTATTAATTAAACTATCAACAACACACAAAAAAAGAAAATGTTTACATAAACGGAGAATGGAAAAGGTCGTGGGAATATCTGACTAATCCGAGGATTAAGATTTGGAGAGATTTAAAAAGGTAAACAAATAAAAATTAAAAGAGGGGGAATGGTTCGCTAAACCATTTAAAGCACGGGGTAGGGTTGACAAAAGGTTAGATAATTAAAGGTAATGCTCAGCTTACGTAATTACAAAGTTGTTGTGCAGAGGAAGGCAATGCGTAGGAATCTTCAGGCAGCTGGCGAGTTCCAGCAGAAGGGTTCTTCGGGGGTTGTCCTTAGCGAAGGGGAAGGACTGTCTTCGAAGAGTGAGAGCGAAGTGGGACTCAGAGGTGCGAGCGATCTTTGTGACAGCAAATCGGGGAAGTTCTAGATGAACAATGGAGGTTATCGTTGAAACCAATCGTTCTCTTGAAGAACGTTAAAAAGGGGGAATTAAATTATCCTGACGTGATGTCTTGGGAATGAGAAACGTTTCTTGACGAACGGGCTTGAAGAACAATGGCTGTTCTAACGTTGTTCTCTTTCTGAATAACAGAAGGGGGGGGGGGGAGAACCGTCTCTTATCAACGGGCTCAAAGAACAATGGCTGTTCTAACGTTGTTCTCTTCCTGAACAACAGGTGGGGGAGGGTGAGAACCGTTTCTTGTCAACGGGCTCAAAGAACAATGGCTGTTCTAACGTTGTTCTCTTTCTGAACAACAGGGGGGCCTTATTGACTTGCCGTCTAGAGGGCACGAACCTTGGCACTCAAGGGATATTGTCCTCTTCTGGACAATAAGATGGTTCTCGAGGTAGAGAGCTCCCAGGGGTGCATAAGGTGAGACCGGATCGGCGTGATGTCTCGCGAAGATAATCTGAATCCGATCTGCTCTTATTGGGAATTGCTATTGTATAAGTACCCGGAGCCGTGTCCTTGGCGTAGGGGACAATTGAGTGGGAGGCTCGGGGGAATTTCCCGGTCGCGCCTGGGAAAATACATTATATGCCCATAAGCCTAACTCAATCTGGTGAGATCGCCATATGGAGGCGAAACGGGGGAATAACCTCCTTGGTTAAATATTGACTCAGGTGGCGATAAACGCGCCCTGCTTCCTCCCGCAGATGCACGTGGGTAGCATGTGTTTGTTTCTAACATGTGATAGCGGCCGAATTTAAGCGGCCTTAGACCGTTCTATCACACCCCTCCATTCCAAGGGAAGTTGTCACTTCAAAAAAAAGAGAGAAGGGACAACCATAGAGCTCCGTTGTGAAGGACTCGCTTTCTTGCACCGACCGTACCTTCATGCACTTAGCTAGTATTACCTCAATACATATGATTATGTTGATCTTTTGATTATAGGGAAAACTAACCTTTAATACAAACTTAACTATAAAAGAGACATGGAACAATGAAATGATATAAAATTAGTACACATGGGACAAAATAATTTATACCTAATTTAATGGATACAAATATATACACATACGAAAAAAAATAGACATTGAGCCACAAAAAAATTCAGACATATACATTAACTAATTATATTACAAGAGAATCTAATTTAGGTCGTACAAGAAGGTATATACATACATAGAGATCCTAATCCTACGAATTTCGAATTAATCTACACTATTTGGTAACGCATTCCTACTGAGTGCGTCAGCGACCTGATCATCGGAACCTTTTATATAATTTATCTTAAATTGGTACTCTTGCAAGAGTAGACTCCAGCGCATAATTCGGGCGTTGGAGTGTCGTACATTCCGAATATAGGCCAACGGGTGTTGGTCAGTTCCTATCTGAAATTATTTTCCTATCAAGTACATTTTAAACTTGTCAATAACCCATATAATTGCTCGAGCTTCCTTCTCTATAGTGGCATATCTCTTTTCGCGTGGTAATAACTGGCGACTAGCATATGCAACTGGATGACTCGTTCCGTCATCCTCATATTGATGGAGTACACCTCCAATGCCCTCGTTGCTCACGTCGGTCTTAATCCCAAAGGATTTTTCCGGGTTGGGCAACCTCAAAATGGGGGCAGAAATGAGCTTACTCTTGAGCTGATTAAAATGAGAAACAGCGACATCATTCCAACGTAGACGATCGGGGGAATTCTTTTTTAAAAGGGTGCTGAGGGGCGCCGAGATTGCAGCGAAATTCGGGACAAATCGCCGATAGTAAGAATCTGATCCTAGGAATGATCTTAATTGCTTCTTAGTATTCGTGATGGGCATGTCGGCGATTGCCTTAATCTTGTCCTCCTCTGGTCCTAACTGGCTTTGTCCTATTTTAAAACCCAAGTATTTTATAGTTTCGTGGGCAAAATGGCATTTGCTGGGGCCAATGGTGAGGCCATATACGCGTAGTCGCTCGAAGAGAGCCAATAGGGTGGTTAAATTATAACTTCATTCACGAGTAGCGACGTAGACGTTATCGAAGTAAAAGGAGACATTCGGAAGTCCATCTATTAACCTTCTCATGAGACGGTTATAGTTACTACAAGCGGTCACGAGGCCAAAAGAAAGGCGCTTAAATTTCATTAAGCCTTTCTCAGTTGCAAAGGCGGTATATGCTTTCACATCAGGCCAGAGGGGAATTTGATAATACGCCTTGCACAAATCAAGTTCTGAGATGAACTTGGCGTTTTCAAAAAGATGGAGGTTTTGGTCTACCAACGGGATGGGCTCGGCGTCGAACACAGTTACCGAATTTAACTTCCGGAAGTCAATGCACATCCGATAAGAGCCATCAGGTTTCTTGACCATGATAATTGGGGAACAATAACTAGAGGTGGAAGGTTCTATTATGTCTAAACTAATCAAATTATCAACTTCGGCGTTAAAAGCTTGGCGTAAATGAATCGGCATGGGATAGGGTTTTGAACGGACAGGTTCTAAGGTCGATAATTTAATATCATGCTCGAAACTAGTAGCGCATCCAGGCTTCTCTGAAATAACTTCGTCGAACTGACATAATAGTTCTTGTAGCTGACTCTTTTGATGTGGTGTCAGCTGCACGTCGATATTCAGGTCAGAGGGTTCAAAAGACTCGCCTGGCAGGGAAAGAAGAGGGTAATCGGCATCAGGTTGGATGCAAACTGTCTGTATGACATTAAGGGACTCCGCGGGGTAATCCTCTTCAAGCACCGATGTTTCGTCCAGTGCTATGAACGTATCTCCATTGGCGCGTCGGTGGTACTTTTTCAATAAGTTGACGTGATAGAGCTTATCGCCTCCTGGGGTACCAATGAGGTAATCTACCGGTCCTCGTACCTCGCGGACCGGGTACGGACCTTTTCATTGGCTCAGTAACTTATTACTCGATGTGGGAAGGAGCAGGAGTACTTCATCACCGGGCTTAAATTTACGATCTTCGGACCTGACATCAAAATAGGTTTTGTATTTTTACAAATATACATCTGCATTTTCATAGGCGATGTTTGCGCATTTCTCGAGCCTCTGGCGTAGATCCAAGACATAGGCGTAGGATGACTTGAGTTCTTGATCCAGTTGGGGCTTGATTATCAGTTCCTTTAAAATACTGAGTGGTCCGCGTACATTACGTCCATAAAGGAGCTCGAACGGGGCGAAGCCTAATGTACGGTGAGGAATTTCCCGATAGGCAAATAGGGCGACCGGGAGAAATCGGTGCCATTCGCGGGGCTGTTTGGCACAAATCTTCTTAATAATGGATTTTAAATTTCCATTTAATTTCTCGCACATCCCATTTGTCTGTGGCCGGAAGGGGGTGGTAAAAGGGGCTTTACCATGAGCAGCTTCCCTACGTACTCCATCAACTCAGAGGTGAAGTGTCGTCCTCTGTCGGAGAGTATTTCCTTGGGGACGCCTACCCTTGAAAAGATGGAAATGAGGGCCTCGGCGCAAGAAATACTATCGATTCGGCGAAGGGGTACAGCCTCGGGAAAACGAATAGCAAAGTCTACTAAGGCAAAAATATAGCTGTGCCCTTCGCTCTAAGGGGGGGTGGATAGGGCCAACCAGGTCGATGGCCACTCTGGAGAAGGTTCAGTTATAACTGGTCCCCTTTGTAAGGGAGCAGGTTTGACCCGCCCCTTAGCGGACGTCTTCTGACACAAATCGCACGATCGACAATGCTTTAAGATGTCAGCTGCAGCACCCGGCCAATAAAAATACTTAAAAATACGCTGACCCGTTTTATTATGACTAAAATGACCGGAAAAGATGCTGTCTTGAGCTATTTTGAGCACTATAGGGACATGTGATCGTGGAAGGCATAAGACAGTTGTAACAGCGTTATTACTGTCCTCGGCGGATCGATAAAGTAAGCCACCTTGCTCCAGGTACCTGATGACTTTGGGTCCACGGACAGTCTCCGTGTCCTTGTTTTGGGCCTTATCCCATAAGGGTGTTAGTGCTTCACACTCCTTTTGTGCCGACCTAAAGTCCTGGTTAAGGATCTCCGAGAATTCGGACGGTATCGGGGTTCTGAGGGGGACGGACTCCTGGGCTTCCTTCTTAGCTCGGCCTCGAGTAAGGGCGGCCTTGGACACAGGGTCGGAGTTTACTTGAGGGCTCTGTCCTATAAGTACAGAACAGAATTTTATGGGTGCTGAAATGACTTCAGCCCAGCCATCATAATACTGACACTGCAGGTGTCATCTAACGACGGGTAATCGGTTCGCCCGACCAAGGTAGTCATGTACCACCGCAATTTTTTCGTGGTTAGGGTCCACTGGGGGGAGAAGCTCGTCGGACACGATGAAACACGTGCACCCTGTGTCCCTGACGAGAGTCGATACACGGCAGCCGTTCACGCTGCCCTCCTCAAATTTCAAAGTTCCCGGTGAACTTTTATCAAAAATAAAATTTACCTGGTGGCCTGACGGAGGGGGAGAAGTTGCTGCTTGGCTCTGCACCACCGGGGAAGCCGGGGTGGCATTAATCTGGTGAACTTGGTGGGCTGGTCCGCTTTTAAGCCTAGAATTTTGAGGGCAATTCCAGCTCATGTGGTTTTCTACACCACAGGTGAAGCATATGATTGGTCGCTTTGGGAAGAGTGATGGAAGAGAAATCTTAACGGGAGGTTTGGTGTCCCGTTGTTGGTTTGGGGGGAAGAAGTTTTGGGGTTTTACGGGGCCCAGGAACTTCGTCGGCTTTCCTTGGAAGGGGCGCGAATCCTTCCTTCTTTCCTGGTTGGGGGATTGGTGAGAAGTTCGATTCTCTTAGGGGTATAAATTATGGCTTGCGGCATAGACATCCGCTTCTTCGGTACACTCTTTAAAAGGCCTGGCACCGACGATCCTTGATGAACGCGCGGATCTCCGTCGGGAGAGACGCCAAAAATTGATCCCGCAACACAAGGTCTGTTAAGGACTCGTAGTTAGGATCAACCTTTGAGGATTCTAATCAGAATTTAAAATTCCTCTGAAGAATGTATCCGAATTGACGGAACGTCTGTCCAGGTTTAATACGACCTCCTCGAAATTCTTGTCGGTAGAAATCGGGAGTCATATCAAGAGCGGCCAATAACTCAGCTTTTAAGGTGCTGTAGTCAATTGTACATTCAGATGGTAAAGATATGAAAATGTCGCGCAATTTACAATTTAACAGTGGAAGTAATCTTGCTACACCTTCAGCCTCCAGATCCAAGTTATTAATCTCGAGGATCTTTTCGAAGTGGGCTAAAAATGCTCCGAAATCCTCTCCATCCCTGAAAGTGGGGAGCTTAAGTGGGAGATTAGGCGGGGCTTCTGAATGTGAACTGACTGATTGTATTTCAACCTGTACTTCAGCCATTTATAGCTGATGGTGAAACTCAGCTTGTCTTTTCCGTTCCTCTCTTTCTCTTTCTTCTCGTTGGATTTCTCTTTCTCTTTCTCTTTCTTCTCGTTGGATTTCTCTTTCTCTTTCTTTTCGTTGGGTTTCACTTTGCCTTTCTTCTCTTAACTTTTCTCTTTCCGTTCCTTGCTCCTCTTGAACGTACTCAACCAATTCTCTTCCGGAAAGTCCCAAGGATTCTCCTTGCGCTTTGAAGATTTCAAACTGAGTCATATTTCCACTTGGGGGCGCAATAGTCAACCAACTAAATTCCTTGCAATAAGAATTATGCCTTCTAGAGAATTAGCCTACCTAAATATGGGCACTGACCTATTCGTAATTCGTTTCCCGACCTAGATAACCAATGACTAAAATAACACAAAAAAAAACACAAACAAATTATTATAACAGTTCCTTGAGCTACTCCAGCTTCTTAAGTTTAAAAAAAAGGGGATAGCAATTGTTAAAACAAAAGGGAACTACTATACTCTATTCTTATAACGACTGAGACCAGTGTTTGCAAAGATATAGCGTTAAACCTTACACACTTGATACCAGATTTAAATAGTATATATATATATATATATATATATATATATATATATATATATATGTCGTAGAATAGACTCTCGACGATATACCATATATGACTATTCGTTGAGGGAATTATCCTAATATTTCGAGTGCGTGGTAATCTGATTGACCGAGGATATTTATCTTCAATATGCTTAAGAAGTGGAATTGAGCTCAAGGATTATAATATGGCTATCATTAATAAAATAGAGTTTTATTAATTAAACTATCAACAACACACAAAAAAAGAAAATGTTTACATAAACGGAGAATGGAAAAGGTCGTGGGAATATCTGACTAATCCGAGGATTAAGATTTGGAGAGATTTAAAAAGGTAAACAAATAAAAATTAAAAGGGGGGGAATGGTTCACTAAACCATTTAAAGCACGGGGTAGGGTTGACAAAAGGTTAGATAATTAAAGGTAATGCTCAGCTTACGTAATTACAAAGTTGTTGTGCAGAGGAAGGCGATGCGTAGGAATCTTCGGTCCACTGGCGAGTTCCAGCAGAAGGGTTCTTCGGAGGTTGTCCTTAGCGAAGGGAAAGGACTGTCTTCGAAGAGTGAGAGCGAAGTAGGACTCGGAGGTGCGAGCGATCTTTGTGACAGCAAATCGGGGAAGTTCTAGATGAACAATGGAGGTTATCGTTGAAACCAATCGTTCTCTTGAAGAACGTTAAAAAGGGGGAATTAAATTATCCTGACGTGATGTCTTGGGAATGAGAACCGTTTCTTGACGAACGGGCTTGAAGAACAATGGCTGTTCTAACGTTGTTCTCTTTCTGAACAACAGAGGTGGGGGGGAAGGGAACCGTTTCTTGTCAACGGGCTCAAAGAACAATGGCTGTTCTAACGTTGTTCTCTTCCTGAACAACAGGTGGGGGAGGGTGAGAACCGTTTCTTGTCAACGGGCTCAAAGAACAATGGCTGTTCTAACGTTGTTCTCTTTCTGAACAACAGGGGGGCCTTATTGACTTGCCGTCTAGAGGGCACGAACCTTGGCACTCAAGGGATATTGTATTCTTCTGGACAATAAGATGGTTCTCGAGGTAGAGAGCTCCCAGGGGTGCACAAGGTGAGACAGGATCGGCGTGATGTCTCGCGAAGATAATCTGGATCCGATCTGCTCTTATTGGGAATTGCTATTGTATAAGTACCCGGAGCCGTCTCCTTGGCGTAGGGGACAATTGAGTGGGAGGCTCGGGGGAATGCCCCGGTCGCGCCTGGGAAAATACCTTATCTGCCCATAAGCCTAACTCAATCTGGCGAGATCGCCATATGGAGGCGAAAAGGGGGAATAACATCCTTGGTTAAAATTGACTCAGGTGGCGATAAACGCGCCCTGCTTCCTCCCGCAGATGCACGTGGGTAGCATGTGTTCGTTTCTAACATGTGATAGCGGCTGAATTTAAGCGGCCTTAGACCGTTCTATCACACCATGCTACTTTGGCACAAAAGTTTCTAACAACTCTGGTTGTACACGTCTTAACATTTTTTTAGAAATATAGTTAGTGAAAAAATCCAGTATTCAGTGTCAGAATTGAACTGCAAATGTTAAATATTAAATGAAAATCAATAAAAACGTTATAAATTAAATTATTGACTTTTGTGAACGTAAACAAAACATACTCCATTAGGAAAATCACTGCCACTCGTCTATAATATTTTGATGAAATTTGATTTATTAAGCCATTGGAGATCGAAATGCGTCCGTTTGGACTTGTGGTAATATTAAAAATGTTTGAAGTTTCTCAAAAGTTCTGAGAAACTAGAAAAACAAGAAGTTAGAAATTAAGGGCCTACTGATTAACGTTTATGATGGAGATTAGGTAATTCTAAACTAGCAGGAAAATATCTGAGAGTAAAATCAACACATAATTAATAAGACAAAGAGTCACTGTTTGAAAATCTGAAAAAAAAAAGATGCGATCTCGAATTAAGGAAATATTTATTTCACTAATAAATTCGATTCTTGGCATTGCATTTCCTCTGGATCTTGTAAATAGCTCGAGTTTGACATTCAAATGGAAGCTTGGCTAATATATGGGGGAAGAGCATATATAACACCCCTTGATTTTTTACATTTATATGTATATATGTGTTATAGCTAAGTTGTTATTAGTATTTCTATGTTTGGAGGTCTTGTATTAAAAACTCAATATGACGAGCCTACAGGACGATGACCGATAATGTAATTCTATGGATGCAGATTATACTATGGTGAGGGCTCTCTGGAATTTTGAGTGGGGTGACTTTGATAGGCTCTAGTGGCTTTTCTCATCTTTTATGTTTTGTTATAAAACAAATACGAGAAAATTACCGGTATTGTATAAACATTAATAAGATGGTGTACGAGATACCGTATGGAAATGGGACATGGGAGTTGAAATAAAGATGATGGTGAAGGAGTAGGCTACATATTGATTGTACTTTATCTAATGACACTAAATCGATTAGCTTACTCATTTATTATTATTTTCAGTATTATTATATAATCTTCTCATGGCTACCGATATCAAAGTGAGTCCGGTTATTTAATCCTTCACTGCCATTTAGCAATTAGGCAGGCAGCATTATCCCAAATTTAGATCGATCCGTTGAATAAACATATACACTTTTGAGGGGCATTTTTTTAAACTGATAGATGTAAAATTTTAGGAAAATAAATATCTACACTATCATCTCCTGATAAAAATTGTTATTTTCCTGATAGATTAAATACATTTTAAACGCTCTTTTGATTTTAAAGGTGATTAGTACTTGGTAGTACAGTTAACAGTAAGCTGCTAAAAGTGCCCAGATATTTATGATGATACAAGGTGAACCCCCAAAACGCGCTCACTTTTCGATAGTCTTTATTACTTAATTCGACAAAACATTAAGAAATGAAGCCTATTAAAAGTCTCGGCCCGTTATTATGGGTAACCCTGTAGAGTTAAACTCCTTTAATGATTCTCATATATTTCCTACTCGAGCAAACTCAGTTAACGGAGTACGTTTGTATGGTCTCACAAAGCAAGTAATTGTAGGCCTAGATTGGATAGGATTTGAAGTAATTGCAGTTATTAAAGACATTAATGCTATAAATAGGAAAGCATTATTCTTCTTTGCTTCACCACACATACTACAAATTGTGTATAAGCACCCCAGTGGAACACTATTTGTCTATTTGTCTATTAAAAATAATTGGTTGACAAAGAAGTACTTAGATAAAACGATGTTGTTTCCAGCTATAGATTTAATTTAAGTTCCTTATAAATACGCAGAACCCAAATTATCCTTATCAACTTTCAGAAATCATTACACTATAGAATCAAACTATCGAAATATTCTTACAAACTATATTTAATAGCTTTATATCCAACTAATCTATAAAAGCAAAATATTAAACTTGTTCTACAATTATTTAATGATTATTTAATGAGCAAACCCTATACAAGTCCCAGCTGCAGTTAAGAAGGACTACAGAAGAGCAGACTGGAACGGTACGCGCGCCTACTCGAGACCTACCATCCTCCCAACTTTGATAAGACGATTCTCGAGGAGATCGACGAGGCACTCGACGACCTTAATAACCACCTAATCAACGCGGATTGAGCTTGTATCCCTAAGTCCTTGTATAAGTGCATCTCAACTTATAGATGAACTGAATACATGAAGGATTTGTACCGTGAATTGAAATTATTGTATGAAGTTAACATCAGAAATGCATCAATGCACTCAATACAACGAAGTAACGAGATCATAGAAGAGCTCAACAACCAGTTGCTCCTTGAACAGCAGTGGAGGCGTTGGGACGATGCGATCGAGAGCCTTGATTAGGATGCATCACCCAAGGGCCTCTGGAGTAAAATCCGAAGTCTCAAAGGATAAACAGTTACGAAGAAGAAAATTGAAATAGAAAATGAAGACGGAACCATCGAGACAGAAGAAAGAAGAATAGAAGAAATTGAGAAAGAATATTCAGCATAACCGAAGAAGAGAACGAAGATTATGAAATAGAGTTTGAAAGCAACGTCATCGCTGAGCTTAACATGCAAATACATAGAACGCACCATCACCACCAGGTGGATAGACAGCGCGACGGAGACGCCGAGATCACCAAAGAAGAACTACTTGGCGCGCTCCGCTCATTCCGTCAGAAAGATCCAGGACAATCGGGGTTGACGAAGCTCGACTTCGAAAAGGCACCAGCAAACGTCATCGAAGGACTGAGAAGAATCTTTAACGTGTGTCTAAACACGAGATACTTCCTAGATGCATAGAAAACGGGAAAATGATCTTTCTGCCCAAGCACGGGAAGGACTCGACGTTGAGAGAGAGCTACCGGCCAATTTTACTCCTAGAATTTGTTGGGAAGGTCTTTGAAAAGATCCTCAACAAAAGACTGGTGTCTCACCTGGAGGAGAACTCCCTCTACAACCCATATCAATTGGGGTTTAGAAGAAGGTGAAGTACCGAGATGGGGATAAATGTCATCACGAAAAAGAGAACCCAAGCAAAACGGGAAAGGAGTAACGTGGGAAGGAGTTTTTCGGGATGTGTCAAAGTGGTTTGATAAGGTTTGGCAACGGGAAATGCAGTTCAAGATCTTACAGCTGGGCCTAAGTGCAAACTTAGAGAGAACTCTCTGTGACTATGTCATTAAGAGGACGGCGTATGTCAGTATGGGGTACACGGACGGACCGAAGTTTCCGCTCACTGTTGGCCTCCCGCAGGGGGGGTCTGTCCCCCACTCTCTACTCGATATACACTGCGGACGTCTCAGCACCTGTGTACCCCACTTGCCTTAACATTAAATTGCAGATGACTTCAGCCAGATAATAACATGCCCTTGGAGGAATGCACCTATGAAGCTCGAATGATACCAGCAAAAATTGAAAATCTAAACATTTACGAGGCCCAATGACAAATTAGAACCAACCAGGAGAAATTAAAGTTAGTCCCCTTGGCAGGAGGCTACTTTCTGGTGTCAGGGTGGGAGATAGGCGCTATCCTCACACCACAGAGTGCAATGTACTCGAAATGAAAAAACCTTCAACTGGGTACAGGAAGCACATCACAGAATGAATTTCTAAAGCTTAAGCTGCAGTCCAAACTCTATTCATATTTAGAAACCTCCGAGAAAGCAACAAGAAAAAGATCTACAATGGACTTGTACAATCTACGTTTCTTTCTCCCGCTTTCGCTGTCTCTTGTGTCTCGAAGACACAAAAGAGGAGACTACAAACTGTGCAGAATAAATGCGTGTACCTAATTACGGGGACACGTAGGCTGGAAAGAATTAGCCAAGAAGATCTGCACAGGCAAGTGGGAATAACTCCCATTAACCAAGTAATACAAGAACGAACACGGAATATGCAGGAACTCGTTAATCGAGAACTGAATGAGAAAATCATTCGGATGATTAACCAGAACAGAAGAGCTGTATGTCAAGACCTATTTCCAAGCTCCACCAACCTTATGCCTGGTGGAGCCGAAGTGCCGTTCTACGAATGGAGGAAGCATAATCTTAACACCGGATGTGACAAAGCCAATCAAGACTCAATATAACTCCGAATTACGAACACTCACCGAACTTTGACAAACTTAAATCGATCAAGACTCACCTACCAAACGAGACGAGAAGAGAGAAGAAACAAATAACACTAGTTTTACACAAGAAACAAAACAAACAACAAAAACTTAGCACAAAGTTAAAGCAATTTATTACATAAACAACAGCAATGCACATTACATATCAAAGAACATTAAAATTCTGAAGACAAGGCTTGAATGCCCTAAAAAAAATGTAAACTATAACCAACAACAACAAAAACTATACAACAACAAGATAATGAAAGCGATAGGCCTGACCACCAGGTGACTAGCATTTCTCTGCACCCTTCCACACTTTTTCTCTTTTCTCCAATTGTCTACTTTCAGCTATTTATCAACACACCCTTTTTTAATACCCTACACACAACTACTCACCTACATCAATTCGAACAAAGCTCCCAGTTAAGGCAAACGGAGAAAAGAACTATACATATATGGTGCTAAGGGATGTACAAAAAGCGTTTGAGGACGTCTGGTGAATCAGGCTAAAATATAATATACAAAGGTTAGGACTCCCCACAATCTTGACCAAATGTATATGCGATTATATAACGGACCGCACCGCACACATCGCCATAGAAGAACGTCGGGGACCCGAATTTGAGATCTATCAAGGAGTACTCCAAGGGTGATGCATTAGTCCCACGTTATACAGCATATATACTAGGGATCTACCAGACCCAGTCTTCGAAAGCCCCAAATACATACAATTCGCGGACGACATATCGATCATCACTAACAGTCTGTATATGCACCCAACAACAATAGTCAGAATGACAGCAACAGAAATAGAAAACATTGACAATTACGAAAAGAAATGGAAAATTAGAACGAACCCAGACAAGTTTATCATCATTTTAATAGGAACACGAAAAACATCGAGAGTGCTTATTAATGAAGCCATATACATACCAAGAAGAGGACAAAGTTCTAGGTCTCAAAATAACCTCCAATGGATACAAGAATCACCTCACAGAAAGAATAAATTTAGCAAAAGCCAATCTAGTAAAAATGTTCGACTTAGGAACCTGAATACAAAAAATAAGACCAAAATTTATAATGCACTATGCAAATCGACCTTACTATATCCATCAATACCACTCAATCGACTCCACAAGACCAATATCGTGAAGTTACAAAAAGTACAAAATAGCGGATTCTTGATAATTACTAACACAAGACGGAGAGATCGCCGCAAAGAGCGAGATTTGCATCAAGAAGTTAATTTGGAACCAATAAACATAACTCTACATAAAAGAGCTACGAAGATATAGGAAAAGTTAGAGGTACTTCTTAGTGATGAAAAAAGGAGAAAATTGGAGATCCCCATAGAATATCGCGAGAACAATAAGGGAAACTTTAGGAGCGGGAGACCGATTGGCGGAGTCAACCACGGACCAATATTTACGTAATACGAAGATCACGATCAATAGTAAATAGGAAATAAAGAAACATTAATAACTGCATATTACTCAAATAAAACCCAAAGAAACTCATCAAGGAATAATAGAGACGCGAGAGCCTTAACATAAAGAACGAATAAGAAGAGAATAAAACGAAATAAGATGGTTGGTCACCCAGCAAACAACACTAACTCTTACTCATTCCTTTTCACCATTTTCCCCTAACATCTACTGTTCACTCTACTCTCAATAAACACTTTTATCTTCTAACCTTTTTCAAGACGTAGGACTAGCAAAGCCCCAACTGTGATGACGTCATAAAGTACGGGATAGGCCTTTTCTTCGCTAGTCTTGGCTCAGTACTGAAAGGTCAGCCAGCAGTGGATTTAACTCCGCAACGGTACCGGCAAGCACAGGAGAATTGCGTGACCACATAAATCCATAACCCCAATGAAATATGTACCTCGTACCCATTTCCACCGTCCCTAGCTTCACCACTAAGGAGCAACTCTTCAATTAACCTCTGACAAAAGATATTTAACCTTCCTTTCCTAAAGCACTTTTAAATCCCCCCCCCCCCCCAAGTATGTTCACGTTAATATATACAAACATCTTTCAAGTGGGTTTCAACATGCCCTACGTGCCCCAGTGGGTTTACTTTTAAATTAAAAATATAGAAAAAAAAATTTGGTTGCCATTAGCAGAGGCGAATTGAGCTAACCAATCCCCTACCCCCAATGAGCCTGAAATTCCCCCTTTTCCCCATTGGCGCGGCAAAGGAAGAAGAAGGAAACATTTATGGGCAAAATAAATACGTGGTAATGACTATCGCGTAAAGACTAAGGAGTCTGAAGTGCAAATGAGCGCCATTAATGATGGTTATTAATGGAGAATAGTTGTATTTTAAAGTAATGTAAGTGCTTAAACCCTCTTTCACAATTTCGCAATTTTCTCATAACGCATTTCACTTCCTAACATATTCTTCCCCCCCGAAACCTTAATGATACCGCAGCCCCATCTACCAGTTAGGCAAAAAGCACTTGTGTATTTTTATTATCATTTTATGTTAATTACTAAACTCAAATAACGAAGCGCGCCCATATATATATATATATATATATATATATATATATATATATATATATATATATATATATATATATATATATATATATATATATATATATATATATATATATATATCATCATCATTAACTATAATTTAGGAAGGGGATTTTTTTGAGTATTTGAACAATAATTTCATCTTAGTTTGGTTATGACTTGTTTTTTATCAAAGTTATTTCTAAGAATTCTTTTATAATATCGAAAAACAAAATGGTGAAGTTCAGAAAATTATTTTTATATATCTTCTTATATAACTATATTTTAGCAACGTGATATTTTGAAAAGGGGGAAATTTAGTTTAGAGTTCCTTTTTAAAATTTCCAGGCAATGGCATCGCCACTGGAGGGAGCTTGCGCTTCGCTACTAAGATTAAAATTTAAAATCTAAAAAAAAGCAGCCATGGTTAAATTTTTATAAATTTTCTGAACTTCGCCAATTATAATAAGAGCCCCTTTCAGGATGAGGGAGGGAAGAGTCATGCTCACTGGCTATGGCAACACAACGAATTCGAGCGTTGGACCGTAGTCGATTACAATCGATTCTCATCCTTAAGTGTTGTAAAAAAAGGGTTGTATAATTATGAGAAAAATGCACTTAATTACATGTGCAACTGATGTAGTCAAGTACAGCCGTCTGCAACATTCGAACCAAGATCTGAAGAATGGAGGCAAATTGAGCTGAATGCCGGATACCAAATCGCTACACTCTTCGTAGTCTTTTTGGGGGTTTTAGTCGCGTGCACACGATTCTATAAATGACAATGGCTGTTCGTAGGTCGTCGGTCGGATGGTAAGATTTTACTTTTTAATGAGTTTCTTTGGCAATAACATCATAACTAATCGGTAGATTTTAACGAAATTTGAAACCCTCATGTTGTTTTACATCCTTTTTCCAATGATATAATTGCCAAGATCCTCCCAAGGTTAGTTCAGGAATTATTGAGAGTTTTGAATGTCATAAGGTGATAAGTAAGAAAAATTGAGAGCACGCGACTTAGGTCTGTTGACCTTGTTTTTCTACCCCGTTGACCTCCCGTTCACCTTTCTCTTCTACTTCAGTTCTTTAGTTAAAGAAGAAATACCCAGTAAGAGAATTACCCAAATATAGGAGACGAGATTTAGACCTGTAACAGATAAATCTAGTCAGGAACGACAAGAAAACTCAAAATATAACGATAGAATTAATTTGACCCCTTCGAAGAAAGAAATGGCAAGATGTGATAACATTGCTGGCGCTAAATTTAAGTCAAATGAAATAAAAAAAATA
Organism: Ceratothoa steindachneri; assembly: GCA_963969495.1. NCBI lineage: Eukaryota > Metazoa > Arthropoda > Malacostraca > Isopoda > Cymothoidae > Ceratothoa > Ceratothoa steindachneri. The sequence continues at coordinate 205,236,392 of OZ018317.1, read as the reverse complement.
AAAAATTAAAGTTTTGGGGATTAATTTAAAAATATAATCTTTGAACGTAGAGGAATAGCAAACCGTGAATCAAATGAAGTGAATTGGCAACCCCATAATGTGGAGACCTAGCAAGCTCAGGTCGTTCGAGGCCTATTTAGCTGGCAGACAAAAGAAAGGCAGAATCAATTATATCAAGTGTCATAGCCACAACAGCATCACTGCCACCTTCGGTCTACGCCAAGTGCCAGCCTTCACATCAACCTACAAGAAGCTCTCCATCCACGCGAGCTGCGAGCCGCTAACTTGAACCAACCAAGAAGAATTTAACCCGACCTTGTTTGTTAATAAATTATATAAACTGTGACCGTATTTGTACAGGGTGCGGCAGAACAGATTGAGTAGTTTTAAAGAGTTATAAAAAAGTAAGGTGGGTATATAGAGAAGAAATGTTATTTTACTCGAGGTTAGCAGAGCGAAACCACGCGCACCTTCCTCCCCCTCCTCCCCCCCAAGCATTGATTCCTCAAAACTGTTTAATCGGTTCTGCCACACCCTGTATAAGAGGCCACTCCAGAGTAAAGATGTAACCTAAACTCAATTTCAAAGAAAGTCCAAAATGACTTAGATACCCCAAACTATTGAACAATACAAATTAACTTAAAATAAGGGTAGTTAAGAGCTACTTTAATTTTGCCTTTGAACTAAATTCCATTAGAATTGGAATAGAAACAATCTTCTTCGCCCTCGGTTGATCTCAGTTATATTTAAGTTAAACAAAACCCAATACTGCAAATAATAAATATGTTCATTATATGAAAAAGAAGTTAGAATCTATAAACAAGAAAACCACTATTTTAGGAGTACATATTAGGAATAACGGGGGGGGGGGTAATTTAGGTCCGTAACTTTAATTCTTTATTTGTTTTTTTAAGATTAATTGAAAGCAATATTTATATTTATATACGAAAATATTTTAGTAAATTTAATCACAAAACCACTGAGAAGAATAAAACATAAGCACCAGGAATCATAAGGGCGCGCGCACTATCACATAAACGACCTCCAATGAAATGAAAACCTTAATCGGATCTTTAAATCTGGTGGACTTTATTAAAGTATCAATTTTAGCATAGATTATTGGTTATAATTATCAGAATATTTTGAGTACTTGTAAATGCAAATGAAGAGAATAAAAATGAGATTGTTTTCTAAAGTGAATGCAAAGAGATTCACTCCATTACAGCAAATGAGAACAAAAAATATTTGTTTTGGTGCGCAAATATTTTTAAATAGAGAAAATTTCGTTCGTTTAAATTTAGTGATTTAATCAATTGTGCTAACAACGGGCTAGAATTCAAGCGCTAGACGCTAATATTTAATTGGAATATGAATTTGATCTGCCTCAATTAAAGTGTTGAAGATGCTTAATGAGAGTAACTGTTTCATTTTAGATCGTGAACTAGGCGAAATGAGGAAAACGACTAGATGAAGGAAACGGGGTCACGATTCCTGAATATTAATTCAAAACCAAATATGAATACACCTTGTGATCCAATAGGCGGTGATTATAGTAATTAAGGAAAGATTCAAATAGCAAACTGATTTAGCGAAAAACTTAATGTCCAAATTACTCTTTATGAAAGGAAAAATATATGAAAACTAAATGAATTGGATACAATTTGAACCGAATTTTTATAGCAAATTTGAACAGGAAATATATAGATGAAAAATAATCGAGAACGGAAAGAGAAATTTATAACTAAATTCTGAACTACTGGCGGAATATTTGAAAATATTCCTTATTTTTTTTTAAAGAGTTATTGATGCAATTTAGTTTCGGCTAAAATTATTTTGTATACAAGATTCCCAGAAATCTGGTCGGCCAAGACTGATAAATGAGTATCCGGAACTCATTAGGAAAGATATCCGTTTTTCACTTTGTTGAATAGGTCCTGATCGAAGATTGGAAAGTACTGACGTTTCGACTTGTAATGTAGTAGTTGTAAAGCAGATGAGTTGCAATGAAGCATTGTTTGTAACGTAGTAGTTGAAAAGCAGATGAGTTGCAATGAATAACTGTTTGTAATGTATTAGTGATATAAGAGATGTGCAATGACGCAATAGGTGTAATGTAGTGGTGTTAAAAAAGATGTGCAATGACGCAGTGTGTGTAATGTAGTGGTTGTAAAAAAGGTGTTGCAATGACGCAGTGGTTGTAATGTTCTAAAGGTAAAATAGACATTACCATGACGCAGTATGTGTAATGTATTGTTGGTAAAACAGATGTTGCAATGGTTGTAATGTATGGTGGTAAAGCAGATGTGTTGCCATTTTACAGTAGTTGCATTATAGTAGTGGTACAATAGATGTGGCAATGAAGTGGGGGAAAATTATTGGATGGATTATAAGGTTAATCCCAGGCACGTCCAATCGATTAAAATCATGGAAATAAAAAAAGGAATCTCCTCCATTTGAGCGGTTAATAACTCCGTGAATGTATGGAAGAATGAAAGGAATGGCCATGTCTATAAGTTAACTAGATGGTATTTATTGTCCTGGTGGAAGATAGGGCACAAGGATAACGAGTACAAAGAAGTAGAAGGAGGCTACCATATAAAACTAGGGTACGGTGTGCAATAAGTAAAACCAGTGTGCCAGGTAGAACCACGTACGAGAAGACAGCAGATCAAGGTAGGGCATAACCATGTAGAAGCAGAAGGTCAGGTAGAACTATTTAGAAAGTGGTAGATATAGGGTACTAGGCTGAACCATGTATAACCTAATCATAATGGGTTAGGTAGAAATAGGGCACAGTGTACTAGCAAGAACCAGACCGCCAAGGTACTAGTTAAACAATGTACCGTAGTCTTTATTGGCCTGGTAGAACTAGGATACCAGGAGATATTTGTCCTATTGCGCTCATTCGTGAAAACATGAGGGGGAGGGGAAAGGAGGGGAATCTTGTAACAAGATTTTAAAAGATCCTTGGAGTAGCATAGGTTTCCCCACCCTCTTTTGCCCCCTTCAAGCACAGGTTGGAATTCTCTCGTTCGGTTCCATCTTATCCACCCACAACGCGACCGATCTGCTATAACGAGACTGGTGTTCATTAGCTCTTATATTCCTCTGACCCATTTTGCCTCAACTCTAATCCCCTTTGAACCTTTTCTGTCCCTAAATTCCCTTCTATGACTGACCCTGCCCCACACTAGCCTTCTGTGATCAACCCTCTCCCCAGATACTCTTCCTAATCCTATTCCTGTTCCACCATAGCTTCCTGTGACATTTGCGTTCCTTAACTACCCTCCCCTAGCCTACCCTGTTCCGTCACTGCCCCCTGTGACCCTGATAGTCTCTAGTTTCCCTTCCCATGCCATACCCTGCCCAGCTCTAGCATCCCCTAACCAACGCTGTCCTCCAACTGCCTCCCTCTGACATAGCATCTGTCGCTTTAATCATTTCTGAACCACTCTGACCCTAGATGCCCTCATCTGACCTACCCTGTCATGACCTAATCTCATCTAACCTACATTGTCCCTCACTACCCTTCTGACCTTTCCTGTTGCGCTTTAGCCTTACCTGATCCCTTGCCCCCAACTGCAGACACTGACCTACCTTGTTCCAGCCATGCCTCCTCTGAACCACCTTGCCCCCATATGCTCTACCCTGTCGTGCCCTATTCGCTGTGTAACACGATTTTTGTTACAGAGCAGAAAATAAGTGATCTTAGATGATTTTTAGGCTCTGATTACAAATTTGTCTTTATAATTTGCATATCACGTCTAGTTTTTGTGTAATCTGAATTTTCCTTTTCAAGCCATTTCACACTTTTGCTAAATATTGTACCAATATGCAATTTTTAATATATTTAATATAGATAATTAATATATATATATAATAATATATTAATAAATAATATATATAGTTAATATATATTAACATTTTTAATAGATATAAGGTAGACTATATTGAACCTCAAATATCATTCAATTCTAATTATTGGGGGGGGTTTCAGATGTTTTCAGATTTTCAGATTATTACATACTTATTTGTGATAACTTTTCTGCTACTGATAACTGGTAAAAAATATAACACGCAAATAAATATATTGCTCTGATAAGAACTTTATGATAAGGATCTCACATTGTGTATCGTTTGCTTGCTCAAGTTAGTATTTGAAATCTTTTCATGGCTCCAAGTTCTAGACGCAGATGTGTAAACAGCCCCAACATATTTTGTTATGTTTGTGGGCAATTCATACCAGTGTCACAATGGAGAAAATAGAAACAGCAGTAACGATGAAGCAAGCCTACAGATACTATTTTGGATGCAAAGTAGGGGACCAGGATAAAGATCGGGCCCCTCATATTTGCTGCACGCAGTGTAACACAATGTTGACAGCTTGGTTAAATGGGAAGAGAAAAGCATTGCCATTTGCTGTTCTCACGATATGGTGTGAGCCCTCAAATCACTATAAAAAGCGAGAATGGACAGCCAGAGAAGAACACATTGTTGGCAAACATAATGTTCAGCATGATGCTCTAGTAGATCCCCCAAAAAGTTCATCTTCCACCTCTTCACACTAAATTAGGGTTAATGAAAAAATTTAAAGGGTATGGATCAAAGAAGTGAAGGCTTTCAATATTTGAAAAACAAATTCAGAAGATCATTAACTGATGCAAAAATAGAAGCTGGAGTTTTCACTGGACCACAAATTCACAGAGTTATTTCTGATGATTCCTTCACTTTGTGTCTCAATGAAAAGGAACGCAAAGCATGGACATCCTTTGTGGAAGTCACTGAAAACTTTCTGGGCAATTTTAAATCTCCAAATTACCGAGAAATAGTAAATAATATGCTGGAAGCCTACGAAAAGATGGAATGTAGAATGTCACTTAAAATGCATTTTCTGCATTCTCATCTCGATTTTTTTCCTGAAAATCTGGGAACAGTTAGTGATGAACATTGTGAACCTTTTCATCAAGAAAGTTTGGTTATGGAGACGAGGTACCAAGGAAAATTTAATCCAAATATGATGAGGGATTATTGCTGGTCTTTACAAAAACAAATTTTTATGTCTCACAAAAGAAAAACGAGAAGGCTACAGCAAAGTTTCTTTAAACTTTAAGTGCATAACTTCGCCAGAGACGTACACTGTCTGTCCTAAGCCTAAATAAAGAAGGAAGGTCCTCTCCCCCCCCACTTTTAAAATACTTTTGCTTAAAAATTAGAAAATTACAAAATAAAAAGATTTTTTGATTTATTAATCGGAACAAATAGCGAAAAGGGTGGGGTGTCATTACACAAAATCTAGAAGTGATAAAGATTTTTTTAGAAACACTTATTCACATGTGTGTAACAAACAAAAGGTTAAAATTTGTTGCCTAGTGTTATCCTCTGACTTTACCGTTACCCAATTACCCTAATCCGTCATACCATGCCCCGCTCTAGCTCCTCTGACACACCTTGTTCCCAACTTTCCTCCTCTGCCTTACCCTTACCCTAAATACCCTCCCCGACGTCGAGGAAATGTGCAAAAAGCTGACCTAAACAGAGGTAATCGAGCGCTCGGGGAAACAATTGTTCTCCCTCCATTAAATTCAGTGCAAAGAAAACGGGACGAGACACATTATGGAATCCCTTGCCGGTGCCGCCAGGGGGAGCTGCTAATTTATGGGCTCTTCGTTACCGGCTTTAAATTTAGTCACTGCCGGCACAAGATTACCGTCTTAATTTATTTACTTTTCCACGGACATGTATGCATGAAATGCAAGCGTGGAGGAAAATACGCGCATACTTGGGGTCCGTGAGGGGTTTATCGTTCGCATGTGAGGACACTGATAGGTAGGAACAGACTATTCACTGCTTACAAATAGAGCTACCAAACCCACCTCTCAGAAGAAACTACACATAACCTTCCTGCCCATGCATGCACTGCTGGATTTTCGTGTTCAGCTGTGCGAACAAATCCAAGGAATGTAAATATCCCTCATACCTCGTAGCTATAATCCTTCACTCACCTCCGAACAGCCCCTTCCCCCTCTGTTAACAGCAAAGCACGTGGCTCTGTTCTGAAACTAGGACAACCAGAGTAGCTTCTTGCGAGTTAGATGGCACTCATCGGAGTGGGAAGTCACACCACCCTCCTCACTCCGGAAAACAAGAAGAATAAGCAACAATCACCCCCTCCAAAATGGAACCCCTACTCAAGTATCCCTAGTGTCTACAAGGTAATTTAAGATGCAAATACGATTGTGTAAAATTACTACAGGTTGTGCTGAAAGTCACGTAACATAGTGGAAAAAAGTAAATTTGTGTTTTTGTTTTGCTTTGTTTTTTTGTTTTGTTTTTATACAGCTGAGAACGATGGAAACCCAAGAGGGACGCATTAATATCATTCTAGTGTTGGGTATGTGTTAAGTGGTGGAAGGTAATTTAAATCGCCATCATCTACATACCCAATTTCTCCCTCCCACAGCTGGACGCCAAATTCAAGGAGAGACGGGTAGTGTGTACAGCAAATCACGTTCACGACCGCTAAGACTTGCAAAGTAACACATACTGCTATATTTGTATGCTTTGCTGTAAATCCAAGGAAATCCCGGGGTCAAATGTCCTCTTGAGATCGGGCTCAGTACGTCCAGCAATCACCTCATCCTGAAGGTGAAGAAGTGGCCTGCGTTCAAACTGCATTTACTGCAGAAACTGAACGAGGTGGTCCTAGATTGGAGAGTGCAGTTTTGCGATTCGGTTTTCTCAGAAGTGGATTGTGACCCTAATTTTATCCCACCAAAATCCTGTTCTCTGATGAAGCCAACTTTTACTTGTCCAGGGAAATTAATCGATAAATACACGCGTTACTGGTCCTCTCAGAAGCCTCGCTGATTTGGCGCCAGTAAAGAACAGGAAAGCGAATGTCTAATGACGGAGTGTGAGAAAAAACAAACTGATGCGTCCATTTTTCTTTAACAACATTATCACGGGGGAAAGATTTCTGGAGATGCCGGATACCAAAGTATTTCCAAGTAAGACTCCATCCTAAGAAAAAGGTTTCCAGAGGGATACTCCTCGTACGAACACAGCTTTACAGAGGGAGACTAATTGTTACGAACACAGTTGCCAATGGGGACTTATTCCTACGAATATACTTTTAAAAAGTATGCTCCTTCCTAAGAACACACTTTTACAGTTTACCAAATGGAGAACGTTTTCTACGAACACAGCTCTCAAAGCAGAGTCCTACGAACAGTTCTCCACGGCGAAAAAAAATCCATACGAAAACAGTTTTTTAAATCAAGACCCATTCCTAAGAACAAATATTCCACAGGTATCAAACTCTACGAACACAGTTATCCCAAAGAGACACGTTGCTACGAACACAGTTTACCAGGGGAAGACCCCTTCCTAGAAAAACATTTCTAGAAGGATACCCATTTCTACGAACACACTTTTACAGAGGGGTAAAAGATTGTTAGGAAGACAGTTTTCAAACCGTGGAGATCCATTCCTATGAACACTAATTTTTAGAGGGATACCTCTTTTGCGAACAGTTTTCCATGAGTATGCCCCATACTACGAGCACATTTTGATAAACTATACTCATTCCTAGGAACACAGTTTTACTTTGGCTAACATCTTCCTGCAAACACCGTTTTCTAAAGCAAATCACTTTACTACGAACAAAGTTTCCAGATGGAGACCACATACAACCAACACAGTTTTGCATAGTGAGGACCTATAACTAGGAACCAAGTTTTACAGGGAGGTCCCTTTTAACTAACACAGATATCTAAAAACAGATTTTAACAAAGGGGGTACTCCTACCTACGAATACAGTTTTCAAAAGAGAAACCACTTCCTACAAATTATATTTGTACAAAGGGAAACCAATTTCCATGAATAAGTTTTTTCATTGGAAGACCCATTCCTCGAAGGGGAAAGAACCCACCTCAAAGAGCTTCGGGGGACGCCTTCGCCCCCATATATTCAAATTCAGTCCCGGCCGACCAAAAAATACCCACTGAGACGTCGTGCCATCGACTCTAATTGGTGCAGATATGTACTTCAAACTTTCCGAGGTCTTTTTTTGTTTAGTCCCAGCATAAATACTCCCTTTTCCTATTCTATCCCCCTTTTATTTGTGATAGTGATTCAAACTAAGCCTCGGTAAAATATTATTAAAGCACCCGGAGCAAGGTAAGTTCCTTGTCCATTTTAAACTTTTTTACGAGAATACTGTAGTATCTCTGATTAAAATGTTAAAGCAAAATCATAACTAATTCAAACATCAAGCAACAAAAAATCTCTTTCACTATCTTTAAATTTCTACTTCTCTCTTTTATGATTTAAGAAGCAATTATTCTAAACTAAAGAGTTATATTCTGGAGCTAAAAAATTGCTTTGGAGAATCTCTGAAGAGACTCAAAGATTTTTTTAATCCATAAGTTAATTAAGTGATTATCTTACCCTTTGTTACTTTGCTGTTAAACATTTTCACAATTTACTGTTAAATAATTCAGCATATTGGTTCCGTTTTACAATCAAAGACGCAAGAAATTACAAGTTTTTCAAAGGATGAGACCACTTCCATCGAGCAGTTTTTCTATGATTGAATCCTTCTTGCGAAAGACGACTTCCAGAGAGAGAGAGAGAGAGTAAGAGAGAGAAAAAGAGAGAGAGAGAGAGAGAGAGAGGCTCACTAGAGGTTTTCTAAAAGAACACCACCATCTACGAACACTTTCCTATGCACACAGTATTCCAATGGGATATTTCCTTACAATACTGTATCCAAATAAAGCACCCTTTCCTACGAATAAGTTTCATTAAGAGAGAAAGCCGTTTCCACGAACAACAGGGTAAAGAGAGATTCATTCTTACGAGCAGTTTTACAAATGCGACTCCTTTCTAGGAACATGCTTCTGCAAAGGGAAACAGTCCCCTTCCTACCTATAGGGCTTTCCAAAGGAAGACCTCTTTCTACGAACACAGTTTTACAAGAGAAGTCTGTGCACGAATAAAGTTTTAAAGAGGAATACCCCTTTCAAATGAGTTTCCACAATGTAGAACCCTTCTTCCCAACATACAGTACCATCCCAAAAGATTAGAATGCTTGTATTTCTATCACAACATGTTGCATAACATTTGCCAGGGAAAGTCCAAGGTTTTCAATTTGGTGTACGTTAACCTAAAAGCATAATAAACTAGGCATGAGTAAAGGTTGTCCAAATTTAGATGAATAGAACAAAAGTTATCAACTGATAAGCAATTTACGAGAAAGTTGAAGTATCCAAAATGATCCAAACGCTTAGGTTTTTGTTGAGAGAATCGGTATTGTTTGCATAGCAGGTACAATGCCTAAGAAATTTGGCACGCCCCTCTCTATCTGCTAGCTGATCGTAAAGCTCCGCCCCAAGATGGTCCTTTAATTTGAGTCATTACGGACTGCCAAGTGCTCTAATAGTGTAAGCCATAATGTTATGTCAAAGCTTTATAAAACAGGTTTATGTAAGGCTGGTAAATCAACCGGTATGACAAGGAAGAACTAAAAAAAAGGAAAGCCCGAGCCATTACCCAAATTATGAAGAAGAACCGATTCAAAACGTCTGTATCAGTTCCTCGAGACATTAGTGAGCTTTTGGCCATCAATTTCTCTAGGCAGACTGCCTTAAGTAGGATGAAGGAAAACAATTTTCACGATCGCATACACGCGATCGAGCCATTGATCAGTCTGAAGAAAAAGAAGACTCGTCTTCATTCGCCATTGAGCAAGTTACAAGGGCGGGTGACCAATAGAGCCAAGTCCAATTCAATGACGAATTTAAGTTCCATTTGTTCGAATCGGTGGCAGGAGGTTCGCTCGTCGCAGAGCAGGCGAAATATTGTCTGTGCAATGCACCAAAAAGAGTAAGGTTAAACGGAGGAAGTGCTATGGCCTCAAGCGTGATTTTGGGAGAAAGCACTGGGCACTTGTGCACATACAGAAAATAGTGAATGCACAAGTGTACAAGCAGTTACAGCGAAAGCATGCTGTACCCCATATGTGAGCCTTCGTAGCTCAACTTGCAATTTTCCTGTAGGATAAGGCCCCTTGCTACACGAAAAATTCGATCAAGACCTTCTGGGGTGACGAGGACATCACTGTTCTGAACTGTCTTGCTCACAGTCCAGACCAGAATCTTATTGAAAATGTTTGGAAGACCCTCGGAGAGAGGTCTAAAGCAAGGAATTCAAAAACAGTTCAAGAATTCTAGAAAATTCTTCAAGAATAATATTACTGCCGAAGAGTGTCAACCTTATGGTTCGTTTTTGTGGCAGATGTCAAGGCACCATCCAGAATAAAAGCTTCCACACTAAATACTAATTATTTATCTTCTTCGTCGTCAGCTTTTATTAGCCCGTCTTTATACGGGGTCGCTGTTTTTGATGAGCTGCTTCCACCTGTTTCTACCATGTTGGTCTCCACTCCCTTCTCCTTCATGTCAGCTTTTATGCAGTCTCTCCATTTAATCTTGGGTCTTTCTCTCCTCCTCCTTCTTTGTACTTCCATCTCAAAAGCTCTTCTCTCGTCACTCTCTCCATTTAATCTTGGGCCTTCCTCTTCTCCTCCTTCCCTGTACTTCCATCTCAAAAGCTCTCCTCTCGTTACTCTCTCCATCCCTCCTCATTATGTGTCCATACCATCTAAGTCTTGCTTCCTGTGTCTTCTTTGAAATCATCGCCACCTTTGTTGTTCCTCTGATCCTTGTATTTGTGATTCTGTCCTCCCTCGTCACGCCACACATCCATCGCAACATCCTCATTTCGGCTACTTCCATTCTCTTCTCATTACTCTTCTTTACAGGTAATGCCTCTGCTCCATACGTTATAGTTGGTCTTACAACAGTTTTATATATTTTTCCCTTTAATTTTACTGGCATTTTCCTGTCACACAGGACCACTGATACATCCTTCCAACTCTTCCATCCCGCTTGGATCCTTCTGGTTACTTCCTTATCCTCATTTCCATCTGCTGATATGGTAGATCCCAAATAATTGAAGGCATCTACTCTCTTTATTTCCACACCATCTAATCTAATGCTTTAACCTCTGTCCTGCTCTTCTTCTGCGCATTTCATATATTCTGTCTTTGTTCTACTTATGTTCATCACTTTGTTTTCCAGTACTAATCTCCACTCCTCCAACCCCCCTTGCTCTACTTCTTCTTTAGACTCACTGGCTAAAACCACATCATATGTGTAGCAGAATGCCCCTTTTTGATCACTCCACACCTGACACCACTTTTCTCGTAGTATTCTTCGTGGTCGTGATATACTTCTTTGATGAAGTAGGCTTTGTTCTAAGAGTGCTAATATTGTTATTTTAAATAAGAGCCGTTGGAAACACGTAAGGATATAGAGAAACGCACAGGAATTCCCCAAATAAACTTATATTTTAAATTTAACAATTTACTACACAAAAATAAAAAATTAACCATAGAAATACTCCGAATATTATAATACACAATAATTACTTTAATTAGCTTGCTCCTCTAAAATTGGCTAAATTCAATACGGACTTCAATATACAAGATTTAGGCTAATTGACTCTACTGGAGTTTAAATATCTCAGGAATGTTATTGTCTCCAAGACGCGTGCCGACAGGCCAGATGGAGATGGTCGAGATCACGAGGTACTTTGGCGAGTGTAGCAGATGGGGGTCCACACGGTATTCAATGAAGGGAGGGGGGGGTCTTCAAGGACGAGAACATTTACGGTGCTTTAGGCGGCACCAAGGTAGGCGGGGGCCTCTCTGGCGAGAGTAAGTCGAACTTGGTTCTTAAACCAAGTTAACTTAGAGTTCGATGTGACCACCGGGTAACGGGCTCGAGGAGGTGCTTTTCTCCTTCGTTACGTAATTCCTCATGGGCGAGGACTGTACTCGGAGGGGGGCCTTCTTCAAGGGCAAGGATCGAGGAGGGGGGTTTCTCTGACGAGAATAAGTTGAACTTGAATAAGTTTAAAGGTCTGTTTTGGTAACCAAGAACTAGCTCGAGGATGAGCTGCTTCTTAGTTCCAGTCTTCCACAAGGGTGAAGATAACACAGGGGGAGGCGGGGGTTCTCTGACGAGAATAGGTTGAACTTGCTTCCTTAACAACCAAGTTGACTTATGAGTTTGGTGTGGCCACCGGGTAACGGACTCGCTCGAGGTGGAGCCTTTTCCCTCTTCTTTTCGTAATTCCTCAAGGGCCAGGAATTTCCCTGGCTTTTACGATGCACCAGGATAGGAGGAGTCTCTCTGACAAGAGTAAGTTGAACTTGAACAAGTTAACTTAACGTTCGGTTTGATACCCAGGGACTAGCTTGAGGATGAGTTGCTTCTTAGTCCCCTAGGTAGCCCTGCCTCTCTTGCAGGGGACTTCGTAGTCTGGCGACTCAAGTATTCTACCTGTCCAGTCTCGGTAGCCTGGCCTCAATCCGGGGACTTCGTAGCCTGGAGACTGACGTATTCTACTTCGTTTTTACTGAGTGTTTGTTATTTATACCTCGTCACCCCGCTGGGGTAGGGGTAGGAGGGGGGGGGAGGCTTATGGACGGGCCCAGGAAGGTTCTTATTCCAACGGTTTTCTCGGCTCCCGTGGTCTTCGAGCTTGAGAGAAACGCGTCTTCAATTTCTTATTTGAGATGAAATTGAATATACTCTGGTAAAGAAGATCTTGCAGTTTACAACCTTTCGGTTTTTCATAGCGACGGGTGGCGAGGCGCTGTGGTTATGAGTTTGACCCCACGGTGCCAGGGCCGGATGTCTTTGCGGTTACCGTTCCGTGTCTCCACTGAGAGAGAACGGAGGAGTAACGATTCTCCTACAATATGCATACATCATGTCCCTGGGTATCCTCACTTGCACGTTCTCAGTTAACACGTCATAGACAATGTTAAATAGGAAGAGGCTTAACGCAGAGCCCTGATGCAGCTCCACTTCCACTCCAAAATTGTCTGTCATGCCTACTCCACTCCTTACCCGTGTTTTGACACTTCTGTATATTTCCTTCACCAATCTTACATAATTTTCTGGCACTTTTCTTTCTCTCAAGCATCTCTATAGTTCTTGTCTTGGTATTCTGTCATAGGCTTTCTCCAGATCTATAAAAACCATATGTAATTCCTTCTGTTTCTCCCTGTACTTTTCCGCCATTTGCCTCAATATAAACGTTTACCTGGCTTGTTGTTCCGCTTCCAGGCACTAATTACTTATAACTTGTACAAATGTTTTCTACTGATAAATTAATCCTTATATTCCAATCAAAGATAATTCTCGTAAATTGCTTATCTCTTGATAACTCTCGTTTCACTCAAGTTGCATACCCTTTCCTCATAGCTAATTTATACCAATAGGTTATCGTACACCAAGTCTGAAAATTTGGATATTCTATAGCAAATGTTATGGAAGATTTTGTGATAGATATACAGGCGTTCTGATCTTTTTGGACAGTACTGTAGATTTTTAGAGGTACACCTATCCTTTGTACACATTTCTACAAAAGGAGAGTCAAACCTAAGAACCCTGTTTCACAAAAGGAGACAATATTTCCTACACCACTTTTACAGAGAGACACCATACCTACGAATAGAGTTTTCGAAAATAAGACCAGCCCCTAGATACACATTTTTTACAAAGAAGACCTCGTTCTACGAACACAGTTTTCCAAATAACGACCTTTACTTACGAATGCAGTTTATAAAAATAAGACCTTTTCTACGAGCACATATTTTGAAAGGGATACCACTTCCTATGAACACAGTTTTCCATATAGAGACCCCTTCCTACGAACATAGTTTTCCAGAGGGAGGCCCCTTCCTAGAAACGCAGTTTTCTAGATGAAGGCCTCTTCCTACGAACACAGTTTTCCAAATGGAAACCCTTTCCTACGAACATGTTTTTACAAAGAGAGGCCCTTTCTTACAACCGTAGTTTTCCATAGGGAGGCCTATTCCTACGAACAGAGTTCTAAATTGAGAATCTTTCTTACGAATATAGTCTTGCATGGGGAGGCCTCTTCCTACGAACACAGTTCCAAATTGAGAACCCTTCCTATGAATATAATCTTTCAGAGGGAGGCCTCTCCATACGAACACAGTTCCAAATTCAGAACCTTTTCTACAAATATAGTCTTGCAGAGGGAGACCCCTTCCTACGAACACAGTTTTTTAAATGGAGACCCCTTTAATATGAACTCCCTTTTACAAAGAAGACCCATTCCTACGAACGAAGTCAACTCCACGAATGTTCATCTTTAAATAGCAAGAAATTCCAAAATAATCAACAACCACTATTCGGAGCACGGGCAAGCCCCCTTGGAAAATATCGAACAGATCGATTACAAGAATTTTCGTATTTCTGATACGTTGAGAACCAACCTACGAACCAACTCAATGATGACCTCGAGGGGTTGGGCTGCTATTAAGAACTCTTTTCTGTGTATGTGCCTTTGTATGTTCGTGCATATGCGTTCTTTTTCAGGAATATTGGAATGTGCACCAATAAACGCTTAAGTGTAGGAAAGTTGTGCGCCCTATTTCCCATTTTCCCTTTTATAGCGACTTTGAAAGTGTGGGTGTGCATGTGTACCTTCGAAAATGTGCAGATTTGCGGGGGAATATTTATGTGCATATGTAGATGCGATGTATGTGCATAAGCGTGTTCATGTGAGCGCTTTTGCATTGGTGAGGAGGGGTACGAGTGGAACCCCTTAATACAGTGCTGCGTCTTCGCATGTATGTGCTTTGATGCTGCTTTGGTAGGACTGTGCCCGTGTGTGTATGTGTGAGTGTGTGTGTGTGTGTGCGAGAGTGCGTCCCATTTTGTCTGGCGCCATTACTGCAATGACTTTGGTCGAGTTTGTCTTGAGCCGTGAACGACGAAATCCGAGAGGCGCTCACGGCCACTCTAAAAATCTTCTCCATCTGAATAAGTCTGAATCGGGAGAGGAGGGTATGGGGGGAAGGGCAACGCTCCATCTCGGACGATATTGTAATTGGGAAGCGCTTCAATGGATTGACAAGATTTATGGGGGTGGGGTCTCAAGGTAATGAAAGGGAGGGGGGGGGGGAATTGTAAGATTTGCAAACATGCAAGTAAAGGTCTTTATTTATATACCTCTGTTATTGGGGGAGGGGGTCAATTACTTCCAGTCACCTCCTCCCCTCAACCACACATACCAATCTCTGTACACCTCAATGCAGGCTGTCATGATGGAATTGTTGTTTCTTTGTCCACCTCGATCAATCTTCCACACTTTCTTTTTGTATTCTATTCACAGCTATTGAGTTCCTCCCCCTCTACCCCTTTAGAAAGTATGTGTGGGTTTATATCTCTTACAGACCCTCATACAGTTGAAGGTTGTATGGAAATATGGATGAAGAAATAGGTAACAGAGTGAGAGATGAAATAGCGGGTGTTTTTTGTACACTTGGCGAGAAAGCTAATGGAAAATCAATGATTTATGCACTGAGGAACTCTTTTGGGTAGAAAATGCGTTTTTCAGCACAAAAGTGTGCATTCATGATGGTGAAGATGATGTGAAAAGTACAATGGAGAGTGAGCGCCAGGCTTACTAGCAAACGTACTTGATAGTGCAGATGGTGTGATGGGGTGTGAATGTATATTTCCAAATAGGTGAATGGAACAGTAAGGAACGCCAAATGAAGCGTGTCAGAAGGAAAGTGAATGAGGATCCAGCTAGGAATCAGAAGTTATTTTAGGTGTGGCAAGATTAATGATAAGGATGTGGGTGTACTTGCGAAGATGTTAAACTTTAAGGGTGACTGTACTTTGATGAGCTGTTTTATGCGGCTGCGCGATAGTAAAAAATGTGTGATTATAAGCTGGGCGCTGCATCAGAATATGGGTAATAGGTATGAACAATATACTCAGATCTGTGAAATATGTAAAAAGATTGTCAAGAAGATACTATGGGTGATATAGATGATGCAGAAATAAAGAAAGACGCTGGCGTATGATAGAATGGTTTTTGTAGTTGTCTTGTAATGTCTTTAGAAGTACAGCAGTGGCCAACCCAAAAGTTTTCGGATACCTGGAATTTTTATTATTCCTTGGTTATGTCTTTGAATATGTTGGTGTAAGTTTGCATGTATGTATCTAATGCATGCAAAATTAAAGTACAACCTTCCTTATTACTTTTTTAAAAATATCTAAAATGGTGATGCTTTTGAAATGTATGAAATTTTACTATCCGTATGATGTATGTTATAGTCAAATGGATCCATATAACACATCATAGTTGTTGATTAATATTATATTCTATGTTGACAAGATCTGACAACATAGAATGAATGCTGAAACGCACGGTGAACAAAGAAGGTCTCGGCTGTCTACAAACCGCTCGGAGGGTCGGCGGATCACATTTCGGTGTTGCAGAAATGTTGAAGAGGATCCGAAAAAGTGGGATCATCCAAGACAGACCTCATTTTGGACGATCAACGGTCAGTAGGCAACTTGACGACAGGTTTCTGCGTCGGATGAGCCATCGTGATCCTAAGAAATCCACAGTCCAACTGTAACATGAATGGGCAGACGACAGACAGGTTAATACATACGTCATGACAGTCCGTGGCAGTCTGCTTGCACAAAATCCAAAGTCATGAAAAGCTCGCCAGGAGCTACTGATCTACCTTCAGCATAACCGACGTTAACTACCTTTGCCACATGTTAACTGCAACTGGACCAAGAGTGAATAAGAACGTGTCTTATGTTCCGATGAGTCCATGTTCCAGTTGTTATCGACCTTAGCCACCGTTAGAGTCCGCAGGAGGTGAGGGAAGCAGTTGAATCAAGAGTGCATATTGTCACCAGTAAAGAAGGATGGCCGCTTGTAAAGGTATGAGGCTGCATCTCAAGTTCAGGGGTGGGTCGCTTCGCCATTTGTGATGGTACGAGGAGCGGTCAATAAGTTTTGCGAATCGGTAGGGCAAAACAGAGGAAGGGGGATGGCTGTTTGTGGGGGTGTTATGACCAGTGATGACAAGTCAGGACCTGCAGCCGCACGCTCCTGCCTCGTCTATTTAAGAAGAAGTAGCTGATCGCAGATCGTCAGTCACATTTTTTTCAAAAATGGAGAAGGTTGAGCACCGCGCAGTGATCAAATTTTTGACCAAGGGTGGCAAGAATGCAAAAGAGATCCATGAACGCATGGTTGCAGTGTACACCGACACCGCCCCTTCCTATGCAACCACTCTTACTTTTTAGTCTTATGCTGAACTCGCGCCAAATTTCAAACGCGCCATGAGTCAAACAGTCAAATTTATTAGATCTGGACTCAATGATGAAATAGAGAACTATGCGTTCGCGCATATGACACTATTTTAGACGCAAGTGGTTACTATTTTATCTGTAGCACACCTTTTTAAGGCAACACTCAAAGAGGCGTTCGTTGCATCAGAAGAGTCGGTCTGATACATCATATAAGCAAATGTCAACGTTATGTAAGGTATACCAGTGCGCGTGTGTTTGTGCGAGTGAATGTTTGTGGTGTGTTATAGAAAGCAAAATGTGATGGCTCATGTTACGGAAACAGTCAATGTTATTTTACGTTGAATCCGAAGAGTAGCATTGATGTCCTGCATAAAATATAAACGGTTTGAGTCTATCTGGGAAACGGTTCGAGGCTGCGATTCACTTTTATTTTCTTCATTAAAATGAATTCTTATTTTAATGAGGAAACGGGATAAATATTTTGGCATAAGCCTACATAAAACAATAGTTATATTAAAATTAGACTTATTCAAATCAATGTACTTAAAATACTTACCCACCATATATATATATATATATATATATATATATATATATATATATATATATATATATATATATATATATATATATATATATATATATATATATATATATATATATATATATATACATATATATATATATATATATATATATATATATATATATATATATATATATATATATATATACAAAAGAACCAGGGCAACAGGAAATAGATGCATTCTTCTAATTTATTAATACAGCAACGGTTCGAAGGCCAACCTCGCCATCAAAGTAGTGAAAATAACACAAAGACAGAGGATTTAGGGCAATACAATATGTCTATATTGTTTATAGACATATTGTATTGCCATAAATTAGCAATTAGAGAATCATTTAAAATGTATTTTTCAACATAGTTTCCATCCTGCTAAATACACTTCTCTAGACGATGTTTCCACGTTCTTAAGCCTTCTCTGAAGAACGTATTAGGCCTCGCTCGAAACCATCATTTGGCCGTTTTTTAGCTTCTTCTCTGCTTTTGAAATCGGTTCCTTTTAGCATTTCTTTGAGTTTTGAAAAGAGGAAGATGTCTGATGGGGTTAAATATCGGCTATGAGGCGCGTGAGTTAGCACCTCCCATCGAAATTCTCGGAGACCTGTTTTTCGCAACCCCCCTGAATACCCTCGTGCATTGTCATGGTGATAGAAAATTTCACCACGGAATTTCCCTAGTCGTTTTTTATACCAATACCTCTTTGTGTTTCCTTAAAATTTCGGCATAGTAAGGTCATGTAACAGTTCTTCAACCTTCAAGATAATCCACTAATATCACTCCGTCTGAATCACAGAAAATGGTATCCATACCTTTCTGAGCTGACTTTTCCGATTTGAACTTGATTGACCCAGATGATCCACGTGGATGCTTCTGTTATGACTATTGTTTAGTTTCTGGATCATACTGGTAGATCTCTGGTGATAATTCGATTCAGAAACTGCTCTTCATCAACCTCAATTTTGTTCAATATCGCCAATGGCAGATCACTTCGAAGAACGACCTGATCTGGGTGCAACGCTCTTGGAACCCATAGCGCTGAAATCTTGATGAGGCCCAAATCATCAAGCAAGATTCAATTTACTGAACCATATGAAAAGTCTATGGACTTACCTATTGGAATAAATGTTATTCTTCGATCTTCTTATATGCTATTTCTAACAGCACCAATGTTTTTCTTCTTTTTTATGTTCTTGGTCTCCCATTGGGAGGATCATCTTCCAGATCTTCTATGACTTTTTTTCACTGGCACAATCCAATAGTAGATCGAAGGAAGGGGGGTGAGGGTATTAATGCCATAAACTTTGTCCAAAGCCTCCATAATATCTATCTCTTCCATTGAATTTTCACCACAAATTTAAAATTTGATCTTATTTCAAAAATGCTATTTTCCATGGGTCTAAAAAGTAGCTTTTCTAGAGAAGCTCAGTACTCACAATGATCTCTGCATGACTGATTGCAATTGACTAACAGCAAGCGAAAGATCTATATAGCTTTAACTTTATTGCTTTTAAGCTAGAAACCTTTTGTTCTCCAATTGTGAATATATATATATATATATATATATATATATATATATATATATATATATATATATATATATATATGTATATAACTGAATCACGAAAATAAGGAACGTGAGGAATTTATGAATAACGTTACAGCCACGAGGAAAATGAAACAACGGAGAACTGCGAGGCCTTTCGACTAATGGTCTGCTTAGTAAAGGACCATTAGTCGAAAGGCCTCGCAGTTACAAGGAAAGGAGTAACAAGGAAAGTAAGTACCCTAGGAGACCTTACGGTCCATTCAAAGAGGGTACCTTTGGACTAGCAATCGAGCAGGCACATGGCTGCTCAATTGTTTTGCGTCCCTAAACGGCCACTTTTCAAGACTTTGTCTAGTCTTGACTTGAACTGGTCAACAGATTCACTGTTGACAACTTCCACTGGAAGTGCGTTCCACTTACCGCAGATACTGTAGGTGAAAAAATTTCCACCCAGATTGCGGTTGTAACGCTTCAGTTCAGGTTTGAAGCCGTGAATGCGCGTTCTGTTCTCACTCAGTGTGAAAATATCCCGGTAGTCAACATTGTCGAACCCTCGAAGTATTTTGAAAACTTCGATGAGCTGACCACGCAGTCTACGGGTTTCCAGCGAGAACAGATCTAATTCCCTTAGTCTATCCTCATAACTTTTATGTCGGATAGAGGGAATCAGCTTGGTTGCCTTGGCTTGTACGCGTTCCAATCTCGCGATGTCCTTTCGCAATGAAGGACTCCAAAATTGTACGGCATACTCCAGGTGCGGTCGGACAAGTGAGTTGTACAGGCACAGTACAATCTCCTGGTTCCGATAACCAAACTGGCGCTTAATATAGCCTAGCATCCTTTGGGCCTTTTTCTCCGCCTCAATGCACTGTTTCGAGAACTTGAGGTCACTAGTGATTGTTACACCCAAGTCCTTCTCAGTGTCACTTGATTCAAGGGCAGTGCCCTTAAGGATATACTGAGATGGGGGTTTCGGTGGCCAATATGCATCACTTTGCATTTACCCACGTTAAAAGGCATTTGCCACGTGTCCGACCACTCCCCAATCTTCCCAAGATCTTCCTGCAGGCGGGCAGTATTTCCATCCCTTGCAACGTTCATACCAAGCTTGGTATCGACGGCAAATTTGCAAATCTTGGCAACCATGTCACCGTCCATGTCGTTGAGGTAGATAATGAATAGTAGTGGTGTCAGGACAGAACCTTGAGGCACCTCGCTAGTAACGGGCACCCACTTAGAAGCCTGTCCATTCACCACCACCCGTTGCTGTCTGCCACTTAGCCAGTTCTCGATCCAGCCGGCTACTTTTCCGTCTATGCCCAGCGCTTGCACTTTCCGGAGAAGGCGGCGGTGTGGTACCTTATCAAAGGCTTTCTGAAAGTCTTAGTACACCACATCCACCGCCTTGTCCCGATCGTGCTCACTGAAGACGAAGTGGAAGAATTCCACGCCAGGCGATTTATTCGTTATTAGATCAGTGATCTTCTTTTCTATTTCTCCTTCGGTGAAGTCCATATCCTCCAGCTTTTCACCCGAGTAGGAATCTATTGGCTGGGGGATGGGACCACACTCTTCAGTAAACACTGAAGAGACGTAGTCGTTGAGGAGGTTAGCATTTTCTGCATCTAAGTGCTTTAATGTCCCCTCCTCATTTCTCAAAGGGCCAATCGTTCGACGGATTGGTTTACGGCTGTTCACATATCCCCAAAACTCCTTGGGATTCTCTTTACAGAGTTCCTCAGAACGCTTAGCCGCCCTTATGCTGGACTTCACCCTCCTGGCTAGCCTCCGGTATTCGTCAAAGTCACCCGAGATCTTCGATTGTCGGTACACAGTTCTCTTTTTCCTAAGCAGTTGTCCGATTTCTCGATTAAACCACTTTGGTTGAACAGAAGACCGACGGGGACATTTCAGAGGGATGAAACGCGATTGAAGACTCATGAATGTGGTTTTGAAACTGTTCCACGAGTCTTCAACAACATCGCACACTTCTAGCCTCGCGTCAGTCAGTCCAGCACGAAGACCTGCAAAGTCTGCTCTTTTCAAATCAAGTTTCCTCGATTTACTAGTTGCAGGCCCTGCCTTCGGAGCTTTGACTACAAATCTAATTAGTCGTTGGTCACTGCCACCGAGCTCTTCGCCAACAGAGAGGTCCTCAACGATGTCATCCTCAGAGGGGAAAACCAAGTCGAGGATATTGTTTCCTCTCGTTGGCTCTCTCACCCATTGAGTGAGGAACTCGTTGTTCGCGAACTCCAGGAGTAGTGCGTTCTCGTCACAGGGTTCTCTGGTTTCCTAGTCAACTTGTGTGTTGAAATCACCCATGACGATACACACTCTGTCTTCGACAAGTTCTCCTAGCAGCTGGTACAGATCTCTGTCCTTTTCAACGAGTTGGGCAGGAGGTCTATAAAGCACCAGGGTCCTGTATTTGGCAGGACCTATCTCTAGGTCAACACCTAGTAGTTCATGGTCGGATACGATGTTGCAATCCGTCGAGTTGAGAGTATCCTTGACATACAACATCACACCGCCACCCTCTCTGACGGGCCTATCTTTCAGGAAGAGCTGGTACCGGGAATCGTGAATTCACCTTCAAAATCTTGGCTTGAGGTTTTTCATTTTCCTCGTGGCTGTAACGTTATTCATATATATATATATATATATATATATATATATATATATGAACAAAACTGCAAAACTAAAGAGCCAACCACGTAGTTTTATATATTTAACTTATTAAATCAAACTTTTGTTAATATGTTTGAATTACTTAGAATTTTACTAAATAGGGTGTAATTAATAAAATGTAGGTTTTCCAAAATCAGAATTTAACCAATACTTCTTATTTTTCATCTTAAATTGATAACTATTTTATATTCAATATCGTTCTAAATAAGTAATAAGAACTTAAAGAAGCATGAAGAGCACAAATTCAACTTCTTCTTAGTCAAGGGTTATCACAAGTAGAAAATGATAGAAAAAAAATGTTCAAGATATGTTGTTCGAACCATTACAAAACGATATCAAGTGAAAAAGAGCTTTGTATCAAGAGAGATAAGTGGCCGAAAACGTCTTATAGCGCTTAGATAAGATATCTATCATTCTGCCTTCACAACAGGATCACAGAAACATATATTGGGAATTTCGGGGGAGTTTATTGAAGCTTCAAGTTCAAAAACATCGCAGAAAACAGTTAGAAGGGAACTTGAATCTCAAGAAACAAAAGGATGCAAAGCGATAAATAAGCTATGGAAAATAGGGTGATGACTTTTTGACTTTTTTATCAAAAATTATTTCCTGTAGCACGAATGAATGAATTTTTGCCTATTAATGACAAAAATTACATTTATTCCATTGAAATATTGAAAAAGGTCACGCACAAACCACTTTGAAATGTAATATAGGCCATTTTAGCATTTTATATGTGTTAAAAATATTCATATTAAATATATAAGTCATCAAACAGCCTTGTGCAATAATTTATGTACCATAGAATTGTATAGAATTTTCCAAAAAATCATCACGTCATCGCTTGAGCGATTTCTGTAGAGTTCCAGAATTTTCTTCAACCATTTCGCGTGCGGTATTTAAGCGAGATGTTTAAAGCGGGTCGTTACTAGTTCAGTTTTAACGGCGTTGATATCATTATTGCCTTATTATAATTGTTGTGTATTCTCCAGCGTTTATTGTAAAGAGATCCTGATATTATTTGGTAAGCTGCATTTAACTCTCTCCCTAATTATATAATATAATAGCATATAATATTTGATTAGTGTCTTCCTTCTCTTTTAATTTTTATAATTATAATTTTGAATAAAATATATAAAAGCTCAATAACAGTTTCTTTAAGTTGTTACCTATTTAATATTTAGGTTTATTTTCTATTTCAGTTGCTCACTACAAAGCATGTCGTTCAAGAAGAGCTTTTTTAACACGGAGAAGAACAAGAAAACCTGGACAAATAACGTAATCCAGTTTCAAGCACCATCAAGAAGAGGCAACGTGGCAGTTTACGAAGCACCCTTAAGTGAACGGAGTCGCATGCCCCTGAAAATCCACGTGGTTGGACGCTTCAAATTTCTTGACTCCACCGCCAAAGAACGGAGGGAGAGGATCGGCCTAATTGTTGTGGAGCTAAAAGCCCTATGGAGCAAAACATTGAACTTCCCGCATGTATCTGATCGAGCCATTTGTGCAAAACTAGAAAACCTTCTGAAAGACTATGAGTACTGCAGAAAGAAACAAAACTATAATTCTTTGAATGAACTGTTTGACGTTACCAAGGATGAAAGGCAACTGGTTTTACAAAGAAGATGAGAACCTCTATAAACAACAAATTTTGACCAAAAGGCCAGATTGGTTATTCCACTGGTAAACCTGCTAGTGCCAAGACCATCCATCCATCCAAGCGAAAGAAGGCAATGGAAGCGACTGTGTCCCCACTTTTCAGCTCAGCACCACTTGATTGTTCCGAAACTAGCACGGACTCATCAGCGAAGACAGTTCTTGGGAGGATGAGAATGCAACATCAAAGAGGAAAAGGAAGCATAACCCAACAGGCTTAGCAAGACTCCTTGCTGCAAGCTTAAAGCTGTCGTCCCACAGAGCAGAAAAAGTATGTCACCAGCTTTTTGGTGAGGGCATTGAAATCCCAACCCTATGTCAGTCAGCAATCCATAAGGCTATCTACACGAAAGCTGCTCAGGTGAATAAGCACTTGATGAGCACGCTTCACCTGGAAAAGTGGAGCTTACACTTTGACGGCAAACTCATTGAGGACTTTGAATATCAGGTCGTGGTCCTCAAGAATGAAGCGAAATAAATAAAGTTGGCTGCGCTCAAATTTAAGGATGGGAAAGCTGTAAAAATTGCAAAAGGGTATCAGGGTGGGTTAGAAGAATTCAACCTGTGGGGATCAATTGTTATGCTTGTCGCCGACACAACAAGCGTGAATACCGGCAAAAAGACAGGCGTTGTTGTTCGACTGCAGCAAATGTTCGAAGATAAAGGTCACCCCAAACCCAAGTTCATCAGTTGCCAGCACCATGTCCTGGATCGGATTCTTCGAGTTGTCATGGACGATGAGCTCCATGGGTCGACTCAATCACCAAACATAGAGTACTTCTTTGTGCAGGATTTGATAAACAATTATAATAAATTGAAAGCAGCCTTCAGCAACGGTAAAACTGAGATTAAGGAAACAGGTGGCTGGAGAGACAGCATGAAGTTTCTTTATTACCTCACGCGTGTCTTCCATCACTTCACTGAGATGAATGATGTCCCCTTTGTAAAGTTTCAAAAGATCCCAAACATCGTCAATGCACGTTGGAACTCTCGTGCCATTCTAACCCTTTTTGCGTTTATTCTGATGCCTGACACCCGGAGCAGGGTGCGTAAAATCTGTTCATTTATTTCTTACTCATGGGCTGACCATTGGTTCAGCACCCACTTGTTCCGCGCTGAAGATTTTTATGAACTATCTGCAGCTCTAAATGAATACACAACAGGTCTCAAATGCTTGAAAACCCACTGGAAAACAGATGAATCTCCAATCAATATTGCCCGAAGCAATCGGTGCTGTGAGCGTGCGGTCAAAGTTATGCAAGACTTGCACGGGTCCTGCCGCAACAAGGACAACCTATCACTGAGATTCATCCTGTCCAATGACATTATTGTAACTAATTTACTTCCTTGTATGTTTCATGACCCTATATAATGTTATATATATGTGACTCATAAGCTTGTGTTCAATCTTGTATATGCTGCCAGTGACTTCAAAAACTGGACAAAAAAGCAGACAAATAAAATTTTTAAAATCATTTTGTGCGTGAGTTTTTTTTTATCAAATTACCTTGAAAGTAAGATTTTATATAATCTTTAATTAAAGCTCATCAAATTATGACACAGGGATATGAGGTTGTAAAAAAGTCATCACCCTAATGGATAATTTAGGTCAACAAAAGTAAACGTCTTCCGTTGGTCAAAGATCACAAAAATTAGACAAATAGAGTCATCTGATCAGATGAAAGTAATTATCAGGTATGTAAGAAAGACTCTTATATTGTTGTTTTACCCATAGTTTAAGTAAATCCATTTAAATATATTTTGGAAGAAAATGATTTAAAGATTTAATTATTTTGTAACAAATGTGCACATTTTCAGCACTTTTGTGGCTAGCTTTGTGAGACGCAGAGTTGGGAAACCATTTCACTCTGCTTGTGAGGTAGTAACTCTGAAGCATAGACATGGTTCTACCATGCTATGAGTCCACATGTCTTCATCAGAGTCAGGGTAGATATTTATGTCAGGGAAATATGAACTCCACAACATGTACCACCATGTTACAAGTTTTAGAGCCATCTATCCAGAAATTCCTTCCCACAACGCCATGAAATTAAGTTACACTTCAGCAAGACAATTCCCCATGACATACATCCAACCACACCAAGTGTGTTGTAGAAAAAGGGATCATCCATATAAAGTATCCGCTACAGAGCTCAGACTTACATCCTCTGCTACAACATAGTTACAATTCTCCATCTTCCATTCCCTTGTGTGGCAGCAGAATGGGATTAAGAGGGGGTGTGCTGATGTTCAAAACCACACTAGTACACCATCCGAAGCCAAGGGTGACGTGAGACCCCACCCTAGCAGACCCACTCAGGGATGAGTGGACAGAAGCTGGTTAACGACTAGCCTGCAAAGTTAGCGTCCTGACAAGAAAAACAAGTGTGTGGGTGTAAAAAAAAGTGCCGTAAAAAGGTTAAAATGTAGATGTCTCGATGATAAAAAGCTCAGGTAGTTTCAAATTAGTTTGGGACGACTTGGGGCACTGGGGCTGGAAGTGTGTGCCACTCTTATCAGGTGCAAGAGTTATGAATTTTACGGGGCACCCCTTTTGGTGGGTGCTATATGAGCATTATAGGGATGGGGGGGGGGGGGGGGGTTGAGGTCCTCTATGCATGTTGTAGGGTATCCAAGGTGCAGCCTATGTTCTGAATGTTCATGCGTGAATCTTTTACACATTTACTCCTTAAATTATTTACTCCCCCTCTCGTATTTACTGAGGTGGGTTCAGAGTAATGGAGTGGATAATTGTGTGAATGAAAGTGGTACGAAACTGAAAAGGGGGGGGGGGAGAGATATTGCATTATTAATTGAGTTTTATTTATGTGCGCGTTTGTAATTTTGTGTGGGTTTGATTAATCTGTGTGTGCATGTGTGTAATTCAATATATTTAAACTAGTAACAAACACCCTTTAATCCACTTCACTACATTATTGAGACTTCCACCACCCAATTATTACTTAAAACTGCTAAAAAGTCTCACATTGCAGAACTTACAACAAATACACTGCGTTGCCCCTACCTTGCGGGTGGCCGCTAAAACATTGAAATAATTTAGTAACCTCTTTACCTCCCCTCCTCTTCCCCACTCTCCCAAATACGTGTTTGTAAATAAATCTCCTCAACAATTTCGCCTTTCAACCAATACCACCCCCCTCCCCAATTTCACGTTAATCCGGCTACAAATAGTGCTCCCAGAAAATCCTTTAAATTATTCATTAGACAAACCTTTTCCAATAAATCCCCGCTGTAAATCCAGTCACTAATCCATCAATTTATCCACCTCGCCGCCGTTCGTTAATCCACCCCCACCAGTAATGGATGGCACTATCAATCTCTGCCTTGGAGAAGTCGGGCAAAGAGGAAACAAATAAGGATTTTAAAGTGCCAGAGCGGATGAGGTTCCTTTGAATCGATGC
This sequence comes from Ceratothoa steindachneri, assembly GCA_963969495.1. Taxonomy (NCBI): domain Eukaryota; kingdom Metazoa; phylum Arthropoda; class Malacostraca; order Isopoda; family Cymothoidae; genus Ceratothoa; species Ceratothoa steindachneri. The sequence continues at coordinate 205,209,263 of OZ018317.1, read as the reverse complement.
ATAAACCGCACACGAAAATTGGATTTTATGGGATGGCCATGAACGTGCCCAGTGGCGCCAGGATGAGATAAAAGGGTTCGGGTAGGCAATCTCTGAGTAACGATTCAACTCAGAAAATCCTTCATGGCTAATTGGGATATTTATCTCCCACACACCGTTATTTCACCCGATTTCACCAGTTTATCGACCATTCATCCAAAAACCAGTAGCGAGATGACACCAGCCACTGGAAGGAGGCGGTGCGGTGTTAAGATGGTGGCAATGAGCAGCGTTTCCTGCCTATCCAGATAGAGAGGTAGCGAAATCAGAGGTAGTTTGCCTAAATCAGGAATGTCCCGCGATTGGCTCTTTATTACTATAGAAGGAAAGTCGTTCCCGACGATCTCCTGCCTCATTTTCATTAACGTTTATTTTTTCCATTGTATATACGATGGAAAGTGAGGATGAGACTAGAAGGTACATATACTCTGAGTGAGATAAGGACAAGTGCCACAGAGATAGCTACGAGGCTTCAGAAGTCAAATCCCTACCAATCGCCGGATCTGTAATGTTTCCTTCCGCGCATCCTGCGTGAAGCCGAGATCTTCTTTGCAGGCTGTCGGGTGGCTAAGGTGACTCCCATTTACAAAAAGGGTGATCGCGGCTGTAGTAGCTGTAGAGAGTGTTATATCAGACAGGATTGCTGACCACTTAGAAATCATTGGAGTACTAAAAGATCCCCACACGGATTCTGCAGAAAGGGGTCATGCCGGACGAACTTGCTCGAGTTTTTTTCATGGGAGTGAGTAGAATAGAAGCGTCTAGGTGGTTCACAGACTGGGCTTGGACTTCCAAAAAGCGTTCGACAAGGTCCCCCTCCATATGTTGATGTCCAAGATAAGAGCGTTGGGAATTAGCAGAAAATAGGCCATTAAGTTGAGAACTAGTTGTGATTGATTGCCCTCATGGCAGTCAGTGCTCTTTGTTAGGTCCTCTATATTTATTATATAATCGATATAAACAATGAATTATTTAGCAAAATAGCCATGTTTGGAGGCGATACAAAATTGGGTGGGAGTCTAGGGTCAGTCGAAAAGATCGAGAGGGTTATGGCTGACCTGGGTCGGATAGGAGGCTTGTGGGGTACGTGGCAAATGCCATTCAACTTAAACAAGTGTAAGGTGATGCCCATTGGTTATGCGAGCCCATGTCCAACTAAAGTCTACAGGGGCATGTTTTAAGGTTCACCGAAGTGAAGAAAGTCTCAGGTATGATGATAGTAATGACTTAAGGCTCTCCAGTCAGTGCGTTGAGGCAGAGAAAAATGGCTTAGTGAATGTTATGTTACATAAAAAACTGTTTCGAAGAGGTAGATGGTAGATGGGAAGATCCTTCATCTACACTATGCTTTTTCTAAATCTGAATTTTAAGTATTTCCTTAAATTGTACCGCCTTATGGATAGAAATGTCCTTTGACATATATATGTGACTCGTGTATTTTGTGTGGGACGATCTTGCAAATCAGGATAATTAATCTGTAATTATGCTGACAAATCGTTAATCCATTAACTCTCAGTTCGCTTGGTAAATTATGTGGTAATTTTATACGGTATTAACTTTTTACTCTTTAATTTTGTGTGTTTCACGGATTGGGTATTAAATCTCATTCGTGAACGACTCATTCCAATCAGATTTACTGACGATTGACCTTTCACTCCTGCTTTAAACCTATTTAATGACATTCTACACTTCTACCAACGCTTTCTCACAATTCTTCCACGTTCCTTTCACTTATGCAGCGTCTCTCATAGCTTCTTCATTTCTCTCCAATTTCAAATAACTGATATGGAGGGAGAGAGACTGTCGGCTGCACTCAGCATTTTAGAGTGCTGTTTGCAGTTAATTTTTCTCCAAGATAAACGACCTCAGCTACTGAATAAGTGGTTCTGCTATTTTTTCCAAGGATTTCCGCCTGGGCGTGATTTTTCGCGGGCAATTTTGGATACTATTTACTCTTCGCGAACAACTCTACGGGAATCATTTCGGGAAAAATTTTTTGACCTATAAAAAAATGTGTGTGCTAAAGGTTTGTCTTAAAAAAAGGTATTTTTCTAGAAAGTGCCCCCCAAAAATGTGGATATTTGAGGAGAAGGAGAATTTCTTTAAATTTTTTAAGATCAAAAACATGGGAAACTTATAGCTTTTCTAGAGCATCGCATTATTTCGCAGGAATTTAGATTTTTAACCTCATTTAATGTTTAAATGATGATTAAAATTCATTAAGTCCCCCCTCGAAAGAGGTAGGTGACAAAGATAAGAAGAAAAGGTAACTAGAATGAGACCGTCTAAAAGTTTACCTGTTTTCTAGGACAATCTGAGGCATTTGGGAGGAATGGAAATAGATGATAGACTCAATCTAGAGTAAAAATATATTTTCAGAGGAGGTTAAATCCATTAACTCAGTCACAAGTTCTACGAACGTAAGGGTAGACAGACACATGAAGAAATGGGGAGAAAAAAAGTATCGGCAGAGCCACGTCAAGGCTTACAAGAACCGTGTTCCAATAACAAGCAGGTATAAAAGCCCCAAAAGTCAGAGCCACCCCACCCACCCAGTCTTACTCCCAGGAAGGAGCAATTGTGGTAGACTGTCCCTCCCTTTCTCCTTGTATCCTCTTCCCTCCCAACTCGAAACGGCAAACTATTTCATTCTTCTTACCACCAAACCTAACTTATAAATAACCCGGCGTCACCGTCTCCATGACAACCCATCTGTCTAGGCCCCCTCACAAACCCTCTATTTGCACCCCCTTACCCTTTCTCTCTGCTAACAATCGGCTTTGGGAATTCGTCTCAATGCCACACACAACTGAATCCACATCGCTCAGGAGCCCCAATATCTATCTTTTATCCATTTCATCCCACCTCACCCTATCACTCTACAGCTCCTATATATCTTCGTATCCATGCCCACCCCCTCCACAGATCCCTCTTTACGGGGGCGATGTGTTTTCTTTATTTCTCCCAATTTAATTTCCGATTTACATCGTCGATTCGGTGAATCTTATTCAATTTTCTTTATCTTCTCTCCTCCAATTGGCCAATTTGCGTCTGTGTCGAGATTGAAATCCAAATATGATCTTGTCTCGAGACCTCGATTTTAACCGTTAATTAAGAACGAATGAGGAAACCACGTAAGTTAAAAATGGTAGACAAAATCGATACAATTACCGAAGAACGACGAAATCTTGATAATTAAAAACTAACGACAAAATTATGAAAATTAATGACCAAGGAGGAAATCGCGAAAATTAAAAATGGACGACGAAATCAGGCAAATTAAAAATGGACGACGAAATCGCGGAAACTAAAAATGGACGACGAAATCAGGTAAATTAAAAATGGACGACGAAATCGCGGAAACTAAAAATGGACGACGAAATCAGGTAAATTAAAAATGGACGACGAAATCAGTTAAATTTGAAATGGACGACGAAATTGGGTTAATTAAAAATGGACGACGAAATCAGGTAAATTAAAAATGGATGACGAAATTGGGTAAATCAAAAATGGACGGTGAAATCGGGCAAATTAAAAATGGAGGAGGATATCGGGTAAATTAAAAATGGACGACGAAATCGAGTAAATATAAAATAGACGACGATATTGGGTAAATCAATTTTGGACGACGAAATCAGGTAAATTGAAAATGGAAGACGAAATCAGGTAAATTTGAAATGGACGACGAAATTGGGTTAATTAAAAATGGACGACGAAATCAGGCAAATTAAAAATGGACGACGAAATCAGGCAAATTAAAAATGGATGACGAAATCAGGCAAATTAAAAATGGAGGAGGATATCGGGTAAATTAAAAATGGACGACGAAATCGAGTAAATATAAAATAGACGACGATAATGAGTAAATCAATTTTGGACGACGAAATCAGGTAAATTGAAAATGGAAGACGAAATCAGGTAAATTTGAAATGGACGACGAAATTGGGTTAATTAAAAATGGACGACGAAATCAGGCAAATTAAAAATGGACGACGAAATCAGGCAAATTAAAAATGGAGGAGGATATCGGGTAAATTAAAAATGGACGACGAAATCGAGTAAATATAAAATGGACGACGAAATTGGGTAAATCAAATTTGGACGACGAAATCAGGTAAATTAAAAATGGGCGACAAATTCGAGTAAATTAAAAATGGACGACGAGCTCGCGAAAATTAATAACCGACGACGAAAGTGCAACAATTAAAAACGAATGGCATAATCGGAACAAATAAGAATGAACGATTAATAATCTGATATATATTTCCGAAAATATGTTCATATGTATGTATATATATATATATATATATATATATATATATATATATATATATATATATATATATATATATATATATATATATATGACCGCCACAGAAGTCCATTTAGAGAGAACATGAAAGCCAACAACGGTCACCATTGGGGGTCTTTTGCCCCGGGGAGTAACATAAGCTACTCATATTTGTCAAATGTGGCACCACCTGGTTGTTAAGTTAGGTTAGGTTAGGTCGTGTTAGGTTTGAATTTTTACCCTTAATAGGTTAAGGGGGGACAAGTAATCGCTGGCTATGAGTTGCAATTAAAACATTAACATTGTCCGTATAAAAATTAAGGTTTTCCAGACCAATTATGCGACTGCAATGTTTAAAAAACGCGATAATACTTATTATCAGCATGCCTGAGACTCGAATAATTTATATATTTAGTTAAAACTTGCGCCTATCTGCTTGAAGTGCGCTTTAAAGTCTGTGGCTGACAGCCACGTATTCACGTTTGCCTACCCGCCCACCAGATTGCTCGCCCTGCCGTTCTACTGTTATGTGGAAATCGTTCTCTCTTTGTCTCTCATGATACACCACTTCATTACCCCAAATTAATATAAACCTTATATTTTATATCTTTTATACCTACCAACTTTTAATTGCATAATTTAACTCAAGCAGAGAATTTAATTTGTTCAAGCTGGTTTTTTTATGCCCGGACAACGCTGGGTATCTTTGCTAGTAATGTAAATATTTCCTAATATTCTGTACGTAAGTACATAGAAACTTGCATGTTATTAAGGTATGCTAGTAGATAAGTGTGCACACTATCACTATAGATAATGCATGTACTCTATTCCCTAGCTTGAGATGGAATTAATCTTATTACCTATTGGACTAACCTTGACTGGATCCTATGGTCTTTGCTGGTCCTAGTTTTGTAGTTCTCCGGTCTCCCGGAATCCATGTTTGTCCCTCCTCTTTTTAAACCTTTTTAGTTTTGTTTTTTTTCCAAATTATTCTCACTATTATCTACATATATATAATTTATTCATGTTTTTTTATGTAATGAACCCTACAAACGAGCAATGATTGTGGGTAGAGTATTATATTTTCGATGGAATTATCTTTAAATATCAAATGTTGTCTAAATCAAAGGCGTCAAACAGCATGTTAAATCTAGCCTGTGATCATTTTGATTTTTTAAATACTGAAATAAGATTTGAAGACCTTATTTACTTAAGCGGGTGGCGCAGCCGGCAAACGCTGGCAACCCCATTATGGTGACACCTGGTAACTTCGCGTCATTCGTGGACAATTTATTCAGGCACTCCGGAGAGGTTGATTATTCTCATTCACACAACTCTCGCGGTTTCCATCGCTCCACGCCAATTGCTAGCCTTCAGATCAACCTTCAAGAAAGCTCTCTAACCACACGAGCTGCAAAGCCCCTGAGCTGAGGCAAGTTAGAAGAATTCTGGCTGTAAACCTTGTCAATTAGGCCAAATTGTATACCGTGTAAATTTGACCAACCTCTCAACAGGGTTCGTCCTGCATTAGGGAATTTGCCATAGTACTCATTGCACTTGAAATTACATAGTCAACGAATAATGCCTTTACAACACATTGATACTAATAATAAATTATTAAACCTTTCTTAACTAATTATATTTCATTTAAATAATATTTATCAACATTCGTCCACAAGGAACGATAATATTTAAACGTACCCTGAATTGCCAATATCTGTTTTATCATTTGGTATAGTTGCTACTTGTTACTTTTTTTATTCTTAAATACAAGTGTTAGTCTTCTTTTCTAATTTTATGCTAATCATCATCATCATCATCATCATCATCATCATCACTAACTCTATAATTTACAAAGGGGATCTTTTTGAGTATTTGAATAATAATTTCTTCTTAGTTTGGTTATGACTTATGTTTTTTTATCAAAGTTATTTCTAATAATTCTTTTATAATATCATAAAACAAAATGGTAAAGTTCAGAAATAAATATAAGTATTTATTTTTATATATCTTCTTCTATAACTATATTTTAGCAAGCCCCCCCCCGTAGGGGGGAGTGGCGAAGCTATTACCCCGCTAAATATATTTTGAACTGACCCACATGAATAATACAATAAAAATATGGAATTTGCTTTGTACTAGCAATCGAGAGAACCTGTTTTTTTGACACGAAATGTGTTTCATATACAAAGTTTTTTTTCATTAATCGGTTTCATTTTTATTTTTTTTAAATAGGATATAGGGAATTTGGGGGGTAAAAATAATTTGTTTTAATTTTATTTTAGTCTAAATTTCATTTGGGGAGAATTAATTATCCCCCAAATGCACTTTAGGTTAATTTAACGTTGTGCATGCTACTTTAAAACTCTTTTCGGTTACTTCATGATATTTGTTTAAGGCAACCCTTCATAACGTCATATTTAAAGTCTTGTTATTGTTTATCGTGCCCAATCCCAATGAAACATGTTTTAAACCTGTTCGCATGACCTTTTGACCTTGCCATGTTTTATATAAGAAGGGCTGTTTACTTTTATTAGTATATTTTCTCTTTATATATAAGTTATCGGAAATTAAAAATAAAATAAGTGATTTTCTAATTCTATTTGTACTTACCTCTTATTTGGAATTTGATTTAAATAGAGTTTAATCTGATTTTTGTCGACTTTTTGTCTTATATATTAGTTTTTGTTGTACAAGTGAAGGTAGTTTTCAATACAAGGTTTATCCTAGCTGGGTACATCATTAATACAGTCTTACACGGCATACACTTTTACCTATCTGACCTAAATAAAAGATTACACAGGCCTACGTTTGAAAAGAAATTTTATGTTCCTCAGGATTTCTTCGTGGTTTCTTAATGAATTAAACCTCCTTTTATCTTGGTCTCCTAGCCTCACTCCAAAATATGCACGATACAAAGAATTTTCGAAGGGCGGTCAATAAGTTTTTCAATTCGGATATAAGGAAACGAGATATGAGGAAAAGTGTTTTATTATTTTTCATTATAACTACTCTCGACTTCAATACACTTGCGCCATTTGTCCCTGAGGCTTTGAATTCCCGACAACCAGAAATCTCCCGACTGCTGTTCAATCCACTCCTGGACGGCGAGCTGGACATCTTCATCGTTCCCAAACCGGCGTCCACGCAGTGCAGCCTTGAGCTGGCGGAATAAAAAGTAGTCACTAGGGGCCAGATCTGGACTGTAAGGGGGATGGTTGAGCTCCTCGAATTCGCATTCGCGGAGGGTAGCTTGTGCAACTCTGGCCTTGTGGACTTTGACGACGTTGAAGTCGATCATGGGGCGTGAGGTTTCTAGGGACCCAACGGACAGAGACCTTGGTCATGGCCAAATTGTCGTGGATGATGTTGATAACACTTCCATGTGATACTCCAAGTTCTCGCTCGATTTTTTCGACCTTCACCCGTCGATTCTCGAGGATCATCCTCTCCACACGGGCTACATTGTCCTCGTTGGTCACGTCTGACGGGCGTCCTGGACGGGGGTCATCTTCAAGGGACTCACGACTATGGCGGAACCCCTTATTCCAGTGAGCAATGGTTTCATAGGAAAGGGCGGTGTCGGTGTACACTGCAACCATGCGTTCATGGATCTCTTTTGCATTCTTGCCACCCTTGGTCAAAAAATTGATCACTGTGCGGTGCTCAACCTTCTCCATTGTTGAAAAATTTGTGACTAGCGATCTGCGATCTTGAATAGACGAGGCAGGAGCGTGCGGCTGCTGGTCCTGACTTGTCATAACTTGTCCTAACACCCCCACAAACAGCCAGCCCCCTTCCTCTGTTTTGCCCTACCGATTCGCCAAAGTTATTGACCGCCCCTCGTAATTACAGGAGAAATTGTACATTGCTCTGCTCGGAAAACGTCACTTTGCCCGCCAACATAGCAAAATCTGTGGGAGCTATTCTTACATTTTCTGTTCATTTTTAACCACTATTATCCATATCCCTATATTTTAAGAACGAGATTTTTTGAAGGTTTGAATAAGATTTTTTCTTTAAGTTCGGTTGTCACCTAAGTAGATTTAATTTTTTTATCAAAATTATTTGTAATAATTCCTTTATAATATAAAAAAATATAATAGTGAAGTTCAGAAATGAAAAAAAGGAACGAATTTTTGTGACTTTTTTAAAACTAAAAGAATTACAAATGTTGAAGTTCAGAAAATTTATTAAAATTTTGGCAGGGAAATTATTATAGCAAATTTAGATGGAGAAAAGAAAAAAGAATCATGATAGGCCGTAGGACACAGACCGAAGAAAAACAAGAACAAGAATAAGAACAAGAACAAGATGAAGATGAAGAGAAGATGAAGTTGAAGATAAAGATTAAGATTAAAATTAAGATTAAGATTAAGATGAAGATGGGGAAAAAGAAGAAGAAGAAGAAGAAGAAGAAGAAGAAGAAGAAGAAGAAGAAGAAGAAGAAGAAGAAGAAGAAGGGTGTTCAGGGTGTTAAAATAAAGAGTCTATAAAGGGGATTAAAAAAGGCGGTTAAGATCAGCAAATAAGGCCGTAGGCCACACCCTGCAGGGGTGCCTGTGTAACCAAGCTCTTCCTGTTAAGGAAGAAGACAGCGGCTTGTTATTATTCTAATGCTAAGCAATTTCTAACCTGCAAAAATATAAACTTATTAACTTGATCTTGATCTTGATCTTAACCTACCTGTGAGGACAGGAAAACACTAACTCCTAGTATCATCCTAATGTTACCTGCCTACAAACACATTCTGACCCTCCATACGCTCTCCAGGAAGTCTTTCACTGCTACAATCATTCGTCCATTTGTCTGGTCACAGAGTTCCAACAGGCTAAGAAGTCATTCTCTTCCACTCTTTTCTATCACCCCATTCATTTCACATCCCATTACATTCAGGATGACTTGCATCATTTCCATTCTCTCACTAACATACTTGTCGCATTCCAACATGATATACTCTACTGTCTCACCATCTTCCCCGTTACACATCTCACACATTTTATTGCCAGACTATGACCATCTGTAACTTCTCGTATTCACATCCATACTTTGTGTCCTAGCACGGAAGAGAAGGTCACCACCCAAGCTTCCATCATACCAACTTTCATACCTTGGCACCTTTTTCTCCTTATATAGATCTAGTGTCCTCTTTCTCTCCATCTCATCCATCCACTTTCTTCGAGCTACATCTTTCACCACTTTGTCTATTTCATTTTTTGCACTTCCTTCCATCCCAGTTACGCCCCTTCCTATTCGCATTTAACATTGTCCACTCATATAGACTTAAGTCTGCTACTAGTCCACACATATTTGTCATCTTCTTATTCCAACTGCTACCGTTCTCATTACACAAATAAACCTTTCGTGCCAATCTTGTATCCTCCATTCGTTCGAGTCTAATCTTATACCTCAAAGAAGCTTTCATACACCTTTCTCTAAAAGTACTCCATCCCATGTCGCCTCTCACACCCTCAATCGCTACATACCTAGGTGCGATCAGGGCTATTCTTCCTACCCTATTTTGTCCACTCTCTAGCTTGTCTATTTACTTCTCCTTCCAAGCTACTACATCCATACCATACATAATACTTGGCACCGCCGCACTCTTCCATACTTCCCTCACCACATAATACTTACTAGCCCTAATCCTAGCTACACTGCCCAATCTACCTACCCACTGGTTAGTCATACTAATCTTCCCATTCTTCATTTTTTCACTACCTTTTGAGCTTATCCACACTCCTAGGTACTTGTATTCTTCAGTCTGCTTTAGAACATTTTCTCCGATTTTCCATGTGGCATACCTGTCATTCTCCGACCTATTTACTCTGAGCACCTGGCTTTTCTCCTTGCTGAAACTAACTCCAAAATCTCTGCCATACTCATTTACAACATCTAGCAACCTTTTAACTCTTCCGCTGTCTCACTCATCACAATAACATAATCTGCGTACATCAACTGGCATATCTTTTCATTCCCAACGCTTACTCCCACATTCAACCTTCTTACCCTAGCAGCTAACTCCTCAGTGTACACGCTAAACAGTGTGGGGGAGAGGATACACCCTCGCCTAACGCCTCTCACACTCCTCACCCATCCTGTTTCTATATCTCCTAGTCTATACTTTGCTCTAGTATCTACATACATGCTCTTTACAATGTTAACTATCTTCTGACTAAGTCCTACCTTCTCCAACACTCTGCACAAAACCTCCCTGTTTACTCTATCATATGCTTTCTCTATGTCTAGGAAACCTAGATATAGCTTACTCCTATCTTCCACCTTCCTTTCAATCATTTCATTCACCACGAACATGTTGTATTCTGCTCTTCTGTCAAACCTGAAGCCATTCTGCTCTTCACCTAGCACCCTGACCCTTTCAATCCATTTGCTCAGTCTTTCACTCAACAATGCACTGAAAACTTTCCCTACTGTATTTAATAAGGCTATTGGTCTATAATTCTTCAGTTCACGCTTACTTTTACACCCACTATTGTGCAGCAGAGTCACTCTGCCTTCATTCCATTTCCTCGGTACGCTTTCTTCTTCCCACACCTTGTTAAATAATTCTGTCATTCCTTCAACCACAACCTCGCCTCCATTCTTATACATTTCATACGGTATTTCATCCGGCCCAGCTGCCTTTCCATTCATCTCCCAACTTCCTCTCTCCTAATTCTTTCATTTAGCTCACTTGCGTCTTTACTCTCCAGTGTCACACATCCTTCGTTGACCTCTGCCGTCTCTCCTACCCCACCTATAGTTTCCTAAAACTCTTTTATACAATCAATCATTTTATCCCTCTCTGTTACACATTCACCATTCACTCTCAAGCTTTCTACCCTCTCCTTTTCATTCACACTTTCACCTCTCATGAATCTATACCATTCACGCCCTCCCTGCAGTCCTTTCTCTTTCATTGCCTGAATCACATTTCTCTCACACTTCACCTTTGCCTTCATAATTTTTCGCTTGGTTTGTCGCTGTTGTTTCACATACTCTGTCCATCCCTTCTTGTATTCCTCTTCGGCTGCTTCACTTTCATGCCTCTTCTTTCTCAGTCTTCTGCATCTCTTATTACGCTTTTTTCGTTCACTTCTAGCATTTCTTATATCATGATTCCACCATGGTTTACACACGCTCCTCCCTGGTCTCACCCTTACATATCCTATGTGTCTCACTGCTGCACTTCTAACGTCCTCCACTAATCTTTCATTCATTTCATTTACATCATGCAGTCTAATTCCTTCCACAGTTCTTCCATTTAGATCTACCTGGAAATTCTCCCAGTTAAAATGTACTTAAAATGTACACAAAATTTACCGCGAATACAGTGAGTGCAAAAACTATTTAGATTTTGATGTAATATAGGACATGTATAAACTATAAAATTATTATTACCCCCTGGATCGCAAAAAATGGACCTGATAGAGAAAAACGGATGCCAGATTCGGATTTAAGAGGTTAATTTTATTAAGAAACACTACAGAAAACCTAAGCTATATTTTTGAAGCAGACAATTTTTATATATAATTAAATAATAAAATAAAATGGAAAGCTATCATGTTCGATTTACAATAAGCAAATAACAGTGGTTGAAGGGTACAATGTTCAAAGAGATTGTAAATATCCTCATGAACAGGAGTGTAGTCTTTAATCTTTAGCCTTTGCAAGAAGAAGGCTAATACCACCCTCCGTGGGTTGTGAAAAGCGACTAATTTAGGATATGGGCCACTCCTATGGGAAAATGCTTCTGAAAACTTTTGTCTTGCGAGAACGACACTCAAGGACGCTAATGCGCGTGTATACCGGGGACCTTATCCATTATGCTGGCTAATCCGCGTAGAAGGCATTACGAAAATAGAGTGTAGAGTATTTATCGTGAAAATTCGTGCAGAAAAATCGTTATATTACAGTCTCTATTGGGAAAGTAACATTCATTATTATTAAATGTGGAGGAGTCAAGAGAAGCAACAGAAAGAGCTTGTTATGGCATTTTTTATTGTTAGGAAATGGGCACGAGTCAAGTGAAGCTGAGGGAAGAGTTTTTCTTGGCATTTCTATTATTATAAAATATATATGAGTCAAGTAAAGGTGCAGCTAGAGTTTGCTATGACACTTTAATTGTTAGGAAATGTACATAAGTCAACTGAATCTGCATTAAAATCTTGGCATTTTCATACTTATGAAGTTTATATGAGTCAAGTGAAGCTAGAGGAAAAGCTTGTTATGGAATCTTCATTTTTATCAAATGTATATGAGTCAAGCGTAAATAGAAAGAGGTGATATGGCATTTTTATTGTTATAAAATGTATATAAGTCAAGTAGTATAGCTGCAGCAAGAACTTGTTTTGCCACTTTCGTTGTTATTAAATGTACAATAATCAAGTGAAACTGCCTGAAAATAATATTATGGCATTTCATTACTATGAAATGTACATGAGTCAGGTGAAGCTGCAGAAAGAGTTTGTTATGGCATTTTCATAGTTGTGAAGTGTACAAGAGTCAAATGAAGTTTCAAAAAGTGCTTGTTAGGGTATTTTAATTGTTTTAAAATGTACATGATTCAGGTGAAGCTGCAGGGTGTGTTTTATTGGTATTTTCTTTGTTATGAAGTGTACACGAGTAAAGTGTCAAGTGACGCTGTAGGAAGGGCTCGTTATGGAATTTTCATGGCTTAGCTTTGCGAACTTGATTTAGGATGGATGTTTCCGAACTCTGATGAAGACATGTAAACGAGGAATATGCTGGTTATCCAGACTCGGCTGCACCGGTAAGTCTGTTCTGGGTTTGGCACTGTAGGAGCTCAGATCATTTTCCTTTTGTCCTCAAGCCCTCCCCCCTCCACCCCCCTCCACACACCCGCTGCCTGAGTTTTTCATTAAAATGGAATATATCAGATGCGGATTTATTTTCTCCTTCTAGTTATAACGTTGAAAAACTTGGATCGTTTAGTGGGTTTGGCTACTGATGGAGCTTTACGAATGATTGGGCGTGTAAATGACGTCACTACGAGATTAAATTAAAATTTGCAAAATTTAGATGAAAATCTTCAATTTTTTGGTTCGCATAACGCTGTCACATCCCAATTTAACCTTCTTTTTCATGAATGTGTGATTCAGTCTTTCATCTAAACGACACCTTACAGGCTGCCTTCCATCCAATCCGGTCATGTTTAAAATCATAGGAAAGTCTACAGCAAGCTATGAAAATAAGGAAAAAAGTGGATTTTTGAACAGGCCTAATAATATATCGTGAAGTACTCTGCTCCAAGGTCCTCAAAATGAGAAAAGTTATAGATATTATTTGCTAAAACCAGTCAATTTTATTCGTTCTCGAGGAATAACTCAACAGAAAATGGGATAATTTACTAAATGAGATTAATGCTCCACATAGACTGCCTTTTTGCAATAATGGCCTTGGTTAAGTACGAGTATCATCCGAACACGCTTTTATGAAATCCAGATGAAACTACAACTTTTATGAACATGGGAACAAACATTATAGCTGACGTGGAAAATAGTGAATAAATTCAAGAATTAACTTTTATGGCTGACATAACTGAACAAATTGAACTTAAAATTGCATATAGGAACGAAGATGGTGCCGGAATTCAATTCATTAGTTGAAATCCTTTTTTGCTGAAACTTGAGCTTTTGGAACGTAAATTGTATAAAAAAATAAATAATTTTGCAAGTTGAAATCTTTGATGTCTTTGTTTGAATCAGGAGATATAAGCATTGAAATGTACTTGTGTTGGATTTCTGAAATGAGGATATAATTAATAATAAAGAGGTTCTACAACTTAGACAATTTGATAATGTACTCAAGGGTACGCAGTTAGAATGAATAGATTAAGAGTCCAATTATGTCCTGAAAGATCAATTAATGGCTGTCAACATAAAAAATCAATATTTAGGGAACAATTACATAAAGTTTAAGAGCTATTTGGTGTAAGAGTTATGCTTACATGTGTGAAAACATCTGTTGCCGAACGATTTTAATCGAAAATAAACATTTCCCCCAAGAATTAAGGATAATCATTTTAAAAAAAGAAAGAAAGTCTGGACAGCAGTAAACTTGGGACCTAATTTTAACTCCTGAATAAACATAACAAATGCCAAGCTCCTGACACTCGCAACGCAAAAATTAAGGGGAATTAAGGTAGATTAAGGGAAATACTTTTCTTAATTTAACGTTGTACTTAAAAAGTGATGAAAATGATGTAAGAAAGTGATAAAGCTGTGGGTAATTTATTCGAAATAAAGTTATAAAGATTTCTGATGTAGTATCATATCCCCGAATCTCCAAAGGAGCTATACCCTATGAAGAAAGCTACACCTGGTACATGAAGGAGCAATACGTCCTCCCAGGCCTAGTGCTTGCAGTTCAGCACCCTATGGTGGCCTCCAAGCCCCAGTTTTGCATCAATCCCTACCCCACTCTTTCCAGTACCTCCGGCATATATCTTCTAATATTTTCACTCTGTTTACCTTTAATATCTTCCTTACATATCCATTCTTCTAAATTTCTGCTCATGGGAGGTTACCCTATGTAGAGTATTACACTCGGTACTTGGAGGTACGGCCATTATCCCTAATCCAAGTGACCGTAAGGAACGCCTGGTTTATCGAGTTGAATTCAACTCTTTGGTCGCGGCTTGGGAAGCCGGTACTTTACCCCGGTCTATCTGTGCCCCTCTTTCTTTCTAATTTACCCTTCTTATCTCTTTCTCTATCTATTCTTAAGGACCTGACCGGCTACCTCAAACTATGTCAAAAAACAGGCATGGGAACCTCTATAAGCAACACCCTTCATTCCATGCAGGTTGCAAGAGAGCAGGCTTTTATGCTCTATGGCTCTGGGGCGCGAATAAGGCGATATGACATTTTGCTTCAATAATCTTTTCAGTGCCTGTAATGGGCTGACCATCTCTCGGCAGACATTCTCAAGGGCGTAAGGTTGTACTGCCTATGGGTAGGGGCTTCCCTGCCTTGTTGGCTGCTAGAGCAACTAAAGGTCTCGTGTCTCATCGCTGAATGTCTCACATGACAGATCTCTAGATGCTGGCTATCTTATCAACGATTAGTTGGACTTGGCCAAAGATTACACTATATTGCATCTATTTTTTGCATTCTAAGTTGAGAGCAGCGGCCTTTGGGGAAGGGCTATGCGCTGATCGTCTTCCTTTCAATGTGTGAGGTAGATATACGATCACCAATTTTTAACGCACCCAGAGTTAGAGCCCGTGAAAGGTCGGGAGATACAAGACAGGATTAGTGAGAGCGGTGTGACGTAGGATATCACCCACAACCCTATACTCTTTTTTCTCGCTCACAATCTTTTGCCTTTCCTCGTTAGAATTCATAACATAGAAAATAGAAGCAAGAAGGTCAAGAAAAAACTCGCCACACCTTGGTTTTGGTTAGGAAAAGGGTGTCGATAACACGCTTTCAAATGGTGCAGGGGCTTCCCTCTCATCCCTTTTAATTGATAGATGGGCTTCTCCTCCACCACTGAGTAACCATCCAGCAACAGCACTTATTAATAGGAGTTTCCCCCTTAGGCTTTCTAAGGCGTCCCTCCACGTTTCTTCTAGGGAGAGAGGGCTTCCCTTTCTACTATGTTTCTGGGCAAGCGAGTTTCTTTACACAATACTCCTGTCTTCAGATTTGCCCTTAAGTGACTCTCTGATGGAGTCAGTAGGAGCCTCTTTCCATTCTCCTTTGCAAGAATCAGCTTGTGTGGAGAAGAGTAGTACGCTGAAACAGCATTGCAAGCTCAATTGCATTCGATGCAGGTTAGGAAACCATTTAGTTGGGCAAGAGGAGACGAGGTCTAGAAGGCCCCCTCATCGCAATTCGTTTTGTGACCTACTTGGTAGCCAGCCAGCCAGATTCCTATTCCTTCCCGATGGAATTGGGCTCACCTGCCTTCTTGGAGTATATAATGGCATGTGTCTATAGGCTTGGTGAGTTCCCATCCATAAACCCAGACATCTTGTGGGTCCCAGATAGAGAGCTACTCAAGAGATGAGCGAGATCCGAATGTGCCTCCCCTTCCAGACTGCTGAGTCTTCTCCAGGAATAGATACTGAATTGGTGGCAGATACTCCGAGCCAAAGTCTTATCCAGGAAGGGATTCCATCATGAGAATGCAGGATCAAGAAGGCTCATAGAGAGAGGAGGGCCGGCCTCCCTGCCATTTAGCTCCACAGGTGGAAATTTCCTTTGTTGATCCGCCAAGGAGAGGTCCAAGGCTGGCCTGTTTGGCCTCGTAGCCCCTTTGAGAATAGAAGAGAAGAGAGTGGAGTGTACAATACACACCCTCTCCTTCTCCCCAAAGAAAATAGAATAAAAAGTGAGAAGATCAAAAACACTAAGGGTATATATCCTTCTGGGGGATCTCCGGGAACGTACGGATTCCATGCAGCCGCGATGGGTGAAAGAGACACGGATGGCACGTCCTACCTTGGTGGGGGGAAAAAGACTCCAATCGAGAAATTAAATGTCAGGAAAGTGAATGAAGCTTTGGTAACGTTGGAGTCCCTCATTAAGAGCCAGGTCGCTTATCAAACTCTGCGACTTTAAACGTTCTTTAGTTGTCCACTCTACTGATGTGGCATGCTGTCAAGAGGACATATCCCATTAGTCTCAGGCATTAGCTAAGGTTCTTGATAGTAAGCAGAAGGCTAGGGGAGACCAGGGTTGGTTGGCTACAGGGCTTGGTTGCACACCCCTATTTTCTAGCCTCCTGGACGTGGCAGACTTTCAAATGTGACATCAGAATGATTGTCTTTTTGATCCGCACTAACCCATTGTGTTAAAATGTTCAAAAGCCACTTACTTTTTAGTGAGAGCAAAATATCAGTTTTTTAGCACCAAAAGTAAATAAATGGCCCTCCTAAAAAATGTTTTTACAATTATTTTGAAAAGAGGTATTGGAAGTATGTTATTTTCATTTAATAAGCAAAGTTATCAGCTACATTTTTATATAACATTTAAAATTCTATGATAAGTCGTGGTAATTGGGTGATATCATTTAATCACAAAGGTAGGTCGGGGCTGGTTGGCACATGTGCTAACTGACCCCGCTATAAGCATTTAGTTATACATTTGTTTTTAAAATGCATTGTATGTATCTATTAAATATAATTAAACATAATTTTATACAAATTCTTTATTTGTCTGTGTGTAGTGGGTTGAGGGCAGTACAACCTCGTTTAGAAGCTAAACAAGAAAGAGGACCGCTCAGCAGGTTAGGCTAAGCTTCTAATTGGATACACTCACAAGCATCGCTCCCCTGAGCCTTGCTGTGATGATTACTTGAGCCCCCACACTGTACAGCACATTGTTGTTAAATGTTTAAGTCTAAGGAAACTTCGCGCGTGCTACCGGTCCCGGTAACTGGAGTAGCGTGGTCGCTACCGCTTGTCCCTTGTACTCGGAACGAGTTCGTGCACTAAATGTTATGGAGGAATGAAGATTTTTTGAAGAGACGCATCTCTCTTATAGATTTTGTGTTGGAGGGTTAAATGAATGCACAGGTCTTTGAGGCAGCAGCTCTTCCCCGGACCCTTAGTTTGTCCTTTCATTTTCCCCTCTAATTTTCTTTGTTTTGGGTTTCTTCTTTTTTGTTGTCTGTTTTTTTTTTAAATAGCTTCGTAATAGACTTGTTTCTAGTTTTCATAGAAGAGAGCTTATTTTTCTAAATGCAGTATTATATAATATACTGAGAAATGTGGCCTCTTTATTATTTTTGTGAATTAGTAATCCGAAATTTAGTCTCTTAGTATAAATTAATCAGTGTTTTCCTAGTTTATTATCCAAATACTTTGTTGTTCTTTTTATAGTCTAAATGTGTTACAGCGTCAATTTTGTGTACATTACATTGCCGGGAGGATAAACTACTACAGCGTAATAATTTAATCAGTGACCATATTTTTATCTACCAGAGCATTTACGAACAGTTAAGTATCAGTTCCTGGACACTGCAGCACCACAGAATATTGAGCACGTTCTTGAGTTATTGAATCACAGACCAAGACGTTCCATCCGGATAATATTGTCCCTTCTAAATTTTGTCAGTGCCTAGTTAGTTGCATATGGCATGTCCATAAGCGACACCCATACAAAATAGAATAGACCAAGAATTAAGTTCTTGTTAATGAGTGAATAATTCCATTGTCAGGCTAATGGCAACGACAATAAGTCAAAGTTACAATTATTTGTCATGTGAGCATCCACAAGATATTCAAGAATTTCCCCTTCATTATTTTAGATATTGGGACCTTCTTGAAGGACGACAGCGGAGATACGTTTGCTGTAAACGCTACAGAGATTTAATTCTTAACCTACATTCCGAACTTGATGAGCTCAAAAAATGTACCATGACTTTTGGCACCAACGTGAAGATACAACATCCCCCACCCAAAGAAATAATACGAAGTTTTGCAAGACATTTTCCATGGCAGATACATTGCTTGATTCAGAGAAAAACTTGGTGGTGTGGCCACCGAACCATACACCTCCTGATTTCTTTTTGTGGGGTTATCTCAAAAGTCGGGTCTACAAGACAAACCCGTTTAGTTTAAAAGGAATTAAGACAAGAATTCATTAAGATTTGGCTTCGATACCAAGGGAAATATTCTAAAAATTCAGAGTAGGTCTCTTTCACATTGGGAAAGAGGTTGATTAGGATAAAGAAAGAATACCAGACAATATTATTAAATATTAGTTTTTATCATCTAGGATGAAAAACTCAAAAAGTGTAAAATGTTGGCACATAATTTATTGTAAACACAACACATAAAATGCTATTTGATGATTTAAATATTTTAGAATATATATATATATATATATATATATATATATATATATATATATATATATATATATATATATATATATAACTATTCAGGGTGGTGGTATGCACAAAGTTTTTCAGGCAATTTAAAAAATTTATTACAATTTTAAAGGAGTTGTTAACAAAATAATTCCTTTTACATATTAATAGGCTATTATTAAAGTTTTAATAATGTTATATTGTTTGTTTTTCTGAGCAATTAAAAAGTTACAAGAATTGAAAACTAAATTTGATCAAAATGACTACTCCACCAAAAAAACACAATGTCGCGTGGTTTATCGAAACAAATTCAGATATCCAAGGACAAATAAATTGTGGAAAGAAATATAGAAAAGATCCCTCAACACGTCAGTCGATTCACAACTTCCATAAACAATTTATGGAAACAGGAACAGCGATACATAAACCAAGGACTGGAAGGCCAGGAACCTCTGATAGAGACATTGAGCGTGTATATCAGTCAATTATTCGGAGCTAACCTAAGACCTAAGTCATCCGTACCTACGAGGGGCGGTCAATAAGTTTTGCGAATCGGTAGGGCAAAACAGAGGAAGGGGGATGTATGTTTGTGGAGGTGTTAATACAAGTTATGACAAGTCAGGACCTGCAGCCGCACGCTCCTGCCTCGTCTATTTAAGAAGCAGTAGCTGATCGCAGATCGTCAGTCACAATTTTTTCAACAATGGAGAAGGTTGAGCACCGCGCAGGGATCAAATTTTTGACCAAGGAAGGCAAGAATGCAAAAGAGATCCATGAACGCATGGTTGTAGTGTACACCGACACCGCCCCTTCCTATGCAACCATTGCTCGCTGGAATAGAGAGTTCCGCCATGGTCGTGAGTCCCTTGAAGATGACCCCCGTCCAGGACGCCCGTCAGACGTGACCAACGAGAACAATGTGGCCCATGTGGAGAGGATGATCCTCGAAAATCGACGGGTGAAGGTCGAAGAAATCAAGTGAGAACTTGGAATATCACATGGAAGTGTTATCAACATCATCCACGACAATTTGGCCATGACCAAGGTCTCTGCCCGTTGGGTCCCTAGAAACCTCACGACCCATGATCGACTTCAACGTCGTCAAAGTTCGGGGGAGCTGCTGCTCCTGTACAACCAAGACCCGGCGGGATTCGAGTCACGCATAGTGACAGGTGATGAAACGTGGGTCCATCACTGGGATCCCTTAGCAACTAATTTTTATTACGCCAGCTCAGCGCTGCACTGCGTTGATGCTAGTTTGGGGACGATGAAGATGTCCAGCTCGCCGTCCAGGAGTGGATTGAACAGCAGTCGGGAGATTTCTGGTTGTCGGGAATTCGAAGCCTCAGGGACGAGTGGCGCAAGTGCATTGAAGTCGAGGGTAGTTATATTGAAAAATAATAAAACACTTTTCCTCATATCTCGTCTCCTTATATCTGAATTGCAAAACTTATTGACCCGTCCCTCGTATTTCGTTCAACTACAACTGCCAAGGGCAAGATTAACAATTCACAAAGATCCCCATAATATCCGGGCTTTATGCAAATAAAGGTCAATTATCGCAAGCAATTAAGCGAGATGATAAACCACAACGAAGAGGTTTTGCAGCTAACATTCTTGAGCATTCGAAGAAGGTGCTTACTTCCTAAAATCGGTTTTATTTTCAAATGAGGCGCCATTCCATGTGTCTGGAATGCCTTAGTATAATTAAAAAATGTGGGGTTCTGAAAAGCACACAATATTATAGAATCTGAACGAGAAAGCCCAAAGTTTAATCTGTGTTATGAAATTTTGTGAAATAAAATCGCTGGTCCAATTTTCTATTTGAAAAAACAGTAACAGCTGATACTTATCTTGATATCTAAAAAGAATATGTTGTGCTACAACTCGAAGAGCTCCAGCTAAATGTCATATTTCAAGAAATTGGAGCACCGCCTCATTTGGGACTAAATGTCCGCGGATTTTTAAATGAAAATTTACCAGAGCATTGGATTCGAAGAGGTTACCTGAAACACTCGTTTTAAATGACGCGTTTCGATACACTTGTGTCATCCTTAGCAATGAATGGACACATTACAAACACACAGAGCAATCGGCATTGAGTACGGACTAACAAACTTGCGGGCAAGGTAAGACAAGATCGAAGAGGTAAGCTTAGGGGCAAAGGTCGAATGCGTGGTCACGTCAAAGAGGAGGGATGGGAGAACGTTGATAGGATGACATTAAATCTCCCTGATAGGCTTCATGGAAACTTATTATATATATATATATATATATATATATATATATATATATATATATATATATATATATATATATCACATTACATTCTATTACCATTTTTTAATTTTAGCAAAAGAGTTTAGTGTAATGTTTCTGGTCTAGAGGAACTAATATCTAGATCCGCTTACCATCTAGAGACTCAGGAAGTTTTAGATAAATTACTGCAAGTTGAGGAATCCCGCATGGGCTCTCTTTGCAAATTCAATTTCGAACATGTTTCAAACATGTCATCATCTCTTAGACTGGCCTCACAATTGAAACATGTCTAACTGCATATATTTGTAGAACTTGAAAACGGAGGATCATGTTTAAATCATCAACTCCCTTCTAATGTTTATGTAATGTTTCACAATTCACAGTTCAAACGCGTTGTATTCCTCTGAAATACGTTTCTGCGCGTTTCCAACTTGTTGTATACAAGTTCTGCTCCCTTGAATTCTTAGTAAATATTTGTCGTGCCCTTGTTTTAAAGAGTAAAAAGGGTATTTACCACTAGATTTTTACACAAATTAATTACAAGAATTTTCATAAACGCACTCTAATTAATGAATTTTAACAACTAATATATTGGTCAAAATAGTAACGATTGATATCTAATTTGGGGGGTACTCACCGGTGACGATAATTCTCGCAGGATTGGAGGAGAGTTGAGTGGCACCCGTCAACTTATGGAGAGTTCTGCACTGGAATCTTGAGTGCCCGTCTTGGGGAGTCACATTCAGGACGAACAGTTCTCCCGTAGGGGTCATCTGGAACTTGCCATCTGAAATAAGGATTAGGA
Organism: Ceratothoa steindachneri; assembly: GCA_963969495.1. Classification (NCBI taxonomy): domain Eukaryota; kingdom Metazoa; phylum Arthropoda; class Malacostraca; order Isopoda; family Cymothoidae; genus Ceratothoa; species Ceratothoa steindachneri. The sequence goes on along the minus strand of OZ018317.1, from coordinate 205,187,025 downwards.
AAGTGGTGAGGGTAGTAACTAAGAAATCCCCCCTTCCCCCCACTCACAAACGCTTATTGGGGCTTCAATAAGTGAGGTTTACGGTGAATGTGGTAAAGTAAGAAGAAGTGACGTGCTAAAAAACTGAGAAATAAAAACTCACGAAGGCATTTCTTCAAAGGATTTGGGGAGTAGAGGCTTAGGAAGAGAAGTGGTGAGGTTGGGGGAAGTGGAATGTGTGGAAGGGAATAATAATGATTTTTTGGATGAAAATTAATTCACATTCTTGGAGAGGTGAAGGTGGGAATGGAGTGTAATAATTATGCATGAATGGTTTACCTAGCAGCCTTGATTCTTGACTTGTACTCAATTTCCAATTCGATCCCATACAACTCCCTTATAAGGCTTAATGACCATTGCAAGTTTTCTTTCAACTGCAACATCTGCATTCTATGTTCAAATGTAGCCCATCACAACATCTGCGTTATATTTTAAGTGCGCTCAACTGCAACATCTGGGTTATATATTTAAGTTCATCCAACAGCAACATCTGCATGAAAATTTAAGTCCAGCTCAATAGCAGATTATGCCTTATATGTTAAGTGCAGCCCAACAGCAACATCTGCATCATATTTTGAAATGTAGCCAAACTCCAACATGTGCCTTATAGAGTCAGCTGCAGCATAAATGCCAGACCTGCTTTACATGTTAAGTGCAGCACAACTGAAACGTTTGCATTATATGTTTAAGTGCAGTTAAACTGAAACATCTGTATTTTATGTACAAATGAGGCTCACTTGTAAACTCTACATTATGTGTTCAACTGCGCACATCTACCACATCTGCATTATGTGGTGAGTTCAGTACAACTGCATTATATGTTAAAATGCAGGGGAACTGCAACGTCTACATTATAGTTTAACTGCAACACAACTGCAACATGTGCATTATATGTTATATGTTCAGATGCCATGCAACTGTGAAATCTGCAACCAGAGTAAAATCTGCCTTTAATATTTAACTGTTGATATCATTAACACCCGCCTTTATATGTTTACCTGCAGCACAACTGCCAGCCCTGCTTTATATGTCAAGTGCATCACAACAACAACAACTGCATTATATTTTAAGTGCAGCATAATTGCTACATCGGCAGTATATGTAAAGTGTAATACAACTGCATCATCTGCATTATATGTTAAGTGCAACAGAGCATAAAAATCTGCATCATATGTTTAACTGCAGCGCAATTGAAGCATCTGTATTATATGTTCAAGTGCAGTGTAACTCCAACTTCTGTATTGCATTTTCAACTGTAGCACAACTGCAACATCTGCATTATATTTTCAACTGCAGCCAAACTGAAACATTTGAATTTTATGTTCAACTTCAACCAAATTGCAACATCTGCATTATATGTTGAACAGCTACCCAAATGAAAGATTTGCCTTATATATTTAATTGCATATAAAGACAACATATGTATTATATTTTCAAGTGCAGCGCAATTGCATCATCTGTTTTACAGGGAAAGGGGAGCGTATCTTCAATATTTGCATTATATATTCAATTGTAGCGTAGCTGCAACATATGCAATATCTACTTTATATGTTTAACTGCATTGCAACTTAAATATCTGGGAAAATTCGCGTAATAAGGGATCTCGAGTTGTTACCGATCGTGTTCTATCAGCGTTGTAGAGCATAGAGCTCTCCTTTGGGTCTAGCCTCGAGATTGAATGGAATATATCTTTCTTTATTTCCTGATTGAGTTCTCAATGTCACAAAGAACAAATTCCCCGCAAGCTCTCCACCCCCAGGGGCCGACTTACGCAAGGAAAGAGACTCTCCAACGGTAAATCTTCTCAGGGGGAAAACGTCTTCATCGAAACGAGAAAATCTTTAACAAAGCAAAAAAAAATCCCCTCAAAAGGGAAATTTCCCTCGAGTGAAAAGATACTCTGAAAAGGATAAAATCTCTTCAAAAGCGGTGACAAATTATATTCATATTACTTGCAAGATGAAGCATATTTGCTTCCAGAATTATAAAACAAAAATTAATAGAGAAACGAAAAAAGAAGAAATAAAAAAATAGATCTAGTGCAAACTAACAAGAATATATATACCTCGTAGATAAAAGCGAGGGGAGATATCAGAAAGATAGGGAGGGGAAGGTAGAGATCTTATGCATGATTTCTAAGAAGAAAAGAATGAGGTCTTGTGTACATGGTTTTATATCTCCCTCCCCTTCATCGGTCATCTAATCCCCCGATGACCAAATCGCCCCCTCCATCGCCAATTTCTCGCCAAATCAAGAATTCGCCTGAAGCTCATTTTAAACCTTTTGGTAGGTGCCAAAATGGCAACTCTAGCCATCATTTTCGGCTCTCTTGGATGGGGCCCATTTCTTGAAGCCGTCTACGCTTATTATTTTGATGGGGTAGAAATGTAGTGATCATTATTCACCTGCCACGGAACTTGGCACTACATGACACGCCTGTCTGTACACTTTATCGAATCAACTCGTTCTGATTATACTCTATGGTTAATTTTAATGATTTGGAGCAGTTTGTATATTTTACAACGCTTGTTCATGGCCGTTCTAATGATAATTCATTCATTTATTTAAGATTCAATAACCAACGGTGTAAATTAAAATGTGAAGACGGAACAAGGCTCGGGCATACAGAGGAGGAGGTACTTGGAGCGCAAAAATCAGATGCTTCTTTCTTCTTGTTTTTTTGCCTTTTGTTTTTTGGGGGGTTGTATATTTTGTTTTTCGATTTGTTTGTTTTTAATGTAGCCTAGCATTAGGTTATAAGATAATTACGGCGTATTATGTTTCTGTAGACAGTGGCCAGATGGACGCTAAAAAACAAAAAACAACAAAATCAGATGTTCGTGCAACTCTCTCTGATGTTCCCTCTCTAATGTTCCCTCCCTAATGCTCCCTCTCTAATGTTTATATTGCAGCAAACAAAACTACTCTCGTTGAGAATACAAATGAATGCGGTGAGATGGCAATTTATCGCAGTTAATCGCAAGGTAGCGTGATTAAAGAGAATGCAATTGATCTAGTCATGGCCAAATATTTTTAGACTAATGTATATTTAAATTTTTTTGCATTTTTTTTTTAATTTACGTGATAGGAATAAGTATTCTAATATTTACATTATTTTAGGTATATTAAGAGGTTGCATTTTAAAAAATAATAAGAAAAAATAGCCCATTTTCTCGTTGGATCCAAAATGGCGCTCTGGTCATGTTCCTGTAAGAGGCGAGTTTCACTCCCTGGACCTTTGCTATTCGGTCAAAAGGATAAAACGATGACAAATCTTAGTTAATTGAATGATGTGTAAATATAATCAATTTCGTAATATTTTTTGTAAAAATACATTTTTGAATCTTTTTCAATTACAGAATTGGTTCTTTCCAAAGAAAAGAGCTCACCCATTGTTGATCTGTAACAAAGTGGCCTGAATTACAAATAGATAGTTACTTAGGGTATTGTATCAAGGAGCACCATCTTTCGAATCATTAATAACGTTAAAAAGACTGGTAACAATCCTGTGAAGGAGTCTTCTGGATGCACAAGAACTTCAAATGAATGCGAAGTTTGCCTCCTGGTAAGATCCTAGCTCAAAGATCGGTTTGTGTCCAGTGACAAACTTGCTCACGATTGGTAAGAAGCAGGTGTGAAAGTGTGAACGCTTCAGCATGCACATTGAGGCTGAGACTATTCGACAAAATTGTCAAGTCGAGACGAGCTTCCAAAAAGCTGCACCTAACCAAGAAGGACCTAATGAATTGGCTCCACTTCTCTAGGATGTATATAAAAAAAGGGTTGTTGAAGACTGGGACAAAGTGATGTTCTTTGATGAAGCTCCCTTCCGCTTGGGTGGAGCTTCTGGAATATCACTTGTTACGAGGAGAGAAGGGAACGCTTTTACGAGCCCTGCGTCGTGCCCACGAGGGAACATCTGGAAGCACTCTATGTCTGGACCTGCTTCTCATCTAAGGGATC